>OX465600.1:13170390-13775781 GCA_950022295.1 Bromus sterilis | reverse complement strand
CCCGAGATTCGGGCCGATTGGTTACAATCGGTTTGGATCTTTAGCGTTTTTTGCTTTATCGTTTGCCTTCCTCAATCGGTAGACTTTCTTCCGGTGGGTGCGCGCAAGCGCACCCACTGGGTGTAGTCCCCGAGATTCGGGCCGATTGGTTACAATCGGTTCGGATATTTTTCACTGTTGCTTTATGTCTGACTCCGTCTTGCCATTCTTCTCAGGCTGCCATGGAAGAGAAACGAGATGTCTTCGAAAAACTCCTGGAAGCTTATACTGCTAGCCTTCGAACCCTCGCCCAGGCCCAGCTGCAGGTCAATAACCAATCGGCTGAAATCACTAAACTAAGAGGTATCCTCTATCTCACCGCTGTCTTTTCTTCATTTGACCACTGCTCTGGTACTCAAATCTTCGCGCTCTCTTCTAGCTTCTATTCCTATGGTAGATGATCTTCAAGGCCGAATTGCTGAATTGACTGCGGAACTTAGCCAACAAGGTCGAGCTCTTGACAAAGCCACCGGAGAAGTAACTCGGCTGCAGGGGATAGAGAGAGATTTGAATCGGACTATTCAAGGCCTCCAATCTGAAATGGCTGCTCTTGAGAGGAAACATCTTGCCGACATAGCCGCAGTAACGGCTACTGGTGATGGACTTCTTGCTGAACGGGATGCTGCCGTCGCCGCCCGAGGTGCTCTGCAAGCTGAGAGGGATGAAGCAATTTCTGCCCGAGACTCCATTCGCCAAGATCGTGATGAGCTCTTCGCCAAGTTCAAAGAACTGGAGAAGCGCAGCTATGAGGAGACCACCCGAACGCGCCGCCGAGCCAAGGGCTTCTGTGATACACTGACCGAAATGGACGTCCTCCTTGGCCGTGAGTCTTCCTTGTTGCCGAGTGCACTTTCCGGTTGCTTTATTCTCTTATCTTATTACTCATGCTCTTCCTTCTCGACACAGAAGCTTGGCCCGAATCTGAAGCGGCTGCCTACGCAGCTGTTGCCAAGTCTCGAGAGGATACCATCGCCGCTGGAGGGACCTGTGACCGTGCAGATAACGTCTGGACCCGGCATGAATATCTGATCGGCACCCAAGCCCGCATTCCTATTATCCAGGGAGTTTCCCTATCCTTCAAGCTCGGAATTCTAAAGATTGCCGAAGCACTGTGGTCGCCGACTGAGCTCAAGGCCGGACTCCAGAAGATGAAGAATGTTGCCGACTCCTCCGCCGAGATCCGTAAGGAAGACACTCAGGATGAAGAGGATTCTGACCAAGGGGACACTCCGAATGCCACCACTGAGCAGACTCGGACTCTCCTTAAGGCTATCCCACGTCGGATCGACGTTCTGCTGAATTCTGCCAGTCGGACTGGTGCGGAGACCGCTCTTCAGACTGTGCTGACTTGGTACCCTCAAGTGAAGCTCTCCCAATTGTACAGCCTTCGGGACAATGCCTCTGACCTTCTTGAGAAGACCTATGTCGAAGTCAATCGGCTAGCCAGCACTATGGTGAATTGGTTTTCTCCCTACGAGTATACTCTGTATCTCGACCAGGGAGGGAATCCGCTCCCTGCCTCTACCATCTCTGGCCTAGCCGAGGAGCTCTCCGATAGCGGCTCATCTCAGACGTCTCCGAAGTCTAAACAGACTGGTGCTGCAACTTCTGAAGCTCAATCGGACCCGGCTGCTCCACCTTCTAGCTCAGTGCCTCCGACTGCTTAAGCTATGTTATCTTTAATTTGTATTCCGACTGTCCGCTTGTAAGACATATTTTTAATTCTGTCGACACCCACTGGGTGTGACTTGGATGTAATGACCTTATTCGGCCTTGGGCCTGTTACTTTTGATGCAATCCGATTGCTTGTTTTTTACTTTTGCATGTGCGATCAACTTTGCGTCTTTGTCGGTTTCCTTTATCGGCTGCACTTGGGGATGTCTGCTGTGTCGACCTTGCTGCTGTCATGCGGTCTGCAATCAGATCAACAGTAGACATCCAGCCAAGGTTCGATCAGTTTTCATTTTTTACACGACAAGATTTTTACCGCAAAGGATTCTGCAATAGCAGGCGCCGATTGCTCGCTACAAGGTCCGATGTCCTGATTTGCGGCGCAATCGGTGACTTTGTCCTGTCGACTGTGCCCTTGGTGGCCTCTTTCAAATTGTTTCCCGGGGATTTGTACTACTGACTGCCTCAATCGCCACCCTTCTCAATACCACAAACCTTTTAGTGATTTGCGCTCGAGCTAAGTATTCGATTGAAGGCCAGCCTGCAGTCCCCGTGCCTCGATGGCTTATTTACTTGACCTCGCGGTCGGCCAGTCCCCGGGTGTGCTACGCACATCTCTGGTATGACTGAGCGTTGCCGATTGAGGCTAGCTCTTCGAATGAAATTATACAAAAGTACTCGAATGCTCATTTTCAGAGACATGATAACTTTTACTGATTGTTTGCCGAATGGCTTACATAACTTTCTGCCGCTCAACTATAGAACGGACACAACAACTCGGCGTTCCACGGCCGCTCCGTCTCTGCTCCTGACGTGAACTTGTGCCGAGTGCCCTTGGTGCAGTCGATCAGATAATAGGAGTTGTTCTTGAGCGCTCTGCTGACAACAAATGGCCCTTCCCAAGGTGAGGATAGCTTGTGCTGCCCCTCTGACTTCTGGATTCGGCGTAGCACCATGTCTCCCTCTCGGAAAGCGAGAGGACGAATCTTCTTGTTGTGGTAGTGCCGCAACTTATGCTGATAGACTGCTGACCTAGACAAGGCCAACAGACAAGCTTCTTCTTTGAGGTCGATGTCGTCTTCTCTTGCCAATCTTGCTTCTTCTTCTGTGTATAGGGCGTGCCGAGGTGAATCAAACTCAATGTCGGAAGGGATGACTGCTTCTGAGCCATACACCAGGAAGAAAGGAGTGAATCCAGTCGACCTGTTTGGAGTGGTCCTCAAGCTGAACAGTACTGCCGGAAGCTCGTCAATCCATGCTCCGGGTGCCCTCTCAAGTGGCTCTATCAATCTGGGCCTGATACCCGATAGGATTAGTCCATTTGCCCTTTCGACTTGACCATTGGACTGTGGGTGTGCCACAGATGCCAGATCGAGCCGAATGCCTTGCTGAGATGCATATCGGGCCAGCGCCCCCTTTGCAAAGTTTGTGCCGTTGTCGGTGATGATGTTGTTAGGTACACCGTATCTGCATACGATGTCAGCCACAAACCGAACCGCAGTCGGCCCATCCAACTTCTTGATTGGTCTTGCTTCAATCCACTTGGTAAACTTGTCGACTGCCACTAGGAGATGTGTCATGCCACTTCGAGCTCTCTTGAATGGTCCAACCATATCCAAACCCCAAACTGCAAAAGGCCAAGCTATTGGGATGGTCTTCAGTGCCGATGCTGGCTGATGACTCCTTGCCTTGAATCGCTGACAACCCTTGCAGTGCTTCACCAAATTCTCAGCCGCTGCAAGTGCAGTTGGCCAGTAGAAACCATGTCGGAAAGCTTTGTTGGCGATTGCCTTTGCTGACGCGTGATGACCACATTCACCTTGATGGATGTCTCTGAGCAGCTCCAAGTCTCTGTCCTCTTCAACACGCCTCTGGAGGATACCAGTTACACTCTTGCGCATCAGCTCATTGTTGATTATTGTATATGCCCAAGATCGGCGGTTGATATGTCTGGACTCTGCTAAATCTGGTGTGAGGATCCCATCTGCTAAGAAATTTCTAATCGGTTGTGCCCATGACGGCGCACCGACGACCACCATTACGGCCGCATGCTGAGGTGGGACTTCCTCTTGGATCTCGGCCTCTTGAACACTGGCCTCCTCGATCTCAGCCACTTGGACGTCTGTCATTTCTATCTCTGCTTCTGAACTGCCGACTGCGACGCCTGGCACGCATTCGGCAGCCCCTGGTGCCGACTTCTCATCTGGAGCTGGAGCTTCATCATTGCACTCGGCAATTTCTGATGTCATTGGCTCTTCAGAGGTTGTGCCTTCTAGTGCAGCCTCTGCTTTCTTCCCTTTGCTCTTCTTCTTCTCCTCTACAG
Source organism: Bromus sterilis (assembly GCA_950022295.1). Taxonomy (NCBI): domain Eukaryota; kingdom Viridiplantae; phylum Streptophyta; class Magnoliopsida; order Poales; family Poaceae; genus Bromus; species Bromus sterilis. The sequence goes on along the minus strand of OX465600.1, from coordinate 13,771,748 downwards.
CCCCTGGCTCGCAATCGGCAGCCCCTGGTGCTGTTGCCGAGACACCCTGGGCGCTGGACTGCTTCTTCACGGTTGCAGGTTTGGCCGGTTGAACTTCTTTTTCCTTTCTTAGTGCTTCAAGATCGGTATCCGAGATAAAAATTGACTTGGACTCTGGGGATGGAATGATAGATGGCTTCTTGATATGCTCCAGAGATACGCCTGGTGGGATTGACTGCCTTGTGGAGCCTAGCTTGGACAATGCATCTGCTGCCTCGTTGTTTGCTCTCGGCACATGATGGAACTCGCAACCTTCAAAATATCCGCTGATCTGCTGCACTAGGAATTGATAGCTTGCCATGTTAGCATCTTTTGCATCCCAGGTGCCCGAGCACTGCTGTACCACCAGGTCGGAATCACCAAAGCACTCGATGTTCCGAATACCGATTTCCTTGGCAAGCTTGATACCATGCACAAGGGCTTCGTACTCGGCGACATTGTTTGATGTTGCGAAGTGAATCTGAAGCACATACTGCAACTGATCTCCTCTTGGGGAAGTGAGTACCACCCCAGCCCCTAGGCCATTCTTCATCTTGGAGCCATCAAAGTGCATTCGCCAGCAATCCGACATTGGGAGCTGCGGCATGTACTGAGTTTCAGCCCAGTCCACCAGGAAATCGGCCAATGCTTGCGACTTGATTGCAGTCCAAGGTTCATACTGGATACCGTGACTAGCGACTTCAATTGCCCATTTTTCCACTCTTCCGGTTGCATCTCTGCTTCCCATGATGTCGGCCAATGGAGCCGAGCTGACAACTGTGATCAGGTGAGCTTGAAAGTACGGCTTCAATCTCTTGGCTGCCATGTACACTCCATAGCACATCTTCTGATAGTGAGGGTAGTTCTGCTTGGATGCCGAGAGCACTTCGCTGATGTAGTACACTGGACGCTGGATTTGTTGTGCCTTGTCCTTCTCGGGCCGCTCCACCACCATGACTGCACTGATCACCCGATTGGTTGCCGCAATGTATAACATCATTGGCTCCTTCTCAATCGGGGCAGCCAGGATTGGTGTCGTGGAGAGCATGCGCTTGAGTTCTCGGAATGCTTCGTTTGCTTGAGGGGTCCACATGAACTTCTCGGTCTTCTTCATCAACTGGTACAATGGGATTGCCTTTTCACCGAGCCGACTGAGGAATCGGCTGAGAGATGCGAGGCAACCGGTGAATTTCTGCACTTGCTTCAGGGTTTTGGGCTGCTCCATGCGCTCTATTGCGGCTATCTTCTCGGGGTTGCATTCGATTCCTCTCTCGGAAACGAGAAACCCCAAAAGCTTGCCAGCTTGGACTCCAAACACACACTTCTCCGGGTTGAGCTTGATCTGATAAGTTCTCAAATTCGCGAATGTTTCTCTGAGATCATCTAGCAATGTGATCCCCTTTGCCGACTTCACCACCAAATCGTCCACGTACACATGGAGATTCCTGCCGAGCTGAGAATGTGTGCACCTCTGAATCGTGTGCTGATAAGTGGCTCCTCCATTCTTCAGACCAAATGGCATGGTGATATAACAATAGGCCCCGAAAGGGGTTATGAATGCAGTTTTGATTTGATCTTCCACAGCCAACTTGATCTGGTGATATCCAGCAGTAGCATCCAGAAAGGACAACAGCTCGCAGCCGGCCGTAGAATCAATCACTTGATCAATACGGGGCAGAGCAAACGGATCTTTCGGGCATGCCTTGTTCAGGAAAGTATAATCTATACACATACGCCAAGTCTTGTTCTTCTTCATGACGAGGACTGGATTAGCCAGCCACTCGGGGTAAAACACTTCCATGATGAAACCTGCCGCTTGCAGCTTAGCAATCTCTTCGCCGATTGCCCTTCTCTTGTCCTCAGAAAAACGTCTCAGGGGTTGCTTGACCGGCTTCGAGCCTGGCCGAATGTGCAGCTTGTGCTCGGCGAGTTCTCTCGGAACACCAGGCATGTCTTGTGGAGACCATGCAAAGATGTCCCGATTCTCACGGAGAAACTCGACGAGCTCGCTTTCCTATTTATCGCTAAGTCCAGCTCCGACTACAACGAACTTGGTTGAGTCAGAGGGATCTAGAGCGATCTTCTTGCTGTCCTTGGCCGACTGAAAAGCCGATTCCTCATCTACTCTCTCTTTGCTGGGCCAACCGGAAGTGGATTCTTGCTTTGTGCTTGCGCCATTGCAATGACTTTGCCGAGCTGGCGCTTCTCCGTCTCCACCACTAGAGATTCAGCCAAACTGCTGCCAGCGGATGTGCACTCGAGGGACTTCCTGAAGTCTCCGGTGACTGTGATGACGCCGTTTGGCCCCGGGATCTTCATCTTCAGGTATGTCTGCTGTGCATTGATCATGAATTTGGCAAATGCTGGTAACCCCAATAGAGCATGGTAAGGACTGCTGAGGTCGGCCACCTCAAGCCAAATCGGCTCTCTCCTGAAATTTTCTTCCGTGCCAAATATGACATCCAGCTGAATGCGACCCATGGGGGTGCAAGACAGACCAGGAACAATCCCATGGAATGTCGTCCGACTGCGCTCCAGGTCCCGCTCTGTGAGCCCTAGCTTGAGCATTGTATCTCTGTACAGAATGTTGATTGTGCTTCCTCCATCAACTAGCACTCTAGAAAACTTGCATGAAAATCTTGGTCCTGCGACCAGAGCGTCCACCACCAGCGGATAGTTGCCTGGATTCGGCAAATGGTGGGATGGTCTGCTCTGTCCCAGGATATCGGACACTCGGACCAGTGCATGAATTGGGGAATCGGCGGCATAGTGGCATTAACTTCTTGGGCTCGGGCTCTCCGACTGCCCTTGTCTGTGGACTCGCTGGTAAAAATCATGTAAGCCGCATCCTGCTGCGGGTACTGGTTCTGCTGCTGAGGTGGTCCTCTGTTCTGGGGTGGTGGTGGTGGTGGTGGTGGTGGTAAAGCTTCTCCCTTTGCAATCCTTCTCACGAAGTCACACTGCCGAGTGGTGTGCGCAGACGGCCTCCCAGGCGTGCTGTGCAACTTGCATGGTGCGTCCAACATATCCTCGAACGTGTACTTGGGCTTCATCTGCCCTGGGGGTCTCACATTTGGTCTCATCTTCCGACTGCCTCCTGCAGCCGCTGGATCTTCCTCATTCTGAACAGCGGCCACCTGCCGACTGCCATATTGAGTATCAGGTTGTTCGTCCTTGCGCTTGCCGTTGTTCTGCTGGTTGTTGTTGTTGCGATTGTTCTCTCTTCTCTCCTTCCGACTGAGGCCTTGGTTCCCTGTGTCCGACTGCGGAGCCCCTGGTGACTGGATCACACCTCCAACTCCGAGTTGGATAGGGCGCATCGCAGAATCGTACATAGCGAACGCATTTGCCACCTTCATGAGCTCGGCGAGCGACGTGAAGTCTTTGCGGAGCAACTTGTGCTTCAACATTGAATCAGCCAGGCATCCATCAGTAAAATACTGAATGGCCTGGATCTCATGGACTCCTTCGCATGAATTCTTCAGCTTGATCCACCGAGATAAGTAATCTCGGAGGGGCTCGTCCTTGCCTTGCACACACAAAGCTAACTGCCGCGGGAGGTTGGGCCTCTCATACGTGCTTGTGAAGTTGTGGATGAATGCGGTCGTGAAGTCCTCCCAGCAATTCACACTGTCCTTGGGCAAACTGTTCAACCACGTCCGCGGTGAGCCCTGCAGCATGAGAGGTGCATAGCGGACTGCTACACGCCGATTGCCTCCTGCAATGCGGACTGCCGTCAGGTAATCGGACAGCCAATCTTCCGGTTTCACCGAGCCATTGTACTTGGGAGTGTCTCTCGGCAACGTGAAGCCTTTGGGGAATCTCTCCGTCCGAATGCAGTGACCGAAACATGGTGGGCCAGCTTCTCCTTCTTCATCTTCCTAAGCCTCCTTCTCCAGGAGCTCAATGCGATGCCTTGCGTCGTTCTGGACGATTTGGCGAGGGCCAAGTCGGGTGCTGATTGCTGGTCTTGGCATCGATTGCTGCGGCATGTCATGGCGCCTGCTGTTAACAGCCGGCTCTTCCATTCTTCTGCTTGCTGCTGGAGGTGGCCGATTGCTTCTGACCTTGCTGTCGTGCCGAGATGGTGCAGGTTGATGCCTGTTCTGGCGCGATGCATTCGGTCGCTGGCTAGCTCCCGCATTCGGCCTCACAGTTCCTCTTGATGCCTCTGGTTCAGCATTTTGATTGCCCATTGCTACAAGCCTCTGCTCTTTTGCGGCCGCTATCAGCTCACGCATTCGGCGCGACTGTTCGCGCCGCTCATCTCCTTCCAACTCTTCCAGCTCGAGCGCTATCTGCTCGGCTGCTCTCAAGTTCTTGTCCGGTGTGCTATATGCTGGCCTTTGGATGAATGCCGACTGCGCTGGTTGCTCCGGTTGCACCGGCCTTCTCGGACGCTCCGGCTGCTCAGCCCCTGATAGATGCTGGTTGACTGCTCTTCCTCGGCTTCTCAGGTCTTCCAGGACTGCGGGCTCAATCGGCCGGCGCGGTCCTGCATGTGCTGCATTGTACTCCCTTGTGATGGCCCCCAGCCGACGCTCTTCTGCCAGCACTTGCTCAGCCCTGCGAGCCAGAGCGAGCCGTGCTGTTTCCAGCTCGGTATGCACCTGCTCCGGATCATCATTCCTGTTCACGGGTGTGTATAACACATCCCGCAACGCACTGGTGCCGATTCGCTCTGCCGCATCAGCTACTTCCTTGGCCTTCCTTGCTGCGCTTGCCGGATCACGGTTGGTCGATGAGGATGCTCCCGCCATCATGACAGCGGCGTGCAGTCGGCCCTCCTCTTGGCCAGGCGCTGCGACGCAGCCCCTGGTCGAGAGCGGGTCTGTAGCACACGAGAAAATGCGGATGTCTCTGGGATACGCCTCAGGGAAGCTACCAATGAAGAGGCGATGACTTCCCACCTGCAGCGACACTCCAGGTGGCAAGGGTGCTCCAGCCCTGTACCGCGCCGAGTAGTCCACTACATAATCGATTGCCCCACGCCTTAGAATCTGGCCGGAGGCGTGGCTGCCGCCTGATGCAGAGGAAAATCCCGTCCGGATCTTGACTCCAGTCGACGCCTCGGTCTGCCCCACGGTGGGCGCCAACTGTCGTCGATATGTGACGGCAGATGCCATGGGGATGGCTAAAGTGAGGGGAAGACACGAGGGAGAGAATGTCGATGGTGCCGGAATCGGGTTGGGCACAAGCACGGTGGAGACACCACGATGTACCCAGGTTCGGGGCTCTCCGGAGAGATAACACCCCTACTCCTGCTTGTCTCTTGTATATCTATGAAGGGGCTACAATAACTGCTCTTCTATCTTCTCAGGGGAAGGAGAACACCGCCGCCATGGGCAAGGTCCTCTCCTGCTTCCCTGAGGAGTGGCTACGAGCAGTAAATGAACTGAGGAGGAAGTGAGTTAATGAGATCTAAGGTGTAGCGTCCCTCGCGCAGGAGGGGGTACCCTAGCTCTTATAGTGTGAGTCCAGGGTACTATGGTAACTTCATTGCCGAATGGGCCCAGCCGTCATCCTCTAATCGGCCTGGGCCCACCGACTGCTCCTCTCCGGGTGACCCGGAGCCTACGAGCGGCGGCCCATGCTGCTACCTCGTAGAACCTAGGAGTGAACAGTGGTGCTAGGGGGTGCGGTCTTGTCGGCCTGTCCGCGGAATCGGCGGGGAGGCCGACACCGTATCTCCAGCAAATCCTCGACGTGACCTGGCCTTCCTGCCACCCGGATATCTCGGGATATGGTATTTATGACCTCGTAATCATATCCCCGACTGGGTGGTAGGTTGCTCCGATTGCGCCTGGACCGACAGGTGGTTCCTGGTAGGGTCGATTGCTCTGGGCAATCGGCCTTCTAGTAATCGGCCTCGGTCCAGCTGCGGACCAATCGGATGATCGTCTTTGGTAAAGGAAGGCTAGACCGATTGCGCCTGGGCCGACTGCTGGCATTTGGTATGGTCGATTGCCTTGGAGCAATCGGCCGTACCTCTGCCCAGCTCGGCCCAGCTGCAGCCCAATTGGTCCATCCTTGTCTTGAAAGCTTGCTTCCGCTTGGGTCAGCCTACCCGGGTACCAATCCCCCGACAAATATTCCATCTCCCGGTGCTCCGGAACACCTTCCGGTTCACTCCGAACTTGTTCGGTTCAACACGGTACTTCTTCGATGTTGTTTCCTTCATTCTCTTGTTACTCCGATGGTTCCGAAAAGGTCTCCAATTTCATCGAGCCCTTAAGTGTGTTACCATACGGTCCGAGAACACTCCAGTCATGACCGAGATGAGGCTACGGTCAATGATCATCAGCGGGACCTGGATGCCCATAATGACCCCTGTGCATTCCGGATATCAAACGCCGATTGGACCTTACGCCGTATAGCATTCCCTTTGTCAGCGATACTGGATTGTTCCGAGATTCGATCAATGACATCCTATGTCTGGTTCAACCTCGTTCTGAACTAATCCTCATTCACTCGTTCCCGTGATATTCATCCCCGTGACCTAGTCACACGCTGCAGCTTTATGGATGGAATCTCACCGAGTGGGCCCCGAGTATCTATCCATTATATGGATTGACAAATCCCGCTCTTGTAACAATACTCCTCAACATATCTCCACGGAATACCCAAGATACAACCGTTATGACCCGCATATTTCAGTCAGGTGGTGGGATGTAGGTCAAAGCATCCGGGAAGATAGCAATTATGCACGTACTCACGGTCAAAGGAACGGTCTACCACGTTCTGTAATTACAACACTGAACCTTCACAAGATTTTATCATGCTGTAATGCTTACTTTGGGTAATGTTCATCACGTCACTTAACCAGTAAGGTGATCTCATAGTCAGGAGACTTAATTGTTCATGATCGCGAAATCACGACCATCATGTTGACCATGAACTAGTTATCGATGTAGAGGCTAACTAGGAACTCTGGGGGTTTCTATACCACACCTGCATCATTGTTTCACTGACACAGTTCTAGCACGGTATGAAACTGGTTATGAACTTGCTTAGATATATTGGAATAATCATATATTATTTGCCTCTAGAGCATATATCCAACACCAAGATCACCGCATCAATGTTTTTCTTGCTTTTCTTTGGCACCTCTAGTCCATCACATGTCTTCCACTTCTCTTCTTCCTTCAACACATCAAAACAACGGGCCAACAAAAATACCCTCCCTTTCTTGATCTTCCCATTCTTGGACTTTTTGTCTTCTCCTCGGAACAAGTTTTGCGCAATATTGAGATACAAAAAAAACCTGTTAACCGTTAGTGGAAAACATGAAGCATGAACAAGCATGAACGAAAAATGGTATTTACCCTATCTTTATCATTAATGCCACTCGGGTTGAGGTTGTCAACCGCCGTCAAAGACGCCGCCCACTTTTGACAATCACCATTGATCACCGACCACCAGGAACGAAGAGATCTAGCGGTGCGGTCATTTCCACTAGTATTGTGTGCATCAAAGTGCTCTTTCATTCTAGACCAATATGTATCTCTTGTTTGATCTGTTGGAAAAGTGGCATCCATAGACACATGCAACCATGTCTTGCATAGCAAAACGTCTTCGTGCACGGTGTAGTTCGAAGCCCTTCCTTTCGCCGGTGCACCGACCATACCCTCATCCACCTCATATTCTTGATGATCACCTTCATTGGTTTGAGGCCAATTGTTCGAACCAACATCCATATGTGACAAATATGCATGATCGGCCATACTACAACATTTGAATAAATTTTGTTGCTCCAAATGTTGCACATTGAGCAAAAAAAGAGAAAATGAAAAAAAATACCTTGTGGGCATTCCATCATACACTTGGCGCGCGTCGGTCGCCGGCTCAAAGTTGAGCTCTTCAAGCTCCTCAGGCGGTGGAGGAGGGGGCTGCGGGTGCGCTTGCGGGCGCGCTGCGGTCTTCTTCTTTAGACGCTTCGCCGTCTCGGCGCCCGTCGCGCCCGTCTTGTTCGTCGCAGGCCGCTTGCCGAGCGCGGTGCTGCGCGGGTTCGCCGCTGCCAGCCGAGGCGCCAAGAACAGCGAGCGCCAGGGTAGCCGCCCGGAACGGCGAGAGAGGGGTCGCGCCCGTACGGCGGCGCCAATGGGCTCTCTGAGTTCTCCATTACCGACGATGGCGCGGGCGGGGCGTGGGTAGGAGCGCAGGCGGGCGCGACGCCGGTGGAGTGCGGGCGGGAAGGGGCGGTTGTGTTCGCGCCTTTTCAATTTCGTTGTCCAGCGCGCTGGCTCGGGCGCCCCAAATACACCGTGCGTCGCCCAGCGCGCTCGGCCGTTTATGCGGCGCGCGCTCGGTTAGCGCGGCTGCTGGAGCAAGCGCTTTTGGCTGGCGCGCGCTATATGGCAGTTTATACCGCGCGGGGGCGCCTATACAGCGCTTGTTGGAGATGCTCTTAGAGCATAACGTTAAAAATATGCAAACAGAAAGTGACCCGATGGAGATTTTTCTTGTGGTGTGGATAGTTTTTTCCTATTGTACGGATAGTTGACGTTATCATACCCCACGTCGATGAACTCTATGAACCATGAAAGTTCTAAGATTATGAAGATCTTGGTCATGAGTTCCACGAAGAACATTCATTCGTTAAGCCCTTAAGGGTCCATGAATGAGCAAACACCTCATTTCCTTTTAATTTTTCCTTTTTCATTGTTTTTTCTTCCTCGGTTTTCATTGTTTTATATTTTCTTTTTCTTCATGTTTTTGATTTTCTTCTTTCTTTATTAGTCTCCTTTGATTTTTCATTGTGTTTAACAATTTTCTTTGCTTTTCTTGAGGGGTTTTTCAACACATTCTACTTTTTTTCACACACAATGAATATTTTTATATACCTTAAAAAATGCATGTATAATATTTTTAAATACATGGTTAAGATTTTTTTTATTGTATGTTTTGATGCCTACTTTTTTTTCATCCTCACCATACAATTTATGTATATATATGAAAGTGAAATATTATTTTTTACATGCTTAATGGTTTTATAATAGATGATTAACAAAATATTTTAGATTATATATTTTTCGTCTATATGAAGAACATTTTTTGTACACATTTAGCATTTAAAATACACGGTTAACATTTGTAAATACAATGATTAATATTTTTCAAAATACATGTTTTGATGTCTAATTTTTTTACATACCATTGTATATTTTTTCATACATTTGAAACATTTATTTTACATACGTGTAACCATTTTTAAATATTTTTAGTACATGTTAAAAATTTCTAAACCAGGATATTCATACACACCATACAATTTTTGTGTCTGTAACATACATTTGTATACACATTTGAAATTTTCAATACATGATTAACATTTTTTTAATTTATAAGTAAAATGATTATTAGAAAACATATATTCGGTATGTTTTGAAATATAACAGAAAGTAATAAAATAAGACAAAAACAATAAACTAAAAACAAAAATTTAGAATAAAGAAGGAAAAATGAAAAAAGGCTAAAGATATGTGGTCCGCGTTGTGTCGGCCCATTCTGACGATTGCTTAATGTAAAATTTGTTTTTGACTTGTGTTAAGCGAGAAATAATCACACCGTAACCCAAAAATGCCTAACGTAGACCGAGCTACACGTAGCCCTTTATTTTGAATAAGGCATAAAATATATTTATATTATCCAAACAATATTGATTTTTTTATGAATACACATACACATGTATATAACATATGTGCAAATTTTCATACCATTATACTTTCACATGGGCGTATGAAAAAAAGACAAATATTTAATTTTAAATGGGCTTTTTGTTGTTGTTTTTGGGCTAAAATTTTGTTTTTTATGTGTAGGCTGCATATTAAAATATTTTAAAATGAAATTTGACATGTTCATATGGAATACATATAAGTTTCCACAGAATTTTTTTCGAATTTTTTCAAAACTTTTAAATATGTTTTACGATCTTTTCAAAATAAAGGGATACGTGTAGCTCGGCCTCCAGAAATCCTAGGCGTAACCCCCTAAACTTGAGAAATAACTTTGACGACCATGAAACCTTGATCACCAGAACCCCAACCCTGCGAACGATGAACCCAAATTTTGTACAAAGTGTAACTTGAATGGATCGATGCATTTCATTCAGATCTACAGATTACAATCATGGGCCAACACAGAGATGCAAATGGATCGATGTCCGTTTTGTTGTTTGCTTCGACCCATTTCCAAACCAAATTAGGGTTGGATTTGCGTCCGGGTGAACACGTCGCAGATTCTCGTGTTATCCCCCCCTCCCCCCGTAGCCTGCCCAGTAGTGGCACATCATCTCCGCTACGATGTTTCCTCTTCCAAACCCCGCACCCGTCCTAGGAAAAATCCATGGCGCACACCCACCGTCACCACCTTCCCCGTTCCCTTCTTGAGCATTCCCATCATGCCCGCCAACACCATGGCCCTGTTGATGCAAAAGAAAGAGCTCAACCCATAGCAAAGGGTGGAATGGGCCCTCCGAAGGGTTCATGAATTTGCGAACAGTTTTAAGATGGTTTGCGCCCCATAAATTTGAGAGTGACTTCGAAAAAGGTGGAACTTTATCCAAGTGGATTGTAAAAAAAATATGGCTTGCATGATAATGTAATTGCCCAACCCGTGAGCATCATTGGCCTCACATACTTGGTATATTTTTCGATCCCTTTTTTATACGAGTTTATCTTCTTCGTACACTTCTTCATATGAACATGTTTCTTGTTGGTTTAATCTATATATGTAGGTATTTCAAGCTTTGGACACCTTCAAGGGCCAACATGGAGGCAATGCGTTTACCTTGACACATTGTTCGATGATAATCAAATATTTTCCTAAATGTACATACCTCTATGGGTCACAAAAATAAAAGGAGGCCGGGGGTGGGGGGGGGCAATCAGTCATTATCCCAAGTGACAAGAGGTCGAGGGGGAAGACCAACTCCAAGGTGGATGCAAAGCTTGATGCTTCATCAATGGCCCTGCAAGAAACATTGAAGGGGTTCATAATCAAAAAGAGGTGTCAAGTGAGAAGAGGAGAGAGGGGAAATTCCAAGATAAAGAGAAGGCATTGCAGAACTTCTTTGAAATACAAAAGAAGAAGCTCGAGATCGATGATGCCAATGCACGGTCAGGAGTCAAGGAAGCGGGCATCATAAAAAGGGAGGTAGAGCTCGCGCTACTCTCCGAGAAGATCAAGATCATGTGGCCGAGTTGAACGACATGAGCCAAAAAAAAGATCTTGATTTGAGAAGAGACAACAATTTATGATCGATCGAGATGTGTAATCATCTTATATTTGTGTTGCCTAAACTATGAGGGGGACGCACATGCATGGCACGTGTGAATCTTTTGGTGCGCTTTTGTATGCCAGCATGACATAATATTTGATACTATGAAAATATGCTAGATTTATTTGCCACATACAATTGCTATTTCATTCTGGTAAAAAAAAAGATAGAGCAGACTAAATGGATCGCCCCGTCAAATGCATTGATCATGGAAGGGAGGACATGGGACATACGCCTGTCCGTTTGGGCATCCAAACATACTAAAAACGAATTTATGTTCGTTTGCTTTTCGTGGAGTTACATTTTTTTTCTCTTTTTGTCAGAAGCACAGATAATTTTTCATGAAGTCATTGATTTGATTTTCGTGCAACCACATATTTAGTTTACGTGAAGAAAAATAAAATAGAATTCCATGGATGCGTCCAAAACACGATTGGGATTTTCAAGCCTTAAGGTCCAACCCAGTCAATATTTTTTCAGTCCAGTAACCAATCCAATACATTGAATCCATCTTTTATTTATTTTCTAGATTCGCCACTGCGCGTCCGTCAAAGGTATCCGTGAAACAGTAGCTCCCCAAATTTGTTACAAGTGTAACTCCGGGTGGCCTGCCGTCTTGTGGCCTGTGGAGAAGACAAGAACTGATCAGACTTTCAGATAGAGGACGAGAGAGCAGAATTCAGTTCAGGACCTTTCATTCATGCTATGGTTAATTAAGTACAGCTTGGGGCTTAATAAGTTCAGGACCTTTTCATAAATTCAGTTCAGGACTTTCATTCATGCTTGTTTCGGTACAGCTTGGAGCTTAAGAAGTTCAGGACCTTTTCAGAAATTCAGTTGAGTACTTTTTCGTTCATACCTTGGTTCTGTACAGCTCGGGGCTCAAGAAGCAAAGATGCCGGCGCCACCTTATTTCCGATCGAGATGGCACATTCAGTCGCCTACGTAGGCACGTAAGTCTCACCGACGGGTGCCAAGGGGAGGTATGTGCGGAGCACTAACCATGTCAAAGGCGCGTTCCAGATACTATCAATCAATTACATGATATATATAATTGGTTGAACAAGCCGGCAACCTGAATGAAGCTAGAGAATAATAAGACATGCATGACGCTAAGTAACCTAGTCTCAACTACTACGTGCGCACCAGAAACTCCCCTTTGACCTGAAACGCACAATGAGCATAGATCCGCCGTGCAATGCAGAGAGGAGCTTAGATAGCTTCAGCTAGATACTTATATAAAGCCCCTGCCCCCCTCTGTATTTTCATCAGGTCTTCTTGACATACACTTTCTAGTTTCTACACCACCGGCCACAAAGCACAAAGCTAAGCTAGTACTCCTACCAAGTAACTAGGAGTGGGGGGATCAAGAAGATGGCGAGCTCAAGGAGGGCGCTCCTCCTGGTGGCGTTCGCGGCGGTGGCCATCGGCCTCGCCGACGCCAGTTTCCGCGACAATTGCGACATCAAGTGGAACGCCGAGAATGCGGCCTTCTCTGACGACGGCCACGGCCTCACCATGTCCCTGAAGAGCAACTCCTCCGGCTGCCTTCTGCAGACGAAGAAGCAGTTTATCTACGGCAGCGTCTCCACCCTCATCAAGCTCGTTCCGGGGAACTCCGCCGGCACCGTCACCACATACTACGTACATATCTATCCTATCGTGCTTAATTACAAGTACTTTTCATTTCAGAACTAAGTAATACTAGTACGTACTAATGATCTTGTACTGCAATTAATACTCTCTTGATTGATTAATTCATCAGACATCATCTGTGGGGGACAACCACGACGAGATCGACTTCGAGTTCCTGGGGAACGAGACAGGACAGCCCTACACGCTGCACACCAACGTTTTCGCCGACGGCGTGGGGAAGAAGGAGATGCAGTTCGTGCCATGGTTCGACCCCACCGCCGACTTCCACGCCTACACCATCTCCTGGACGCCATGCATGATCGTCTGGTACGTCGACGACGTCCCCATCCGGGTGTTCCGCAACTACCAGGACAAGGGCATCGCGTACCCGGTGAAGCGGCCGATGTTCGGCTACTCCAGCATCTGGTCGGCGGAGGACTGGGCCACGCAGGGCGGCCGTGTCAAGGCCGACTGGTCCAAGGCGCCGTTCGTCGCCGGCTACCGCGACATGGTCCTCGACGTCTGCCCCTGCGACGGAAGCGACGCCTGCGTCTACGGATGCGCCGGAGCCTTCAGCCACGGCGGTCAGCAGAAGAACTGCGCCGGCCTCAGCGACCTGCAGCGGGACAAGATGCTGGAGAAGCAGAAGTATAACAGGATCTACGACTACTGCGTCGACTACAAGGACAACAAGAAGCCCGGCCCTGAGTGCAGCCTGCCGCAGTACTGATGGTCCATGCATCCAACTGCCATCTGATCGTGGGCGCCGCCGGCCTACCACTGATCAATAGTTCATACACGATCGATTGATTCGACATGGGACTCATTTATTCATTTGATATATACATCTATATTTTTTCACAAGACTTATTTGTTGTTGTTCCTCAGATTTACTGTAATTTAGTTTTCTTTTGAAAAATTCTACGATTATATACGTGCGTGTGTGTATATATATATATACCTGTATATTTGCATTATGCTATGATATACATGCCCGGACGTGTGATGTTTACTCTCTTGACTTTTTTTAAATCTTTGCTTCCAATTTCATAGGGGTGATCTTTGTTTGCAAAGCATCAATAATTCATTTATCTCACTGTGAATTATTATTTAATTATAGACCTATATCCTTGCGCAGTTGCAGCATTAAATTGATCACAAAATTACTGGCTAACAGACTTCAGATCATCATTTGGAACTTGTTCATGTCAACCAGTATGGTTTCCTAAATCTATGTCTATCCAAGATTGCATAGCTTGGGCATACGAGTACCTTTACCAATGTCGCAAGAGTAAAAAAAAATCCATAGTTGTGCCCAAACTCGATTTTGAGTAAGCTTTGGATAAAATGGAGCATTGTATGATTTAGGAAATTCTGACAAAGAAAGGCCTTGATATCAAATGGTGCTCTTGGATTAAAGAGATTTTGTTAACTGGCACCTCTGTTGTGCTTTAAAATGGGGTTCCAGGTAATAATTTTAAATGTAAAAGAGGAGTAAGACAAGGTGATCCTTTGTCACCCTTGCTTTTTTGTATTGCATGCATACTTCCTCGAGACAATCCTTAATGATGCCATGCAGAGAAACGTCATCAAGCCACCAATCTCTTTTGTCTCCTGCCAAGATTTTCTTATTCTTCAATATGCTGATGATACATTAACTGTGATACTTGCCTGCTCCACAAAACTTTAGCAGCTCAAATCTTTGGTGCAATTATTTTCTAAGGCTTCTGGTTTAAAGGTGAATTTTTAGAAATCCTGCATTCTTTCTATCAATACTTCGAATGACACAATGCAACAACTCTCCAACTTACTTTGTTGCACAATTGGATCTTTTCCATCGACTTATTTGGGCATGCCGCTCAGCTTTACCAAGACCAGAATGAAGCATTTTATGTACCTCATAGAAAGAATCCAAAAAAGGTAGAATGTTTGTTCCCAGTACCTCAGCTATGATGGAAGGTTGCTCATGGTCAATGTTGTTTTCTCATCCTTATCAACATTTGTTACGAGTTACCTACTTCTTTATAAAGGGATCATAATGCAAATTGACAAATACATTAGACATTTCTTCTGGAGGGAAAGATTTGGAAAAAAAAAACCACCTCTGGCAGCATGTGATCTCATATTTAGGCCAAAGGACAGAGGAGGTTTGGGCATTCTTAATTTGTCAACTCAACATACTTGTTGACTCTTGAAAATGGTGCACAAATTCATCAATCGTCAAGATGTCCCTTGGGTTAAACTTATTTTTGAAGTTTACTACAGATAGATCTTACCTTTCACAACTCCAACACACTGCTCCTTTTGGTGGAGAGATTTTATGAAGCTTGCTCCAATTTACAAAAGACTTGCCAAAGTGACAGTTCATAATGGGCAGATTGTGGGTTTCTAGTCAGACAATTGGAATTACCAAGTTACTGCAGATAGATGGCCTCATCTTTATTCTTGTGCAAAAATTCAACACCTTTCAGTGGTTACAGTATACAATACTGATCATTTATCTTCCCTTTTCCACTTACCTCTATCCATCGACACTTTTAAGTAGTATCAACAACTCCAAACTTTTATTCAGGAGATAAATCTCATTACAGACGAAGGTGAGTGGTACTTGCCTGCTGGGTGCCAGCACTACCAGGTTGGAAAAACATATAACCTTTTAGCTCCTGATACTCACATTATGCAGGTCATCAATGACATTTGGAAAACTTGATGCCAGTTAAAGCACATTTTTTTCTGGCTCTTAAGCAACAATAGACTTAACACCAGAGCACTTCTCCAAAGGAAATATTCCTTCCTGTCAAACTACACACGCATTCTCTGTAATTCTCAACTAATGGAAACAAAAGACCATCTCTTTTTCTACTGTGCTTTTCCTCAAAATTATTGGAAGTATCTCTGCCCTTCTTGGGATCCAACCAACATGGGACTTCTGTCAAAAATTGATAACCTCGGGCAATTGATAAATGTTCCTTGGGCATTGGAGTTAATCATTCTAGTTTGTTGGGAAATTTGGCTAACTAAAAATGACCTCATTTTTATGAACATACCCCCAAGCCTTTATGTATGCAGGGCCAAATTCAAAGAGGAGATCAAGTGAATTCTTTACAGAGCCAAGAGGAAGAAATATGCAGGATTCCAAGAATGGGTGGAAGCTTTTATATGACCATGTTTATATTTTGTAGCTGTTATTCATGTTTTTATTTGTTGTATTAGCTTATTTAGGTTTATTCTTTGCTTGATGTATAGTTATTTTTCTTCTTACACAAACTTTGTATTATTTATTAAAAAATCAATAAAAACACACCCCAGAGTCATGTTGTTTTCATCAAATTAGCAAGTTTACTCTCTTCTATGTGATCCAACTTAGTTACCCCCTCTGTCCAAAAATAAGTGTCTCAAAATTATCTAGATATGGAGATATCCAGATGCATACCTAAGTATAGATACATTCATATGATAAATCTAAATCACTTATTTCAGGACGAAGGAAGTATCAAGTATAGTACAATGCTTACCAGATTAAGTAGACATTTTGCCGAATGGATCAATCAGATTGTGTCTGGTTACGTGCAGGAACTACCAAGCGAGACCCGTCGGAGAATCATGTCAAAAGTTTGTTTCCTCAGTGAGGAAAGATTACCTCAAGTATGGTTGCATGCGATGCTTTAGTGAGGAAAATAGGCCATGGTTTTTAGTTGCCTACACCAATAGTTGCCTACATCAAGGGTTTTGAGCCGATGCGGAAGCTTGTTGTTGGTTTGTGGTAACCACAAGACATCTGTCGATATATGATAGATTTCTTAAGGCATTTTTTTGTCATAGATTATCCTAATCGAGGATGGTCGCAAAATTTCCTTCACAATCAAAAGTAGGCCACCAGGCCCCATTGGGTGACACTTTTTATACAACAGGAGTATTACCGTCACAGATTAAAAACTATAACATGTTATGAAGTTATAGATTTCCTGAAATATCAAACTTTTTAGATTTCGAGACCCTATGTGAGATACATGTAGTTAAAGTATGAATTATATCCCTCAATAAGTAGAAACTCATTTAATATCTAAATAATAACAAATTATTAAAAAATCACTAAGTTTAACATGAAAGTTATAATATAGTGTCTTCATGTTTAAAATGTTTTGGAGTATCATAGATAAATATTTTTGGAAGGTAGTATGCAAGCAACCCTGTATTTGCAAAATAAAAATAAAAATAAATACGTAATAAGATGGAGCTTGAAGAAAGGAAAACCAAATGGGCCAGGCCCATTACTCCCCCTTCTCCTTTACAAGATAATTGATCGTGTGTTGCACTAGGGGCATACATATTTTGGTGGTTTCATATCGATTATGTCTAATATATAATTTTAAAATACTCATGTACATTAGATGATATTTTTAGTTTGATCTGCTGTTAAATAATCCCTCCACCACCAACAACCCCTCTCTATTTCTCTAAAAAACAAAGACTCAATTAACCTTAAAAAAATAAACTTACTTTATAAAGGGAATAGAAGAGCGAATAGATGTCAGAGGTTGTAGTAGGACAATTTCTTCGTGTGCCAAGCATCTAATAGAGATAGAAGAAAATTGAGCAAAATGAGGATGTTATGTCATTTTAGGCAGCCTAGATAGATCCTGAAGATATATTAATTTGATGTGTATGATAGTGAATTGTTGGGGACACTGGAGAATTTTTTTTTGATTGCTGATTGATTTCTTTTTTTATGATAGTGGATCTGCTGGAAAGACATGTGGATTCATATTAAGAAAGAAAGAAGATGTGATTGAATTAGAACTTATCAAACTAGGCAGTGTTGCGGTCGTTAAAGGAAATAGATAAATGTGTCAAGATCTTTCGATCAACGAGGCCATGGGGTGGGAGGGATGAACAATGTACAAAGTCCTTTTGTGAAATTATGTGATTTTAGAAAGAAAACTACAACCTAAATTTTGTGGATTTGTTTGAGATTTTGAATATAGCCTTATGAGGTCATAACATGATTACATGACAATTTCATGTTTTAATAATATATTAATATGAAAATGAAAAATAATACAATGCATGTAAATGTTTAGATGTTACCATGGAATGTTTTTGAAAAATTTGTATATTTGTAGATAGGAGCTAATATTTTTCAGTATTTACTTATGATTTTTGAATTTATATTTGTTATTTTAGATACACATAGTTCAAATGCATAATAGGAGGGAACGTTAAGATATAAGTTGAATTGACAAACACAATGTTTCCTAAAGTATATATCCACTGTTTTCCTTAAATAGTAGGGTGCATCACGGAGATCAATGATTACTTGGAAATTTACAATCCTATTTTTGTGAAATTGTCTGATGTCGTAAGCACACTATATGAGGTCATAATAAGAGCCCATGCAAGTTTCCATTTTTAGTCAATGTTTATGTTATAGAGGAAAACCAAAAAACCTATAAGGTGCATGGAAAGGTTTGGATTTAGGAGATTTGGGTTAGAATATTAACCGTGTATCTAGGAGATTTGGGTGTGAATCCCACTCCTCCCCATTTTATAGGGTGGCAAACTAAGCAAAAAAGTTGTTTTAAATACATCACATTTAAAAAAAATTATACATGGATATTTTTGCATTACATATAAATGATCATGATAATTATTTTTTATTTTTGCAACAATTTTTAGACATTAAAAATCATGTCTTTTTTTCCGTGCATTCCTTTTCCAAAGTACAATGTGTCTATGACAAATATATTTTTCACAACATGGCAAAATTTTCAACTAAATCATGGTAATTTTTGTCATTTAGATCATGATAGATCAATTGTGGTACCTTGGCAATTTCAATATTTATAACATATCAATTTTTTAAATACCCCATGACATTGTTTTTGTAGTTAGCATGCTAATTTTATTTTATACACCATGTCAATTTTTTCTGTTATAGGATGACAATTGCATTACATACACTATGGCAAATTTGTTTGACATAACATGACAATTCTTGGTTTTAGTATGAATAATATTTCTTGCCATGTGTTCACTGGAATTATAGACAAATGTTTTTTCATATCGTCGCAAATATAGAAATTTATTGTTTACTTGTTCTCATGACAAAATTAGATTGTTTTTTCTCCTTTAAAAATGACATTTTTAATTATATCTTTTCAATTCACATGGCAATTTTAAATTTTAAATATTTTTCATATATTCTCATGGCAAAAATTTCCAAACATGGCATCTTTTAGAACTTATTTTGATGGCATTTTTTCTATAATTTTTCTTCTTGGTTATATGACATTTGCATTTTTTTTAGCAGTGTTTCACATAGTCTCATGGTATTTTGCAAATATTTAGATTTTAAAACATGGCATTTTCTTGCAACTAACATGCATTATTATTTTTATCACATGGCAAAATTTGTTAATGATTTTTTCTACAGTAAGTAAAATACTTGCTCCGTTTCAACATAACTGTCTTAGACTTAGTACAACTTTGTACTATACTCCCTCCGTAAAGAAATATAAGAACATTTAGATTACTATTTTAGGGAGTACAAAGTTGAGACAGTTATTTTGGAACAGAGGGAGTACATTTTTTTAACTTGGCCCTAGACCACCTGGGTTACGCTGAAACGGATTGAGAGCTAAATCAGCTAACTAAAGGTTTCGCTCGATGGAACCTCCTCGAGATAGTTCAAACGCTGAAACGGATCGGGAGCAAATTTTACATAATTACTCAAATGAATTCAATAAATAATTGGTTTATTTGAGATAGTTCAAGTTTATATATATACAAGTTCATTCAATACAAAGACATAAATGACATAGGTGTAGCATTACTTGTACGAAACACCGTTGTGCTGACCACTAACTATATCAAATCCAGATGCTCCCAGATGCAAGCAATCCATGTGATAATTGAACAAGCTGACAACAAGCACAAAGACATGGTACGTGCCACCTGAAGAGAATAATAAGACATGGCGCTAAGTAACCCAGCTACGTACGGACTACTACGTGCGCACCAAAAACTTGCTTTTGACTGGAAACAATGGCACAGATCCGCAACGCAGAGAGGGTTATATAAAGCCCCTGTTCCCCCTCTGTATCTTCATCAAGTCTTCTTGACATACACTTTCTACACCTGCCAAGTAAGGAGAGGGTGAATCAAGAAGATGGAGAGCTCAAGTAGGGCGCTCCTCCTGGCCGCGGTGACGGCGGCCGCCATCGGCCTCGCCAGCGCCAGTTTCTGGGACAACTGCGACATCAAGTGGAACGCCGAGAACGCGGCCTTCTCCGACGACGGCCACGGCCTCACCATGTCCCTGAAGAGCAACTCCTCCGGCTGCCTGCTGCAGACGAAGAAGCAGTTCATCTACGGCAGCGTCTCCACCCTCATCAAGCTCGTTCCGGGGAACTCCGCCGGCACCGTCACCACATACTACGTACGTATCCGCTATCCTATAGTGCTTACTTTTCGAATTCAGTACGTATTTGGCTTCAAATAATAACTAACAATAATGTGTATAAATTACAAATTCAGACATCATCTGTGGGGGACAACCACGACGAGATCGACTTCGAGTTCCTGGGGAACGAGACAGGACAGCCCTACACGCTGCACACCAACGTTTTCGCCGACGGCGTGGGGAAGAAGGAGATGCAGTTCGTGCCATGGTTCGACCCCACCGCCGACTTCCACGCCTACACCATCTCCTGGACGCCATGCATGATCGTCTGGTACGTCGACGACGTCCCCATCCGGGTGTTCCGCAACTACCAGGACAAGGGCATCGCGTACCCGGTGAAGCGGCCGATGTTCGGCTACTCCAGCATCTGGTCGGCGGAGGACTGGGCCACGCAGGGCGGCCGTGTCAAGGCCGACTGGTTCAAGGCGCCGTTCGTCGCCGGCTACCGCGACATGGTCCTCGACGTCTGCCCCTGCGACGGAAGCGACGCCTGCGTCTACGGATGCGCCGGAGCCTTCAGCCACGGCGGTCAGCAGCAGAACTGCGCCGGCCTCACCGACCAGCAGCGGGCCAAGATGCAGGAGGTGCAGAAGTATCACAGGATCTACGACTACTGTGTCGACTACAGGGACAACAAGAAGCCCGGCCCTGAGTGCAGCCTGCCGCAGTACTGATGATCCAGCTGCTGTCTCATCGTGGCACGCACCAACGAATGACGTCCGGTCTACCACTCCGTACACGACTCATTGTCTCATTGATTCTGTTGAGATTTCATTTACTATTATTATTTTTATATACATACACTTTGTTTTCTTAACACCTTTCATTCCTGTTGCTCCCCACATGCTTTGTATTTTTTTTTGTTCCGTTTGAGTAACTCCATCATATATATTCATGTGTATATACATTGTACATTTGGGATTATGTTATGATGTACTCCCTCCGATCCATAATAAGTGTCGCTCATCTAGTACAAAGTTTGTACTAGCTTAGTACAAAATGAGCGACACTTATTATGGATCGGAAGGAGTACATGAACCGGATTTTATGATATCATGATCCAATTTTATTTGTAATAGTCAGCGGCCGAGCTCAAACAATTAGTTTGGCGGCTCCGTTCAACAATCACACACGCATACAAAAATAACACAAGAGCACACAATTTTTTCCTGATTACTTAAAAGTGCAGCTGTGCTGTTTCATGGGATCGGACGCACCACGTTTCTTTGTCTGGTTGCAATTAATGGCTCACACATGCACTAGTACACAGACACACATCATCGTTGATAGGGATAGTGGTGGGGACCGCACCTGGTGCATGCAGATGAGAGACACGTACGGCGCATGCATGTGCCAATGTTAATTCATTTAATTAGTTTCATTCTTTTCAAAAAGCTATAACTTTTGTACCAAGTGTTGAGATGAAGATCTGTTTTCACCGTTAGGTTTTTCCTACAAGCTCTTCAAAACTAGATCTCATATGAACATATTTTGATGATTTTTTTAAAAACAAGCAACTTTGATGATAAACGAGACAATTTTATAGTGTTAAACAAAAGCAACTTTTGTACACGATATGTACTAATGAATTTATCAAGAAATATGCCCTAGACCACTTAGAAATCAGATCAAACAATTTCATCATATATAGGTAACTAAGCATCATCGGTAGTCAACCTTTGCGATGATAACGTATTTGATGGAACACATTTTGCATTGTGCTTTTTGGTAATGTAGGTGCTTGCATTTTCTACGGCGGTTGCTTGGTTTTGCTAGGATAGTTGTTTGGTTTTGCTATGGCAATTGCATGGTTTTGTTAGAACACTTGATTGGTTTTGTTAGGACAGTTGCTTGGTTTTATTATGATAGTTGCTTGGTTTGCTAGGACTATTAAGCATTATAGTTTTTTAGTAATGTAGTTGCTTGAATTTGCTCAGACAGTTGCCTTGTTTTGCTAGGATAGTTGCTTGGTTTTTACTAGAAGATTTTCGAGTGATTGTTTTTTCTGTTGTTTAATATTAGTATGTTTTATAAATATGTTCAATTTGGGAATTAATAGGATATTTTAAATAGTTGTTTTAATCAAAACCAAATTTTGTTTAACTCTTGTAGATTTATACCTTCATTTGTTTTAAATGTTTTAGTTTATGTTTTCTTGTTATTCTTTTGCCAAATTATATTATGTTTCTATCAGTCAACATGAGGATTTTTTATTTTCAACACTTACTAACTTCATTTGCTATTTTTTATGCGCTTAATGATTTTTGGAGCTAAATGACTCTGAAATTGAAAAGCACTACAAATGAACTGTGAAAAGGTTAAAACTTGGCATGGTATCATAACTTCACCCACATAACATGTGATAAAAAGTTAAGAGGGTTACGACAAAAACTAGATGCACTACGTGTACAAATTGGACCATCTCCTTTGAAGTATGAGGGTTTCGGACAAAAACTCATCTGTTACAAAGGCATTTCATTTTTAAATTTTTTTTCATCTCCAGACTTTTTGTGCATTCAATATTCATTATTCAAAGCCACATCCTCAAGTTTCAACCCTTTCTAACTTCATTTGCTATTTTCATGCATGTAAAGAATTTTTTTTGCTGAATGGCCCTGAAATTGAAAAGCAGTACAAATGAACTCTGAAAAGGTTGAAACTTGGCACTGTATCATAATTTCACACACATAGCATGTGCTAAAAAGTTGAAAGGGTTGCGATAAAAATTGGATGCACTTCGTGTACAAACTAAACCATCTCCTTCGAAGTATGACGGTTTTGGACGAAAACTCATATGTTATAAAGGAATTTTATTTTATTTAACTTATTTCAAATCCAGACATTTTGTGCATTCAGTATGCACCATTTAAAACAACATCCTCAAATTTCAACTTTCTAACTTCATTTGCTATTTTTCATGCATTTAATGATTTTTCTTGCGCTGAATGACCCTGAAAATGAAAAGCAGTACAAATGAACTCTGAAATTTTTGAAATTTGGCAAGGTATCATCATTTCACACACATAGCATGTGCTAAAAAGTGGAGAGGGTTACGATAAAAACTGGATGCACTTCGTGTACAAACTAGACCATCTTCTTCGAAGTATGAGGGTTTTGGACGAAAACTCATGTGTTACAAAGACATTTTATTTTTTAAACTTATTTCAACTGCAGTCTTTTTTTCATTCAATATGCACCATTAAAAATCACATCATAAAATTTTAACCCTTTCTAACTTTATTTGTTATTTTTCATTCATTTAATGAATTTTTTTGCGTTGAATGACCCTGAAATTGAAAAGCAGTACAAACGAAATTTGGCACGGTATCATCATTTCACACACATAGCATGTGCTAAAAAGTTGAGATGGTTACAAAAAAATGGATGCACTTCGTGTACAAACTGGACCATCTTCTTCGAAGTATGATGGTTTCGGACAAAAACTCAACTGTTACAAGGTCGTTTCATTTTCTTAAACTTATTTCAACTCCGGAATTTTTGTGCATTCAATATGCACCATTCAAAACTACATCCTCAAATTGCTCCGTGGTTTGGAAAAAATTTAGATTTTCAAAATTCCAAAGAAAAATATGAAAGCAGTAAGATTTAAGGTTTTACCCAAAATTCAAAAAAAACATTTTTTAATTATTTTTTGAAATTAATAATTATTTTCTGCATAAAGATTATTATTGCTTAATCGTTGTTGTTTATGTTAATATAGGTTTTTAATTCAAAAAATAATGTCATGTGACATCAAAGGGTAGAGGTTAACAAGATTGATAGCATAAAATTATCAAAATGTTTGTAGTGCAATCTTGGAAGCTAATTGGAAGGAACTCAAAAGTTAAGCGTGCTGACCGGGAAGTTTGACCACGGGTAAGCACTTTGACTTAGAGATTAGATACCATGGGTAAGGATGGGTCATTAGAGATTAAACTGAAAAAGAATTTGAAATTTTGAAAAAAAAAACATTTTTTTTAGAAATGACATTTAGTCCCGGTTGGTAACTAGCCTCCAGTGTGCGATTACGGCCACGTGCCAGGGATTTAGTCCCGGGTCGTGACCAACCGGGACTATAGGGTGGGACCTTTAGTCCCGATTTATTAGTCCCGGTTGGGGAACCGGGACTAAAGGTCCTTCCCAACCGGGACTAAAGCCCATTTTTCCACTAGTGTTCCTGCAAAGGGTTACTCGAGCTATCGGCGTGGTGTGCCTCTAATGGGGGTCTAACCCCCTTTTTCGGTAGCCAGGGCCTCCCTTTTATAGTGAAAGGGGTCACTACATAGGCCACCGCTCTAGGTACACAGTTGTGTAAACAACATTGTTGTATTGAACACGTGGTGCCCCTACGACATTTTCCGAGAAGGACACACGTCCCATCGTCTCCATTGCAGTGCATGCAGTCCCTGGTCTTGACACGTTGCGAGGTCATGTGTGACCGTTACAGGCACTGAGCTGTCGAGAAGCGCACTAGCACTTAATGTCTTTGGACCCCACTTGGATGAATGGCGAACAACGGTGACTACAGTGACGACTTCAATGTACATTGGTTTGAGTCCTTCCGGGAGAGGCGAGGTTCCTTCCAGTAACCCGCCTTGACGAAGCTTTCCGATAACATACTGCCTTCTTTGGTGATGATTTTCTCGGTGAGTTGTAACAATTTGGTTTGCAATGTAGTCAACATGAGTTCCACCTCTTATGGTTGTTGAAGTGGGTCGTCTCCTCTTCTTAATCACTAACACCGGTTGTCTTCGTACTTGTCTCCTTCAAAGAGCCTGCCTTTGAACTTATCTCCTTCATGGATTTGATGTGAATGCTTTCCAGCAAGGTTCCTCTCAAGCATCGCGTCTATCAAGGTTCCTGGAGACCCCTGTCTCCACGATATCGACACCACCGCTTTCCGACGGCCAGCTCTCTTGTCTGAATCCAATGCCCTCTTCTTCGACGTGGCCTCCTTCCTGGGTTCCTCCGCCGGCGGGCAACGACTGCGGCGGGGACAACAACGGACGAGACAGGGGCATCCATGGCTACGGTAGGATTTGGGTTTTGGAAGAGAAAAGGGGGAATGGGCGCTGATATGCGACCAATGTGTAGGCCAAGGAAGGACAAGTGTGGGTGAACGCACTCATCTGCGCCGACGCAAACACAACCCAAATTTAGGTCAAAAATGGAACGGGACGGACGTGCATCCATTTGCATCGGCACGCAAATAGATGAAATCAAACACAAACGGAACAAATGCATCCGTGCATTTAAGCTACCTTATGTTAGATATTTGCAAGCTTATTACTCCCTCCGTTCTGGTGTATAGGACTCCTCTCTAAAATCTATTTGTTTCATTTTATCCTTCAACTAAGGCCTGTAAGCATTAAATGGATTTTAATTAGTACACAACATGCATGGCTTTTCCTCTTCTCTCTACTTCCTCCACGCTATTTTCACACACGTATGCAGTATGAAATGGATTAGCTTCTGATATGCAACTAGTACTAATTAATATGGATGAAAGCTGATTGGAGGAAAAGGATAAATTATGCAGCCAATAGGTATTCACCTTGGTCTTGATGCAATACATAAGAGGCCTAACACACCGGAACGGAGGAAGAACTTGATTACAGAATAGGGTCGTCATTTAATTAATATATCCATAAACACTAAAAGATGCATTTAACATACATATAACTGTAACGAATGAACGCAGCAGCCAATTTGCAAGACACCTTTCACTTGCAAAAGCTCTCAAATCACTTCACCAAGGCACGCTTCGTTGTACTTACATCTTACATGAAGCATCAGTATGTAAGGTTAGCATCATCAGCCAATGAATATAGCATAGCAGGAAAGTATACAACATCATTCCATCATTTTAAGTCTTACT
Organism: Bromus sterilis; assembly: GCA_950022295.1. Lineage (NCBI taxonomy): Eukaryota > Viridiplantae > Streptophyta > Magnoliopsida > Poales > Poaceae > Bromus > Bromus sterilis. The sequence goes on along the minus strand of OX465600.1, from coordinate 13,745,477 downwards.
ACAAAACATAGGTCTTCGCACTCGGCAGCCAAAAAATAAGCCATAGACTAACTCCTAACTAGAGTTGTTATGCAGTTTGAAACAACTCACAAGCAAAGTCCTCTTTTTTATAGTATGTCGATAACTTTGGGGCTCTCTGTAAAGCAATATGTGAACCTAGCTCATAGCATGTCACAAACCTCACATTCTCATGGTTTTGTGCCCTGGCATTCGACACCAAATTCGTAGCCTGGTACTGGCCACCAATTAGATCATGCTTCCTTGGCATCCCTCAAGCAGAGTCTCGTTAAAACTGCTCACAGGAAGTTCCTCTGCACAGGTCCGGATGAGAAACGGGACGACAGTCCTTGTGCCGTGTTCTCTGGATCTAGAGCAACATTTTGCCGACCAGCAGTCAAATCTTTCTCACGGTCCCACGGCTTCCACGGGTGGTTTTCCTCCCATTCTTCCTTCCCTCGCTGCTGCTTATGCTTCTTTTTCTCCTTTTTGCTCTCTCGGTGCTTCTGCACCAGAGACACTGACCGTTTGGAGGAGTTGTATTTATCCACAAGAGCAGCATCTGAGCTTTTGACATTCTCTTCATGTCCATCTGCAATTGCCTTTGCTTTGTTGTAGGCTTCTAAGTAGCTGCAGCAAACAGCATTGACATCATTAACAGCACATCCTTATTTCTATACATCAGCGTGTCAAGTACTATGACAAACAAACAAAACTTGTCAGAAACTACTGTATTTTTTTGCACTAGCCTGCAAAGGATACCAATTAGCGCTCTGTGTCAGTACTCCAGTCATGATTGCTAGTACAGAACATAATGATTGATAGTGTATATCATAGCGGGAGAACAGCAAAGGGAGAATCATACTTTTGCTGTGCTTTCTGGGCTCTATCAAGAGGACTATCTGTCCATGCACTCGTGTCACCACGTCCTTCTTTCCCATTCATGCTAAATGCGGTAGTTGAATGCATTGGTACTCCGGCCTGTGAAACAAGGTATTATTAGATACAAACAAGTACCTTTTTCCTATTTGGAGCATAGGTACACAATGAATTAAGGAGATATATTATAATCATTTACTTTTCTTTCAGGTGGCAATGTAGTCATCCATTCGTCGCGTGTAGGTGGTGCCTCTGGCTGTTTCGGAACTGCCAAAAGTTCTTCATCGCCTTCAAGAGATATACCTAAGAACAAATAGATATTAAGATACCGAAAGTGCTATTCTGCTCCCGAGCTGAAATGTACAGACATGATAAAAAAAATACTGAAAATAAATATTGTATAGTTAACCACGTGCAATTTTATGTGAAGGAATGGCATTCAGGGCGGTCTGAGCAAACAAAAATATCAGAGCTCCAAAATTCTTTCGATAATAGCCTTTTTGGAGAATTGTTTTTTCGTTTTTTTTGCACAGAGCATCACGGATGGTTTTTCTTCGTCAAAATTTGCACATAGGTAGAACATTCAACCATGTTGGTTGCCAAAAGTATCAGTTTTTTTTTTCAGATGTTACTGTTCACCAGGGTGCATATATGCTCAGGGGGCAAAAATCCATGTATGAAAGATACCATATTCTATTCTTCAATTATCACAATTATCTTCTGTCCCAGATTACATTAAATGTGTTTACTACAAATAAATGCTTAGAAAATACAAACACACCTGAGATAGAATATTTATTGTAGGAAGGGTAAAGCACAACCCAAATCATTATGATACGACCATAGACAATCAAACCCAGCTTTGCAAAACAAAATTTCTCCAACCACAACAGAAAGCAGTTGTGTGCCATCCATGGCCCAGAATAGGATTCCATTTCTAGGGCAGCATACAAGGATTTTCTCTCTAAAACATTCATCGATTAGAAACAAAATCAGTTATTGTGCATGCTGCAATGCCTATCACTTTTCCTACATTAGCACATTTAAGAGTTTTGGCATTGCTGTGTTATCCATAGTACCTTGTAATCGTCTCCATTCTGCAGCCTCGCGCATTGCTTTAAGCTCAATCTACAAAATACCGAAAAAAGATAACATCAGGACTCATGCAACTGGGAGTGGTATTGTCTGTGATCTTAACCACTAGAACAGCGATCTTGACAAATCAATATATAGCGTAACTGCATAAGTTACCTCGAATTGTTCCATCTCTTCTTTCTTTTGTATCTTCTCATCTATTACGCCTCTCTGCGATCAATGATAGGTAGTCAGCACAAAATATCAGTTGAGAAGGGGAAAACAAGCTGAGTAATTCCTGACATCACATGGTGAGCTAGCACTAAAAAAATCTATCAGTGTAACAACATGATGCTGGTTGGGCAACAAATGCGATATGAGCTGTATTGTAAATTCTCGAAGGATGAATTTCACTCATTCTGCAAGCATCCCTAGTCTTAAAGTGGTACTGACCAAATTTAAACATATTAAGAAAATCAGTACTTTCCCCCTTCAACCTATCTCAAACTTCCTGTGTAGCTACATATAGTACTGGGCTACTGGCATACCATTAGCAAGCATAAATCAAGAAGAGGTTGTAACAAGTCCTTACACCAAACTCCTGGAACAGAATGCTATTTGTGCACACCACATCATACATCAATATTTTCTCCTAGCAAATACTCCCTCCGTTCCAAATTAGATGACTTCAATTTGTTCACGTGTGTATACAAATAGAAGTCATCTAATTTGGAATGGAGGGAGTATATAATATTCTCTCTTGTTTAAAATCGGAAACTCATTTCAGCTATACTATTTAATTTATTATTTTTCATAGAAAAGCAAATGGATAGCTATTTTAAATGATTGGAAAATTCCGCAATTCATACTATATTCAATACATGTACCTTTTGAGGGTCTTGTAAGTCTTTAAAAGCATTGTTCAGTTTCACAAAAGCCTCCTGTGCTGAAGGATGAGGGCACTTGTCCGGATGCACCAAAAGAGATAGCTTCCAATACCTACAATACAAGATAAGAATGATTAATCAGTTTAAGAGGAAAATGATGTAAGAAAAGAAAATGAGCAACGTAAGCGTGAGCAAAAAAGGCAGCAGCAGCAGCAGCAGCAGGTCGCCGACTACCACATGAATCTAACTCCCAACAGTGAGTGAGAATTAGTTTGGAGGAAGGTTGTGGTTAGGTATACAGAGATTATGCACACCTGTTTTGGTATTTCAAGGGTAGAATTGTTTCGTGGTGCAGGTAGAAAGTGGACTTTCATAGTACTTGAAGGTAAAAAACGCTTTAACAAGATAAGTATTGCAGTGAAGGCATGTAGAACGCACAGTCTACTACTCAGATGGGTATGTGTTACAAAAAGTGAGCCTAGCTCAGTTCATTGGGGGAGTGGATGTACAACCCCACCACTCGGGTTCAAGGACACAAAATTGGGTTCTAATTCTTAAAAGATTGATATCGCAGCCTACTTACCATGTTTCTTTAAAAAAGAAACAGGGTATGTGCTACAGTGGAAGCGCCAAGAGAATTTTCTTACTCAAACCCTGCTATAGCTCCATCTCTTATAGGGATAGAGCTACATATTTAGGTGTTAATGGACGTAAGTTGGTCAGTATCCAAAGTAAATAGTGAGATGGGATGCCAGTCACAAATTAGTCAACAAAGGGGAAAATGATTAACCATTCAACAAACTGGTAGTCAGGTCCAGAACCCATACAGAAAAAACAGCAAAAGCTAAATTCTTAAAAAGCAACTGCAGAAGTAAAACCTTTTCTGGACATAATAAAACACCAATATTTCGGCAGTATAAGTTGCACGCTGACAAATAACAAGGCAACACAGACAGTAGATCAATCGATCAGCTTGCTCAATACAGGAAACAGGATGCACACCAACTTCAGGGTAGGTGATTCAGGCATTTTAAACAAGGGACTCGCAGAATTCAGAAGTATCAGATGCACCCAAACTTCAGGGCAAGCTATCGAACATCTTGACAGATAACCATGAAGGATGACATCATTCAAATTTTGAAACTTGGACATTCAAAATGATGGTTAAGGACCGAAGAAATAGTTGAACAAGTGTTGGCACATAACCAGGGAAGTTGGGGCTATGGCCTATTTTGGCATCCAACTGTGTCTGCCAGAAGTTTATTTTTGTGAGACAGCATAAGTGTTTTGTTTGAAAAATAATCAGTCTAAGAATGTAATACTCGGTTGGATTCTGTTTGCTGTTTGCCTACTCCCAAAACAAAGGGCAATGTATTGTACTTAAGACCTCAACAGATCTCTAAAGAACTACAACAATGTACCATGGACAATTATCCTCATATTGGATGTGAGTAAAAAGAAAAATGGGAATTGGACCTCCATAGACGTTTTCATTTGTTTCGTTCGGCACGTTCTTAAATCTATATTGATATGGGCTCATTTCATGACAGATGAAGCGGCATGGAAAAATTACGAGACAGTGGAACATCAAAGTTGTTATATTCGCCATCATGAACTACCATAATAGGTTAATATCCTGCACATTTTTATTATTCTCAACTGAAGGTGAGGCCAGCGTTAGTTGCAACTATTGTGTAAAAACCTTAATCAACAACGAAATTTTGGGATGCCTATCTACATACAGGTATATCATATATTAATATGGATAAATATGGAATGTACATAAATAACCACCTTTTCTTGATGTTATCAGACGACATCTTCCAATTTATGCCCAGAACATCATAGAGTGCATCTGCATCAGCACCCAATATTCGAGTAACCTACACCGAATTCCATGAAAATTAAGATCAGAAGTTAATGGTGCAAGGCAAATTAGAACATGTATGTGCTAGGAAACAACCTCAAGTGTATGACCTGACAAAAATCATTTTCAATCCACTTTATCCAAAGCTAGCCAAACATTCAGAATCTTAGGTATAATACATTATGATCGGGTCCCCAAACAAACTACCCTAGAACAGCAAAATTAGGATGTGGATAACAATTAAAGATATGTTCCTGAACATTTCTGTTAGTGTCACGGACAAATGACCTCGCATAATATTCAGTGGAAGATTTTGTAAATACCAATCTCATGCCAGGTGAGCACAGGAAAATATAGATGATTCATGTGAATCATGCCACCTGTGATGAATTATAGGAATGCTGCCAGTAGCAAACTAAATAAACAAAAGGCATAGCAAGCAATTGGTACGAGTGTAAGACTATACCCAAAGTGATGTGGTAAGACATAGTAAAAATTAGCAAGAATGGCCTAACAAGTATATTGATAGTGCACATATTTCTGGCAAAAGGCCCATATAGCAAGTTTCTGATGTCTGCTACAAGACTAAGGGTCTGACATGAAGAGAGGACCTACAAGAATTGTTGAAGCTGAACAGAAATAATCAACTATACAAATTAGGAAACAGTGCCCCACAATAATTGGACAATGCTGCACTGACACATGCTGGAGGGACTTCAAAGTACAAAAGTAAATTTTGTACTGAAAAACACTTGATGAGATTTTGCAAAAATGGAAATGTCGCTGAAAGTGTACCTCTTCAAATCGCTCGGCTTCATTTGCAGATGCAGCTTCAGCGACCATGGCTGGTGGTGGAGGACCTATGAGGAAACCATCATCAGCTTCCAATTCGGCATCCCTGGAGATAGATAATATATAGTGAATATTTAAGAATATAAAGCAGTCTTGAGTGAGTTACTCATTGAGCGACGCAACTCCTAAGGTCGTGCTTAGTCAGTTCCTGACTAAGTAACAAATCACAATGTCATAAAACAAAATCTTACCGGCACCTAAGAGCCTCTGTCATTTCAGCTGCTGCAGCTAGTAATTCACGTGATGGCATTGCAGGACCAATTACCCTGCATGCAAAAAACCTTGTTGAACAATAATTGAGTAATGACTAATAAATTACTAGCATTTTAACGCATTGAATAAGATGTGAGTGGGAAATAAGTAATTCACAAGAGCGATCCAGTCCATTAAGCACCCAGTAAATGCCTAATCAAGAAATCAGGAATTCCCTGATAGCAACATGTTTTGTGCAAGAAGATAATGCCAACAATTACGAAACATCCAGAAAAAGGATCCTGAATTCCTCATATGGCAAGAACAAGACACATGCCTAATCATCATACAAAACAGACACCAATAGCCAGTATGCGAAAGTAGGCGCGCACATAATAAAACAAACCTCACACTGCCCTTTGCTAGTGCCACTAGGGTACAAACGAGAATCTGACATTAAATTACGGACAATTTACGAAGTATAGTTCAGGATAGACCAAGTCTAGCCAAAAGGACAAATACTTTCTAGCAGAGTAATCATGACAAAAGAGATCTGCTATAACCAAGAACAATATTTTCTAATAGAGCAATTCTGGCACATAGGCATTACCTCTTTACAGGGGTGTCCTCTTCCCGATCAACTTTTCCTCCATCTTCAGGAGGGGTGTCACCTTTATTCTGTACGTCAAAGTTAGGCGACAGTACTTGTTGTCTATTTCGTGATGCCACAGTTTCATTTGGATCATTTCCAGGTTTGGCACTTCCTTCTAATACTGGTCCAACAACATCAAGGGTAGGAATACCTTTTGGTGCAAGCAAGTAAGCTCCATTTCCATTTTCTTTCAATTTCAGGGATCTAAAAAGTTTCTTCAGGCGCTTCACCAATGGCTTGTCAGAAATTCCAGAAATATCAATGCCTTCACCACTATCTATCATTTGGAGAAGCTTCATGTTTACAAAAGTCACAAGTGATTTCTAGTTAGATAGGGAAATCAGAGCCAATAGGATGACAAAGCAAAATTAAATGGAAGAAAGCTAAAAATATATCTCCATCCCTCCCTATCTCTCCCTTCCCTCATACTCGCTTCTCTCCTATCCAATGGAACTAGTGACGACGGGAGTGAGCAGCAAAGGAAACAGTTGAGTAAAAGCCAAATTAGAAGAGAAGAGGACAAGAACAACAGAAAACGTGCATGTAGTATTGTGAGCTCGTACCCATAAAAATGCTTCCTATGGCTAATTTTCTCTCCTAGTAGCTGGTTTAACTAGCGATTGACTTGATCAACCAGTCGCCGACTAGTCCATTAGTCACCTAAACCGGTTGGGTAGCGACTTGACTTTACAAACTTTGACTAATTGCAGAAGTTACTAAAGATACTACGACATTTTGCCTTGACATCACCACAATTAGAACATAAAAACAATTTAACCACTTCAGCTGTAATGGCTAGAGTTTTCACATTAGATAAGCACTGTGTTGTGCAAAGTAACCGAACTGTTCTTTTCTCACAGTGCAATTGTGCAGGTCCAGAGTCAGACAACATATAATAGAGGAAACTCTTGTTGGAGAACTTGAATCAAATCACTGAAGGCCTTACCTGACGAAGCTCGCTGGCGATGGCTGGGAATTCACTGAGAATGCCACGGACGATTTCCTGTGCCTCCTCTGTCCTATCTGACTCATCTGAGCCCGACCCTGACTCATCCCGGCGCCTCCTCCGGTGGCGACGCCTATCATCATCACGGGAACTGCGTGAGCGACCACTGCTCTTGTGGTGATGGCGGCGGCGGCGAGATGAGGATGAATTTTCATGTTTGCTGCTGTTGCGGCTCCGGCGGGCAGGGCTGCGGCTTGGAGAGGAGGCCGATGAAGGGGAAGAATCAGAGTCCGATGAGGGTGTGGCATTGCGCGATCTCTTGCTGCTGCGGCCGCGCCGGCGCTTCGATTCCTTCTCCCCGTCGCCCCTTCCCATCTTTGAGTTTCAGACCTGGGAAAGGAGAGATCGGTTTTGAGAGAATAATCAAAATACCAGTAGTCAAAACCATAAGTTCCAAAATACCACTAGGCTCTGTTTGGATGTAGACATTGAAGGGCTCAGCATTAAATTGCCTAATATTCAAGTGTACTGATATTGAGCTTGAATGGAAATTCTAGCGTTTGGATGTTCATGTACTTGCAGTTGAAACCCAAGGCATCTGCCAAAGCAGTTCCTGTTTGGATTGTGAAACTGTTGAATTGCACATTAATAAATAGGAGTACGATCGATATACTTTGTTGTACATGTTTTAAAATGATTTCTCCACAGCATGGGAACACAATTTGAATGATTGCTAACATGTAGACACTACAAATAGCATTCATATAAATACATGTAGACAATACAAATAGCACTCATGCATGCTGTTAGGAAGTGTAAAAATTTAAACCTCACACGAGCTGCTATGACACGGGAAGCAATTTTAGCTGAAGAATTCCAGATCTAAGACGCTAGCGTACAGCGCAGGGGGAACAGCCAGTAGCCAGAGTAGGGGGGTGACCAGGGACAGCCGGATACGGGAGAGGAGGAGGGGGGTAGGACCAGGAGTAGGACTCACCTACGCCTGCGCGAGCTCCGCTTGGCGCCGGAGAGATCGACTGAGATGTCGATTTAGGGGCTGTTCGTTAGAGCCCCTAACACCTGCCCTGTTATACAGCAGCGTCAGCGTCTCCAACAGCTACAAAAAAAATGCACGGGGCGAGGCGGGCGCAGGCCGTGGATGGACGGGGCGAGGCGGGCGCCGGACGTGGTTGGACGCGGAGAGGCGAGGGCTACCGATGGGGATAGCGCGACGGGGTGCGGCGGGCGCCGGCCGTGGCTGGACGGGGCGAGCGGCCGGGCGGATGGGGGCGCTGAGGGGGCGAGCGGCCGGGAGGATGGGGGCGCTGCGGGGGCGGGCGGCGGCGGGGTCCGCTGCGGGGATGGCGGCGGCCGGGGGCGGCGCGGCCTCCGGCGGGGAGCAACGAGGGCCGGGGAGGAGAGCTCGCGCGGTGATGAAAAAAAATTGGGCACGGCCTCTTCTGCTGGAAATATAGGGTAGAAGAATTGAGTTTTTTAGGCAGCTGCCAAAAAACCGTTCGGGACACAAAAAATTTGGCAGCTGTTGGAGCCCTTTTTTGGTATTTTTAGGCAAAAAGTTGTTGTTGTCTTATATTTGGGCAGTTGTTAGAGATTCTCTTAGTTTTTCATATCCATGAAATCTCTGACTCATCGGCAGTTAGCAGTTGATTTCTCGCCTCAAATCCTAGAGCGAGCAAACCATTTGGTTCACTAGTTTCTGCTCCCGAGCGATTAGGCTAGGCTTCTGCTTCCGAGAGCGGTGGAGAAAGGCGATTCAAGAAAAGGGATGGTGAGTCGTGGCAATGGGAGGGCTTTCGCCGGCGGGCGAGGTGCGTCGCTCGTGGCGGCTAGGGTTGGGTTTGTGGAGGAGAAGAGGAGTGGAGACGAGCCTGGCTAGGAGATGCGTGGACAGCAAAAAAAAATCTAAAACAAACCTTGTACTTATAGATGCTAAATCAAACCTTGAATTTTGAACCTTTGAAATTAGCACTATGAACTTGTCCCGGTCTATTTTGGACCCTACATCCGTTTGACTCGTAAAAAATATTCGAAAATCAATGTTTCGTTGCTCTCGCTAACAAAGAAGGCCCACCTGTCATACACATCTTGCGCCTTAGATCTCTCTCTTTAGTCATATTGTGCAGCTACCGAGGAGCCTGTTTCTAAAAAAACTACCGAGGAGCCTCCTATCCCGAGCACCACCGGTGATGCATGCAACCACGGTGGTGGTCCTTTTCTTGAGCTGCAGTACCACACTCCAATTATAGACATAAATTTGAGTCGAGAGGAGGTTTGAGAGATCAATTTCTGGAGGCACCCTCCATTGTAGTGATGGCAGGGGCATGCAACTGCCTGGTCGTGACGGAGCAGAACGAGGCGGGGCAGGCGATACGGAGTGAGGCCATATATGGCACGTGGATCAAAGACGATGGTACAGGGCGCGTATGGTCGTCGACGAGGATGGCGACCAGGCACAACAACGGGGAGGGCACGGGAAAAGGTCCCTTTTTTAAAGAACAACACCGGCGAATGCAGTCAAAAAACCAACCACTATATGGTCGTATGAGAGCAAGTATAATGCAAGAGTTGCTTTTTTGTGATGTGTGGTCAATCTAGACAATTCAACATTCAACGCAAGTAAGAAAAATCCTCAGCAGGTAAAGTTCATACACGAATGAATCTGTCGTTGTTATTGTGTTGGTTGATCTTTTTTATGATGAATCACTTATAGTCATTCATGAAGCTCTATAGTGTCGTGCCAACATGGTCCTTGAATCCTACGGTACGCATGCTCACCGCCTGAGCTTCCCTTGGAGCTGCGGCGACTCATACGTTGGGTCCAAGGAGTTGTCATGGTCTTGCTTGAAACCATTCGAGATGTGAAATCATTGGGTAGCCAAAACACCGTAGGGCGCGGGCGTGGTGAAAAACACCAAAGCAAATGTGGCGAACTTCAAGTTAAAGATGTCCTTCGTCGCGACCTCTTTGTTGGCCATTTCGCTAGCGCGCTGCCGAACACGACGCTCCTTGGAGATGATGATCTCCGCTTTATTCCCAACTGTATGAAACTCGTAGACTTCGTTGATCCATTGTACGCGACGGTCAAACGGAGTCGGTGTTGGCAAGTAAGATAAAGGAGGGTGACAACATGGGCGTGGAAAATGGAGGACAAACACGAGGAAAAAGGTGGCCAATCTGTTAGCCCGAACAAATAGGGAAAAAAAATTGTGTTTTGATCTTAATGATAAAGTTTAACGCGATTTGACCCTATGTCAATTTTTTAATCTGATCCTTACAAAGATGTCAGCAACCATGGTGTTTGATTTACACGGGAGACGCCACAGTCCTCGATGTTTAGGTCCTGGTGTCGATAGTACCAAAACACCATGCTCCCTGGAGTACCCCCCCCCCCCAAAGTAGGTAAGTGGTTGAAACGACGCGAATCAAGACCATTTCAATGTTTTGGTGATCTCAGATGCAAATAATGCAAACATTAAAGTTGTTCGTTTTGACAAGACAAAGAACTTTCATGTTCAAAGTTTTTTCATTAAGGCATGGTTTGTGGCCTAATAATTGTGCCAACTGGCAGCCATTGCCGTCTGTAACTGAAAATATGTGCATGTACAAAATTTATGTGACCTCATATGCAAATAATGCAAACATAAAAGTTCATTTTGACAAGACAAAGAATTTTCATGGCCAAAGTTTTTTCATTAAAGGAATCGTCCACGGACTAATAAGATACATCATCACAGAGTTCAAAGCTTTTTCATTAAAGGCATGGTTTGGTATATATATATATAACTAGATGATACCCCGCGCTTTGCTGCGGGAATTGGTCGCCCTATATTTCAATGAACCAAAAAAATTAAAACACATACAATTTATTATATTTGATTATGTTTAGTTATATTTTGTTTGAATATAAATATAGTAATAGAATAGAAAATATGTTTCCATGCATGGTTGCATGTGGTGGTGGGTCTAGTCTTAGATTAATAACAAATGAACCAAAAAAAAACACATACAACTTATTATATTTGATTATGTTTAGTTATATTTTTTTGAATATAAATATAATAAAGGAATAAAAACTATGTTTCCATGCATGGTTGCATGTGGTAGTGGGTCTAGTCTCAATCTCATGCATGGTTGCATGTTGAGGTGGGCCTTATCCCCACATAATTGTATGGTGATGTGGCATGCTTGCATGTTGAGATAAATAAGATAGTGGGGATGATCTATTATAGTATTATAGATGAGGGTGATCTGCCCTGCCGAAGGATATATATGTGTCCGACGAGTCGAGGTACATTGGGACTCCTGGGACAAATGCGCAGATCTCTATTGGTTTTGACTTGGGCTCTCTTGAATTTTATGTCGTGAAAGATCATGTTGACCCGTCTGACGTTCTTGAGAAAAACTTTGGTTAAGACTGCTCCGCCAGTTGAACCTTGCTTGTTGTTGGCAACTGGTGGGCAGGGCTCTCATCGTCGGTGTTATGCTTTTTGTCTGAGTTGTTGTTATTCTCCTAGGCGGGTCGATCTTTGTGGGAGCAGTCTTTGGTTGTGCGATTCGCCTTGTAGGTACCATGGTTGTGGTATGTGCATGGGTTATTTATGATTTCCTCGTGTGCCCATGGGGGCTTTCTTGGGTCTGCTCTCCCATTTCCACTTCTTGTTGCCCCTGTCTTTATTTGAACCAGACTCTTCAGTGGCAGCTAGACATTACGAGGCTCTTTATTTGAACTAGGCTCTTCAGTGCCATCTTGCTCTCCTTGTTCCTTTAATGGTGGCGATCTCTGTTTGTTGTTGCTTCGGTTGGGATCTTTGCCCTCAGCAAGGTCGATTATGAACCATGCCTTTAACCTTGAACTCCGTGATAGTGTATCTTATTAGGCCATGAACCATGCTTTTTATGAAAAACTTTGAACATGAAAGTTCTTTGTCTTGTCAAAGTGAACAATGTTTGCATTATTTGCATCCGAGGTCACCAAAAATTTGTAGATGCACAAATTCACAAGGTAATGTCTGGCAATTGGCGCCAGTTATTAGACTGTGAACCATGTCTTTAATGAAAGAACTTTGAACTTGAAAGTTCTTTGTGTCAAAGTGGACAACTTTTACCCCGCAAAAAAAGTGATCTTTTAAGTTTGCATCCGAAGTCACCAAAATTTTGTAATTTTCGTAACATCTGCCAATAGGTGCCAGTTATTAGATCATGAACCATGCTTTTAATACAAAAAACTTTGAACCTAAACTCCGAGAACCATGGCATTTTCTGTGTAAATCAAACGACATGGTTGTTGGCGTTTTTGTAAAGATCATATTCAAAAATATTTTTGACATAGGGTCAAATGGCGTTAAACTTCATCATTAAGGTCAAAACACAAAATTGTGCCCAAATAGGAGTAACTTAGAAGGTTCGGTTGAAGATGCTCGGAGGCATGGTGGCCTGTTTTCTCTCTACTCAGACTTGCCAGCAGATCTCCAATCAGATGGCTTCAAGGTTTACACGAAGTCAAATGCTGAAAAAGTGTGTCTGGTGCCACGCCATTCATGTCTTTACCAAGGGTACATTGTCTCCAGAAAATATTCTTAAACCAAGTGCTCAATACGAAATGCAATGTTTGTCTCCACTGCCAAACCCGAAGCAAATATCACTCTCCCTCCGATCTATATTAATTATCCTGAAATGGATGAATTGTAGTGCTAGATACACCACTACATTTTGACTGAAGCCGATTTCATCTAGAGACATGTGTAGATATGAAGTCCATTCAAAGCGAGCGATGTACGAACTCAAAACACCACCGCTGAGACGAAGGCCAGGCAAAATTTAACTACTAACACACAATGCCAACACAAGCACAAATAAGTCTACACCATCTGTTCTATTGGAAACTTTAAGCAGGTAATATACAACGACTTCACTAACAGCACGCTAAGTATAAACAACCACGCAGGGATTTACAAACCCCCGCTATATTGCACCTGAACGTCGAACCTTCCTCCGGATAAAAGAGGGAGCAGGTGCAACAGCTACTCTGGTGCTCATGACAAGGGAAAAAAACGAAAACTTTTCCTCTAGGGCAAACATCTACATCTTGGGAGGAAAATACATGATGGCCAGAGTCACAACACTGTATTGATGTGCAATGCTTTCAATAACGAGGTGGCCATTTGTTTGACCAACACTTGTTGGCCGCCGCGTTGCCCATCCCTGCGTTCTTCAATGAGGTTTTGTAGCTTTTGGGGAAGGTCATTCTCCACTATGAGCTGCTTTGGTCGAGGGTGGTGCTCATAGACAACCTGGAAATTTGTAGTATAGTCACATATTACTTCTCACGTTGTACATAACATGAAACATTCCATTGATATAGAGTGACCTAAAATTCTAGGCTTACTTTATCACTATTAGTTAGTTGACATATAAAATCACTCAATCGTGAGAGAAAAGAGTAGACAGCGAACCTTTATTAGTTTCAGCAGAGTCAAACGAGCAATAGCTTCTCGATGGTCAAGTCTTGCAATAAGCAATGTCGTCAAACCATTGGTGGCTATTGCAGTATTTATCCGAGAAGATTTCCTGCAGTTACATCACATACCATTGTATTTATCAGTATAAACTGTCATAATGTCATTATAGAAGAGATGACATCAAACAGGAAAGGCTATACTCAGTTCTTACGTGATTATTTTGAGGAAAGCGTCGAGTATATGAACAAAATATTGTTCAGGGCAGTCTTCAAAAAATTTCACCAATTTTTGAATGGCCTCTTTCTTCAACAAAGCTTGCTCTACTTTTCTGTGATCATTGTCATGAGACAAACAAACAGCAATGGAATCTAAAGCCGTACATGCCCATGCATCATCCTCTAACAGGTTCAAGTACACATCCAGGCCTCCATGAGCTCTCAACTGCTCTCTAGAGTTGCGAGAAGCGTGAGCCATATCACAAAGCAGAGGCAATGCATACTGCCTTAGTGGCGAGTCTGACATGACAAAATTCATTAAGTGAGGGATGATCCCATTTTCAGCTGCTTGTTCCTGTCTTCTTTTATTGATCTTGCAAAGGTTGAACAGGGCATTGAGGACCTAAATGCAGAAAGGACGAAGCTGTTATGATGTGCATGTTGAAGTTCCTCATATAACAGTGCACAAAAACTTGCAACAGATGAACAATTATGTACTTCTGTTTCAGTTCCCAACCATACTGATTTTATTCCATACAAATTATGTAATCCCCCCATGCATGTAGGCACTATAAGGCATTAAGATCTTCCAGCAATCCTCATTCTGTTATTTAATTATCTTCTAAAAATAATCAGGTACGATGGCAGGATAGCAACTAAGTATAAGCAAGGTACTTTCTTCTCCTAGGCATAATCCCACACCACCCTGTGACTCAGGAGCAAACTTCGACTCCCAACTAGGGTATTATAGAACATACTTGTGTAAAATTATACCGAAAAAAAACATATAGAGGGTGAATAAAACATGATGAAACACGATTTAGATAGGACACAACTATGAGAGTAAGCATTTTGAACTTCATGCAAAGCAGCATGGAGTAGGCACAGCCTATCTGGCAATCTTTTTGGAAACTAAGCACATTTAAACCACCCACCTCGCTATGTATTTGATAAACTAGAGGTCCATCACGAAGTTCAAGAATTGGTATCAAATGCTTGATAGCATCTGTTCGTTGAAGTGTCTCTAAACAATTAGGATCACCAGACAAATGGTTAATGCACCTAAGAATCTGCAGAAAAAGAGAAATTGTTCCAGAGCAGGAACAGAAAACGCAAACAAATCAGTCGCCTGAAACATCAGCTAGCAGAAACAGTTAGTAAAATGCTTCAAGCTTTACCTTCAGAAGAATAGGAGATTCTATCTTGTTGAACATTTGGAAAAGCCGTGCAAGAAGGCTTTGGCTAGACATGAGAGATTTCACAACAGTGTCTGCTTGTGCAAACTCCAAAAGAAGATCGGCTACTTTCTCAAGATACTCGCGTGCAACATCGGCACTCATAGAAACCATTTGAGCTAATAGACCAGACGATGTTGTACTTCCTGGCAGTCTTGCATTCAGCACTCCTGATCCTGATAACACACCAGATGCTGTTTGTGATGCTGCTCCGGATGTTGATGCTCCCTCATTGGAGGCTGTTGGACCATACTTCATACTTGCTACTCTATTTGAAGCTTTCGTATTACAATCAAGGTTACCATTCTCTCTTCCCTGTCTAGAGACCTCTGCACAAATTTCAAAGAGCAATTAGCAAACAAAGAAAGGTTTTACTGTCACAACGAACGTCTCACAGTTAATGCAAGGTGCCTGATGGATAGAGAGTGAGCAGGCAGTGATGGCTGATCTTTCCCTGATCTGTCTTGGTTTGAATTACTAACTCTGGAGGGTCCTCTCGTTCCTCATTATAGTTACTGTTGGGTTTTAACTATCCTGCTCGTTTCTTTTTGCTTTCTTTATTCCGCCTCTTTGTAATTCATTAATGACAACCAGGGTACAGAGTTCCAGTAGAACCGGCTTGTCCCAAAATTGTTTCCTACTGGGTGATATCAGCTACAGTAACATCTGGAAGCTAAATGTTGTCTTGTGGATTGTAGTCTGGATTTTGCAACTGATACGAGGAACCAAAAGGGAACAATAAAGGTGAAGGGGGGGGGGGGGGGGGGGGGGAGGGGGGCAAGACAACAAAAAAACAAGATTCTACCGAACATTCAGGAAACCTTGAGGTTGAGGGTCCTATAGCCTGTGGTGCCACCACCTCCCCCTTTTCCGATCTCATCCATAACCCCACCCCCACCAACAAAGGATGTTTTATGCGTAAAAAAATGAACTGGAATTGGGGAGAACTAGAGGCAGACAAGTAGCAGTCACGAGGTACATGCAAAAGGCATAGTAGCAGAGCCGCGTGATAAGGATATTTCCACAAAAGGGATTGATGAAAAAGGAAGAGAGAATGTATGAAAAATGTTTATCATGTTATATCAAAGTCATTGGAATGGGGAAATTATTCAAAAGAGAAAACTATAAATATAATTTGTATACATGATAGGGACATAGCAGAATGCAGACAGATTACTAGTATTCTATGAACTAAGATAAAATAAACTGGAATTAAGTAGCGTACCAGCAAATTCTGCCATTAGCAAGTCAAGTTCACCGTTTGTTTTCCTCTCTATTGAAGCATGTAATAGTGGCAAAATACTTTCATGCCTTTCTAGTCCAGACATATGACGAGCATAATCAAGTTGTCCAGATACATGACGAGAGGGAGGTTCTTTCTCCAATAAACTCAGTAGAGGCCGAATTTGATCATTCTGACCACTACTATGTCCATTTGATACAAGTTCTATATGCTTGGGAGATCTATCTGTTGATGACCTTCCTCCAGAAACACTCAGCCGCTGTGGCCTTGCCAGGTCATTATCATTTCTCTCCATGTGACCAGCAGCAGTTATATCATTGAATCTGGGAGATGCTGAAGGATCCGATAAGATATGATGTTTATCAGCATCTGCTTGTAACGACTGCAGGGAGCCAGATGAATGGTAATGATCCAGCCTCACTTTAGAACTTTCTAGCATCGGCACATCTAGTTGACCAGATTTTAGACGGGGGGTGGAACCATTCTGTGTTACTGAAGTACCTGACCCTGAGATGGAAGCAAATCGTGTTGCTTCATTCAAGCTATGGAGAGTATTAACTAGCCTGAGAAGTATCCCATTTTTTGCTGCTATACGACAAAAGTCATTTCTCGGCGTTGAATGCTGAAGCTTGAAGACCTGCCAGATGCCATCAACTGCAAGATGAACCATTTCCCTGCTAATTTACAATATAATGGAATACCTTTATTAGAAACAAGCATCTGGTAAAACCATAGGATACACCGGAAAAACCTAGAGGATATGTTTAAGACAAAAATGCAGACTTGCCTGAATTTTGCATAGTCAGGCTCCAAAAAACTCACCAAAACAGGTATGCCTTGGCATGCAATGAACATTTGCAACGTCAAGGTGCTGGAGATGGAAAACTGATAATTAGTGCCAGCTTGCGTTAATACAGTTAAGACACCATGAACCATGACAGAAAATAAACCTGGCCTGGCAAAGCTGCTGCAGAAAAAAGGATGCTTGCATCCGGACTTCCTTTGCACGATCTGGCACGGCAAAGTTCATCACCACTGGTATCTGCAAGCAAATTTTACAATATCAATTATCCATTCCAAGTTGTCAACAGAATTTAGAGACTATAAATTGCTATTGAAGTGAAACCGAAGCCTCACCAGGCCAACAAGACAGGCATTTTCCAGGAAGCCTGTATTATCTTTTACAATGTAGTTGATGAGTTGCAGAACAGAGCATATAATCTGCAGAAAATAAACAGTCAACTTTTCAGTGTAAAGACCAGCAAAAAAGACTTCATGAAACTAAAGTAAAAACTCATACACGGTTTTTGGGAAGTTCAAGAAGTTCCATCAGCGGAAGGAAACCATTCTGTGACACATAAATCTGCTTTTGCTCAGGTCGGTGACTGAAGAATAACATAAGCTTTTGGCATGCTGACAATATTACTTCTTCACTTTCCCCGGGCTTCAGCTGTGCTACTATTTTGCTGTATTCCACAGACTGTAAATATAAGCAACAAAAGTACTTCATGGTCAGGACAGAATAATAATTACAAATGTATCATAATCAAAGTAATAAAAAGTACTGTGAAATTGCATTTAAAATCTAAAATAACCTGAAAACAACATTTATAAATAATCTGAATTTCCAATCAGCAGTTCATAACAGCCAAGGAGCAATGTAAACTAATGCTGCTTCTCAAATACTCCCTCCGTTCCAAATTAGATGACTTTTTGTGTACATATCTAAATACACATGTCGACAAATGGAAGTCATTTAATTTGAAACGAAGGGAGTGCTACTGAAGCTGGACACTTTACCATAACATGTACTCCCTCCGTTCCAAATTAGTTGACTTCCATTTGTATACATAGGTATACAAATGGAAGTCAACTAATTTGAAACGGAGGGAGTAATATTTACAATATGTAATGGTTTAACAGGACTGTTGCGACACAATAAAATGCTCAAAATTTATAAACGCAGATATCCGTTGCCAAATATATCAGAGCTCTAGCAAATGGCAGACCTGTAAAGGGAAAAGATTCTCTCCTGGAATGTTGTCGTGAAATTCCTGTAAAAAGTATTTGGTGATAACATCATCAGAGCTACAGTCATCGCAATTTCATTTATTTTTCTACATTTTCAAAGGGAAAGTAGAAAACATAGTGGTGAGAGCAATACCCCGTCAAATAATTCAAGAAGTTTCCCGCCATTCATGGGCACATTGTCATTGCCCTTCTGCTTCTGCGACACCATCCTATCCCTGAGCTCTTGAGCGGTAGTGGATGTTGAAGCTTCAGCCCCATGATCTCCTCGCTTGTCAATTGGGAATAAATCATCCAAGGAGGCATCTCCAGGTGTATCACTGAATCTACTCAGTCCACCATTAGCTCCCTCGGCAACTAAAGGTTTTGGCTCCTGTAAAGACATCAAATACATGAATGTCATAAGAATAGGTATCTGCATTCTTGACCAAGAAAGTATAAGATTTTTTCTTCTGTGTGCAAGGACAACAGCTGTACAGAAAGTTCTCTCACCTCTATAAAGTTGACATTCCGTCTCCCAGCCTGGAAGGAGAAAGCATCATCATCCTCAATACTCGATTCAGGCTCTAAATTTTTGCTGTCACCATTTTTTGATTCTTGGCTGCTCCTAGCTACCTTAGTTGGCAGAACATCTTGCGAAGGTTCATGTGTTATCTTACCATTTGAATCAGTAACTCCAGGAGATGATTCAAGTGATAGCTTTTCATGAAAAACTAACGTAGGATCTTTAGTGAGAACCACACTATCTTTCATCAGTTCCACACTGTTTGAACTACTGCTTTCAGCAGGTTTTCCATCATGAAGCTCGTCAGATTTACCCTGTCCCACAGATGCAGAAACCAGTTCTTTTGTTCCATCCTCCTAGGACCACATCATAGTCACAATAAATAAAAAGTTAATATACTGAGATCATCATAATCTTGTGGATCCACCACAATAATTTGTACTGATTCTATTCAATGAAATGAACATGGTGGAAAAAAAACTGCGAAGCATACCTGTTCAATGTCAGAAGCAACAGGTTCTTGTGTGTCTCCTGGTGTACCAGAAATCACGGCGTGGTTATCGCTACTTGGGACTTCATCATCCATGTCAATATGCCTTATTGTACAAACAAATTATGAACTTCTTAGCAGACTATCAATCAAAGTCACTTTCGGAAGAAAGTTAAAGCAATGTTGGCAGCAGCTCTGAGGATGGTTAATCTGTTGAGATTAACAGATTATAGAAATTATACATTTGCAGGATTTAAGTGTTGCATGCCTATACTTGTTCTATATTACAAAGCCTGAGAAAATCCACAAAAAAGAACAAAAATCTGAGCAAGCACATATTAAGTATGTAGCAAGCATGCAAAGCATGCTTGTTAGACAGAAAATAACAATTAAAAAGGCAGAGGCTGCATATGCTTCTTAGCAAATCACCAGCTTTGAACAGATATTGGCAAAAAAACAAACAGGAGTATCCATATATTTACTACGCTATGACAGAATTTTACTAATATGAAGTTCCAACGGCAGGCAAAAAGACAGAATTTTACTATCAGAAGTTTCAACAGCAGGCAAAAGTTCAAAACATATCAGTTCAAGCACTATAAGAACAGAAGCAAACATCTCTTGTGGGGAAAAGTTGCATCCGAAACTAAATCAAATAGTCCTGCAAGTTAACCACTGTGAATTTGATCACATCCCCGGTCACTAAACACATAATAATACAGCTCCCGTGAAATATTTTTCATGAATTTAGTGATGCTTGAAGAAAATTGGAAAGTACTACCTCTGTCCCATACTCCCATAACGCAAGACGTTTTTGCAACTCAATTTAAACTGCAAAAATGTCTTATATTATGGGATGGAGGTAGTACAGGTTAAGTCTGAAGACCATCTAAATTGAGTGACCAAAAAAGATCAAACTATGGGTCTATCAGGTGATTTCACGATAGAAAGAATGATCTCATAAAATCTGAACTACCTTGGATCAGTATGCCGGGGAGATGGTGAGGCCCGTCTTGAGTTTTGCAACCATGGGTGCATCAATAATGTCTTTGCATCAGGCCGTTGTATTGAATCCTACAAGTGCTTCTTGAAGTCAGAACAACAAGCAATTGGGATGAATAAAACGAGTCTTCTAAAAGTAGCAAGGACAAAAAACAAAGAACCTTTTGAAAACATTGCCGGAGAAAATCAGTAATCTCAGGAGAGAATCCTTCTGGTATTGGTGGTTGCACATCCTGCATTACATGGGTACACCAAATTTGTGTAATGTCTAAATGGACAGTGCTGTTGGAGATGTGGGAAGAGGTGAAATATTTGCAGGTAATCAACCTGAACAATGCGAAACAGTGCAGGCATGGGCTGCAGTTCATAGTATGGTGGGGAACAAGTGAGTAGCTCAATAACAGTGCAACCAACACTCCAGATATCTGATGCGGCACAAACACCAGACATTTCAATAACCTGATGCACGCAAGAAATGATGAAGATAAGTCAAATATCATGATAATACAATATAATAGTTTACAACAACAACAACAACAACAACAACAACAACAAAGCCTGTCAGTCCCAAACAAGTTGGGGTAGGCTAAAGCTGAAACCCAAAAGATATCGTAACCAAATCACGGTTCCGGCACGTGGATAGCTAACTTCCACGCACCCCTGTCCAGAGCTAGATCTTTGTTGATAGCCCAGTCCTTCAGGTCTCTCTTCACAGACTCCTCCCAAGTCAAGTTTGGCCTCCCCCGACCTCTCTTGACATTATCAGCACGCCTTAACCGCCCGATATGCACAGGCGCTTCAGAAGGCCTACGCTGGATATGTCCAAACCATCTCAGACAATGTTGGACAAGCTTCTCTTCAATTGGTGCCACCCCAACTCTCTCCCGTATAACATCATTCCGGATCCGATCCGATCTCTCCCGTATAACACTATTATAATACAATATAATAGTTTGATTGCAAGAAATTCAAGTCTAATAGAACCTCAATCCACAGTTATAAATGTTACCTACTAGCATCTTAAGAGAGTAAATACTGTTAAAGGTTCACAGGTTCAATTAATTTTGGCTGCTAAGACATGTTGTGATGCTATTCATATCAGCAGTATGTTTTATCAGCTACAATATTCCAGATGCTAAGAGTACTGTGAAATTTAGGATTTTTACCACCTAAATTGTCCTGGGGCAGATCTGGTGGTTGGTAGATAAAGTCTTACTATTTTCTAATCGAATGTTTAATAGTTCTATTGACATGTAGTGTAAAAATTGTCGCCATCGTGAATCTTTCTGGAAATGTATGTCACAAGCCATCAGCCACACTGACATAATCAAGTTCCTTGACCTTGCAGTCTACGTTCATGAAGACGTTTCCAAACAAATGAAAAATGACAAATAGCAAATTTATACCGATACTTCTCTGGGAAAATGGTCTTTTTCCCTTAAGTGATAATAGAATTTGATGAACTGATACGAAACCGATGGTTGTATTATTTGTAGCAATGCTTCAAATTTGAGTTCAGTGGGAAAGTCCAATCGAACAGGTTACAGAACAACGCCTTGAAGACAATTAAAAGCAAAAGACCAACAATAGGAAGTTGAGAATAATCCAGTATGTCAGTGCACCTAACAAATAATTCAGCAGGAACAAAAAAAATGGAAGGAATTATCAACCTCGGGGGCCATCCAGTATGGGGTTCCAACCACTGAATGTGTGTTGACATCGGCTTCAGTTAATTTAGTAGCAACTCCAAAATCAGCAAGTTTAACAAGGCCCTAAACAAGATAACATAGAGAAATGAAGCATGTGGAGGAAGAAGAGTAACATGATTCCAGAAAAATCTGACTTCTAATGCCCTTGGTCGTGCATCATAGTAAGCGTGGAATTCAAGTTCATTCATGGGCTACATCTACCATATTAAATATTCCCATGTGAAATATTAGTACTAGCTAACTAGCTACACACTCCATTTCACAATATGAAAAGGCACACCTAGGAGACATAAAAGCCAACTAATATGTAATGGGGTCGTTCTTGCCTATATTAGATATTCAGATACGCATAGTAGTATTCTATCTAGTGACAAAAGTATGATCCAATTACAAGAAATATTACTCAAGTTGTGCATCCTAGGTATGTGTGTAACATACACTCCACATCAAGAAATTTTTTTGTTGTAGATTCACAATATACTGAAACGCAGCCTGAAAATATTGAATTTGTCCTCTTTCACTATCCAAAGCATCAAGAGCAGACAATTGTATCAGCTACCGTTAGATGGTTGTACATTTGTAGTTCTCTCTTCCAAGAAAACTGTCAGGTTGCCCATGTCAGCCATTCTACTGTCTTGTGTGTCCATTTATTTACTTATTAACAGAAAGTTTATTCAAAAGATACAAAATTAAAAAAATATTCAGCATATCCTTTTCAACGCTGTTAGAAGATACATCTTACTTCTATATATTTTCATTATCAGAAGTCAAAAGTCAAAACAAAGAACCATGTGCAAATATGCAAGTGATAACTGATAAGAGCCATTTACCTCTTTAGTTGTCAATATATTTGCACCCTTGATATCTCTATGTATGACACCTTGCTCGTGCAGATAGACAAGACCTTCCAACACCTGGTCAGATGTGTAAAAGTTGGAACAGACATAGCAAAAAAAATGGAAAGTCACAGTAATCAGTAATCACCATATAATATATTTCACCTGAGCAATGTAGACGGCTGCTAATGATTCAGGAAATGGTCCAAATTTGTTTGGCTTGATAATATTGGCTAGTGAACCATTCTCCACATATCTGCAATTATTGTAGAGCTATCAGAATTTCCATGCTAAAATGTCATGCATGCACTTCGTATCAAGACATGACAGTGAGGACACAGGATTTCTTACTCTAGAATGATATGAAGATGGCTACTTGTCTTCAACGACCCAAGGTACTTCACAATATTTTTGTGATTAAGATTCTGCATAAATTAGAAAAAATCTTGAGTCCAAAGCAACATGATCATGTGCATCCAGAATAGGATGGGTGAATTAGATGTTAAAAAAATGCCCTCCTAATTATAGGTAGAATAAGGGTGGTTAAAAACAAGGTCATGGTCTCTATATTAAAACTGAAGATTCTGTCATAGACTTGTGATCATCCATACTATCCAATGTTTACATAACCAGCTGAGCATACAAAAATAAATACATATAATTTATTTTTTTAATAAGTCAGCTAAGGAGAGGATGCCCCTCAGGATTCTTGAGTATAAAATTGCCATGCAGGACTATAATTATGCAAAATGATAACAAAAAACTTACATAAATTGGAAATATGGAGAAGATGCAACACAGTCAAGGAAAATATGGGTTTAATTGTTTTACTGAATCCAGATGCGATAAGTACAACAACAACAAAGCCTGTCAGTCCCAAACAAGTTGGGGTAGGCTAATCCAGATGCGATAAGTACATTAAGAAAATGTTGTAAGACTTACTTTCAGTAGATCAATTTCTTGCTGAATCAACCACACCACCCACGAGAACAGTTATTAAACCATACAGAAAAGATAATTAGTTAGAGCAACGTATTACGACAGTATAAAACATGATGTAGAAAATGATGATATTCTAAGGAAGTCGATCAAATGCTGAAAATCTAAATAAAGGGACAAACAAATATGATAAGTTGATAGAAAATATGGCATCATGTTGATACAACAAGAATCAAGAATGTGACACATAGAACTTTTAGGAACCCGGTCTTCTAAATAGCAGCAAGCAGTTAACTTGCGGTGACCCCACCTTACAGCAATTGTGTAGTATATGACCCACTAACATGTAAAGACTCATTTCACTATACGAGTAGCAAACTACCAAATACTAGTATATAATACGGTGTTATAAAAAAAAATCTATTATTTGAGTGACTGAGGCTTCCAAGATGCACCCACATCAACTCCATGCACTAAACCTATGCGTGCACCAAGCAACAAAAGGAAAGGAGTGCACCATTAGTGTCATTCCACATTTTCACTTTCACAACGTGTAACGCTAACAGTTTAATGTTCTAAAATTTAATCTCAAGAATAACTAAAAGTAGTATATTGCTACATAAATTATCTAAACTATTCATCTTTTCAACCGTAACACTTAAATAGCCAACAGAGGCTGGGCCACATACTGACCCAGAATAAATATCAATGCAACTGTGTTTCGATTTAGATTTTCCAGCACCTAAACCCAGACACACACACAAAAAGATCATAAGGATTCAAGCATTGTTTATAACGCGGTAAGGCGACCTAAGGCGAGCACCGCCCGCTCTAGCGCCTAAGGCGGGCTCCTGTATGTGTGCCTTATCGCCTAAGCATCCTAGGCAGGACGCCTTAAAAACAATGGATTCAAGAGCTGCTCTGGTTTACAAGGTTGCAAACAAGCATGAATATTAGTAACAGTTAAGTAATTAAATATATTCCAATGAACAATTTATTACAATCTTACATTCTTAAGAAGTTGCTCCCCACTACTACCAATTCTCTCAACATGCACACACTCCACCTCATCATGCATGCCACATCACCCTCCACTAACATATTTCTCTCAACATGCAAGCATGCCACCTCATAATCCAACATGCATGAGAAAGACCCACCTCAATATGCCACTATGCATAATAAAAACCCACATGCAACATGTATGCATGGGAATTTTTATTTTTACTATGATATTTATATTAAATCCACATATTAGTTTAAAAGTTATTGTTCCAAATATACATGCTTCATTTAATCAAATATTTTCACTGAAATATTTTGCAAAAAAATTCCGCAACAACGTGCGGGACATCTTCTAGTTTTACTCATACCATATCCCGAGTTTCGTGAAGGAGGGGGGGGGCGGGTATTTGTCGCATGCATTTTCTGCGGAAACCACGCCAATGACATAAAACCTAGCGCAACAACGGTTGATGGCACTTGATTACGTCAGCCCTCATGTTTCTTTCCCAGATTTACGTGTCAACAAGAGCGCTGACGAGTTCCACGTGGCAACCACACCGGACAACGTAATACATAATTAAATCATGAATCCAAGTATGTGTGCCTTGGACAATTATTACGAGTCCGGACAAGTTAAGTAGGAAGCTCGCCTAGGACTCCAATAACTGACCTAGCATAACGATGACGTGGGATTTAGTTCCACGTCACGCTACCGACAACGAGCTGCATTAATCTATCTTCCAGCCTCGTCTTAGCGCTGTTCTCAGTCTACGACGTACGTTTCTCATCCCCTGAAGCTGCATTACTCTAGCTTGCAGTCTCATCTTAGCACTGTTCTCGGTCGATTATGTATGTTTCTAATCCCCTGAGAACCGCATTTCATGTAATTGCACGCATTTTGCCAATTCAGAACGTGGTCTATGTCACTCATACGACGAGCCACAAAAAAAAACATAAGTCTCACCATGATGATGTTGAGATCCTCCTGGGGGATGTTCTCGAGCGAGACCTGCTTGATGGCCACGAAGTCGCCATTCTCCAGGTCGAGCCCCTTGTAGACGCGCCCGTACGCCCCCTTCCCTATCTCGTCCCCCAGCATCTGCACCCGCCCACACACGCAAACACAGAGTGAGTGAGAGAAACATTCCCCAAACAATTCGCTACCGCAGAACACCAATTCCGCCGGATCCGAGGCGGGGCGGGGAGCGCGGGAGCCCTCACGTATTTGTTTCCGAGCGTCTTGGATTTCTGGTTGTGCTGCCGCGACGCCATCTCGTACTCTCCTCCTCCTCCGAGATCGGTCCCGCTGCGTTCACGGGGCGCCGCCGGATGCGGCGGGGGCGGGCGGATCGGCGGCACTCACCGGCGACGAGGACGCCCCTCCGGGGAGCCCGCGGCAGGGACCATTTAGGTTTAGGGTTTGGGTGCGGAGGGAATTGGGGTCTGGGGCGAGGAGGCGAGCAGAGGAGGAAGAAGGCGACGAGCGCAGAGGGGGAGCGAGGGGCTTCTCCGTAATTTAATTAGTTAAATAAATAAAATGATTTTCTGCAGGTCTTGGAAAGGAACGGAAATGGGGAGGGTGCGGGTTTTATAGTGGAGGTGTGGCTTTTTGGAGTGTGCGGATGGATGCCAACGAGGATGCTGGGTGGATAACGGGGGAGCTCCACTGTCAATTAGCTGTCTCCGACTACCACCGCCCGTCCGCGGTCTCGCGCATCATTCGTTCCGGCCGGGGGGGCCCTCGGTCGACCTCCTTTTCGCACGGAAAATCGTCACGAGTCCTTGTCTCGCCTCTGTGATGCCTTCATACCATGTTTTCTTTTTCCTTCTTTTTTCCCTTTCTTTTTTTTAAAAAAAATGATAGAGCTTGGTTGATTATTAAATAGGAATATGGTAACGATCAGTTGCGATGGTGATGTTTACAAGCAAGAGTGTATCTTTCTTTCTCTTGTACTTTCTCTTTACCTGGAGAAATTGTAGAACGATAGTTAGTCCATTGATTTTATTTTATTTTGGAAAAGGAGGATAGACCCCCGGCCTCTGCATCTCTGGACGATACATGCGGCCGTTTTTTTCATTAATTATTTACAGAGAACATACAAAGTAAAACATCAGTCAATCCGAAGCCACCATCTAGGCAACATCTGTTGCTATTCCTATCCATTGATGAAGGTGTGCCGAATATCCGAGCCTAATACCAAACGGACATCGCACCAAACCCTAACATCTAAAGCCGGATGTGCCAGCCCAGCCACACACCGGGACTGGGTCCCATACTGAACCGACGCACTCTCAGAGGCTGTCGTCGCCATCTCCACCGGTCCATCTCCAGAGCAGTAACTGACACATCGACCTTGCCTGGCTTGCCGTTGACGCCACTACGACGCCAGACAACTCCACCATCCTGCACGTATCCGTCCACACGCGTCCGATGCCGAACCTACGCAACGCCATGCCACCGGGATCCGCCATCGGCCTTGCGGTGGATGAGACACCGCTCTTCCACTTGTCCCTTCCAACCAGAACTTTCTCCAAAACGATGCCCTCAAGAGGGACAACGGCATCAAAGGTACCATCATCGTCCGATCCGGTAGATCCAGATCTAGGGTTTCCCACGGAGCATCACGAGTGGGGTGCCACGCGACTTGCAACAACGATGCCTTGAGAAGGGAACGACGTCATAGCCACCGTCATCGTCCGCCATGACTGAAGTCGGCGCGATTTCATCGGAAGTCGCATCCCCCAACCTCGCGGCTAGATGGAACCGAATGTCGGGGGGTCACAGTCCACAGATTTGGCCCCCCGCACCGACCACTGATCCGGGAGAGGGAAGGAGGAGTGGGGCGGGCGACTCGGGTTGGGTACCCCTCGGTCGCCCGCGCGGGGGCGACGGAGGGGAGGGGCGGCGGTGGGGAGAGGGACGACAGCGACCCGAACCCTAGAGGAGTCGATGGAGTCGGGGGAGAGCGAGGGGGCGTCGTTAGTCGATTAATGCGTGGAAAGAGACAATCATCTCCAGAGCCTTTGATTTAGGGGCGGAAAATGGAAGGATAAAGAATAAAAAGTGATGTGTTGCGATGGATCGGGCACATCTTAATAGATTGCACACAACATCTCTTGCGGGATCACTTGTGGGTTGCGTGCGCGAAAAACCACATGTGGGTAGAGCAGTATTTTAGTTTCACCCACCTCTTTTTTAAAAGTAGACCTATAAAAATAGTTTGAATCAAATTTTGAATATGTTGTGTTTTTAAAAGCTAGATTTTTTACCATTTTAGCATTCCCCCCAGTGTGCGAGTGTACCCTAAAACTGACAAAAACCTTTAGACGTTGAGGTTGTTTGAAACCTGAATAAAAGAACCCTCCCCATTTATTTTGTATGTTCTCATTCTCTTTCTCGTTACCCTCGTTTTCTTCTTTAATTATTCATTTCAATAGTTTTGCTCACTTTCTTTTTTCGCTTTTATGTGTTTATATAAGTTATAACGTACAATATGGTTATCTAGGACAACATCAATAATTAAGCTTGTAGTCCCCAGACACCCTCCCTCGCTTACTTCTTTTCCCTCTCATCTTCTCGTGCTTCGCAATAAAGCATATTTTCCATGATGTTTCATTCATCACATAAGTTTTAGGAGCTTCTACAAAATATAATATTAACAATGCACACAATAACATTTGGTTTCTTTACTCTTTTTTCTCGATCATCTCAATAATTTGATATCTTCTACTTATGTGCAACTACCAGAGTTATTTTTGGCAAATCTCTCGATAGGATACTTTGATCAAATGATTAGATTGACGAAGGTTCTAGATTTAGAGTGTACAAGTTACACACTTGAGGCGATGAAAGATGATCGTGTGAATATTATGCCTCAAACTTGGTTTCAAATGTCCTATGAACACCCCCCATTGTCTCCACAACCTTAATAAAGTTTTGCAGAGATGTGAGGAGACAAATCTGGTGCTTAACTGGGAGAAGTGCCACTTTATGGTCAACGAGGGAATTGTTCTTGGCCACAAGATTTCCGAGAGGGGAATTGAGGTGGGCAGGGCCAAGATCGAAGCAATTGAAAGGATGCCCTATCCAAGGGACATCAAAGGTATTCGTAGTTTTCTCGGTCATGCTGGTTTTTATAGAAGATTTATTAAAGACTTTTCTAAGACTTCGAGACCCCTCACTAATCTTCTCCAGAAGGACGTTCCTTTTGTTTTTGATGAAGATTGTAAGGAAGCCTTCGAAGTTCTTAAGAAAGCTTTAATAACTGCTCCTATAGTACAACCACCTGATTGAAATTTACCTTTAGAAATTATGTGCGATGCTAGTGATTCTGTTGTTGGAGCTGTTTTAGGGCAAAGGGTTGATAAGAAGTTGAATGTTATATCTTACGCTAGCAAAACCCTTGATAGTGCTCAAAAGAATTATGCTACTACTGAGAAGGAATTCTTAGCAGTAGTGTTTGCTTGTGATAAGTTTAGGCAGTATATTGTTGATTCTAAGATTATTGTTCATACTGACCATGCTGCCATTAAGTATCTTATGGAGAAGAAGGATGCCAAACCAAGGCTCATCCGATGGGTACTCCTTCTTCAAGAATTTGATTTGCAGATTGTCGATAGGAAAGGAGAAGACAATCCGGTGGCGGATAATCTTTCAAGGATGGAAGATATACCGCATGATCCCATTCCAATCAACGACAGTTTTCCAGACGAACAGCTAGCTGTTGTTAAAGTACAATCTCTCTCCGATCCTTGGTTTGCAGATTATGCTAACTTTATCGTTGCAAAGTTTTTGCCTCCAGGTTTAACATTTCAGCAAAGGAAGAAGTTCTTTCATGATTTGAGGCATTACTTTTGGGATGACCCACATCTTTTCAAAGAAGGTCCAGATGGGATCGTGAGAAGAGGCATACTGGAACACGAGCAGAAAGACGTTCTCAAACAATGTCATGACAGTCCATATGGAGGACATCATGCTAGGTGAGAGGACCGCACATAAGGTTCTTCAATCAGGTTTTTATTGGCCTACCCTCTTTAAGGATGCTATAAATTATGTTTTATCCTGTGATAAGTGTCAGAGAGTTGGTAATATTAGTAGAAGGAATGAGATGTCTATGAATTACTCTCTAGTGATTGAGCCTTTTGATTGCTGGGGTTTTGATTTTATGGGTCATTTTCCTTCCTCACACAAGTACACTCACATTTTAGTAGTTGTTGATTATGTAACCAAGTGGGTAGAACAATCCCCACTGAAACTGCTGATCACAAGACATCTTTGAAAATGCTCAAGGATGTAATTTTTCCTAGGGTTGGAGTACCCACGTACCTCATGACTGATGGGGGTTCACACTTTACACATGGAGCTTTTAGAAAAGCTTTAGCCAAGTACGATGTCAATCATAGAATTGCTTCACCGTACTGTTGGATATGTGCCCTAGAGACAAATTAATAAAGATATTTGTCACATATCCGTTTTGTTCATAATACGTTTTATACTATGCTATAACTGTATTACTTGGAAATACTAATACAGGTGTAGTATAAAACATGGTCCGTAGTTTAACTCGGGTAAACTATCACATTGGGCAATTGATTGATCAAGCTTTCCTGATCATGGCGACACTTAAGTAAATTAACAATGAGGTCATATCGTTAAGGGAATGATGTGATGGACGTACACCCACCTAAAGTATTGCAATGTGATCGAGTCACATAGTTCAGCATTGCTATGACTTTGTAACATATGGCTTAGTCCTTAGACCGTAATGATCATACGTAATTGTCATCTATGAGGAGACTTTGATTTGTATCCCACCGCCTGACTGAAATACGCTGGCTATAACGGTGCACTTTGGGTATTCCGAAATAGATGGTTGATGAGTATGTTAATAGATCAGAGCGGGATTTGTCAGTCCTTGTGACAGGACAGGTACTCTGGGCCCACTCGGTGATATTGCATCAACACCTTGCAAGGACGTGACTAGGTCACAAGAGATGCAATGATCATGGACGAGAGAAGTTGTTTGTTGTGAACGAGATGTGAACACGGTATGTAGGATACCGACGATCAAACCTCGGACAAACAAAGTACCGCAGCACAAAGGGATTACGTCGTATCGTTAACGGTTTCCAAAAGCGATCGAAGTTCATTCGATGGAAGCGCAGGGGCTGTCAAGGATTGTAACCAAGTCCAACTGACTAGTCATTGGTCAATGAGAAGAGTCTCGACCATGTCTGTTGTTTCCCGGACCGTTAGGGTGTTACACTTAAGGGCAATCGATGCATAGGACAGTTACAGGATCAATCGGTGAAATAGGAGGAATCACCGGAATAGTTCTGGAGGAGGACGGAATAGTTTCCGGACATTTTTGAATAGTTCAAAATAAAGTTTAATTGTTTTAATAATGTTTTATTATTTAATTATCTGAATTAAATATTTAAAACATATTAAATAAATTAAAAAATGGGAAAAAGGCTATATGGGCCCATGGGGCCCATTAAAGGAGGAGGGGGTCTTCCCCCTTGGGCTTGGCACCAAGGGTGGGGCCCACCACCCCCTTGGCTGGCGCACTCCCCCCCTTGGGAATTTAGTCCCACATGGGGGAGGGGAGGAGGATAGCACCCCCCCTTGGCCTATATAAGGAGGGGTAGACCCCCCCTTTTTCCAACACACCAATATCTCCTTCTTCCTCCTTCTCCTTCCCGAAAGTGGACTCCCCTTGTTTGGAGTCTGCACCTGGATTGGAGTTCTCCACCATAAGGCAAGCCGTCGTTCTGCTGGAGTCGAGACCTGTAGCCGTCTTTCTTCCGCTGCTCGCCTGGTTCGGGGCCCGGGAGGAACATCGATTGTACCGTACGTGTATAATCTCTTCGAGGCACTACACCTGTGGTGCTACTTCGTCGCTGGAGGTTTACCGGGAGTCATCCTCGCCGGTTGTGGTCTTCTACATGACAGGGAGGTCGTAGTTCCGAGTCTACGCCAGCCACGTTCGTAAGAACGTTTCCCTCTTTCGGTCTTCAAAGGTATGAACACCGATTCCCTCCGTTACTTTACATCGACATAGCATAGATCTTGGGTTCGGGTACCGTAGGTATGAAAAATTTGTGTTTTCTGCCCCGTATCCCAACAGTGGTATCATGAGCTAGCTATGCGTAGATGTATTGTACGGGTAGAACACATCTAGGATGTGGACATCGAATCTTCATTCGTTACCCTCCCACGTGTACTCATTTAGCGTTGCGGCAATGTTTGATGAAGCGGCCCCCGACCGACCTTACGCGTTTACGCGAGAGTGGTTCCACGCTTGACATATGGCTTGTACCATATAAAGTGGCTGGGGGGTGTCTGTCTCTCTGCATTAGCGATGCGAAGATGTTTGCAATGGAGGGCCCCGACAGGGGTGTAATAGAGACGGATGGGAGACGGTGTTGTGGCATGTTTTTCGCAGGATAGAAACGGTTCTCTCTCTCGAAACCCCTAGCAGCCACGTAAAACTTGCACAAGCTAAAGTAGAAAGGCGTTTAACTTTGCTTTGCATGAAGGGGGATCATAGGTTGTATGATTTACAGTTTTACTTTCTGTTTTATGCTAGTATGCTAGATATATCGACGGTAGCACGAAACAGGACCATCTCTCACAATACCAACATTGTGTTCTCCCTTGGTGGGCACCGCCTGGAAGGTTCTCCCATATGGCTTGATGCTCCGTACATACCGGAGTTGTCCTACATATTCAACGGAGTTCGCATGAGGTTGGGTTCGGCAAGCCTGGCATATGCAGATATGGCCTTGCTGAACAGCTAACATCAAGGTTCGATTGGCAGGCTTGACGTATGTAGATGCGGGCCTGGAACACAGGAGACTGAAAGGTCGAGCACGAGTCACATGCCTGATGTGATTGTCTTAGAGGCCTACTTGGTTCGCATACTGATGGTCGTGACGATCGGGGGAGGTACGGGGGCTGGGATTGTGTAATCACTTAGTTAAATTGAGAGGTGTTTATCTATGTGGGAGCTTTCTAGAATTTTGAGATTAAATTGAAACTCCACATTATGAACAAAAGTATAAATATGTACCCTTGTGAATCAACCTTGTAGATGGCAGCACCTCGCCCCTCGTTCAACTTAGGATCATTCCTAGAGAAAGATAAGCTAAAAACAGATGGGACAAACTTCACCAACTGGTTCCGCACCCTGAGGATTCTCCTCGTTCCCCTCAAGATGGCATACGTACTAGAGGGCGCGTTAGGTGACGCACCAGCAGATGATGCCAGTCAGGACGAGAAGAATGTCTATCTCTCCAGGACTGATGATTACAACCTTGTCCAGAGTGGCATGCTCTACTCCATGGAGGCTGAGCTGCAGAAACACTATGAGAGGATGGGTGCATATGAGATTATCACCAACCTCAAGGCGGTCTTCGCACCTCAAGCCAGGGTTGAACGGTACGAGGCTTCTGAAGCCTTCTTCTCAGCAAAGATGGACGAGCACGGCAGTGTGAGTGAGCACGTAGTCAAAATTTCTGGCTACGTTCAGCGCTTGAATGCTCTGGAATGCCAGATTCCAGATGAACTTGCTGTTGATAGGGTGTTGCAGTCGCTTCCCCCTAGCTAAAAAGGCTTTGTGCTAAACTACAACATGCAGGGGATGACCAAAACCCCTTCTGAGTTGTTCGCCATGCTGAAGAGCGCCGAGGTTGAGATCAAGAAGGAGCACGCCGTCTTCATGGTCAACAAGACCACTGACTTCAAGAAGTCAAGCAGGCGGGAGAAGGCCAAGAGAGGTGGCCCCAAGAGGGATGGCAAGTTAGTTGCCGCTCCTCCCAAGGCACCCAAGCCTAAACCCGGAGTGGAGTGCTTCTACTGCAAAGGTGAAGGTCACTGGAAACGCAACTGCCCCAAGTACCTAAAGGACAAAAGGGCTGGCAAAGTCGCCAAGAGAGACGAAGGTATATTTGATATACATATTGTTGATCTTCTCTTGACAAGCGCCGGGAACACATCCTGGATATTTGATACAGGATCTGTCGCTCATATTTCTAATTCCATTCAGGGACTAAGGAATAGGAGACGCTTTCTCAAAGATGAAGTGACGACGTGCGTGGGGAATGGCTGTCAAATTGAAGTCTTGGCGGTCGGCACGAAGCATCTTAGTCTCCCTTCGGGATTGGTTTTAGTTCTGAATAATTGCTACTATGTACCCGCGTTGAGTGTGAACATCGTTAGTGGCTCTTGCTTGAAGCGAGAACGTTATTCTTTTAAGTCTGATACAATTGGTTGTTCGATTTATAAGGATGAAATGTTTTATGTTCACGCACCGGAGTTGCATGGTTTATTCGTACTTGATCTCGATGGTGACGTGTGTCACATTAACAATATTGAGGCCAAAAGATTGAAGAATGATGAAGATCACATGAAGATGTGGCATTGCCGACTTGGTCATATTGGTATAAAGCGCATGGAGAAGCTCCATAAGGATGGACTTCTTGAGTCATTGGATTTTGGATCCCTTGATACATGTGAACCATGCCTCATGGGCAAAATGACAAGGACTCCATTCAATGCGATAATGGAGCGTGCGGATGACTTATTGGGGATCATACACACGGATGTATGTGGACCCATGAACGTCCCCACTCGCAATGGTCTTCGTTACTTCGTGACCTTTACTGATGACTTGAGTAGATATGGGTATATTTACTTGATGAAGCACAAGTCTGAAACCTTTGAAAATTTCAAGGAATTTCAGAATGAGGTCAAAAATCAACTCAGAAAGAAAATCAAGCACCTTCGATCGGATCGAGGTGGCGAGTATTTGAGTCACGAGTTTGGCAATCATCTGAAGTCTTGTGGCATAGTACCACATCTTACGCCGGCAGGCACACCTCAGAGAAACGGTGTGGCTGAGCGTCGTAATCGAACCCTATTGGATAGCGTACGATCGATGATGTCTCATACTGATTTGACTATGTCATTCTGGGGGTATGCATTAGAAACTGCCGCTCATATTCTTAATAGGGCACCATCCAAATCCGTAAAGACAACACCATTTGAAGAATGGCATGGCACGAAACCTAAGTTGTCTCACCTGAAGATTTGGGGTTGTGAGGCTTATGTTAGGAAACTACAGCCTGACAAACTTGAATCCAAGGCGGATAAGTGCATCTTTGTGGGCTATCCCAAGGAAACTTGTGGATACACCTTCCACAACAAGTCTGACAGCAAAACGTTTGTTGCCAAGACGGGACACTTTCTTGAGAAGGAGTTTCTCGCGAAAGAGTTGAGTGGGAGGAAAATAGACCTCGATGAAGTGACTGACCAATCACTCCAATTGGAAGAAACGGCTACGGAAATTGTTCTGGAACCATCTTCCACAGTGGGAGCTGAAGAGAATGGCCAGAACGACATTCATAACGATCATGACATTCATGATGAGAATGAAGAGGAACCTTTTATGCCCCGTAGGTCATCAAGAGTCCGTCAACCTACTGAGTTTTACGGACAGCTTGTGAATGCAATCTCGGCTGATGAGTCGGATGAACCTACAAGTTACAAAGAAGCAATGGAGGGACCCGAGTCCGAGAAATGGCTTGAAGCCATGAAATCCGAAATAGACTCCATGTACACCAACAAAGTATGGACTTTGGTGGATATTCCCGAGGACCGCAAGGCCGTCGATAATAAATGGATTTTCAAGAAAAAGACTGACGCAGACGGAAACGTATCTGTCTACAAAGCTCGACTTGTCGCGAAGGGGTTCCGACAAATTCAAGGAGTTGACTACGAGGAGACGTTCTCTCCTGTAGCGATGATGAAGTCTATTCGGATCCTACTAGCAATAGCTGCATATCATGATTACGAGATATGGCAGATGGATGTGAAAAACTGCATTCCTAAATGGCAACATTGAGGAAGAGTTTTATATGATGCAACCAGAGGGGTTTATCGATCCAAGGAACGCTGGTAAGGTATGCAAGCTTCAACGGTCCAACTATGGGTTGAAGCAAGCATCTCGGAGCTGGAATCTTCGATTTGATGAGGTCATTAAAGCTTTTGGATTTGTCCAAAACGTCGAAGAGTTCTGCGTCTATAAGAAACTGAGTGGGAGCTCTGTAGCATTCCTTGTGTTATATGTAGATGACATATTACTAATAGGGAACGATAAGAAATTCTTAGAGGAAGTGAAGGAATATCTGAATGGACAATTTTCCATGAAGGACCTAGGTGAAGCTGCGTACATATTGGGGATTAAGATCTATAGAGATAGACCTAATCGACGGTTGGCCTTGAGTCAGAACACTTATATTGACAAGATATTGAAAAGGTTCAGTATGGGTAACTCCAAGAGAGGCCTCTTCCAGTTATAAAAGGTGTCAAATTAAGCGTGACTCAATACCCAACCACAGCAAAAGAGAAGGAGGAGATGTCCTCAAAGCCCTATGCCTCAGCCATAGGTTCTCTCATGTATGCTATGTTATGTACCAGACCGGATTTAGCGCTGGCCATTAGTATGACTAATCGCTACCAGAGTAACCCGGGAATGGCTCACTGGAAAGCAGTAAAGAACATCCTTAAGTACTTGAGAAGAACCAAGGATCTCTTTCTCGTTTATGGAGGAGTTGATGAGGAGCTCACCGTAAAGGGTTACGTTGACGCAAGCCTCGGCTCAGATCTAGATGACTCGAAATCCCAGACGGGATATGTTTTCATGTTGAACGGTGGCGCAATTAGCTGGAGGAGCGGCAAACAGTCAGTCGTCGCCCAATCTACAATGGAGTCGGAGTATATTGTCGCTTGTGAAGCGTCAAACGAGGCGTTGTGGCTGAAGAAGTTCGTGATCGAGCTTGGCGTCTTTCCCAGCTGCACTGACCCCGTGGGAATCTTCTGCGATAACACGGGTGCCATTGCTAACGCGAAGGAGCCAATAACTCACTCTACAGCCAAGCACATCCTCCGAAAGTTCTGTGTGACGCGAGACTACGTCAGGGATGGACACACTAGGATTCACAAGATACATACGGATCTGAACGCAGCAGACCCGATGACTAAACCTCTTCCATAGGGCAAGTTTGAAGAACACCGAGAGACCATTGGTGTTAGATACATACCTGATGTAAACTAGTGTAATTTGTACTCTAGTGCAAGTGGGAGACTTTTGGATATGTGCCCTAGAGAAAAATTAATAAAGATATTTGTAACATATCCGTTTTGTTCATAATACGTTTTATACTGTTCTATAACTGTATTACTTGGAAATACTAATACAGGTGTAGTATAAAACATGGTCTGTAGTTTAACTCGGGTAAACTATCTCATTGGGCAACTGATTGATCAAGCTTTCCTGATCATGGCGACACTTAAGTCCATTGACAATGAGGTCATATCGTTAAGGGGAATGATGTGATGGACGTACACCCACCTAAAGTATTGCAATGTGATCGAGTCACATAGTTCAGCGTTGCTATGACTTTGTAACATATGGCTTAGTCCTTAGACCGTAATGATCATACGTAATTGTCATCTATGAGGAGACTTTGATTTGTATCCCACCGCCTGACTGAAATACGCTGGCTATAACGGTGCACTTTGGGTATTCCGAAATAGATGGTTGATGAGTATGTTAATAGATCAGAGCGGGATTTGTCAGTCCTTGTGACTGGACAGGTACTCTGGGCCCACTCGGTGATATTGCATCAACACCTTGCAAGGACGTGACTAGGTCACAAGAGATGCAATGATCATGGACGAGAGAAGTTGTTTGTTGTGAACGAGATGTGAACACGGTATGTAGGATACCGACGATCAAACCTCGGACAAACAAAGTACCGCAGCACAAAGGGATTACGTCGTATTGTTAACGGTTTCCAAAAGCGATCGAAGT
Source organism: Bromus sterilis (assembly GCA_950022295.1). NCBI lineage: Eukaryota > Viridiplantae > Streptophyta > Magnoliopsida > Poales > Poaceae > Bromus > Bromus sterilis. Next base: position 13,707,567 of record OX465600.1, on the reverse strand, counting down.
TCATTCGATGGAAGCGCAGGGGCTGTCAAGGATTGTAACCAGGTCCAACTGACTAGTCATTGGTCAATGAGAAGAGACTCGACCATGTCTGCTGTTTCCCGGACCGTTAGGGTGTTACACTTAAGGGCAATCGATGCATAGGACAGTTACGGGATCAATCGGTGAAATAGGAGGAATCACCGCAATAGTTTCCGGACATTTTTGAATAGTTCAAAATAAAGTTTAATTGTTTTAATAATGTTTTATTATTTAATTATCTGAATTAAATATTTAAAACATATTAAAAAAATTAAAAAAATGGGAAAAGGCTATATGGGCCCATGGGGCCCATTAAGGGAGGAGGGGGTCTTCCCCCTTGGGCTTGGCGCCAAGGGTGGGGCCCACCACCCCCTTGGCCGGCGCACTCCCCCCCCTTGGGAGTTTAGTCCCACATGGGGGAGGGGAGGAGGATAGCACCCCCCCCTTGGCTTATATAAGGAGGGGTAGACCCCCTTTTTCCAACACACCAATATCTCCTTCTTCCTCCTTCTCCTTCCCGGAAGTGGACTCCCCTTGTTTGGAGTCTGCACCTGGATTGGAGTTCTCCACCATAAGTCAGGCCGTCGTTCTACTGGAGTCGGGATCCGTAGTCGTCTTTCTTCCGCTGCTCGCCTGGTTTGGGGCCCGGGAGGAACATCGATTGTACCGTACGTGTATAATCTCTTCGAGGCACTACACCTGTGGTGCTACTTCGCCGCTGGAGGTTTACCGGGAGTCATCCTCGCCGGTTGTGGTCTTCTACATGACAGGGAGGTCGTAGTTCCGAGTCTACGCCAGCCACGTTCGTAAGAACGTTTCCCTCTTTCGATCTTCAAAGGTATGAACACCGATTCCCTCTGTTACTTTACATCTCCATAGCATAGATCTTGGGTTCGGGTACCGTAGGTATGAAAAATTTGTGTTTTCTGCCCCGTATCCCAACACGTACCACCCTCAAACTAGTGGGCAAGTTGAACTCACTGATAACCCTCAACTGTAGGGGATCGAGATAGTCTTCGCGGGCAAGATAACCCAATTTATTGATTCGACACTTGGGGACACAAAGAATACGTACAGGCTTTGACAATTGAGTTGTCAATTCAACCGCACCTGAAATAAACACTTGCTTGCACAAAGATATTAGTAGCAACTGTGATATGGTGGTGGTGGTAATGATAATAGTGGTGATAGTGATAGTGGAACAGCAAAGGTAAACAACTAGTAACCAGCAGAAGGAAAACACTGTAGGCTAGGGAGATGGATGGTTGGGCGTTGCTTGGATGAGAACGAACATGTAACAAATTCTAACTTGGGCAAGGCTCACAGAAAAGAAAGGATCGTCGAGGCAAATATCAAACATCAGGCATGTATCCCAAGGTAGTTGTACGTGCTTGCAATAAGAACTTTGCACAACATCTTTTGTCCTACCCTCCCGCTACAAATGGGGCCAAAAGGAACTTAGGGAGATTAAGGTACTCCTGTCAAAGAGCACCGGAACAAAGCATTAACACTTCATGGATACACGAAATCTTCAAATCATAGTCCATCCCCTTTGGTGTCCCAAGCTGTCACCATTGGGATCGCCAGTTTCGGACTATAATAGGTGCATACAACTCATAGATAGGATCAAGAACACCACAAACTCAAGAAACAAAAGGGTGATCAGATATGAAATCATGGCACTCGGGCCCAAAGTGGCAAGCATTAAGAGCAACAAGTTGCAACAGAGATGATAAACACCAAGTAGATGATAGGCAACATGCCCCCAACAATATGATTGAACTATTACATGATCTAACTCATCCAATCCCTACCATCCCCTTTGCCTACAGCAGGGAATTACTCACACATGGGAGGAGAAGTCATGGAGGGGTGATGGAGAGGCGATGATGATGATGATGGCGATGATTTCCCCCTCACCGGAGGCCAATTCAGCCTCTAGATTAGCTCTCCGAGGAAGAACAGAGGGTTGCGGCGGCTCCGCGACGTAGATTGGAAAAGCGACTTCTCATTTCGGGGTTTCTGCGTCGGGAGAATAAATAGGGGCCAAGGTAGGTCACCAGGGGGTGTGGGACCCAGCCAGGAGGGCAGGTGGCGCGGCCAGGGGCTGGGCCGCGCCAGGCACCCTCCTGGCTGCCCCCTGTGGCCCCCCTTTGTCCTGCTGGAAGCTTTCGGAACGCTGATTTTTTATATATTTTTTTGGGATTTTTCCAGGGTACCTAAATATCCAGAAACCTGCACAAAAGAAAACAGCACTGGTAGCTCTGCTGAAAACAGTATCAGTCCGGGTTAGTTTCGTTCAAATCATGCAAGAATGAAGGCAAAACAATAGCAAAAGTGTTTGGAAAAGTAGATACGTTTAGGACGTATCAACTCCCCCAAGCTTAGCTATTGCTTGTCCTCAAGCAATTCAGTTCAACGAACTGGACGCGACAAAGAAAACTTTGACAAACTCTTTTGCTTCATTAGATGTATATAAGCATGTACTACGAAAGAGTTTAGCAAGTTTTGACACCATGCTACAAGGACAATGCACGAAGCAATCCTTTTTTCATGTAATCAGTCACAAACAAACAAAAAGTAAACAATATGCTGCTGAAAATCAATCTAAGATCACAATGCACATAGCATGAACATATCAGAGTGGTATCTCGCTAGCCTCCATGAGTGAAGCAAAACATAAATGCAGAAACTCCTCCGGAGTTTTAAAGGAGACTAGAACTTAGAACTCAAAGTAAGAAACATCACAAGCATGCAGAAGACAATGTGGTACTTTGGGACAATGCATGTTACACTAAGAATGACAATTATGCTCTCATAGTTGGTGCTTTGGAGAAAGGAAGGTGGAGACTCTCGAACCGTGGCTTTTGATGGCAAGGTTGAAAACCCGTGAAAGGAAGCAAAGACTAAACATGTGCCAGAGCTCTTGGTTTTGAAAACAAAGATAAAACTCTTTAGAGAGGTGCAACTTTCCAGTCAACGGTGAACGGTAAAGGTCTCTCAATATCTCCCATGCCAACCATATTGATGCCTTTTGCTTACACATGTTCCCATATCCATAAATCCTTTGATGGTCTACGGAACCTTTTATTTTGCCTCAAGGATGGAAGGAGGATATCGTTCCATCTATCATAAGCAGCATTTGATCCATTTCACTCCATCATCAAGTATGGGGGAGGTGTAACTCTCATTTTTTTTATATTGACTAGTTAAAACTTCCGTCAAAATATTTTTGGCATGAAAGATACTGATTTTCCCTCACCGCACCATGAGCTTGTACGGTTACAAAGGGGAAGCTTTTGAATAAATTTTGAGATGGCACAAGAAAGTCTCAGTTAGGAGTGGACGGTAAATACCACATATAGGTAGGTATGGTGGACTCAAATGGAACAACTGGGTTTAGAAAGGTGATTGTGGTAGCACAAGCAGAATTCCGCTTGGTGCTGGAGGAAGGCTAGCAAAAGACGGGGAAGCGACCAACTAGAGAGCATAACATTCATAATCATGCAGAGCGACAAAGCAACATTGAATCGGGCATGAAAGTGATATAACTCACCCTGAAGTAAAAAGATCATCAAGGTAGAACAGATTTTTTAGTCTTAACATGCGTGAACATGTGCCAAGTCAATCCAATAATCCCCCGGAGGGAAATACCACTTCAATATGCCACACCATGAACAATGCAATGCATGTCAATCATCTCAAGCAACACATTATAAACTCTAGCTATTTGAGACTAACCACAAAGAAAGCATGAACCACTGGGAAAGCATTGTAAACATAGCACTATATCTCTACAAGCTGGTCTCTAATCATAAGTACAGGCATATGTACAAAAGTAGAGACAAAAAGAGCTCATACCAGCTTTCCTTGTTGCATCCCTTCCGTCGATCTTCGTCATTACTGCCTTGTCACTTGCACGATCGAACGTAGGAAATTATAATCATCACGGACTCGAACTGAACTCTGAAAACAAAGCAAACTAAAGAGCAAAGGAAACATATTTTGGGTTTTTTAAAGTTTTAACGAAAGCAAAAGAAAGGAGAAATCTTTTTTTGGGTTTTTGCAAACTAAAAGAACAAAGAAGAACATGCAAAAACTACAAAAAGATAAAAGCGAACCAACGGAAGATACAATGAAAGGGGAGGAGAGCATGTACTCCCCCAAGCTTAGGCTTTTGGCCTAAGTTGGGCTCTTCTACTGCGGTCCTGCGGAGCTTCCTGCTCCGGGGTAATGGTAATCCCACGGGTTGTATGAGCCCTCCGGTGCGTACACTGAAGTCCTCGGATCCTCCCACGTGGAAGAGGAAGGTCTCGCCCCCCATCTAGGGGAAGACCCTTCACCCCAGGGGGTGACGGTCTCCTCCTGAACTGGTGGATATACCACGTGCTCCTCCTCGTCTGGCTCGACCCCCTCTGTGGGGTCGTGAAACTGGTATCTCCCCGTGATCTCATCAAACTCGGCCACTGAAAAACGAATTCCGTTCCTGCGAGAAAAATCAAACACAAGTGGTGCAGGTAGACGGACACCGCATTCCACACCGTCTTTAAACCGCAAAACATAATCAAGTGCATAGCGGTCAGAGGCCTTAGTAACAAAGAAATGCCTCTTCATGGCAGCTAAGTCAAGGCTAACAAAAGGAAAGACTGTATCATCTGGGCGCGGTTCTCCTTGGAGAAACTGCAAAAGAAGTGTGTCATAGACGCCACCAAAGAGGTCCCCCTTGTTGCTATTAGTAGCAAGGCGTTTCGCGATAAGTGAACCCACATGATACTCGTGCTTCCCTGAGAGGGCATTCGCCATGATAGCAGTATCAGGCGTAGAAGTGTTGCTCGTGTTGTCTCGAGCCAACACTCCTCTGGCAATATAATAGGCGAAATACCTGAGGTGAGGGAACATAATGTTGGAAATCTTCTGACGGTTGGATGCCCTCACTTCAGTGTTACAGAACGAGTCGAGGAGGGTGTTGAGTGCAACAGTTTGGACATTTTTCCTCTTCTTCTTCTCGACCAAGCCTGGCAAACCTAAAGCTTCACAAAATGTACTCATAGGCATGGTCGGCAACCGTTCATAAAGTCTAAACACCACAGTATCATTATCAGAATAAAATCTGAAACTGTTAACAAAAATAGCGGTGAGTGTCTCGTACTGTGGTACACGGCTCGTAACGAGCCGTGTCAAACCTGCATGGGCACACAGAGCGTAGAACTCTTCTCGTATGCCGGCATCCTCCATGAAGTCTTCGCATGGAAATGTCATAGCTCTTGCGGGTGACGCGTCCAACATCTCCATGGGTACGATATCTTCATTATAGCTCACCCTCGTGGCCGAAGGTGCAGCTGCGGAACGCATAACACGGCTAGAGCGCTCGGACTTCTTCTTCCCAAGCCACTTTCCTAGCCTCTCCATTTATGAAATTTTTAACAATTCACAAAAACGAAGATTTAAGCAAAACTAGTTTGGGCAAAACATTCTACTTACTTTACTAAGGCTCAAACTAGCAACAAGACTTGAAAAATAAATTTCTACACAAACATTTAAGCTCAACTAAACAGCACCAAGAACCACTAAATACTCACTAATGAATCCACCAACTAGAGAACTAATTGGAGGGGTGAGGGAGTCACATACCATAGAATATTTGTCCCAAATTTCAGCTCAAATGAGTGGTTGTAGCGGGAGATCGAAGTTCCGTGCTCAAGAACAGCAAGAACACGAAACCATAGCAAGAACACGAGTTTTCGGGGTGAAAGAGAGAGAGAGAGGAAGAAGAGATGCCAGCAGGGGGTGCATGTGGCCCCCAGGAGGGTGGGTGGCGCGGCCAGGAGCTGGGCCGCGCCATCTGGCCTCCTGGGCCAAGGGTGGACCCCCCTGGTCAGCCACAGGTACTCCCCGATGGCTTTTTACCTGGAAATTTTTATTTTGAATTTTCTGGAATTTTCTGGGCAACTTCACTGTAGAGAATTTTTCAAAGTTCAAAAAGCTGCAAAAACTTTCGTGAACTTGAGACAAAAGTTAGAACAAGTGAAGTTTTAAAAAAAAACTTGGGTACAACAAGGAGAATAAAAGCTAAAGGAAATGAAAACATAACAGGCTCAACTTTTTACCTATATAAAACTTGCTAGTTAGCAAGGTTGATCAAGTCTTACCAACACACAAGTGATATATAGCGCAGAAAGTCTCGCCTCTTATGAAGTGATCATTGCACTCTTACTTTAATGGACATTGTCCCCACCATAATTGTTTTGTATTTGTGGTATACATGTAGTGGGCAATCCCATTCTCCAATCTTCACGGTCTCGATATTCTCAATGGAGTTAAGGCCATGCCTTTTGTCGATTTTCTTCGAAAAATACACCGTGTGTTCTTTGTCATCTACGTTGAAGGTAACCTTCCCTTTATTGCAATCAATAACGGCACCTGCGGTGTTAAGAAAAGGTCTACCAAGGATAATGGACATGCTCCCATCCTCGGGCATGTCAAGCACAACAAAATCAGTAAGTATTAAGCAATTGGCAACTTCAACAGGAACATCCTCACAAATACCGATCGGGACGGCCGTGGACTTGTCGGCCATCTGAAGAGAGATATCTGTAGGAATTGGTTTCTCTAAACAAAGCCTTTTGTAGAGAGAGAAGGGCATAACACTCACTCCTGCACCAAGATCACATAAGGCAGTTCTAACATAATTATTCTTTATGGAGCAAGGAATGGTGGGTATACCTGGATCACCGAGCTTCTCAGGAATCTTTCCACTGAAAGAGTAGTTAGCAATCATAGTAGATATTGCCTCATTAGGGACTTTTCTTTTATTAGTAACAATATCTTTCATATATTTTGAGTAAGGAGGTAATTTAATAGCATCAGTCAAAGGAATTTGAAGAAAAAGAGGTTTTATCCACTCACAAAACTTGTTGTAGTGCTCTTCTTCTTTGGATTTGACGGACTTTCTTGGGAAAGGCATGGGTTTCTGTACCCATGGTTCTCGTTCCTTCCCGTGTCTCCTTGCAAGGAAGTCTTCTCTAGTATACTTCTTGCGCTTATCGGGTGCTTCTTCTTCACGAACCTCGGGTGGATCATTATTTTCAGTATCTTTTTTAGGTTCAGCACTGTCTTCAGTCTCAGCATCGGATGTAGATATGCTGTTTGGATCCACATCTTGTTCTTCTTCATCTATAGGATCATTGGAATTGTCAGCTTCCTTGTGTTTCTTTTTCTTCTTCTTCTTCTTTGGGGAGCTAACAATTTCTTCTTCCTGCACTTGAGAATCTTGCTCGATCCTTTTCGGATGCCCCTCTGGATAGAGAGGGTCCTGGGTGTGTGTGCCACCCCGGGTCTTTATACCGTAAGCTTGTAAATTGTCCTGTTTGGCATTATTGGCAAGCAAATCTTTTTGCACATTAGAAATTTGTTCAAGCTGAGTTTGAACCATATGAAAATGCTTCACAAGACATTTAACATCATTAACTGTTCTACCTAGAACATCAAGCAAACTTTTGATAGCAAGAGTATTATCATGCAACTGACCTTGTATCTTCTTATTGAAGTGATTCTGCTTCATAATAAAATTATCAATCTCATCTAAACATTGGTCAGGAGGTTTACCTTTAGGGATGTCACTTGCATTGAAATCTAAAAGAGAGTGTACTTCTACCATAGGTGGGTGAGTGGTAGGCTCACACAACTTCTCAATTGGAGGTAGATTCTTCACGTCATTAGCTTTAATACCTTTCTCTCTTATGGACTTCTTTGCTTCTTGCATATCTTCCGGTCTTAGGACTAGCATGCCCCTCTTCTTTGGTGGTGGAGGTGGTTCAGGCACGGACCAATCTTCATGGTTTTTGGCAATTTTGCCCATCAATTCTTCCGCATCGTCCGGTGTTCTTTGCCTGAAAACACAACCAACACAACTATCTAGGTAGGATTTAGACCCATCGGTTAGACCAGCATAAAATATATCAAGTAATTCATTTTTAGGGATTTCATGTCCCGGTCTAGCTTTTAGCAAACTGCAAAATCTCCCCCAAGCTTTAAGGAGATGCTCATCCTGCAATTGTTTAAAGTTATAAATCCTTTGTAAAGCAGCATGTTGCATATGAGCAGGAAAATACTTATCAACGAAAGATATAGCCATATCTTGAGGACTCTGAATGGAACCACATGGTAGTGCATCGTACCATGCTCTAGCATCTCCTTTCAAGGAAAAAGGAAAAAGCTTGGTCACACAAAAGTTCCGGATCCTTTCATCTGTGGTAAACAAGCCGCCTAACTCAGTGAGTTTGGTCAGGTGCCCGATAGCATCATCATGTTCTCTGCCATAAAAGGGATCAGCTTCAACTATGGATATAAGTGAAATGTCAACAGAGAAATCATAATCAGGATCAGTGATGCGTATAGGAGACGTGGCAAAGGTAGGATCAGGAGTAAACTTGTTCTTCAGGGAGTATTTTGCTAGCAACTACTTTATAGTAGCAGGGTCGGAATCAGCACATTCAGTAAGCTCCCTACATAAATCATCATCAAGTATAACATAATCGTCCTCAAGGAGTTTATCCTTAAGGCCAGCAAGGTCATGAATTTTTCCAATAGGTGTTTGGGTAGCAGGAATTTCAACACCCGAGAATCGGGTAGCAGCAACAATCTGTTCTTCTATAAAAGAACCAAGTGAACCTCGTCTCGTACGGGATGGTAAGATCGGAACTTTAGGGTCTCCCTTCTTACCCATAGTGGATAACGTGCAGCAAGTAGGATACTTCGAGTAGACCTGTAAATAAAGCTATGGTCCCCGGCAACGGCGCCAGAAAACAGTACTTGATAACCCTCAACTGTAGGGGATCGAGATAGTCTTCGCGGGCAAGATAACCCAATTTATTGATTCGACACTTGGGGACACAAAGAATACGTACATGCTTTGACAATTGAGTTGTCAATTCAACCGCACCTGAAATAAACACTTGCTTGCACAAAGATATTAGTAGCAACTGTGATATGGTAGTGGTGGTAATGATAATAGTGGTGATAGTGATAGTGGAACAGCAAAGGTAAACAACTAGTAACCAACAGAAGGAAAACACTGTAGGCTAGGGAGATGGATGGTTGGGCGCTGCTTGGATGAGAACGAACATGTAACAAATTCTAACTTGGGCAAGGCTCACAGAAAAGAAAGGATCATCTAGGCAAATATCAAACATCAGGCATGTATCCCAAGGTAGTTGTACGTGCTTGCAATAAGAACTTTGCACAACATCTTTTGTCCTACCCTCCCGCTACAAACGGGGCCAAAAGAAACTTAGGGAGATTAAGGTACTCCTGTCAAAGAGCACCGCATTAACACTTCATGGATACACGGAATCCTCAAATCATAGTCCATCCCCTTTGGTGTCCCAAGCTGTCACCATTGGGATCGCCGGTTCCGGACTATAATAGGTGCATACAACTCATAGATAGGATCAAGAACACCACAAACTCAAGAAACAAAAGGGTGATCAGATCTTAAATCATGGCACTCGGGCCCAAAGTGGAAAGAATTAAGAGCAACAAGTTGTAACAGAGATGATAAACACCAAGTAGATGATAGGCAACATGCCCCCAACAATATGATTGAACTATTACATGATCTAACTCATCCAATCCCTACCATCCCCTTTGCCTACAGCAGGTAATTACTCACACATGAGAGGAGAAATCATGGAGGGGTGATGGAGAGGCGATGATGATGATGATGGCGATGATTTCCCCCTCACCGGAGGCCAATTCAGCCTCCATATTAGCTCTCCGAGGAAGAACAGAGGGTTGCGGCGGCTCCGCGACGTAGATTGGAAAAGCGACTTCTCGTTTCGGGGTTTCTGCGTCGAGAGAATAAATAGGGGCCAAGGTAGGTCACCAGGGGGTGTGGGACCCAGCCAGGAGGGCAGGTGGCGCGGCCAGGGGCTGGGCCGCGCCAGGCACCCTCCTGGCTGCCCCCTGGCTGCCCTGTGGCCCCCCTTTGGCCTGCTGGAAGCTTCGGGAACGCTGATTTTTTATATATATTTTTGGGATTTTTCCAGCGTACCTAAATATCCAGAAACCTGCACAAAAGAAAACAACACTGGTAGCTCTACTGAAAACAGCGTCGGTCCAGGTTAGTTTCGTTCAAATCATGCAAGAATGAAGGCAAAACAATAACAAAAGTGTTTGGAAAAGTAGATACGTTTAGGACGTATCACTCACCAATAGAGAGATCAAGTTATCTTACAGAAGACAGTTAATAGAAATAGAAAGGATTGGTCAAATAAGTTAGGAGATGCTTTGTGGGCGTATAGAACTGCTTACAAAAACCCCATGGGCATGTCTCCCTATAAGATGGTTTATGGCAAGGCTTGCCATTTGCCATTAGAATTAGAACACAAAGCTTTCTGGGATATTAGAGAGCTTAATGCTGACCCAAAGTTAGCTGGTGAAAAGCGTCTCATGAACTTGACTTCTCTAGATGAGTGGAGAAGTGAAGCTTACGGGAGCGCTAAAATGTTCAAAGAAAAGGTAAAGAAGTGGCATGATAGGAGGATTCTGAAACGTGAATTTAATGTTGGTGATAAAGTTTTGTTGTTTAGATCCCGTTTCAGGTTTTCTCCAGGTAAACTACTTTCCAGGTGGGAAGGGCCATTTCATATTGAGGAAGTCTACCGCTCAGGTGCAATCAAGATTAACAATTTCGAAGGCACCAAACCTCAAGTGGTGAATGGGCAAAGACTTAAGCATTACATAGCAGGAGACCCTGTCAATGTTGATGTGGATTTGGTATACACAAAGTCTCATGAAGAACATGTTGCAGCCCTGTTTCAGACACCAGCAGAAGCAGAATAAGGAAAGGTATGTATTATGGTAAGGAAACACCGCGAAACCATCATGAAAGTTCCAGATTACGATTTTTTGCAAAATATAGAAAATTTGAGGCCGAAGTGGAGCCGGAGACAAGCTCCAGGGGGCCCAGGCGCCCCCCTGGCGCGGCCCCACCCCTGGCCGCGCCGGGAGGCCGCCTGGGCACCCCGGAGTCCGTCTCCGACCCCGCTTTGGATCGTTACCTTCCTTTCTGTGCAGAAATTTTTGCTATATATTTGCCCGGATCGTTCCGGCAACGTATCTCGCGATTTCGTGTGTTTTATTTTCGAGCTGTTTTCTGCCAGGACTAAAATCTGAGTAGTAGAGATGTCCTCTTGTGGCTCGAGCGGAGAGGACTTCTTGGGATGGCGTCTACGTCAAGTCCAGAAGGATCTTTATCAAGGGAAGCACGTTGATTGGGCTACCAAAGAACAAATTGCTGCAAGACAAGCGGAGATGGAGCGCTCTGTGAGGGAGGAAGTCAAGACTATCACCGCATGACAACAAGGAGTCCCAAGCAATCCCATCATGGTGGGATCTGTCCAACCTCATTATGATCTTTCTCCTAACCTTTCAGGGCCCTCCACTTCACCTGAAGATCAACGTATGCTTTCCACCATCTCCGAGGCCTACCGCATCACCAACCAACTTTGTGAAGATTTCTGTGTGCTACAAGTACATTTGAACTTGGAGTCAGAGAATCGAACCCTTCACCGTGTCATCAGGGATCTGAAGAAACAACCACAACAGGATGAGGAGTAAATCTCCTTGGGTAATGGCATCCCCTTAGCTTGTTCCAAGCTTGGGGGAGTGCTCGGTATTTTTTATCTTTATCTATGTCTTTTAGAGTCAAGTAGAGTCGTATCATGTCTAGGGAAGTTATCTTATAAAATAGGTGTTTGCTTTGAGGTCTATCACTCCTTTCTGGAGAGTTATGTATCCGTGTGTTTGGAGTCGTCTATGATGGAATATTAACGAGTAGTCTATTGATCCCTTCGCTGCACTCGGTATTCTGTTCACGCAATCGACCTTATGATGATTCCTATGGGGAGTATTGACCTTATATCAGGTATGGCTTTGAAAACTTTATTTAATCTTGGCAAACATAGCTTTGGTCATAGCAACAAGCATGTTATTTTTCTCAAGTAGCGACATAGCCAAACCCTCTTTGTTATTATGCTTGTAGTGTTATGTTGACAAGGAAGACAACTTGATGTGATATGCTTATTTTAATGTTTATGCTTTATTGCTTTGCATCCAAGTCATCATCAATTGTCTGTTCTCTCAAAGGCTTTGCTAGCCAAACCTCTGTACTAAGCGCAATTCTGCTTGTGCATCCATACCCTGAAACCAGTATCTTCCATATGAGTCCACCATACCTTCCTGAAAGTGCATGTGCCCTCATGTTTGGTTTTGGTAATTAATTACAATCTATATGGACTAATGGTTTGCTTGAGTTCTACTTTAAGGTTTTTCCATAGGCAGTTCTTGAAGATCATATGTTGGCTTCAAGGTTGAAAGGAGAAGATCATGTGATGACCAAGGTGTTATTCATGGAGTTATCCAAAGATTGGTCATGTGAGAGTTGAGCATATTGCAAGCATGTCTTGAAGAAGGAGGTTGTGTAAACATTCATGTTTAACTTCAAGACATCATCTTAATGAGGAGTGTTGGAAAGACTCATGTTTGATCAAGACAAAGTGCGAAGAATGGAATCGAGTTGATCAACACACAAAGTATAGAAGATGTACCTTGTGGGATCATGTGATCTCATGGTATGGTAAGCATTGTCCATTATGCTTTGTGTACTAACCCATTTTCTATGTGTGTGGTGTTTCTATGTGAGGTTAGGAATCTTTCCATGGGCTGGCATCAAAAGGAAGATTTCATATAGCCCGAGAGAGAGGATGGCATCAAGTGGTGATGGCCATCAAGATGTGCCTAAACTAGGCTCACCCATAATGGAGTATGGGGGAGCAATCTACTTCTCTTCATCGAGCCGACGCAATCAAGAAAGATGTTCCAACTTGAGGTGGGAATGATCATCATCATCAAGCTCCAGTGGATTATGTGCAAGACAAAGGTTTGACCTTTATAGGTTTCTAGTTTACCGGTCTCATGGTGGCAGTTAGGAGACTAGGTTATAGGCTATAGGCCGCATTGTTTGTGGAGAGCTCAAACCTTTGCATCCTTGGCATCATCTTTATTAGTTCTTGTTTGATTTTTCTCTTTGTGAGTGATGGATCTTGAGTTCGTATTCATTACAAGCTCTTCTTCATTGAAAACGGGTTTCATATACATCTACTTTTGTGTTTTCGATGTTGGTGTTTTTGTCGGCTCTTATCTTGTGAAGGTTTCACCTTCTACCTTGTTGGCATTTTAACCTTTCCTTGATTTGCAGCATTTCTTTTTGTTGATCTTGGGTGGGTCTCTATGTGAGGACCTAGAGCTTTTCCATAGCTTTAAAACAAGCCCAAGATCATCAAAATTGGAGTTCGTATGAAAAAGTTACGCATGTTTTCGTTTCTTGAGATGGGCTGTCTCTGGGTATTCCGGGCACCCGGGGTCTTGGACCCCCGGGTACCCGGGGCATGCAGTAAACTTCCTGAACAGTCCGGGTACCCGGGGTATTGGACCCCCGGGTGCCCGGTCCCCTGGCCAAATGTCTCTGGATGGTCCGAGTGCCCGGGGTTGGCCGGCTGCCAACGGTTGGATCCGTGGAAGGGGTATTTATACCCTCCTTCTTCCTCCTTCCAACCCCAATCTTCCCCAAGCTTCTTCCTCCATTGCTAGACCTCAAAAAGCTTGGTCTCTCCACCCCTAGCCACCCAAACTTGTTGATCTTTTGGGGATTGGAGGAGATTCACCCGATCTACTCTTCCACCAAACCAATTTGAGTTTCCCCTCTAAGTGAAGGGATATTTGTTGTTAGATCTTGGAGTTCTTGGTGTTTCTCCTTGTTCTTCCTCTCATATTCCTCCATAGCTTTTGTTGCTTTGGTGGAATTTGAGAGTGAGGGATTTGAGCACTTTGTGTGTTCTTGCCATTTGCATTTGGTGCATTGGGTTGAGTTCTCTCCGAGGATTCGTGGTAGTACTAAGTGAAGTTGAGTATTGAGAAGATTGTTACTCTTGAGTGCTTTGGCACTCTAGGGCTTGTTCCTAGGGTGCTTTGGCCCCTAGAGGCTTGGTGTTGTTGCGGAGCTCAATCATTGTGGTGTAAAGCTCCGGACGCTATGGGAGCCTCCAATTAGGTTGTGGAGATTGCCCCGAGCATTTGTACGGGTACGGTGACCTCCCTTAAGGGTTACCATTTGTACGGGTTCGGTGACCGCCCTCAAGTGTCCCATAGTGGAATCACGGCATCTTGCATTGGTGAGAGCGTGAGGAGAAATAGGGTGGCCCTCGTTGGCTTCGTGTGAGCATTGTGTTCCACACCCTCTCCAAACGGAGACGTGATGGCTTCTCGCCCTTCGTTGGTTACCCCAAGTGAAGGATTGAGATGTAGTGCAACAGCAGTTTTCCCTCGGTGAAGATACCAAGGTTTTTCTCCAGTAGGACTCCAGAGATGATAAGTAGGTGTCAGCGGCGCAACTGACGCGGACCTGCACACAGACACAGATAACTTTGATCCCAACGAAGTTCAGAGAGGTTGTCAATCTCTCCGGTCTTGTTGTTCACAAAGGATAAAACGCAAGGGATAATGATAGCAAATAAAAGCAGTAAAGTAAATATAGCTAGGAAATAATAATGAGGATATGGACCGGGATACATGATGTTCACTAGTGATGTCTCTCTCCCAAAAGACGATAAAACTGCTATGCGAGGTAAACAAATTACAGAAGGGCAATTGACAAGATTATGAACGCACCGCAATGCTAACTATGCTACAAAAGAAAGGAAGAGGCTCAAAAGCACGGGTAGTACGCCAAAATAAGTAGACCGAAATCCATCTCCATCTACTACTAATCATCCACCTTGAGATATCTATCCAGAACATCTCGCTGGTATTAAGTTGCGAGCCCCACCCAAAGTGTAAACCCAAAGAAACAGACAACTGCATTAAAAAGAACTTTGCGTAAAGTAAACAATCCTTGTAACCGCGGTTACAAGCACCGTTGTTTTCCCCCTTGTGGTAACAGCACATCCCCTAGACTCATGTTTCTGTCACTCAAGCATGTCATCGGGGGGGGGCATGAACCTACAATCTAGCACAATGTTCCCTCTTGGAGTCACTACCTACTACTTGGCCAAAGCAATAAACAGCAACGGAGAACATGCAAGAATTACTTAGGAACAAAAATATAAGAGATAAAAACCAAATATATTACTCTATCGCAATCTGAACATAATCTCATAATCCATCAGATCCCTCCAAACTCAGCATAGCAACAGCAGAAATATTACAAAGGTGCCTCGATCATGTAGGGCATCTCACGAGGGCTAAACAATGAAGATCAAAGAGGGGAGGAGAACATCACATAGCTACTGATCACGGACCCATGGTCCAAGGAAAACTACTCACGAGACATCCGGGGAGCATCCATGGTGGAGAGGAGACTCCCGGAGGTCAATCCTCCCTCCGGCAGGGTGCCGGGAAGAGGTCTTTTGGTGCTCCCGATCTTGGAAGCGCGGCGGCGGCGGCGGCAGAACAGAGCCGAGTTTGCGGAATAGGGTTCTTCTTCTGGAGTTTCCCCGTGACGGAGAATAAATAGGCGAAGGGGGGCAGCCAGAGGTGGACCAGGGGCCCCAGGCGCCCCCCTGGCGCGGCCAGGGGTGGGGCCGCGCCGGGTGGCCGCCTGGGCCCCCCTGGCTCCCCTCTGGCCCCTCCCGGGCTCTTCTCGAAGCTTCCTGTACGCTGATTTTTTTCTGTATTTTCCCGGAATTTTTCTGGCACTTTTTATATGGGGGAAAACTGAAATAGAAAAACAGCAGAAAACATGAACTGGCACTGGGGTGCACTGAGTTAGTAGGTTAGTCCAAATATGATCAAAAGTGTATGAAAGTGTATCTAGATCATAACAATATCACACAAAACATGCATGGAGCAAGCAGAAATGATAGATACGTTTTGGACGTATCAACATCCCCAAGCTTAATTCCTGCTCGTCCTCGAGTAGGTAAATGATAACAACATAATTTCTGTGGTGACATGCTAGCAACCATATAAGAACTTTGAAAATTAAAGCAATCTAGGTTAGTGTCGGGGGATTGGTACCGGGTAGGCTCACCCAAGCGAAAGCAACCTTTCAAGACAAGGATGGACCGATTGGGCTGCAGCTGGGCCGAGCTGGGCAGGCGTACGGCCGATTGCTCCAAGGCAATCAGCCGTACCGAATGCCAGCAGTCGGCCCAGGCGCAACCGGTCCACCCTATTCATCACCAAGACGAGCATCCGATTGGCCCGCAGCTGGGCCGAGATGGGCCTCAACGAGGCCGATTGCCTAGAGCAATCGACCATGCCGAGGACCACCAGTCGGCCCAGGCGCAATCGGTACAACTTACCACCCCTGGAGAAGTTGACCCCGAGATCAGGCAGAAGTACAAGTACGAGGTCATAAATGCGCAATCCCGAGAGATCGGGGTGGCGGAGAAGCCAAGTCACATCGAAGATCTGGCAGAGATGCGTTGTCGACCTCTCCGCTGATTCCGCGGACAGGACGACAAGACCGCACCTCCTAGCTCCACTGTTCACCATCATGCCCTACGAGTCTACAGCATGGGCCGCCGCTCGTCGGGTCCGGATCACCCGGAGAGGAGCAGTCGGTGGGCCCCAGCCGATTAGAGGATGACATCTGGGCCCAATCGGCAGTGAAGTTACCGATTTACCCCGGGCTCACACTATAAGAGCCCGGGGTACCCCTCCTGCGTGAGAGACGATCTACACATTCGCACCATTACTCACATCTCGCTCAGTTCATTCATTGTGTGTAGTTCCTCCTCAGGGAAGCAGGAGAGAGCCTTGCCCACGGCGGCTCTCACCTTCCCCTGAGCAGACAGAGTAGCAGTTATTGTAGCTCAGTTTCATTGATATAGAAGAGACAAGCAGGAGTAGGGGTGTTATCTCTACGGAGAGCCCCGAACCTGGGTACATCATGGTGTCCAACACCGTGTTTGTGCCCAACCCTATTCCGGCACCATCGACATCTTCTTCCTCGCGTCTTCCCTTCACTTTAGCCATCCCCATGGTATCTGCCGTCACATATCGACGACAGTTGGCGCCCACCGTGGGGTGGACCGAGGCGTCGACTGGAGTAAAGATCCGGACGGGATTTTCCTCTGCATCAGGCGGTCGCCACGCC
Source organism: Bromus sterilis (assembly GCA_950022295.1). Taxonomy (NCBI): domain Eukaryota; kingdom Viridiplantae; phylum Streptophyta; class Magnoliopsida; order Poales; family Poaceae; genus Bromus; species Bromus sterilis. The sequence continues at coordinate 13,690,391 of OX465600.1, read as the reverse complement.
TCTGGCCTGATTCTTAGGCGTGGGGAAATCGACTACGTGGTGGATTACTCGGCGCGGTACGGGGCCGGTGCACCCCTGCCGCCCGGTGTGTCACTGCAAGTGGGCAGTCATCGCCTCTTCATCGGCAACTTCCCCGAGGCATATCCCAGGGAGATACGTATCTTCTCGTGCGTCACGGATCCGCTCTTGACCAGGAGCTGCACTGCAGCATCTGGCGGAGAGGATGGCCGTGTGCGTGCGGCCGTCATGATGGCGGAGGCATCTTCATCAAGCAACCGCGGCGCAGCGAGTGCAGCTAGGAGGGCCAAGGAGGCGGCAGACGCCGCAGAAAGAGTCGGCACCAGTGCATTGCGGGATGTGTTGTACACACCCGTGAACAGGAATGGTGATCCTTATCAAGTGCACACTGAGCTGGAGACAGCAAGGCTAGCCCTCGCTCGCAGGGCCGAGCAAGTGCTGGCAGAAGAGCGGAGGCTAGGAGCTATCACAAGGGAGTACAAAGCGGCGCATGCCGAACCGCGTCGGCCGATTGAGCCCACAGTCTTAGAAGACCTGAGAAGCCGAGGTCGGGCAGTCCATCAGCAACCGGAGCGGCCGAGGAGGCCGGCGCAGCCGGAGCAGCCTGCGCAGTCGGCATTCGTCCAAAGGCCGACGTACAGCACGCTAAACAAGAACCTGAGAGCCGCCGAGCAGATAGCAATCGAGTTAGAAGAACTATAAGGAGATGAATAGCGCGAGCAGACGCGCCGAATGCGCGAACTGCTGGCAGCCGCAAAGGAGCAGTAGCTTGTGGCAATGGAGAATTCGAATGCAGCACCTAGGGCGTCAAGAGGAACTGTGAGGCCGATTTCGGAAGCTAGCCAGCGACCGAATGCATCGCGCCAGAACTGGCACCAACCGGCCCCATCTCGGCATGAGAGCAGGGTGCACATGGACATCCCCAAGCTTGAGCGTTTGACACTCCTGAATCTTCTTTCATCATCCTCCATCGCGCACTTGAAAACTCCCTTCATACATAACTCATTGTAGGCTGATTAGAGAGGTTAGTACCCTAATAAAATAATTTTCCTCTACTGCAAATAAATATTTCCAGGAAGAGCTACTGTTTCTCTTGCCTGCCCAAAAAAGTTTGCAAAGAAAAAGCAAGCTTAAGGATTGCAAAACTGCGAAAAGAAAAACCGGGGCAGAAGCTGAGAAAAACAGAACAACAGAGAAAGGAGAATTTTTTCGAGGTACTTCTGCAACTCAAATAAAAAAACTTTGAACATACGCCTGAAAGGTAATTGTATGGATCATGCTGTCAAAAAAAGTCAGATCAAAAAGATGATCTGGTGATTTATTGAGAATTTTTCCGTCAAGCAGACAGAATCTGTTTCTGGACAGCAAGCACCAACTTTTGACCTTTCTTGCAATCTGAGGCTAAACTTGGCACAAAGCTTGAAAAGTAAAGATACAATGATGTTGCTACAGTAGTAACAATCATCAAGACCATTAAGAACAGAACAAAAGCAAAAAGAAAAACCTAAATTCGTTGCGGGCTGCCTCCCGAAAGCGCTTCTTTAGAGCCATTAGCTAGGCTTAAAGATTATAGAAGATGCTCTCACAAGAATAATAATTTTGAAGCAAAAGAGAGCATCAAGAAGCAAATATGAAACACATTTAAGCCTAACCCACTTCCTATGCATAGGCATCTTGTAAGAAAATAAATCAAAGAGGAACAAAGTGGCATGCATAGGAAGGTGGAAAAAGAGCAACTTCAAAACTTTCAACATAAAGAGAGTAGTTTTAGTAATATGGAAGTTTCGATCACCAAACTTCCCTCTCTCAAAATAATTTTCAGTAGCATCATGAACAACATCAAGAATATAACTATCACATAAATCATATTGTTCATGACCTCCAAGCACATGTGTATAGTTTTCAACACGGTCTTTAGGATCATAAGATAAATGCAACCCATCACATTGAGCCTTAATAAGAGCACAATTCTCCAGAATATGAGTTGGAGATTTCAAAAAGATAATCACTACTAGGGAATAGCCTTATAGTGGCGCACTGTTTTTGAGTTTAGTGGCGCATTAGGGATGCGCCACTAACTACAAGCCACTAATAAGGGCTTAGAGGTGGCGCATTCTGGATGCGCCACCCCTAAGGCCCTTAGGCGTGGCGCATCTCATAATGCGCCACCTCTAAGCTCTTAGGGGTGGCGCATTCTGGTATGCGCCACGCCTAAGGGCCTTAGGGGTGGCGCATTCGCAGTGCGCCACTAAGTCCTGACAATATGCGCCACTAAATAATTACAGAAAACAAAAAAAAAGAATTACATAAAAGAATAAAAGCATTACAGATATTTTTATTATATTACAGAAATGCAAAATACAATATAACAATGAGGCCAACAATTATTGATACAAAAGAATTGCAATATAATTTTTATTACAAAGGTTTAGAGGCCAACAAGATTCACAAGATTACATTCCATCACAAAATTACAATGAGTCCAACAATTATTGAAAACCGAAAGCTACTTTCGTCATCACTACTTGTTTGCTCTTCAACCTGCACAAAACAAAGCTTTAGAGGTCACATCCATCATATCAAAGGAGAACAAAGCAATCTAGCATCTATTCTTATCAACAACTTAAAGCAAGTCGATGAATGGTGAAAAGTATGCACATATGCATAAAAATGCATATGCAGTGACCTTTATACACAAAGAGCACCAAGAGTATTTGACACTACCATCTAGTACACAAAGAGTACATCCAAATTACATCCAAATTACACAAAGAGTACATTCAATTAATTGTTTTGACTCGGCTCGGGGAATGGGCGGCATCCTTCTTTCGTCATGAAAGGCCTTGTGTCACGCAGGGCCTTTAGGCGGACTTCTATCTCCCCATTGGATGGTGCAATGTTGGAGTGGAAGATCGACCCCCTCATTTGTACTTCATGACGGATGATAGTCGCCATCTGCGCTTGGATGTGAAAGAACTCCTCCTTCAGATTTGCATCGGCGATTTCCGCCTTCCTTTCAGCCCACGCTCTGAGATGACTTGGCAGCGTAAGGTTGCGTTGTTCCTGTACAATCGCCCTCATGTGATGAAGGGCGTAGTACGCATCCCTCACACTGCCAGCCGGCTGCTTGACGCACGGGAACTGCGTTACGTGGTTGAACACGTTCACTCAAGGCTGATTTTTCCTGAACTTGTGCTTCATGATCTTGCCTCCGGCTTTTATGTAGCCGACGAGAGCATCATCCAAAACTCTCATGATATACTTGTAATCTTTTTTGTTCACACTCCCCGAGTCTAAATACACGGCATGCGAGTGTTGCGGTGAAAAGCAGATGAGCACGCAGTCTTGATCCTCACTGCATAATTAAAACAATCCAAAAGGAATGTTGGAAGAGGACAATGGAAAGCTAAGAAAGCATATATGCTACGGAGGCGAGCGAATGACTTACTTGGGAGAGTAGGTCATAAGAAATGAATCTTTGTCGGCGTTCCATAGCATGAAGTCTGTGATGTACCCCGCCGCGAGAGCCGCGTCCCCGTCGTCCATCAAGATGATTTCACGCATGTAGAAGGGGTCCAATATCGCGACGCTCGGGGTCTTATCTCTCCTGATACTCATAGAAAGGCTGAGCGAGAACAGACAGATAAGGCTATGGTCCAGCCGCTTGAGATGGTACAAATTGAAGATCTCCGAAAACCGTGGGATTATCATATCCGCGGGGATAGTGTTGATGAAGCCCATGTTGAGTGGCACCTTGGCCATGAAAACCGGGTACGAGGGATTCTCTTCTCGAAGAAGAATCTTCTCTAATGCCATAATACTATGATGCACACTCTGCATATCCGAAGTTGCAAGGTCCAGCATGTCCTTAGGTAGCATCGCCCTACCAGCCACATGGATTTCAAACGAGAGATCCTTGGGTCTTGGTGGCCCATCCTGAGCCCGGATCGGCATCGAAGGTTGGCTACTAGAAGTGATGCTCTTCTTTCTTTTCCTTCCCTTCTTCTTTTCTGATTTTGAGCAGTCACCGGCCTTTATCTGCTCAGTGGCCGCCTTATGGAGTGTGGACGGGCTGAGAATAGATCTTGTGGCATCTGCTTGAGGCTCGGTGAAGGCGCAAGCTGCTGGAGACATGTCCTGAGAAGCAGCGAAGAGACGCGTGGAGCAAGCAGGCTTCGCCGCAGGATCAGCTGGACCGCGAGCTTCCTCGTCATGCTGATAGGCTCCTTCAGCAGGAGGCATGAATAAGTCATCAGCATCATACAAAGTATTGATGAACTGGTCGGCGCTGATATCATCATCAAGATCATCGTCTTCTTGTTGTGCTCCGATGGGATCATGTGGCGCCGACACGATGACTAGCGGTGTTGTCCTAGGTGTGGTGCCCCTTTCCCCCGTCATTAAACGCATTTGGCTCTTCGGCCATAGGCATATTTGGTTGAAACAGTCATTGAGGACTGCCGGCTCGTCCTCATCGTATCCGAGGGGTTGAATGGGAGGTTCAACTCTCTCGTAGCCCGAAATCACGAGAGAGATTTGAACCCTATGCATCTCCGGTGCCATCGGCATATTGTGCATGATTCGATTTTGTGGTTGAATGATTTTACCTTTGGCAACATCCTTCAACTCGCCGTCCACGACCTGTAATAGAATGCATGGAGTGTCCTCATGCGAAAGATATATATATATATATATATATATATATATATATATGCATGTACGGCATCAGAGAGATTCCACTAAAAAAGACAAGGAGATGAAGTCCTCGTTTGAGTTGCAGACGCTTATAGTTACCTTGAGGGCGTCCAGGTCGGCTAGTGAAGAGACCCCGCCGATGACGGCGGGCATGCAAGAGACGGAGGGCGCGCTGCCTCCCGTGGCGTCGGTCCCCCTATTTGTGCTGCCGCCGGGTGCATTATTGTTATGCCCGGGTTGCTCGATCGTGGCCGGAGGAGTTACCATCACGTCCGGCGTCGCCGCCGCGGTGTTGGCGGCCGGAGTCACCAATACGCCGGGAGTCGGTGCGGGAGCCACCACTACGGCCGGAGTCGGGACTGCAGGCGCCGCGGGGCCTGAGTTGCTGCCGACCATGCTGGGGACTGGTATGGGCCCTTGTCCACCACGCGCTTGCCAATTCGCGAGCGACTGCATCATATCTGGAAGGAGAGCGTTCATCGTCTTCGCCACTTCGTCCTGGACAAGCTGCAGAAGCATGTTCACCTTCTCTTCCAGTCCACGAACATAAGCAGCATCTTCTTCGGTCCTTCTCGCCTTGCGCCCCCTCGAACCGGACTGCTCCGCCGATTTTCCATAATATTCGGACCAATTTATGTCCGCACCAAAGCCGACCACACGGCCGGTTGACGATGGCTTCGCCGTCACGTCGTCAACCTTCTTGACCTTGTTCAACGCCCTGTTGAAGGCGTTGTCCCACGGGCCGGCCGGCTTAACCGACGACTCCTGCGATGAGGCGATTTTCATTTCCGCTTGCTGCAAAAAGAATGTGAAACGTTAAGAAATTGTGAACTTCACTCGAGAATTCAATCGACAAGGTCGCGTGGTAAACTACTTACCACGGCAGTCGTAAAATCCTGAATCTCAGGATCGATAATTATTTTCGAGGTTGCTTTGTCCTTATAGCTCCGGGCCCTCACAAAGAATTCGGTCTGTGGATCATCTTTGTATTGCTGGAAGGGGTTAGGTATGCCCGCAGCGGCGTACTCGGCATCCTCCTTGTCCCATTTAGGCTTGGAACTTTTGTAACCACCGGCTCCGAGACGATGGTTACCTATGACCTGCGACCGCATGGCCTTGCCCTTTGCACTCGCGGCCTTGGATTGCTCGGACTCACACCTAGCCTTGAAAAGGTTGTAGGTAGCTTCGTCGATCAACGTCTCTTTCTCCTTGAGCTCCTCCCAGGTTTTGTTCTTTTCAAAAATTTCCCTCTTCACCCGGGTTTTCCAACTGGACAAGGCCTTGCTCATCTTCCTGAGGGCCCATGTGTTTACTTTGTTCCCTCTGAGTTTGGTGTTATCGTACGGCTCCGGAAACTTGTATCGTCCGTGCAGCTTGTTGATAAGAAGCTGACAATAATGAATATTCTCACAACTCCTGAGGTTAATCGTGGTGATCGGCACGGTGTTGCGGAGGATCGCCGCAACTTGACGGCCGTACCCTTCCGAAAAACGTTCGGGCTCTTTAGGAATCCCGACGGCGGTCACAACAGTAAACTCTTGCCTGATGACGCCGACCTTGGTCGGTTTCCGATTCCTCTTCTTCGACTGGGTACCATCTGTGTTGGAGCCACCGGTCCCATCATCCTCGCCGATGTTCCTCTCGCCGTCTGTCGTACCGGCCTCCTCCTCCAAGTCATCATCCGATGAGTCGGACTCCGACTCTATCTCCTCCTCATACTCCTCCTCGCCCGGAGGTACTTCCTCTTCTCTCTGCTCCTCGACCTCCTCCTGGGAGTATTCCCAAAATTGCTTCCTTTTTGTACCCGGCTGAGAAGAAGGACCGGCGTCGGCTCCGGTCGACATGTTTGCACTAGTACAATATTAAAAAATGCAACTACTTAATTAATTAGCACAATAAATAAATGCAAATACTCTCATGTTAAGAAAAATAGCAAAGGTCATGCACGAATTCACGGAAAAATTCGGCATGACCTTTGCTCTTTTTCTTAACATGAGAGTGCCCCATTCTCAACCGAAACGGAAGTTAATCAACATTTCGGGAGAAAGGGGATAATGAGAGTCCCTGCACATAAAAAATGCCTACATGTAGGCACAACCATCACATATATAGTGTAGAACAATGCACTAAAATAGATATTCAAACATCATATATATAGGTAAATTTCATATGATAAACAATGCATTGCAAATTGGCACTTGCTTGGGTTTTTTCATATTCAGTTGAAATATCTTATAACTAAGTCATTCAGTTGAAGACATTCAGGTTCAGTTCCTATGACATTCAGGTTCAGATATCTCCCAGGATCATTGCATTCAGTTCCAGCATGATGGATGGATGGATGGATGGTAAATCACCCTACTCATGTTGCCAAGATATAAATACATACTCATACCCTGGCACTACAGAAAACCACATGGCTTATTCTCATCATGAGGCAAAACAAAAATAATCCCAAATGAACCACAAACACCAACGATGACACAATAATAACAGTAGTATGAAATGATGCAACGCGCAACGAATATCATGTGTGCATCTTATTGAGCACACGGAAAACAAGATCTTTGCCGAGTGCATAGAGAAAATTGCTCGGCAAAACTATTACACTCGGTGAAGCATCACCTTTATCAAGCACCACGTGGGCGGGACTCGGGCACTAACTTGAAGCTTAGTGGTTATTCAATTCTAATTTTTTTTAAATAAGCCAGAGAAGCACAAAACCTGACAAGGTGGCATGATATGACATCTAGAGGTGTGATTAATTTTGAGAGTGTTTTTCAAAAGTTTTCACATAGTTTTCTTACAAACTAGGCCATCATTCAGCAACAAACTAGGTTTCGAGAAGGAATGAATCAGGTTAGCATTTGAAGTGACCGCTGATTCATTCGTTGACTTTAAAACTTTATCAACATTAAACGCACACCATTACATGTTTCATGTTAAAAAAAAATTCAGTTCTCTTTTCCTATATTTAGGCCATGCATTTCTTGTGATTTATGAATTTAATTTTAATTTTAATTGCAGAAACATCAAATGATGGACCAAAATGGATTGAAAAATCATATATATGGTATTTAGTTTATGTTTAGGCCTTGTGCAAGGATGTATTGATTGGGCAAAAACATCAGTGCTTGGATATAGAACAGGGGAGGGGGGATCACCTGAGTGCTGCGGGAGGCTAGGGTTCTGGGCGGGGGCTCCGGTGGCGTTGAGGGGGCGGCTCTGGTGGAGGATCCGGCGTCGAGGGTGTGGCTCCGATGGCGGCTCCTGCGTCGAGGCGGCGACTCCGGTGTCGCCTAGGTCACGGGGTCGGGTCTGGTGGAGGGGGCAACCATGGATGGGGGCGCGGGGGCGGCTCCGGTGGCGGCGAGGGCGGTGGACGGAGAGGGGGGCTCGAACGACGGGGGGCGGCTCCGGTGGCGGCGAGGGCGGTGGACGGAGAGGGGGGCTCGAACGACGGGGGGCGGCTCCGGTGGCGGTCGACGGCGAGGAGAGTGCGCTGGGAGAGATGGTGGGGAATGGGTGTGGGCACGGGGCAAGGGGAGGGGGTGATGGAGCGGTTAAGTCTTATGCGCGGCGCATCTAGCGGATATGCGCCACCCATAAGGTTTCTTATGCGTGGCGCATTTCGGCGAAATGTGCCACGCATAAGGAACCTTATGGGTGGCGCATATCAGCTAGATGCGCCGCGCATAAGAGAACTTAGTGGCGCATTTGGGAAATATGCGCCACCCCTAAGCGTTTTTTAATTTTTTTGTTCAATTATTTTTTAATTATACATGCCTTGTCACATTATGAATGAATATTCTTCTTTTTAGAGTATATGTAGGTGGTTATAATATGCCTTGTCACATGCCTTGTCACATGCCTTGTCACATTATGACATGTTTAATTAAACATGTCTTGTCACATGCCTTGTCACATTATGAATGAACTTAGTGCCGTAACAATTACGATGAAAACACAGACCCCTGATGGTTATAATATGTAGGTGGATTCATGAAGTGGATGCAAACAAGGAAAATCTTTAACAAAATACTAGGTGTAATGTGAGAGGGGAGCAAGCACAAGCAGCAAAACCAACAAACAACAGCAAAGTGCATATTAAATCCATGCATACACAAAGTGATCATGAATTACAAAATATTTTTCTTAAATTTGGAGCTAGCTATCTAGCTATCGTTTCCTCACGATCTTCTTCTTGCCCTTCTTTGTCGTGGTTGAATAATTTAGGCCCGGGACGCCTTCACTTTTCCTCTTGAACGGGAGGAGACCTTTCTTCGGTAGGGTTGTGGTGTGTGTATCCTGAGCGGCGTAGTCATCCTCCATCTTCGGGTCGCCGTACTTGTCAAAGTCTTGCTCGTTGGCGACTCCATCCATTCCGATGATGTTTCTTTTGCCTCTCCTCACTACAATGCGGCTCGGCTTTGATGGGTCGGTAATGAAGAAGCATTGGTCCACTTGGCTAGCCAGTACCCATGGCTCATTTTTCGCGGTGACGTTTGCGCCCGTAGACTTGGATTTGGCTTCGGGTATAACCATGGTGGTGAAGTACCGGTCTTCTTTTACGACGCTCTTGGCCCATCTCACACGGAACATCGGCACTTTCTCTCCACAGTAGTCGAGCTCCCATATGTCCTCGATCCTTCCATAGAATCTTTCCTTGACGTCATCGGTGTAGAATATCCCCGTTACCCCTGAGTTCTGGTAATCGCAGTTATTGTCATTTTCCTCCGTGTAAAATGTGTAGCCGTTGATATCATACGCTTGATAGGTCATCAGGTTGCGTGCGGCACCCTGTGACAAGGTGAATATCATCTTTTCGTCCTCGGAAGCGTTCCTTCGCGGGGGATTAGCACGAAGCTCGTCCCTGAACCAAGTCATGAAACCGGAGTTGTGCTCTTTGATTAGCCGTGGATCTCGGTCCGTTATCTGCAGGCCCTGGTCACTGTACTTCTTCCTGATTAAATCCTTGTGCTTTACTATCCAAGGATCGACCAGCTGGATGTGTTGTAGCGCGACTAGTCTTGCTCTTTCAAAGTCGATGTCTCGACCGTCAAAGTTGACATGCATTGCGCGGCTTCCCTCGTGGTGACCACACCCATCGGTCCTGCCAAAGTGCTTGTTGACGGCCAGACCAACAGGGTTCTCGGTGTTGAGATAATTCGTGCAAAAAGAGATGCACTCTTCGGTTAGAAAGCCCTTCGCTATGCTTGCATCTGGACGGGACCTGTTACGAACGTATTTTTTGATGTGCCCATTCATCCTTCCGAACGGCATCATGCTGCGCAGAAACGCAGGCCCGAGTTGGACGATATCCTCCACGACGTGGATCAGCAGATGCACCATAATGTCGAAGAACGCGGGCGGGAAATAGATCTCAAGCTCGCATAGTATGAGCACGATCTCCTCCTGTAGCCTTTTGAGTTGCGTAGCGCAAATCGACTTCCGGGAGATGACGTCAAAAAAGTTGCAAAGGCCAAACAACGTTTTACGGACGTGCTCGTCCATTATCCCTCGCATCGCAACCGGGAGAATCTGCGTCATCAGCACGAAACAGTCGTGAGATTTCATCCCGCTGAAACGCTGCTTCGCCTCGTCTAGGTATCTGCTTATCTTCCCCGCGTAGCCGTTCGGAAATTTTACTCCTATGAGGCAGTGGATAAACCGCTTGATCTCCTCCTCGCACAGAGTGAAGCATGCCGGGGGGCAGTGATCAATACCAGTCTTCTTCTTGGTCGTCCTTTTTCGTTTGCGAGAGTTTTGCGTTTCCGTATCCTCTTCCTCCTCCGGCTCATCATCGTCGTCACTAGGGGGGTGAAGTTCCCTCCTGATGCCCATAAATTTCAAGTCATTCCTTGCTTTTGGCCCGTCCTTGGTCTTCTCCGGCATGTTGAGCAGCGTGCCAAACAAGCTCTCGCACACGTTCTTTGTGATATGCATTAGATCAAGGCTATGAGGACTGCGGAGTAGACTCCAGTATTGCAAATCCCAGAAAACAGACCTCGCTTTCCATACCCTCATCAACGGCTGAGTCTTCTTTTTTTTCTTTCCCGGCACGGGGCACTCTTTCCAAGTTTTCAGCAAGTTGTCGATTTCTTTGCCGCTCCTTCGAGCTGGGGGTGCTCGGAGCTCCTCGCTTCCATCGAACAGATGTCCCTGTTTTCTCCACGCGTGTTTCTTGGGAAGCCACCTCCGAGACCCCTGGAACACGGTTTTTGAAGATCCGGGATCTTTTGGTAGCTGGCAGTACGTTGTATTATTCATGCACCTAACGCATGCACATAATCCTTGGACCACCTGCCCTGAGAAATATCCGTATCCGAGATAGTCGTGCACCGTCGTGATCACCGCGGCTTTCATTGGGAAATATTCTTTTGCCGCGGCGTCCCACGTATTGACTCCGTCTTTCCATAACGTTTCTAGCTCCTCTTTCAACAGCTGCAAATATAGATTGAGGTCCGTACCTGGTTGTTTCGGCCTTTGAACTAGCATACACATTGTTATGTACTTTTTCTTCATGCACTTCCAGGGGGGAAGGTTGTATATGCATACAAACACGGGCCAGGTACTGTGTGTGCTGCTCTGGCCGCCAAACGGATTGACTCCATCGGCGCTCACACCAATCCTGAGGTTCCTTGGTTCTTTCCCAAAATCTGGGTATTCGAGGTCCAACGCAGTCCATTGGCTACCATCTGAAGGGTGCCTCAGCATGTCCTCCTTTTCCGGATCCGGGTTCGGGTCATCCTCTTTTATCTTCTTTCTATCCGCGTGCCAGGTCATGAGCTTTGATTCCTCGGGATCTACGAAATACCTCTGCAGACGAGGAGTGATCGGAAAGTACCATACCACTTTTCTATGAACTTTCTTCCCTCTCTTGTATCGACTAACACCGCACACCGAACATGTGGTTTTATCTTCGTCCTCACCCCGATAGATCATGCAATCATTTATGCAGACGTGGTATTTAACGTGCGGAAGATCGAGAGGGCAAAGGACTTTATTGGCCTCAGCGATACTAGTTGGGCACGCGTTGCCCTTCGGAAGACGATCGTGCCAAAATGCCATGTTATCATCGAAGCTTTCGTCGGTCCATTTGTGTTTTGCCTTCATCTCCATAGCCCCAAGTGTTACATTCAAGCGGGTATCCTCGTCGTTGCATCCTTCGTACAACTTCGTAATCGCGTCTTTCTCGAGTTGCGCCATCTTGGCTTTCTCTCTAGCTGCACCTCTTGCGTTCAACGCCTCTTTGACAAGCAGCTCTTGAACATGAGGGTCCCGCACCCAGCTTGAATCATCATGTCCGACATCTTGATCTTCATGTCCGGCATCTTGATCTACATGATCCGCTTCGGCATCTTCTTCATGATCATGTACGGGATGCTCTTCGTCATCTCGCCCGCCGCTGTTTTCTGGTTGCCCTTCCTCATTTACTGGCGCCCCACCATTGACGTCCTCCTCCTCACCAGCTTCATCACTTATCCATCGTGTGTAGCCATCCATCAAACCATTACGCTTCAGGTGTCTTTGCAATATTCCGGAATCAGGCTCGGTCACGCACTGCAGTTTGCATCTTCGACACGGACATCTTATATCCGACCTATTATTCCTTAGCATGTCGTTTGTCGCACATTGCATCCACCTAGCCACGGTGATATCGCTCAGCATCTCGCGGACCATGGTCGATCACCTGCGTGCACGGAGAGAGCAACACAATTATATATCATAGTCGTCGCCGGAAAAATTCGGCATGACCTTCCCTAATAATGCATGGGAGCATGCGGAGAGTGCGCTAGAAATTTGCCAAAACGGAAATGAATCGACATTTCGGCAAAACATTTGCCACTCAAGATACACATATACATCAAACCACCATAAGCTTCACACATACATCAAACCACCACAAGCTTCACATATACATCAAACCCAAGCTTCACATATACAACAAACCCCAAGCTAATAAAGGCAAGTATATGGGTCATAAATGGAACAAAAGAGTTTGGGAGGAGGTCCACTTACTTCAATATGAAACAAAATAGATGTAATGCCAAGTATCGATGGATAAATGGAAGAAATGAGGTGGGGAGGAGGAGAAAACCGAATAGATCTAGGGTGAGAAGAGTGGATCTAGTTTGAAAATTGTGTGGAGTGAATGAGAGGTGGTAGGTGGGGTGGAGTAGATAAGGGAAGCTCTAGGCATTTAGTGGCGCATATAGGAAGTCAGTGGTGGCGCATCTGTGCAATGCGCCACCCCTAAGCTCTTATGGGTGGCGCATTACCACAATGCGCCACCCCTAAGGACCTTATGGGTGGCGCATATACAGAATGCGCCACCCCTAAGCTCTTAGGGGTGGCGCATTCTGTATGTGCGCCACCTATAAGGTCCTTAGGGGTGGCGCATACTGCTAGATGCGCCACGTATAAGATCATCCAGGCTGGCCCACTCTTAGGGGTGGCGCACTGGAATATAATGCGCCACCCATAAGGTCTTATGGGTGGCGCATTATTTTCCAGTGCGCCACCCATAACAGGTGGTGGCGCATCGCTTTCCATATGCGCCACTAATAGGCTTTCCATGTATAGCTATTTCCCTAGTAGTGAATAGGACAATCAAGTGTGGGTGCAAGAGCAAAAATTTCATGCTTAACATGAGGAACTATAGAAAGTTCATCTCCGTAAGCATCATCCATAGTGGCATCACGGCCATAAGCATAGAAGGCATCAACTTCATCAAAAAGGGATATTTCAAAAGAATCCATAGGATCATAATACTCATATAAGGTAAGATTAAAAGAGTTACTCTCATTAGAAGGTAGACATGGATAGCTCCATTCTTCCTCCTTTTGTTCGTCACTCTCCTCCTCTTTTTCATCCAAGGAGCTTTCAGGTTCATAAATTTCTTCTTCCATAGAGTCCTGCAAATCATTAGTCTCTTCCTTTGGGGGAGAGATTCTCTCATGATGATCAGTAATATAATAATTTGCATCATAATTTTCCAAACAATAATTAAGTATAGCAAGACTCTCAGATTTGTAAGGGACATCATCAATATTTTTAAGAAGAGAAGTAATTTCATAGGCACCCTTACAAGCAACAAATTCTTCTATTTCCTCTGCATCATAAAAATCATAGTTTCCCTTAGCATAAGAAGCTAAAGTTTCATCATCATTGTACTCACATTGGAAAGCAAGGTGTGTGTGCCTCATAAAGCAACAAGATTCATCCCTGCAGAAAGATATATTATATATTGAGCACAAGTTTCTAGCATACTCATACAACTGATGTATTTGTTTCCATAAGTGTATCCCCTTTTGAGACAAGCGGTATTTCTTGTACCACTTTTGTTGATCCTCGGTGAATCCTCCATGCCAATAAGATCTAGTTTCAAAGAAGTCAAACATTGATTGGCAAGTAAGGAACTAGACATACTATATTTTTGGGTTTTTGATAAAGGACACAAAAGTAAAAACTGAAAGGTAAACTAACAAGACTAAAAAGCAAAGGTAAAAGATAGTGTGCAACTCCCCTATCTTGTAGACTTGAGTCCCCGGCAACGGCGCCAGAAATTTGCTTGATGGCTTCTCGCCCCTCGTTGGTTACCCCAAGTGGAAGGTTTGAGATGCAGTGCAGCAGCAAGTTTCCCTCGGTGAAGATACCAAGGTTATCGAACCAGTAGGACTCAGGAGATACAAGTAGGTGGCAACGTCGCCAGAAATTGCTTCCTGGCTAGGGTGTTGTCGTGGACCTGCACACAGCAACAAACAACTTTGCTCCCAACGAGTACAGAGGAGTTGTCAATTCCTCCGGCCTTGTCGTTTACAAAGGATCAACGCAAGAGATAAAAGGTGCAAAGGAAATTAAAAGCTGAAAGTAAATTGAGGGTGTGAACAATAATGTGAAGATGGACCGGGGTCCCGTGATTTTCACTAGTGATGTCTCTCTCCCAAAAGATGATAAAAGTGCTAGCGAGGTAAACAAATCACAGTTGGGCAATTGACAGGATTATGAAGGCACCGCAATGCTAACTATGCTGCAAAGAAAGGAAGAGCTCAAAAGCAATGGGCAGTACGCCAAGGTAAGTAGACCGAAATCCATCTGCATCTACTACGAATCATCCACCTTGAGATATCTATCCAGAACATCTCGCTGGTATTAAGTTGCGAATCCCACCCAAAGTGTAAACTCAAAGCAACAGACAACTGCATTAAAAGAACTTTGCGTAAAGTAAACAATCCTTGCACCCGCAGGTACAAGCACCGTTGTTTTATCCCTGGTGGCAACAGCACATCCCCTAGTCTCATGTTTCTGTCACTCAAGCTAGACATCAGGGGGCTGAACCCACAATCGAGCATAATGCTCTCTCTTGGAGTTGCAAATAAAATACTTGGCCAAAGAAAATACCGCAACGGAGAACTTGCAAGAATTTACTCAAGAACAAAATATAAAAGAGAATAACCAAATATATTACTCATCACAATCTGAACATAGTCTCATAATCCATCAGATCCCAACAAACTCAGCATAGCAACAACAGAAATTACATAGATGCCTCGATCATGTGAGGCAGCTCACGAGGACTCGAAAGTGGAAGCACAAAAAGGGGAGAGATTCATCACATAGCTACTGGTCACAGACCCATGGTCCAAGGGGGACTACTCACGGCACATCCGGGAGGCGTCCATGGCTATGGATGGTCTCCCGGAGGGGGTTCTCTTTCCGGCAGGGTGCCGGGGCAGCTTCTCCAGGCAGCCCCGATCTTGAAACGGCGGCGGCGGCGGTACAGAGGGGAGTTCGCGAGAAAGAGATCGATATTAGGGGTTTCCACCCCGAGGGGTAAATATAGGCGAAGGGTGGCATCGAGGGGACCCACGAGGCAGCCAGGAGGGTCCCTGGCGCGGCCCAGGGTGGGGCCGCGCCACCTGCCCTCCTGGCTGCCTGGTGGTGGCCCCCCTTCCCTCTCTTGGTGATTCCGGAAGCTTCTGTTGCGCTGATTTTTTATATATTTTCCCGGAATTTTTGGAGCACTTTTAATGGCCAGAAAACCTGAAATACAAAAACAGCAGAAAACAAAAACTGGCAACTTGGTGCACTGAGTTAATAGGTTAGTCCAAATAGGTTCAAAAGTGTATGAAAGTTCAAGCAAAACATGGCAAAGTCACACAAAACATGCATGGAGCAAGCAGAAATTATAGATACGTTTGGGACGTATCAGGTACTCCTTGGCGAAGCGCTTCCATGGCAGCTGTTCTCCAGTCTCGAAGGACATTCCCGTCTCCAAGATCCTGCACTCAGCACCTAAACCCATGCGCAGAAACTTTAGTTCATACTCACAGTTTTGGTTCTGCAGATCATAGATCTGTGCTTGGAGCTCATAAACTTTTTCTTCTAATGCGGCCAAACTTGACCACATCTCCTTCATCTCCTTCTTGTGGGAAGCCTCGATCTCGTTCATCATGTCGAAGTTTTCTTCAACACTACGCTCCACCATCTTCTTGTACTTGATAACTTCATGTTCCGTCTCCTTCAGCCGATCTTCGGTGCTCCCCTCTTTGACTGGTCCCTCCAGATCTTCCTTGCGGAGGACACCATCCTCCACATGAAGGACCTGGGGGGTGCTTCTTCACCTCTGCGAGATAAGGGTTGATGACGTTGACGACGAACTTGTCCTTGGGGGAACTTGGAGAAGCCATGGCACCTAGATCTGCTGAAAGTTTTCCTGGCAGAAACAGACCGAGAAAGAAAACACACGAAATCGCGAAATACGGTGCCGGGACGATCCAGGAAAATATATAGCACAAATTTCCGCAACAGAAGGAAGGTTTCAAGCCTAGGTGGAGTCGGAGGCAGAGTCCAGGGCAGCCAGGAGGGTGCCCGGCGCGGCCAGGAGGGGGTCCGCGCCAGGGGGCCTCCTGGCCTCCCCGGAGCTCCTCTCTGGCTCCACTCGGGCTTGGAATTTTCCTAATTTTGCAAAAACTCTGAAAAGTTAACTTTTATTGACGTTTGCGGTGTTTTCTTACCATAATTCATACCTTTTCTAATTCTGCTCCTGCCGGAGTCTGAAACGGGGCTGCAACATGTTCTTCATGAGTACTTGTATATATCATGTTTGGATCCACATTGATTGGATCACCTGCCATGTAATGTTTGAGTCTTTGTCCATTCACAACTTGAGGTTTGGTGCCTTCGAAATTATTGATCTTGATTGCACCCGACCGATATACTTCTTAAATATGAAAAGGTCCTTCCCATCTGGAAAGTAGTTTACCTGGAGAAAACCTGAAACGAGATCTAAACAACAAAACTTTATCACCAACATTAAATTCACGTTTCAGAATTCTTTTATCGTGCCACTTCTTTACCTTTTCCTTGAACATTTTAGCGCTCTCGTAAGCTTCACTTCTCCACTCATCTAGAGAAGTCAAGTTCATGAGACGCTTTTCACCAGCTAACTTTGGGTCAGCATTCAGCTCTCTGACAGCCCAGAAAGCTTTATGCTCTAACTCTAATGGTAAATGGCAAGCCTTGCCATAGACCATCTTATACGGAGACATGCCCATGGGGTTTTTGTAAGCAGTTCTATACGCCCACAAAGCATCTCCTAACTTCTTTGACCAGTCCTTTCTAGAACTGTTTACTGTTTTCTGCAAGATCAACTTGATCTCCCTATTGGTGAGCTCAACTTGCCCACTAGTTTGATGGTGGTACGGTGATGCAATCCTATGATTGACATCGTACTTGACTAGAGCTTTCCTAAAATCTCCATGCGTGAAGTGTGACCCTCCATCTGTCATGAGGTACCTTGGTACTCCAAACCTAGGAAAAATTACATCTTTGAGCATTTTCAAAGATGTCTTGTGATCAGCACTCTCAGTGGGGATTGCTTCAACCCACTTGGTTACATAATCAACAGCAACTAAGATGTGTGTGTACTTGTGTGAAGGAGGAAAAGGACCCATAAAATCAAAACCCCAACAATCGAAAGGTTCGATCACTAGTGAGTAATTCATAGGCATCTCATTTCTCCTGCTAATGTTACCAACTCTCTGACACTTATCACAAGATAGAACGTACCTTCGGGCGTCCTTAAAGAGAGCAGGCCAATAAAAACCTGATTGTAAAACTTTATGTGCGGTCCTTTCACCGGCATGGTGTCCTCCATAGGGACTATCGTGACATTGTCGAAGAATTTCTTGCTGCTCGTGCTCCGGTATACACCTTCTTACGATCCCGTCCACACCTTCTTTATAAAGACGTGGATCATCCCAAAAGTAGTGCCTCAAATCCGTGAAGAATTTCTTCCTCTGCTGAAATGTGAAACCTGGAGGCAAAAACTTTGCAACGATAAAATTAGCATAATCTGCAAACCAAGGGTCGGAATGAGATTATACTTTTACAAAAGCAAGCTGTTCATCTGGGAAACTGTCGTTGACTGGAATAGGATCGTGCGGGATATCTTCCATCCTTGAAAGATTATCCGCCACCGGATTGTCTTCTCCTTTTCTATCGACAATCTGCAAATCAAATTCTTGAAGAAGGAGTACCCACCTAATGAGTCTTGGTTTGGCATCCTTTTTCTGCATAAGATACTTAATGGCAGCATGGTCAGTATGAATAATAACTTTAGAATCAACAATATACTGCCTAAACTTATCACAAGCAAACACCACTGCTAAGAATTCCTTCTCGGTAGTAGCATAATTCCTTTGAGCACTATCAAGTGTTTTTCTGGCATAGTGGATGACATTCAACTTCTTGTCAACCCTTTGTCCTAAAACAGCTCCAACAGCAAAATCACTAGCATCACACATAATTTCAAAGGGAAAATTCCAGTCAGGTGGTTGTACTATAGGAGCGGTTATCAAAGCTTTCTTAAGAACTTCAAAAGCTTCCTTACAATCTTCATCAAATACAAAAGGAGCATCCTTCTGGAGAAGATTGGTAAGGGGTCTCGAGGTCTTAGAAAAGTCCTTGATAAATCTTCTATAGAAACCAGCATGACCTAGAAAACTACGAATACCTTTGATGTCCCTTGGATAGGGCATCCTTTCAATAGCTTCAATTTTTGCCTTGTCCACTTGAATTCCCCTCTCGGAAATCTTGTGTCCAAGAACTATCCCTTCCTTAACCATGAAATGGCACTTCTCCCAATTGAGCACCAAATTTGTTTCTTCACATCTCTGCAAAACTTTATTAAGATTGTGGAGACAGTGGTCAAAGGAGTTTCCATAGACGGAAAAGTCGTCCATGAAAACTTCTACAATCTCCTCACAGAAACCATGAAATATTGCAGACATACGCCTCTGAAAAGTAGCAGGTGCATTACACAAACCGAAAGGCATACACCTATAAGCATAAGTACCGTAAGGACACGTGAAAGTGGTCTTCTCTTGATCCGCGGTGTTGACGTGAATCTGGGAGAAGCCAGAGTACCCATCAAGATAGCAGAAGTGGGTGTTTTTAGACAACCGCTCGAGCATCTGATCAATAAAGGGCAAAGGATAGTGGTCCTTCCGGGTGGCCTTGTTTAAGTTCCTGAAATCAATACACATTCTATATCCAATAATAGTCCTCTGAGGTATTAGTTCATTTTTATCATTAGGAACAACAGTCATACCTCCTTTCTTAGGAACACAATGAATGGGACTTACCCACTTACTATCAGCTATAGGATAGATGATACCTGCGGCTAGAAGTTTGAGAACCTCCGTCCTAACCACATCCTTCATCTTTGGGTTCAACCTTCGTTGATGATCAACAACCGGTTTAGCATCGGGCTCGAGATTGATAGTATGTTGGCAAATGGATGGACTAATACCCTTGAGATCATCAAGTGTATAGCCAATAGCACCTCGGTGTCTGCGGAGTGTCTCCAATAATCGCTCTTCTTCATACCCTGAAAGGTTAGAATTGATAATAACAGGATATACTTTCTTTTTATCTAAATAAGCATACTTGAGAGTATCGGGTTGTGGTTTTAGGTCGAACACCGGGTCTTCTTTCGGTTGCGAGAGGATTCCTAAAGGTTCAACCGGGAGGTTGTGCTTCAGGATGGGTGTTTGTCTTAAAAATATGTCTTCTAGTTCATCCCTCTCCTGCATATGTATATCATTCTCGTGGTCTTCCATAAATTTCTGCAAAGTGTCATTAGGAGGAATAGCAATGGAAGCAATTTCTTCAATAATTTTGTCATTACTTGACAGGCCAGGACCACGAGGCTGCTTAGAAAACTTAGAAAAATTAAATTCATACGGCTCACCGTTGAATTCAACACAAACTTTACCTTTCTTGCAATCTATTATAGCTCCGCAAGTGCTGAGGAAGGGCCTACCAAAGATAATAGGGCAAGAACTATCTTGCACTGAACCAAGTACAAGAAAGTCTGTAGGATATTTTACCTTCCCGCAGAGTACTTCAACATCTCTTACAATCCCAACTGGAGAGATTGTTTGTTTATTTGCAAGATGGATAGTGACATCTATGTCCTCGATCTCACACGGCTGAATCTCGTGCATGATCTCTTGATAAAGTGTGAAGGGAATAGCGCTGACGCTAGATCCCAAATCACATAGCCCATAGTAATTATGATCTCCTATTTTGACAGATACAACTGGTGTACCTGAAATTGGGCCTTTGTTCTTGGCTGTGACAATGTTAGTGGCAACAGCACAAAAACTAATAGTGGATTCTTCGATATCATGGTTACCAGATCCTTGACCATTGCAACTTGAGGCTGGACCTTGATCATGTCCTCAGGTTCGTCATTGGTCCTTCTATTCTTGTTTAGAATACCTGTAACAAAAGAGTGCTCCTTTATCCTGGAGGGATAAGGAGGCTGTTCATACACAACTGCAGGTAAAACAGGATCAGTAACATTAATCTAAACTGGTGACTCCTTGAAAGGTTTATGATGTTGACTCTCCTTCTTCCTGGAAGAATCAATATGAGAAGCAAAGTTCTTGCAAAAGTCAACCATTAGCTGGGAATCAAGACCAATTTAAGAGCAAAAGTTATTAAAGTAATCAGTCTTCACATAACTCTCAATGTAGTCATGCTCATATTTTATAGCGGGTTCAATACCTTTATCAATTTCCCAGTCTTCAGTGTTCTTCTGGATCCTTTCTATAAGATCCCATTTTTCTTCCATACTTCTGGTCTGGAATACCCCACTAGAGGAGGCATCCAACATCTCCTTGTCCTGACGAGAAAGCCTGGCATAAAAATTTGTAAGTATAATTTCCTTGGGGAGCTCATGGTTTGGGCATTTGAGCATCAGGGACTTCAGTCTCCCCCAAGCTTGAGCGATGCTCTCTCCGTCGCGAGACCAAAAGTTATAGATGTAGTTACTCTCTTGGTGAATTTCACGAAGAAGATAAAACTTTGCATAAAAGAGAGACATAAGCTCTGGCCATTCAAGCAGATCAGAGTTATCGAGTAGCTTATACCAATCTGAAGCTTTATCTTTGAGTGATATGGAGAATAGTTTCTTCATGAAGAACTCCATCGTCACACCTGCAAGCTTAAATAAAGAACATAATTGTGATAAATCTAGCAGGTGTTCTCCCGGATGTCCTTCTCCTGTATAACGATTAGCCAAGACATAATCAACAATACCAGATGGTATTTTATAGGGCACAATTTCAGTAGGGGTAGGAGTGACCACCACAGTCGTGGGGCGGCTCCTTACCAGCAACGAACCAACAACAGAAGAGTCCATAAGGACTGAAAGTAACAACAAAAAATAAAAGTTCCCTTATCGGCTTCACTTACCAATAGCGCTACACTCCCCGGCAACGGCGCCAGAAAAGCTCGTTGATGGCGGAGAAGTTAATAGGTTTAGTTGGGTTGCCTTCCCTGTTAACCGCGCCAATAAACGATTCTTGCTAACCCACAAGTCTAGGGGGTCAATTGTAGCTTTTCGATAAATAAGAGTATCGATCCCACGAGGAGCAGAAGGTGTTGATAAGTGACACTGGATAAGGAAAGGGCTGCAAACACTCAAAGGTAAATATTTAGGGGTTTTTGGTTTAAGCAACAGAAAAGTAAAAGACAGGCAAAGTGAACAGGATAACTGAGGAATAGCAAGTGGCCCAATCCTTTCACAAGGATAAGCCTAGGAACTGAACTTATAAAAGCTAAAGCGTTCTCGAGAAAACACGGGAGAGATAGTCAAGTCACTTTCACCATACTCCGCCAAGTAATATGTATCGTGTTGATAAGTGTCGGTGGGTGGATCAATGCTAGTACACCTTCTAGACTAAGATAAGTGTACTCTTATGATTACACACCTTGCAAGCATCCGCAAATACAAGGTAGTAATTAAGGCATAAGCCTAACCACAGCATTACGATCAAGGATCCATAACTCCCTTGTGCGAAAGTCTGCGAACTGGGGTTCAGGTTTCTATCACTCCGGCAACCCACCATAAGCATCCTTTGTGCACAATGTATTCCTCTAGGCCCATGAAAGGTGAAGTGTTATGTGTTCGACTCACATAACACCACTAGAGAAATAACAACACAACTTAAGTATCAAACAACACATAATACTTCAGCATCATATGACTACTAACAACTAGACTTCTCCCATGTTTTCAAGAACTAAAGTAACTACTCACAAGACATAAAAGAGATCATGATCAGAGGTGATAGATGGGTGGTAAACAATCTGGACACAATGATATTTCTCCAACAAAACTCAATAGCATTCACCACAAAATAGTAATCAGCACCAACAGAGTAGAGAGGATAGATAGGACGGATTACAACACAAGTTGCAATTGTGAGATGGGATGGAGATGGAGATGGTGCTGATGTTGGGGATGATGTTGATGATGATCTCGATGATGGCGACGATCTCCCCTTCCGGGAGGTGATCTCCTCGGCGGAATCTGCCCGCCGGAGATGGCTTTTCTCCTCTGTAGGTTTTCGCCCCGTGGCGGCGGCGAAACACGGAAACGACTCCTTTTTTTAGGGGTTTCCACCCCAGGGGGCTTATATAGGCGAAAGGGGGCACCGAGGGGGGCCACCAGGCACCCAGGAGGGTGCCTGGCGCGGCCAGGAGGGGGGCCACGCCAGGCACCCTTCTGGCTGCCTGGTGGGTCCCCTCACCTCCTCCTTTGGTGATCCCCAGTCAATCTTCATAAAAATGCTCCCCGTAAAATTTCATCGCATTTGGACTTGATCTGATTTAGCAACTTGGTATCCACTTTTTACCGCTGAATTCTGGTTCTGCTACTTCGGCACCGAAAAGTTGTAAACTGTGTAAAATAAGCCAAAACAACATAAGAACAATACTTTAAAGTGGAATATATCAATGAATAGGGTGAAATCACAATATAAAATAGTGATGCTTTTTGGACGTATCACCATCCATCCCTGAACAAAAAGTAGGGATTGCATGATGGGATTGAAAGTAGTGGAGTTTTAATTAAAATGTGAAAGAGGTAGACCTCGACTTGTGGGAAATGGGGGCAAGTCATAGTAAAATTAGTATAAATTAAGACAATCTTTCCCTAATAATAAAGGAAGGTGGATTTCTCCCTTTTCGTTAGGCATTTTTACATAAAACCCCTTATGTTTCCTGGTAATCAACCCGCGCTACAGACTATAGGGGAAAAAGGTTCGTCCCTTCACCCGTCACGTTTCTGGTCCTCAGCCCATCAACCCCCAGTCCTGTTGTGGGGTGTTGGCTGATAAATAGAGGAGAGCAAATAAGGAAAGTGGCATCAATACATGCATAAATAAAGTAGAGAAAATTAGTACTATTTTCTTAAATCAATGGAGTAAATTATCTCACGATTTAACGTGTACGGGAGGCATGGGAGCACGGTACATAAATATACCTTGGTCAATGAAAAATATTAAAGAAATAGGATGACGCCTACGAATTATCAATCGCCTTTGCAATCATACGATCGTAGAAACGACAACCATATGACTTTTTTTGAGGGGAATTTTAGAGCTTTATTAAACAAAAGTGCTTGCCAGATTATCAGCCAGAAGGCTGCTAATCAAGAAGCCAGGAGTCTTGATAAGCCAGCTTTCAGTTCCAGACAAGGTGCAAGCACGCTTGGCACACAAATGTGCTAGAACGTTAGCTGATCTACTAACATGCTAAATTACAAAATAAATAAAAGTAGTAGATAACTCTGCAATTTCTAACAGTAACGGTGCCACAACGGAACGGTCATTGTGGCGAGTATTCAAGAGGTTGACAACCTCCAGGCAGTCGGTCTCCATGATCACATGTGTCAGGCCTTGAAGATTGGCATAGATGACACCATCTCGGAGAGCGAGGCTCTCCGCTATCATAGGATCAGTAACTCCAGGGTGAGGTTTACACCAAGCACCCAATATTGCAGCAGAGGAACGGGCTACTCCACCAGCACCACTGACATTTTCATCACGAAAAACAGCGGCATCTGTATTGATCTTTATGTGGCCTTGATCTGGAGGGCGCCATCCATGTCCTGGCAAAATCTGTGTCTGCTGTCGAGGGACATCCAGCAATGCCAGTGTCTCCCGGGTAAGACTGATGGATTGTGCAGGATCAAACTTATCCGTATCGTGAGTCCACCTGTTCCTGGAAGTCCAGATCGACCACATAATAGTTATGATGAAAGCTCTCTCTCGGCTAGTGAACATAGGATCACACAGTATGTCCTTAGACCACGTGTTAGGATGTAATCTTGGTAGTTTTATGTCCACAACCAAGCGAGCTTGCTCCCAGAAACTGCGAGCATGGGAGCAATGCATCAACGCATGCTCAAGTGTCTCCTCCTTTGCTAGGCAAAGTTTGCATAAACTGCTCTCCCTAAGGTGTCGGTATTTCGTGGTGGCTTCATCTGGAAGTATGCCTCGTAAGACCCTCCACCGGAACACTCGGACCTTGGGAACCACTTTGAGAGACTACAGAGTCTTCCACAACTGCTGCTCGTTCATTGAAGATTCGGTAACGTGCCCTTCATCAAGAATAGAAAGTTCTTTTTGAGTCTCCAGAGCTCGATACGCTGATTTCACAGTGTAGGTACCTGTTCTCTCATGTGCCCAGGCCAGTAGATCATCACCGCCGCCACGTCTTAAAGGAATATTAAGAATTGCTTCCGCATCTGGCGCAATGAAAGTCTCCTGAATTTTTTTTCTGTTCCATGTCCAGTTTTCATTATCAATGAGCTTGCTAACATGAACCAGTGTAGAACATTGATCGTAGAACCATCACCCACCCTCTTTACGTAGCCAGCCAGGAGTGCTTCCCTCCCAGCAATGATAGCCCGCCAGGTCGCCGATGCAGCACGAGGTGCTGTAGCTTGCATAAAATCACAGGTTGGAAAATACCGTCCTTTCAAGACCCGGCTGCAAAGACTTCCTGGGTTAGTCATGAGTCTCCATCCGTGCTTGCCCAATAATGCCAGATTAAACATATGAAGATCACGAAAACCCATGCCACCACGACATTTTGGTGTAGAAAGATCTCTCCAAGAGACCCAATGAAGCGATCTTCGATCAATGGAGCTGCTCCACCAATATTTAGCCATGATGGAAGTCAGGCTTTTACAAACTTATTTGGTCAATAGAAAGCATGAGCTCATGCTATATGTAGGAATAGCTTGGATCACCGTTTTGAGCAAAACCTCCCTACCTGCACATGCAAATAATTTTTCAGACCATCCTTGCATTTTGCTTCGAGCTCTTTCTGCAATATGGTCGAAAGTACCACTGGAGATCCGCCCGACCGCAGTGGGGAGGCCCAGATACCAATCACTGAACGTCTCAACATGAATGCCAAGAGTGTGCTTCACAGTCTGCCGAACATGGTGTGGTGTATTTGGACTGAAGAATATTGCACTCTTCTCCTTGTTGACACTTTGTCCTGAGGCCTCACCATAGATTCCAAGAATGTCATTGAGTCTCGCTGCACTAGAAGGATTGGCATCAAGAAAAATAAGGCTATCATCCGTAAATATAAGATGATTAACCCAAGGTGCATGAAAGCTTGCCCTTACTCCTCTGTCAATATGCCCGCCGAAATATTTGATCAAGGAAGAAAAGCCTTCTGCACAAAACAGAAAGAGAAAGGGGGACATGGGGCCTCCCCGTCTCAACCCTCGTGTTGGTGAGAAGTATGGAAGGAGTTCTCCATTAACACGAACCGAGAATCGCACAGATGAAACGCACTTCATGATTAATCTGATGAGAGAGTGACTGAAACCCAATTTCCAAAGAACTGATTCCAAGTAGTGCCATTCCACCCGGTCGTATGCCTTCATCATGTCTAATTTTACAGCACATGAAAAATTCTTCCCCTTCTTTCGCCTCCGCAAAGCATGGACACTTTCAAAGGCGACAAGAACATTGTCCGTAATCAAGCGTCTTGGAACAAAAGCACTCTGTTCCTCGCTAATGATCTCATCCATGCATCCCCTCATCCGGTTAGTTAATGTTTTAGCTCCTATCTTGTAAAGAACAGGACACAAAGCTATTGGACGATACTGGGAGATAGTCTGGGGGTGGCGGACTTTTGGTATTAGAGTGATCGAAGTGTCATTTAACCCAGCCGGAAGATCGCCACCATTAATCCATCGCCTTTCGAACCATACAATAGTAGAAACGACAACCATACGAATTATCCATCGCGTTAGGGCTCGGGCCATTGCAAAATATACTCGCTTCCTCACAATAAAAAGATCCTCGCTTCAGAAGCTTTTGTTTTCGCTTGGGAAATATCAAGATTTTTTTCTTTTCTATTACATCTCGCGGTCGGCCCACCCGGGTTGCAACAAGAAGCATGAGCAAGTTGGGCCTCACACACACCGTTTAATCATCTAGCTATCCAACGCATATTTTGGGCCTCACACACACCGTTTGATCTAAAATAACGCAAAAAAACACATGTTTAAAATCACTAATTGTAGAGTATTCGTAGAAATGAATAGCACGCACCAAGTGGCGCTTCGTGCGCGTGCCAAGTGACGCACTCAGTAAGTTTTCCGCTTTTTTCTGTTTTTAGAGGCATGAGTGCCTCTCGCGGAGGCACGATAGTGCCTCTCGTGGAGGCACGATAATGCCTTTTCACGAAGGCACGAGTGCCTTTCGCGGAGGCAAGATCGTGCCTCTTTTTTTCGAAATTTTTTTTTGATTTTTTTTACCAAAACGTATAGAAAAAACGTGTGAGAACAGGGAAAGTCGAAAAAACCACCGAAAAAACCAATTTTAAAAATCAAAAATACGTACACAAAAATTAAAAAAATAAAATCCCGAGGGATCGCTGTGAACGCGACACGTGGCGCTGTTCGCTGGACCGGGCTGCGAACGAGTACTCTAGAATTTGTTTTTTTGCGAAAAAAACTTACGATCTATTCATCTTCAATAATTGTAGTACAACGAACATTAGAAATAATAAAAATTACATCCATTTTCGTAGACCACCTAGCGACGACTACAAGCACTGAAGTGAGCCTAGGACACGCCGCTGTCATCGCCCCTCACTTACTGGAGCCGAGCAAAACTTGTTGTAGTAGACAGTCGGGAAGTCTCTGTGCTAAGGCCCCATAGAACCAGCACACCAGAACAACAACCGCCGCCATTGAAGAGTAGCGTAGATCGGAAGGATCCAACCTGAAGACACAAGAACGCAGAAAAACTACGACCAGATCCAAGCAAATCCACCAAGGACAGATCCGCCGGAAACACACACCACACGCCCACTATTTTGAGTGTGTTGGTTACAACTGAAGCTGGTTCAGTGCCTTTTCCACACGGTGGACGAGTTGTTTGCTCTTCACTACCTTAGGATGTTAATGATGATATCACTGGGCTCTCATCTAGGCAAATTGTAATTGTTGATTTAGAAGGTGGGAGAATGCCTGTGGCTAGAACTGGCTACCTTGATCTATCAAGGCATGTAGTTTCTGTGGAATTGAACGGACTGTTGAAAGTCCACATGGAGGCCTACTCTCAGATGCAGTCTGAAATTATTCGTGAGCTCATCATCACACCGCAAAAGTGTAACGTCAGTAAACACAAGTTCTACTTTAGTGCATACCAGGTTGAGGTTAGTATAGCTTGGTCTTTTATTCCCTCGAAGCCGTTATTCTGAATAGTTATGTAATAGTTGTGAACATGTATGCATCATCCTATATTTGAACATGTATGAACAATAATTCTTAAATATATTATCCTTCTGTAATACATATTCCTTACATTGTCAGTAGCCTTCGAGATTGTTCGAAATTTTTTGACGCCGCGCTGCAATGCCGCCAGCGTTGGACCACTACCATGTTGCTATTGGGCCACTGCTTGACACAACATCTCATTTGCCATCATGCCACCATTGACTTATATGGGTACTATATCATTAGTTAGGATTTTTATTTTTCTTATAAATAAAATGGATTTTAAAGGAAAAAGTAACAAAGTTGGTTTTGGAAAACTTCTCAATTTTTTAGTTATCCATGCTTTTATGGATACTTTTATTGGAATTGTTAAAGATGCTCTAAGCAATATGCCTTAAAATAATTACTTTAACAATATTATTTAAAAAAGGGCGGTCTGGTGCATGTAGCTCCCGCTTGCGCAGGGTCCGGGGTAGGGTCCGACCACTTTGGGTTTATTATACACAGTATTTTCCTACATTTCTGTAAGAGGTTGTTAAAGATGCTCTCATCAAGATGCCTTATAATAATTACTATAACTATATTATTTAAAACCGTTTGCGCAGAGTTCAGGGTAGGGTCCGACCACTTTTGGTCTATTGTATGCAGTCTTTCCCCACATTTCTGCAAGAGGGTGTTTCCAGAACTTGAACCCGTAACCTCATTGTCACAAGACAACAGTTTACCATTGACTCCAAGACTCCCCTTCTTTAATTGTATTATTTACGGATCAAAATTAGATCGGCATCTCTTGTGAGCTACGGCAACTGACCAAATATGCAAGTTTAAATTGTATGTCAATCACCATTCAACTTCACACACTTCAACAACATTTCAAACCAAAATTTCAGTTCTGCAAATTCAAATTTAAGCATTATAAATCTACCATTATACAAGGTCGAAGTTTAAGTGGTTCAAATGCAAATAAAGCTCAACCAAAATTAACTACCACACAAGACAACAATTTAACATGATTCATAGTTCAAAAGAAAATAATGCACATATTTGTGATACGAGGATCAAATCTCACCGACTTCACTCCCTTTTCTTGAATGTGCATCACTCATTTTTTCCTTGTAAGCAATGACGAAAAGACAGTTGCATATTCATCAATGGTGACGCCACTAGGAGGTCATAGCGACCGGTTTACCATCTTCACATGCGGACGAGATACCTTTTTTCTTTTGTGCCTGCGAAGGGAAGCCTGGACGACGGAGCAGACATCTTATCATGGGATGAGTTGAGTTGGAGGCGAGGCAATGCATGATCCTTGCCGCCAAATGTTCATAGTCACGACCAAAGTGTCGGAACCATCATTAGATAACATGCGGGAGCATTCATGGCAGGAGATGAAAGGATGGGGTATCCCACATCTCGACCCAAGTGGCACATTGATGACTCACTTTATGCAACATTGATAGAATGTGCGAAATGTTTTTGTTTAAAACTTATTTATTTGTACCTGCTGCAACACATGAGCACTTTTGCTATATATCTAATAAATAAATAAAATTGCAGGCGCTCAATCACGATGAAGAACGAAGTCCACCTTGTTCTTGGCGTCAATCAAACAACAACACTTGCCGGCTTTCAGGCAATGAAATCCCTTGGTGTAACCATTGCCCACACACGCATCCTTGCACTTGGATGTGTCACATCCCTCTTCAAACACAATGCACCATTCTACACAAAATATTAAATGAATCAGCGTCTTAAATAAAATTTTATTTCATTTACCAGTTCATTGTTGATGCATGCTATCATCTACAAACATATATACAGGGAAATTTCAAGGTATATACACAAAAGGAAAATGATGATGTTAACCTTTCTTATCAGCATCACAGGACAACATCAGAGAGACAATCACGAGCATGAGGACTTCCAAGCATACAAAGGTTGCATTTCTCTTACTAATCGCCATTACAAGATACAATGCTAGCTATGTACTGATATCCACTTTTATTTTTTTTGTTTGGTCGGATCTGCTAAATGTGTTGAGGAGCAACTCGTTTTATTAGCATTTATATAGGGGCGAGCATGCTAATTTATCTTAAGTTTTATGGTGGTAATTAAATACCATCATAATATTAAACTCAAATTAATGATTGATTCATGCATATCCTTCAATAGACATGCGTACTTATCACCTCATTCAATAAGTATGCATGTTTAGTCAAGGATATCCAGACATCAATCCATTAATTCAAGCCTATTATTAGGACCCAAAAAGGAAACAAATTAATTCATCAGTAAGGTGATAAGTATGCATGCCTATTCATAGATATTCAATGTGCAGACATCAATACATTAATTCGAGCCTATTATTAGGATGCTATATTGTTGTGAATAATTAGGAGAATCTAAACTAGATCAAACCGCTAAGTGGTTCCTCCCGCCAAGGGACGCTTCCCCTCGTCGGGGGCATGCCATCTCTTCGGGTGGACGCGCCATCTCCTCCGGAGTCGGTTGCAACTTGTATATATTGTGCACTCCAGTGCAAATCAAGACAAGAGATTCATTCGATCCTTCAACACGTTATCAGCCGCCATCGACCGTCGCCCGAGCCTCCGCGCAGGGACGTGGAATCCGGCGAGCCTCGGCTTCTCCAACGCCGGCGAGGGAGGCTGCCACCACCCGGTGGCCGTGGTCTCCTCCACCTCCTCCTCCTCCGAGGAGAGCTCCTCCGCACCGCGCCGTGGTCGCCGGTGAACGCCGGAGTCGTGGGGACGGCCTCCTGCCAAGCCGCAGCGGCGGCGCCGCACGAGGAGTTGGGAGGGCTCGGGGTGGTTCGCCTTATCCGTAACCGCCCCCCCCCCCCTCACCTCCTCTCTTATGCGGTGGCCCCTGGGGGCCGGCCAAAGGCCGCTGTGGCCAAGGCCCACAGCGCCACAGCGCCAGGCTGCCCCCCCTCTGTCGGCCAGTAATAATTATTGTATTAATTCAGTAATTTATTTTTGTCTAACCTAGTAATAATTATTGTATTAATTCAGTAATTTATTTTTGTTTTAGTATTGTTCATAACTACATGTATTTATATTATGTACTTTGTAATATAAATAAATTACCGGTTTTACACCGGAGATGATATGTTATATGTGTTTACCACATTGTGATTTTTTTTTCATAAACATGTCATCACGATCGAGATTAATTTCTCTCGCACAAATAACTTGCAATTTTTTTTTGACAATTACATTTTCCCTCACTATATTGGGAAACACTAGATAAGGAGTTCGATCTACTGCCCATGTGCAGATTATCAACTCTTACGGAGAGGCCTACGTTTTGTCAATATCGACAAAACGATTACCTCCTATGTGTTTTCTTACATTCAAATTGTGACATACATAAGGTAATAGAACCATGCGCATCTACTGACATTGTCAGATTATGCAGCCTATTACTGAGAGATCTATACGATCTTCAATATGCTATGTTCCCACAATTGAGGTCGAGCATCTTTCAAGTTATACACTTGAGTCAAAATTTGCATTCTTATTACAAACCACGATGGGTTTTCATTTACTACTAGTAAATTAATTATCGCTGGTTCTCCATGTAGGTCGAAATGACTACCAAAGAGTTTGAGGAGCTAGCCCTCAATGGCCAGAATTACCCTACATGGGTCATGGACATCAAGATCAGTCTTGCATCTCGCGGGATAGCACGTGCAATCCAGGACCCGGAGACTCCTCTCCCGGATGGAGCCGTGCCGCTGACAGAACAGCAAAACTATGCTGCCTTATTCATCATAAGGCACCATATTCATCCAGATCTCAAGTCTGAGTATTTACAGGAGGAATCTCCTAGTACTCTGTTTCTGTCCCTCAAAATGAGGTATGAACAGCAGAAGGCAGTAGTCCTGCCCGAAGCACTCCATGATTGGACCCACCTACGCCTTCAAGATTTCAAATCTATTGGTGAATACAATCACGAGGTTCATAAGATATGTTCCAAACTGCGTTTTTGTGAGAAGGAACCTAGTGAAGCGGAGAAGATAGAAAAGACTTTGTCTACTATGCTCCCTTCCGATCGGATCCTTCAACAGCAATACCGTGCTCACAACTATGATGTTTATTCCGAGTTTATTCACATGTTACTTCAAGAGGAAAAACATGATGATCTACTCGCTAAGAATGGCTCTCAGCGCCCAGTTGGGGCACAACCCTTACCTGAAGTTCATTCGAATGTCGCGAATAGGCAGAAGTTTAATGATACCCCTAGGGGAAATCAACCAAACTTCCAGCATAGGCGAAAGGGCAACAGGAACAAAAAGTTTAGAAACCCAGGCAAGGGAAAAGGCACTGCAAAGCACAAGTTTGATAAAACTAAGCTTTGCCACAAGTGTGGATGCTACTCGCACCCTACTGAAAAGTGCACCATGCCTAAACATCTGGTTATGCTGTACCAGCAGTCCCAGGGACACAAAGCACCTCAGAAGAAAAGGTTTGAAGCCAACTTCAACGTTCATCCACGTAGCGATGATGGAGCTGGTTCTTCGCATGATGTTCCTCCCGGAGTCATGATTCCATACCCTTTTGAGGATCCTGCTGAAACTGAGGACATGTTAATTGAGTATACCTCAAAGGACACATTTGGCGACTTCGACTAGTCCCACGTTCTCCATAGTGATCTACCTATTAATGTCCATTTGTAATGATTGTAATAAGAACATAAGTGTGTTGTTGTTGTCTTTATATTGTATCAAACATATTTGATATAATAAGGTTGTAATTCTATCAACATATTTGATATAAATAAGATTGTATTCTATATATTAACATGAGTTTTTCTTATTGAAAATTCTTTGTTTTATATAGTTCTCTACGGGAACAATCCGATGGAAGAGGAATTATGCCTTGTGGACAGTGGCACCACGAACTCAATACTGAGGGAGATAAAATATTTCCAAACTCTGCAAAAGACAAATGGAGATATCTTAACTATCGCTGGACCCGATACGGTGATTGTTGGCACAGGACGTGCCATATTTACCCTCCCAAGCGGTACACAAGTGACAATTGAGGATGCTTTATTGTATCCCGATTCGTCCCGTACCCTAATCAGTTACCGAGATATCCGTAAAAATGGTTTTCACATTGAAACCCATGAAGACAACAAAGAGGAGTATCTACTCTTCACCAAAAATCACGGATATGGCAAAGAGGTACATGAGAAAATTCCCTCTCTATCGTCTGGTTTGTACTATACGTACATCAAACCCGTAGAACATGTTGCATACAAATTAATTTTTCAGAATGTTAACGCATTCCAAACATGGCATGATCGCCTTGGCCATCCTGGTATCGGGATGATGACAAAAATTACTAGCAATTCCATTGGTCATAATTTGCTTGAGTCAAAATTTCCTCAATCTTCTGATTTTGTGTGCACATCTTGTGCCACGGGAAAGCTAATTTTGAGGCCTTCGCACCTCAAAATACAAGCTGAACCACTTCAGTTCCTTGAACGAATTCTAGGAGACATTTGTGGTCCCATTCAACCATTAACTGGACCTTTCAGGTATTTCATGGTTCTCATTGACGCATCTACACGATGGTCACATGTGTGTCTTCTATCCACACGAAACCATGCATTTGCCAAGATAATGAGGCAAGTCATTAAGTTGCAAGCCCATTATCCTGAAAGTCGAATTAAATCAATTCGAATGGACAATGCTGCAGAATTCTCCTCACGAGCTTTCAATGATTATTGCATGGCTTTGGGGATTGATGTTCAGCACTCTATTCCATATGTCCATACACAAAATGGTTTGGCTGAATCACTGATTAAGAGGATCAAACTCATTGAAAGACCTTTGTTAATGAATTGCAACTTGCCAACCTCATGTTAGGGTCATGCCGTTTTACACGCTGCTGACTTAATACAACTGAGGCCAACTGCATATCACAGTACTTCCCCTCTGCAAATGGTACGTGGAAATCCTCCAAGCATTTCCCATCTGCGCAAGTTCGGATGTGCTACATACATCCCGATCTCACCACCACAGCGGACATCTATGGGCCCACACAGGAAACTGGGGATCTATGTGGGGTACAAATCGTCGTCGATTATCAAGTACCTGGAACCCCTTACTGGGGATCTATTCAGAGCCCGTCACGCTGATTGCATATTTAATGAGGAACATTTTCCGGCATTAGGGGGAGATTTCAAGTACCAGAAAGAATGCCCGGAAATTGATTGGAATGCTCAAGCCATTTCACACTCTGATCCACGTACTCATGAAACCGAACTCCAAGTTCAAAAAATCATAAATTTTCAACATCTTGCAAATAATCTGCCAGATTCATTTACTGATCTAAAAGGTGTTACAAAATCCTTGAATCCAGCCAGAAATGCGCCCGAAAGAGTGGAGGTACCAATAAAAACCACTCAACTCCCTCTTCCTAAAAAGAGGGGGAGTAGTACGGCATCTAACTTGGATCCTGCTTCTAGCAAGCAGCACAGGAAATCGAGGAGAAAAACCTCTGTGACAGTAAATGCAAGTCAACTCAACGTTGACAAACACCTGATGGATAGTATACACCCAGTGGATGGGCAACCTCCACAACCCAGCTCCAGCGTGCACATACTGGCCGGGACATCGGAACACCCAGACTCACACATATTGGGAAATCATGAAGAGTCATCAAGGGTGCAGGAGATATCCACCAACTATATCGATTCTGGAGAATCATTTGATCGTAAGTCTACGATTGTCGACACTTACTTTTCTGCTACAATTGCAAATACCCTTCTCAATGATCATGATCCTAGGACCATCATCGAGTGTGAAAAACGCTCCGACTGGCCTCAATGGAAGGATGCAATACAAGCAGAATTAGCCTCGCTTAACAAAAGAAAGGTATTCACAGAAGCAATACCTACACCTCCGAATGTTTTCCCTGTGGGATTCAAATGGGTGTTCATCCGGAAACGGAATGAGAACAATGAGGTGGTGAGATACAAAGCAAGGCTCGTAGCACAAGGTTTCACGCAGAGACCTGGCATAGATTTCAATGAAACATATTCTCCAGTTATGAGTGGTATTACATTCCGATATCTTATTTCTTTGGCAGTACAAAATCATCTATCTATGCAGTTGATGGATGTCGTGACCGCATATCTTTACGGGTCACTAGATTCGGATATTTACATGAAGATTCTTGACGGAGTCTCTGTCCCGAATGCAAGTGCTAAACGCAACATGTATTGTGTTAAACTGAACAAGTCTCTTTACGGCTTGAAACAGTCGGGGCGGATGTGGTACAACCGACTAAGTGAGTTCCTTCTTCAGAAAGGCTACTCCAACAGTGATGATTGCCCATGTGTATTCATTAAGAAGTCCTCTACAGGATTTTGCATCATTTCTGTGTATGTTGATGATCTCAACATCATTGGCAACGCACAAGACATTGATGAAGCACGCAATCACCTCAAGATGGAATTTGAGATGAAAGATTTGGGTAAAACCAAATTTTGCTTAGGTATTCAACTTGAGCATCTTCCATCAGGAATCATGGTACACCAAGATGCCTATATCCAGAAAATATTGGAGAAATTCAATATGGACAAATCCTATCCATCGAAAACTCCTATGGTGGTTCGCTCTCTAGACGTAGAGAAAGATCCGTTCAGACCGAGGGATGATGGAGAAGATATTTTGAAACCTGAAGTTCCATATCTCAGTGCTATTGGAGTGCTTATGTATCTTGCAAATTGCACAAGACCAGATCTTGCTTTTGCAGTGAATCTACTTGCTAGACACAGCGCAACACCTACCAAGCGTCATTGGTCAGGTGTGAAGAATGTATTTCGATATCTCCAAGGCACTAAGGATCTTGGGCTGTTCTTCCAGTTCCAGAGAAATATGGACTTCAATATGATTGGATACACTGATGCTGGCTATCTATCAGACCCCCATAATGCTAGATCACAAACCGGCTTTGTGTTTCTACATGGTGGGACTGCTATATCATGGAAGTCTTCGAAACAGACTTTGGTAGCAACGTACACAAATCATTCTGAGATAATTGCATTATATGAAGCATCACGTGAATGTGTTTGGCTTCGCAGAATGATAAACCACATACAACAGTCATGTGGAATTGGTTATATCGAATCACCGACTATTATCTATGAAGATAATACAGCTTGTGTTGCTCAAATGCAAACAGGATACATCAAGAGCAACATCACTAAGCATATCGCTCCTAAGCTGTTTTTCCCCCATGAACTTCAGAAAAGCGGGGAAATAAACATCTTGCAAGTTAAATCATGCGAGAATCTTGCTGATTTATTTACCAAGTCTCTACCAAATTCTACATTCCAGAAATATGTTTATGGAATTGGTATGTGACGACTTCGAGAATTGCAAGTATCAGGGGGAGTCTCATCTTGAGATACCTCTGCTCATAACATCACATTATGTTGTCTCTTGTGATTTTATGTTTCAGGTTCTCTTGAAAGATTTTAATGAAGAACTGTTGAGAAAGAATACACTTGAGATGATGGCACTATCCAGGTGATCGTGAAGATGATTCTATATGATCAAGTATAGATTAGGGGGAGTGTTGTGAATAATTAGGAGAATCTAAACTAGATCAAACCGCTAAGTGGTTCCTCCCGCCAAGGGACGCTTCCCCTCGTCGGGGGCATGCCATCTTTTCGGGTGGACGCGTCGTCTCCTCCGGAGTCGGTTGCAACTTGTATATATTGTGCACTCCAGTGCAAATCAAGACAAGAGATTCATTCGATCCTTCAACATATATAACTACCACCATAAAACTCAGGATCAATTAGCGTGCTCGCTCCTACAATAGCAGATGCCCCTGTTCTACCCGTGTGTCGCCTAAACGGAGCTAGTACGACGCAGTTGGTAACATGTTACGTCGGTCTTAAGTT
Source organism: Bromus sterilis (assembly GCA_950022295.1). Taxonomy (NCBI): domain Eukaryota; kingdom Viridiplantae; phylum Streptophyta; class Magnoliopsida; order Poales; family Poaceae; genus Bromus; species Bromus sterilis. The sequence goes on along the minus strand of OX465600.1, from coordinate 13,653,619 downwards.
GCTAGTAAGTTAACGATTAAAGGCATGTGCAACATACAAGCCACCAGCTAGACTCATATAGCGTGTTTGGTTACACACATGGTGGTTGGTAGGCTACATGTATAAATGAATTTTTCCGTGCAATGCGAGTATCAAACAACAGGAGTATTTTTTTTATCTGCATGGCACAATGTTTAAAGCACCTTCGGGCCAGGCTCCAGCGGAACGGACAATTTGAGCTTCTTCAGCGAGCCAGGCCCTAGCGGAACACGAGGTGAGAAAGATTTTCTTAGTTTCAGTGACAGGCTGCATGCCTCTCTCACACCGCATGCAAGAAGTCGTCGCTACCAAACAACACGCGCATGCAGCCCACAAACCCACCAACCACCATGCAGACAACCAAGCAACCTGACAACGTCGTTTTTTCATGTTTTTTCCTCAGCCAGACCCTGCTCAGCTTGTCTCATTTGTTCCTCTCAGCTAGGCCTCGGAGAGAAATACAATCAAACGCCTTCATACTGGTGGTGTTCATCTATGTTGAACGCGCTATTGGGGTTCTCTGGTAGTGTGTACGTATATGACGTTTTTCTAGGTAATAGAGTTCACTAGCGGTGTATACGTATATGATGCGCCTCTAGTTAATATAAGAGTATGCATTACAAAAACAATGCCATGTATCATTATTATATGAATCATATATCAAAATTATGAAGAACACAAGTTGCTAGACAATGAGTGATGGTGCGGAAGAGCGTCGGAGCAAGGTTGCAATCAGAGTTGCCGGCAGTAGTGTCTTCTCTTTTTAGACGGGCGACGACGGTGGCGGCGCAGTCTAGGTGAGATATGAATCATGGGAGAGACGGTGATCTAAAAAATAGCTTCTTTTTTATGGATGGAAGGGGAAAATTGGATCATTTGCCCCATTTTTTTCTCATTTGATGATTTACCTTTCTTTGGGAATGACAAGGGGCCCCAGGTCAATCCGTCCTTGAAAAATAACCGAAGCAAATCATCAAACCGTAGTAAAACTAGGCAAATGATCTAAGCCCCGAATGGAAGATGTGTAGAAGTTGGATATGGCTATGAGGGACATTACCTGTTTTTACAATTGCAGTCGGGAGGTTAGCACAAAGTGAGGGGTTGAGGGGCTGAACCAAACAACACCATCATTTTACCATCCTTGTTATACATGTGCCTTTATAGAGGGGGTTTTGTTGTAGTGAATCCAATAAAAACGTGTCAATAATAGTATAAATTAGCAGGAATATAGCAAAAAATAATTGATCACTATGAGACATATCAGGATCCTCAATCTTAAGGCATCCTTGTCTTCGAGTAAGTAGATGATAATAGACAACCAAGTGAACGCAAAACGACCAGTAAAAAATAAAATTAAAAAACACAATAACCTTCTTCTTCCTTGATTGTACATCATCCGCTGAAGATTAAAATTGCATTGAACCAACAGTTGAAAAAAAGACACATGCAGACACCCTCATCATACCAGCTTTGAACGCCACAATAGCCACTCTCCTCTTGAGATGAGATCTAGAAATCGATGAAGCGGCGCTAGTTCGAACATCATCCCATCCAATACTAGCCAAAGGAGTCCCATTTCTCTTGCCCTCGATTGTCTCTGTCCTCCTACTTAAAGACTACACAATTTTCTATCAGCCGATTTTTATTTGCCCTCCTTCCTACCCCATCTCATGTGTTTTCGATTTTATTGATTTTATTTTCTCATCGGTTAATTCTGAGAATCGCCTCTCGGCAGCGGCGACACATTGCGCCATTCCTCCCTTTTGAGGAAACGAGCCCTCAAGCAAGATAGCGAGGAACCCATCATGGAGCTTAGTTGTCCTAGCCTCTTATATATTTTTAAATAAAATTATGTAATTCAATTATCATGTTTGTATGTAATCACATTAATACCAAAAATGACCGGTGAATTGCGATGATGATTGCCTACAAAACATTTCTATCCCATCCCATGGCATAGACAATTATTTAGTAGAGTCAAACGAGAAAACCTCGTCTACACGAAACAGCTAAACAATGTTATCGGGATCAATGCCAGCTTTGGCTCCAAGAAAAAGTTTGGCAGTAGAAATTACCTGACATTTCCATCAGCTGCCAAATTCAACTCCGAAAACCAATCACTCTTTTCCATCGAAAATCCCGTTCTCCCTCAATCCCAAGCTAGTTACAGCACTACACTCCTACCAGAGCCATCACTTGATCAACGCACATACAAACGTAGCCGGCCAACCCCAACCGCACCAAGCCATGCCCGCCGCGCCGCCGGCCGATGACGACGAGATCGTCTACGAGTCAGTGCCCCGCCTCCGCGTCTACAAGAACCGCGTGGAGCGCTACCTAGTGGGCGACGGCTCCGATTTCGTCGCCGCCTCCACCGACGCCGCCACCGGGGTCGCCTCCCGCGACGCCACCATCTCCGCCAACGTCTCCGCGCGCCTCTACCTCCCCCGCCTGCACACCGCCGACGCCATGGCGGCCAGGCTCCCGGTGCTCGTCTACTACCACGGCGGCGGGTTCTGCCTCTTCTCCGCCTTCGACTCCACCTACCACGCCTACCTCAGCGCCTTCGCCGCGCTCGCCCACGCCCTCGTCGTCTCCGTCGAGTACCGCCTCGCGCCCGAGCACCCCGTCCCGGCCGCGTACGCGGACTCGTGGGACGCGCTCGCCTGGGTCCTTTCCCAATCCCACGTCGGCGCCGGGGACGGCGGCGAGACCGATCCATGGCTCGCCCGCCACGCCGACCTCTCCCGCGTCCACCTCGGCGGCGACAGCGCCGGGGCCAACATCGCGCACCATATGGCCATGCGGGCGGGCGCCAGCATCCGCGGCCTCGTCCTGGTGCACCCCTACTTCCTGGGCAGCGACGAGGTGGGCTCCGACGGACTGGACCCGGCGGCGCGGGAGCGGCTCGGGAGGCTGTGGCGCGTGGCGTGCCCGGCCGCCGCGGGGGAGGACGACCCGCTCATAAACCCGCTCGCGGACGGCGCGCCGGGGCTCGAGGCGCTGGGGTGCGGGCGCGTCCTCGTGTGCGTCGCCGGGGACGACGTGCTCCGCGACCGCGGCCGCGCCTACCACGACCGGCTCGGGACCAGCGGGTGGCGTGGCGAGGCGGAGATGTGGCTAGCGCCGGGGAAGGGCCACAGGTTCCACCTGCTGGAGCCCGGCTGCGATGAGGCCGTCGCGCAGGATAGGGCCATTAGCGGCTTCCTCAACCGCTGACTTGCCGGCCAGCGGCCAGGAGCTCGACATCGCCGGAAGAGGAGTCTGCTTCGCCGTATACTCTGTAAATAAATAAGTGCAACTTGGTCGCTGTTGAATACTGCTTCGTTTATATAGGAAGTACTCCCTCCGTTTTTAAATCTAAATATAAGTCTTTGTAGAAATTTCACTGTGGCTTACATACGAAGCAAAATAAGTGAAATCTATACTTTAAAATACATCTATATACATTCGTATGTGGTCTATATAATAATTTTTAAAACGATTTATATTTAGGAACGAAGGGAGCACTACACTTTGTTAGGTCCAGTTATTTTAGTGCCTATTATGGTTGTCTACAGAAATAAGTTGTTTCCTTCCTAGTTTATTCTAAAAGCTTAATTAAAATAATTTTTTATATTAAACTTTGGATGTCGATAGTCACCGAACGTTTGCGTCATACCTTCAGGCTCGAACGTCGGGCACCAATATTAAAGCATCTGCAAATGTGAATAGCTTTTACGTTTTTCTGTTTTCAAAAAGTTTTATCTTTTAAATAAAAATTCCAAATAAATTTTCGTTTTCACCATTAAATCCGTCGCGACAAGATCTTCGAAACTAGATCTCATATCGATATATTTCGACAACTCTTTTTTTTCGGGTTAAAAATTGCCATGTCTATTGCACTTAAATTGCCATGTTGTTTACACTAAAATTACCATCGTTTGCTTTAACTATGTTTTTTTTTGCACTTTTTCTTTAATGTTCTATGTAAATTTGTCGTAATTCATAAAATAAAACTTTATAAACTTACCTTGGGTAAACACATGTTTTTTTGCCATGGCAAAAACACATCTTAAATTGCCATGGCGAAAGATATGTTAAATTTGACATAGACACAAAAAGGAAATAGTTTGTCATTGGTAGATAGAAAAAACTTAGAATGCTGATAACTACCACATGTGTGACATGAGTACATGGCAATCCTTGATGTTTTTTATGGCAAGTTTAGTTATGTGAGGGTGGCAACTACAAGTTGTAGACACTAGTCCTGCGAATAAGAATTATCATGTTCTGTGAATAAGAATTGTCATGTCCTATGAATAAAATTTTCATGTCCTATGAATAAAATTGCCGTATATCGGAGGCACTTCCGTCAACACGTTTTTTAGATGCTAATTTTAGGTGTACATAGATGGCAATTATTAGCCAAAGTTGTCATGTATTTAGCGAAGTTGCCATCTCACATGTGCTAAAATTGCCATCAAAGCGTATGGGCTTGCCATCTTTCCGCACACACGTGTGACACGTTTTTATGGCAATGCTGATAACTACCACATGTGTGGCACGAAGACATGGCAATCGCTGATATTTTTTATGGCGAGTTTAGTTATGTGAGGATGGCAACTTGAAGTTGAAAACGCTAGTCTTACGAATAAGAATTGTCATGTCCTATGAATAGAAATTGCGATGTGCTATGAATAGAAATTGCCATGTACTATGAATAGAAATGGTCATGTCCTATATATTAGAATTGCCATGTCCTATGAATAGAAATTGCCATGTCCTATATATTAGAATTGCCATGTCCTATATATTAGAATTGTCATGTCCTATGAATAGAAATTGCCATGTCCTATGAATAGAAATTGCCATGGGCACAAAAAAATCGCCGCCAAAGCAGCACCACACCGTCGACAAACTCTTCCCCCGATCCATGTCCCCTCTCCCACCGTCAAGCTTTGAGATGCGTCGAAGGATCTCCTCGACGCATTCATAACCTAGGAGACCGCCGTGTCGCACACCCTTCCCCCCCACCCGCGCCAGATATCTGATCGGGGTCCATAGAGCATCACCGCAGCTCTCCCGGTCCTCCTATGAATAAGAATTGTCATGTCCTATGAATAGAAAACTGCCATGTCCTATGAATAGAAATCGCCATGGCCAGAAAAAAAAATAGTTGCCGCCAGAGAAGCACCACGCCGTCGACAAACTCTCCCCCCCCCCGATCCATGTCCCCTCTCCCCCCGTCATGTGTTGAGATTCGTCGAAGAATCTCCTCGACACATTCGTAACCTAGGAGACCACCATGTCGCGCACCCCCTCCCCCGCGTCAGATATCTGCTCGGGGTCCACTAAGCATCACCGCAGCACTCTCCGGTCCTCGGTAATGAGTCAAAAGGCGTTAAAATACAATAGTGGCTTTAAATCTAGAAGGAAATAATAGATGAAAGACATCGTGACAACTTTAGTGTAAACAGGATGGCAATTTCAGTGTAAACAGCATGGCGACTTTTGGTCCAAAAAAAAAGTTCTCGAAACATATCAATATGGGATCTAGTTTTGAAGATCTCGTCGAGACGGATTTAATGATGAAAACGTAATTTTAATTGGATTTTTTATTTAAAAGATAAAGCTTTTTAAATTGGAAAAAACGTAAAAGCTGGCTCTGGATGGATCTGCTTTAAAATTGATGCGCGAGCGTTTGGGAAAACTTCCTTTGCCCGAACGTTCGGTGGCTATCATTATTCTAAACTTTTAAAATATGTTGAGGACGGGCAAATTATTTCCACAACCAGTCATAAACCTCAAAAGAGCTTGTCCTTAGTCTTGCACCAACATACACAGGATGATTTAAGGGGGGGGGGGGTTACTTGCTGATTAGTACGGAGTATTTGGTCGTAACACTCCGTAATCATCCTCTGGGTGTACCATTTTTAGTCTAGTAGGCAATTAAATACTCCCTTTGTTTCGGACACGGCTATTTGGCTCTGGGGTGCACGCGCTCTCTAATGAATAGTAAAATCAAAATAAATGAAAAAAAATTCAAAAAATTCAGATTTTTTTTGTGGATGTTCATATTAGTGTGGCAAGTGTGCTTGCCAATTTTGATACCATATGGTGCAGTGGTTCTTCCTCGGTGAAAAAATAAAAATACGTATGACGTTTTGCTACATTTGAAGGCATTATTTGGTGTTCAATTTGTTTTTTTTTCACAAGCCAAAATACTAAATCTTTTCACCTGAAATTTTGCATGTGTCATTTGGGTATGACAATGAATACATACATTTTTTTCAAATTTTTTGGCATTGACAAAATATATATTTGGCACGCAGGTGCACGTGCACCCCACAGCCAAAGGGAATATCCCCTTCGTTTCTTTTTTACTTCGCATATAAGATTTGGTCAAAATCAAACTTGATAAAGTTTGATCATTTTTATACAAAAAACTATTAATATTCACACTATGAAATCAATATCATTAGAAGCATCGTAACATTAATTTTTATATGATATAACTTTGATGTTGTAGATGTTGATACTTTTTTAATATAAATTTGGTTAAACTTTATTAAATTTGACTTTGATCAAATCTTATGTGCGAAGTAAAAAGAAACGGAGGGAGTAAGTTTTTGGCTAATCAAATAGTGATTTGTCTGGTTTTGATGTTGGGGGACCAAAACCGTCGCCAATCAACTCCGCTCTATGAGTGATGGTGGAGTTGCATTATTATTCTCCTTGTCAAGGGGGGGCAAATAGAGTTGATTCAGATTCAAAACTATACATATCTCAATTAATCAATTCAAAACATGAAAAAAAAACTCATGTACAAACACAAAATACGCAAAAGATAGTAAATCTTGAGGATAGGGTTTAGGTGAAGTCGAACACACACTCGTAAAAATAAAAAACGTCGCATAGAGGAGAAGCAAGAGTGCCAAGACCAAACATCACTCAACAGTAACTTCGATGTCAAGTAACTTCCACGGCACTGAATTAACTTATTCAGATGATCATCGGGGATTTCAATCACATTCGCTTTGCCAATGAGAAAAAGAATAGTAACTTACACGTCACTGAAGCAAATCTTTTCAACAACTTGTTTTTGTTGCCGGATGTTTTCACTCGGGTGGCTCCGGACACAGGTTCCTCATCCACGGATCGGAGTTCACCTCTAGGTGTGCTTGCATGATGCTCTCCATCGCCACCGATGATGACGATAACGCTGGATACATCTCAGGCTCGATGGCCCCCATTAAGGTCAAACTTTCTGGGTGTCTGCTATTTCGGAATGGGCTAAACACTAAGGCAAACCTAATGCACAAGACGATCTCAACTGACTCTACCTGCCCAAGATGTGATGACCACCATGATCACACACTCCATCTCGCTCTCATCCGTTCCTATGCAGACCAGACGTGGCTACGCCTCGGTTTCCATGTCCCCCTCACCGCCGATGCTATTTGATACACGCCCACGCCTCCTAGCCTCGACATGAACATCTAACCCACGGCTTCCTTTGTCATCATGTTGTAAATTTGGAAATCTTGGAATGCACGCATGTTTCGATAGGAATCTCTCTCTTCAATTGATATTGTTAGGAATGTTGTCTCAGACTTCACTCTTTGGACTTTCCAGTTTAGGGACCCTGTTAAAGGGAGGCTGCTATGTCTTACCACCTTTACCCTTGCTGCTCGCTGTAATGTTTGATGTAACACCCTCTTCACGACCCTTTGGGTAATATATTCAGTGGGGATCCTCCCCCCCTCCCCGATCATTGTTAAAAAAATCTTCGTAACAACACAATTTTCAAGCTTCAACTTATTGGACTTTTGTTGTTGGACATATCTTTTTTATGGAAACTATTGGACATATATTTTGCTTGGTCCAATAACAGGTGGGACCCTTGTTGGGATTCATAGTAGAAAAGGAAAAAATTGATCTACGAAAACTGTGTTCCAAGATCTCTATGTAGATGTGAGATGTTAGTGGTATGTTTACCTTCACAAACTATCCCGAGAAATTAGAGGAGGGAGAGTTGGTGAAGCGTGAAGAAGAGGAATCCCTCGAACGAAAGATCAAATACACGATCTCTCTATGGAAAGTCCACACGTACGGTGAAGTTGATTCGGTCGAGCTTCGTCGTTAGAGCTCGAAAGCACCGAAGGACTAGAAGAGGGAGGAGAAGCCCTTCGGTGATGTACTGCTAGATCAAAGATAGACGTGAAATGGGTATCCATTTGGGGAAGTATTTCTAGATCAGAGATAGACGGGAGAGGAGGAGCCCTTGAGCACAAATATGTTTGTTTGTTGCCCTCTATTTATAGATGGAGAGGGGCCATTTTGGGGAGGGGTCAGCCCTAGGGTTGTGCCCCATCTAGGGTTTTCCTTGTCTAGGGTTGGCTCCCCCTATGGTGGTTTGCCTCCAATACGATATATGCACACCCCGCCCCCCTATGAGCCCTTTGGCCCAAGTGGCTCCCCCTCCCCTCCACTTGGGTCATACAAGTGAGGGGCATCCTGTTGAGGCTTTTACGTTTTATTTTTTTAGAAATTCTGTTAATTTATAATAATTAAATTGACATTAATTTTTACAACTCTGGAACTTTTCGGACTTCCGGCCTTCTCGATTTTCTTAAAACCATTCCGAAACACTTCTGGTTCTCTCTGGAACTTTTTTACTTTTCTCTCTGATGTTATATCAATCTCTCTAGGACTTTTACAATGCAAAATATACACTTGCTCCTATCACTCTATTACTCAACAAATCAACTGCCCTTAAGTGTGTGATCTCATAGGTTCGATAGAATACAAATATGAACCAGAAACAATCTTTCTCGGAACAATATCCAATAGCGAAGACCTGGACATCCATAATGGTTTCCGCACCTACGTGAATTTTTATTTGAGTGAACCTTTAGTTAACATGCCAATCCTTTTTCTTCATGATACTTTACAAAATCTAAAGTGAGATTATATTGGTATCCTTGTGATCAGATCTTGATTCACAATACCAAGTTATCTTGTTACTGATTTTGTTCTCTTTTCTCGTTTCCGTATCTCAATATCTTTGTGAATAAGTCACGAAGTATCTGGCCAAACGATGTTGGGTATCTTAATACCGAGAGGGCATAAAGAATATCTCTCCATCGTTGGAGGACCGAATGCCCATCTTGAACTATCAAGTCCCTTGACATACTTTTCCAATGCACCTAAGAACTACCGAATCCCCATCTTGAACTATCAAGTCCCTTGACATACTTTTCCAATGCACCTAAGAACTACCGTTATAGCCACCATTTACAGATAATGTAACAACCTCAAAGTACACCTTTCGGTATGAAGACACTCGATATTCTCATGGTCTAAGATGCATGCAAATGTTACTTATAACTTCATGACTATGCAATCTCAAAGCATATCATTATTATTTGTCGATTCAACACTCTTGTTCTGATAACAATATGCTCCTATTGTTATTGGTATATAGGACACCCATGATAAGAAAATAGGACCATCATTAACACATAGGCTAATCTTAGAGACAAGACTAGAAATAACTTTATGTTTATATCTCCACACATGCATATGCGTTTTCCTTAGAAATTCATTTAAATACAAATCTGTAAACCATAGAAATTATAGCACAGAAACGTAAACATTAATTATGAAGCCGAAAATATAATACTCCCTCTGTAAGCTTTTATAAGACGTTTTACGTCACTGTTTTAGTGATCTAAAACGCCTTATAAAAATTTACAGAGGTAGTAATACATTTATTATTGTCTTTAGGGCATATTTTCAACAATCTTTTACTTGCACTAGAGATAATAATCTAGTTGCATGAGCTATGTTACAACAATGGCACTATGATGTTCATCATGCTTTGCTTGTGGTCTCGTATCAATCTTACATATCTTTATGTACCCTTCATCAATGATGTGTCAAATTATAAGGTACTTGCGTTTTCAACATGCTTGCACTCTCCGTGAGTTTTTAGCTTACTCGCTTGAACCATGATTCCCGTATCATAATAGAGCTTTTGTGGATCCCGTGTTTTCGAAACCACACCAAGTTCCTAATCTGAATTTGCATTATGAATGGGGGCACGTAGCAAAGAGCGGTCATGACCACGAACCATTGCTAACAACTTCCATGAATCCTTCACCCAAGTCCCAATAAGGTAGTAGAAGGTAGTAATTTATTTAGAAAGTTGGGTTAATTCTCTCAAGGGGGGGAAACATTGTGGGATGCTATAGTGCATATGGAGGGATCCGGGGGTTGAATTACCTATGAATTAGTAGCACTACTACTATTCAGATAACAAGGGCACGAAGAGATAACTAAACTCTACATGATGGAGCAGGGGTCCTGCTGCTGCTGGTAGGGGTAGGGCACGACGGCGCAGTGCTCGTACGCGGGCCACGACGGCGGCGGCGGCGGGACGTGGTGCACGTACACCGCCACCGGCGGCTCAGGCGCCCTCCTCTCCGCCGCCACGTATGTCTTCTCCTGGGGCCAATGCTGAGGCTGCTGCTGGTGCTCGGGCTTCTTCTTCTCCTCCGGCTTGGCGCTGGACGCCGACGGCGGCGGGCCGATGGTGAGGACGTCGGCGCGCTTCCCGGCCTTCCTCCTGGTGGCCTCCACCACGTCGACGGGGTCCACGCCGCCGGTCACCGTCATCGTGCCCTTGTCCGAGTCGATCTCGATCTTGTCCACACCTGCAGAGCACGCACTTAGTACTACGTAACAGGAGTTAACCAAGCAAGAAGAAATGGTGTCGTTGCCAGTTTGGCCATGCCATCGAAAAGTACCTTGGAGGCTGGAGACGGCGAGCAGGACCTTGCGCTTGCACTTGGCGCAGGAGGTGTCCACCCGCAGCACCGTCCTCTTCGACATGATCACCCGGCCAAGAAAGTGGAAACAACCTCTCCGGCGATCGAACGCCGACGGCGGCACGACAGAACCGATCCCGGCCTCCACCGCGATGGACAACGACAAGTCCGGCCGGTGGCTCTGCTGATGTCGGGCCCCGGGCTATATACAGGCAGGCGGTGGTGGTGTCCCGTTTGCGTTGGGTTTCAGGTGGTTAGGGAGCCCGATGAGGTCGCTCAACCTCCCCGAACGGGAAAGGCTGCTCTACATATTCTAGGTCGCGATTCACCTTTATTCATGAGATTTTCCGGGGCAAACATGAAGTATACTCCACTGCCATTTCGTCGTGGTTAATAACATCAAGTCCACCTTTGCCTTGTGTGTGTGTGGTCGCTGGGTGTTGGAACAACCACTTTAACCTGTGCATATGACTTATGCAAGTCGGGGTTGTTGACACTGTAGTCTTGGTGCTCAACTCCTGATGCATTCTAGAATTCCCATACCAAATATAGTACTCCCTCTGTAAAGAAATAGTAATCTAAACGCTCTTATATTTCTTTACAGATGGAATAGAAAACAGTCACAAATTCAAAGGGTACAGTGCAGCAGCAATCACACATTCAGATGCCAACTGACAATATGCCGATGACAACATATGGGTACATGCATCACACCATGAGAGCGCACACTTAAAAACCGGAGCCTGCAACTCGTTTTGTACTGCAAACGTTGCAGCATGTGGTTGCACCGCTGTAAACAAATGAAAGTCTGGTGATGCATATCCTGCTGATGTGTTGTGTCTCCAATTCCTGGTGTATTTCTCTGCCGCGACGAGCCACCCAGTGGGTTGTATTGTATACATGCTGTGCTACCCTTACAGCTACAGTAACAGCGACAATAAATAGAAACAACAGCCACCGCTCTGCTGCATCTCTTTTTTTTTCCCGATGGAAGGGAAGAAGAGCTCCTCGACACTGGAGCCGTACTTACAAGGTTACAAACAAACAGCAGGGACAGGTCTCATGTGCCCTTTCCGGTCCAGAGGCTTGAAGTTGAAGGAGCCCCTCAATGTTGTCAGGGCTGAACCGTTGTGTCATCGCTGGTGCCAACCTCCCCGCTCTTAGTGTAGAAATTGACGATCTTTTGGTCCAACTTGAAATAATGTGCCATCTTATCCAGAGGTTTCACATCGAGATCAACAAAATACGCCTGCAGATGGAATATGCAATTGTAGACGAACACATCACATAAAAGAAACTCATAAGCAGAATCTGGTTCAACAGTAAACTATGCAGGTACTTGAGTTGCTGAACAAATACATGATGAAGGTAACAGGAATACATTTCACAGAAACATACCTTGTAATCGTAGGTTCGGTTCACTGACTGAAGAAACACTGAATCATACTCGGAATCTGCTCTTTCACACTCTCTTGGCCGAAAGCACATCATGAGGCTGCAGTCCTTCGCAGTAGCAGAAATAAGGAAGTCCCTGACAATCTTACAGCTCTTGTCCAAAGAAAGAGAGTGCAACACAGAGTACTTGTGCAATAGCTCAGGATCAGTTATATTTTGGCAGACCACACAAGGCTGAGAGATGATGTCGTAATACAGATGAATTGCCCCTTCGATGTCATGATCATCCAGTTTTTGAGTGGCCAAGAGTTTATCCAACACTCCAGATTTAGATATTGCCTCTGACAGGAGCTCAATGAAATCAGATTGTTGTAGGCCACTAACCTTCCTGAGATCTTCAAGACACTTCTCTGTCTCATTAGCAAGGACCTTATCAGCACCACCCCCCATGCCACCAAAACCTAAGGAGCCATTGACAAAAATCCTGAAGTTGTTTTGGGGAGTCGAGAACAATGACTTGATGGCCGTGCTTATTCTTTCTGTTGACCCAGAAAATAGATCAAGGGGGTCGTATTCACTTGTCTTCGATATCTGAAATTTGTTTAAAAATATGTTCCGAATCAACCCGATTTCAAAACCCAAAAGAGATACTGCAGTATTACAAGAATGTCAATCCTGAGTGCTTAAATAAACAAGAATGCTTGAAGATATTTTGATTCAGAACTAATATCACAGGTTTGTTTTTGCCAAAAGAGTAGTGTAGGATTCTACTATATAATCTATCAAACATAGCTAGAATTAGGTTGAGGTATGTTGCTTAAGATTGACATACCTGCCCCTGATGAAATTTGAGGTGTTGATGCATCTTGTACCGTGTTACTTGTTTCTTAATTGCATTTTCCTTTGATATATATTCTGATGATGGAAGAAACCCACATTTGGCCTGGATGGTGAAGGATGTGAAAATCATGTCAACTGGAAATACATATGTCAAAATAAATAATAAGAAAAGGAAATGAAGATTCGAATGTACCTTTATCTCCACTGCGATGCAACTGCTTCCTCTAGGCTTTCCTGTGATTAGAAAATCCAGTGTAAGAAATTATAAACTTAAATGTGAGATATCTACCATAGAGTTCTTAATAGACAAGCAGAAACCCAATGGAAACCACTACTTAACATATCATGAACTCATGATACAGGTTACCATTACTGGACCAACTATCCTCTCTGGACAAACCACTGCTGAATCATTCGTCATGATACAGGTTACCGTTACTGGACCAGATATCCTCTCTGGACAAACCACTACTGAATCATTCGGCATGATACAGGTTACCATTACTGGGCCAACTATCCTCTCTGGACAAACCACTACTGAATCATTCGTCATGATACAGGTTACCGTTACTGGACCAACTATGCTTTCTGGACAAACCACTACTGAATCATTCGTCATGATACAGGACCAACTATCCTTTCCGGACAGAAACCAAAGCTTGTGCAGTGAAGCTAGATCACTACACTATAAATCTGTAAAATACAAGCAACATAATTTATAATCTTTCATATTAATTGAGCTAGGAAAATCCCTAGTACATGTATCCATGCAACATCCCAAGTTTCAAAGGAAATGTGACTTTGGCATAAAACAGTACTGTTACATTGGAGGTTGGGCACCTATCTTGATCCTACCATTTGGCTATAGCAAGTAGCACTAGAAATCCTAAAGCGCCATGGATTGCAAGCTATTTTTGCAAAGACTTATGAGTCATGAACTTGAAAAACTTTACATGCAAAGAAGCTCAATAGCTAATTAATACAAATAGAAATAACAACCCAAGTAACAGTCATGCTGCAAACATTCCATCCAAAGTTTGGTGAACTAAGGGGGAAATTCCACTTTTTGTAAGCTAGGAAAGCTTTTGAGTCATGCTCAGAAGAGATGGGACGCAGTGTAAACGTAAGGTCCAGATTCGAAAACTTTACCAGAAAATAAGGAGTGGTCCGAAATTAGAAGGGCAGAATCAGCATTGGTATCAATTGCGCTTGCATTCACTCGCCAAGCAGGACGGGCGCTGAGCACATTCTTTCCAACAATCTCCAGAAACTCCTTAGACACAGGGACACGAACCTGTAGTACAAAAAATATGACATTATTATTTGACATATATTGAAGTGGATCCAGAGAATAATGCCTTTTGAAAGAACTTAACAAAAATGAAGCATATCTTTATCCAAGCTAAACAGGTTGCACACTGATACCATGTTGTCTTTATATAGACCAGATTAATCCAGGTGATGCTAACATTAGGGCATTTATTCACTGTTTCTAGAAGAATTGATAATGTGGAAGTTACAAAAAAATTGATAATATATTTCTGACAAACATATCACTGCAACAAACATAATTGGGTTGAATGAAAACCGTACCCCTCCATCGACATGATCGGCCCCCAGATGTTGGCTCATGACATGTACTGCATAGGCTTGTGCCACAGAACCTTGCTTGACAGACTTTACCAATTCTGGGATCTCGCCCCACAAGAGCTGCTCGTAGCTTGAGAACTCGACACAATTTGGTGCTGGTTGTGCCTTGTCATTTAGGACCTTCTTGGCCCGCAGGACCTTGCCAAGCTGTGTGCAAACCAAACGTAGATCAGCAGAGTAGAATCCCTCCAAATGTATTGTACGAAGTTAGAATGTGCTTACAAAAGCAAAATGGGGAATCATGGGAACTAAATACAGATAGAGTGGCTACACAACAGGTTAGAAATGGCTACACAACTGGTAGGGACAGAGAAAGAGCTACAACGCCTGATCCCTGCTCTCATGTTTCAAAAATAAGTGAAACCAGATGCCTAAATTAAGGGGGTAGCCCTACACACAATTAATTGGTTGCTATGGGCTTAATTTTCAAAGAGACCAGTCCACTGGGGGCAACTTATCAGCATCTCTGATTCCAGGCCATCAGCAATCGAGGCAGGCACAAACGCATCCGCGCACAACTAGTCCGGAATCTCACAATGCGTGGATGAGAGTCAAGTAATACTACCAAGTAGCACAGCAGACAGAGCCTACTCAGAGCAGAGGGGAGCAGAGCATACCATGGAGGGCGAGGAGCCGGTGTAGCTGAGGATGAGATTGGCGGCGCCCTCTCCCTTGTAGACCCAGTCCGATGCATCTCCGGCCTGCAGCGCCGCCTCCATCTCCGCCTCCAGGAATCTGCGGCCGGCACGGGATCAGACGAGCGGATCGAAGAGTGAAACGGCAATCGGGGGAAAAAAATAAAAGCTCGGCAGAAATGGTAGGCGCGGGATGTCGCATCCAACCAGCAAGGGGCGGGCGGCTGGCTTCGCTCGCTGCTTAGCCCCGCGGCAGCAAAACGGGGAGACAGGACCTAGCGGAGCTTGTCTCTGGGCGGCGCCGCATTCCGTCGAGCAGATGGCGTGCGTGCGTGCGCAGAGGAGAAGTGGAGACGAGCGCGCACGGGGTGGGGCTTACCGGAGGCGAGGGGCAGGGCCTTGGCGCCTGGCGGCGCTTGCTTGCGAAGGACCGCGCGCGCCCCCGCGGTGGCCGGCCGGAGGAGACGAGGGCGGCGCTCCCGGGTCGCGTGTGTCGCGGCCGCCGCTGTGAATCGTGCTGAGGCTACCTCCGCTGCCGCTGGTGCGAGGTGTGAGGAATCCGGGCTACTAGAGAGGGAGGGAAATGAAGAAGGCTGCTGCTGAGTGCTGCTGACGCTACCGCCGCCGGGAGGGAAGGCGAAACGTGGGTGAGGAGTGGACGCCACGCGGGCGGCTTCCCTCCTATGCTCTGCATGTGGTTCCAGGCGCGGACAGAGACAGACAGCGCGCCGATGCTCATGGGCTCATGGCATGGTACCAACAACAACTTGTCGTGCTGCGCGTGACCTGTGATCGATCATGAGCCCAGCTCCCTCTTGTGCCCACCACCTACCTGCGCTCGCTCTGATGCAATGCAACTTGTCTTTGGGGGTATCTTCGCAATTTTCCTTTGTCTTTGGGGGTATCTTCGCAATTTTCCTCAACTTGATAAACTGGTTATTCTTTTTGTCAAAGACGTGCCATTTTGTCATGAATCTTGCCATCTGGAGCGCACAGGTAAGCTGCTGAAACGTCTTTCTTGTGATTATCTTGTTTTACAAATAAGAGAACAACCTGAACTTCTTTAGCTAGTAAACTTAAAATAACAAATCCGCCCAAACGCACTGTCACACTACTCACTAAAACAAGTACTAGTGGTGTTCTCAAAACCATCGCCCTGTAGAATGCCAACAATCGAACGAATAGCTATTCGCAACAGACGGCCGTTAACTTCAAAGTTTAACATGGAACCAACACTGCAGCCAGCAAAATTTTTACACAACGAACCAACGGTTAAACTCATCGGATCAATTCTTCCAAGGTAACAGAACAGTAATAGATCCCAAGCTACACTGGATGAGAAATGGAACAAATTGTTCCTAAAACAATTCTTCTTCTGCTCTTACAAGATCTACTTTCTGACCGCTACAACTTATCCTCCACAATGTTACAAATCCAACTACAGAGAGATGGTTACATGATGCCCAAGGAAGAGATACTCAGGACGGAGCATGGGTAAAACTGTACTTCAATAAAGTTAACAGAGGCAACAAAGCCATCCATTGGCCCAATACAGAGATTCGAATTGAGTATGTCAACCAAGCACATCTTCAGTCTTCCAAAATTTCCACCCATAGCTTGGATGGATAGCTCTCTCACCGCAAATTGTGAGGTTCAACATCACAGCAATTCATGTGCATGGCGGTAGTATCTGTTGATGTATTTTGACTGCAGAGTACAACATAAACAGAGTTAAAAATGCAAGCCCAAGTTCAAAAAATAGTCCTTTCCAAGGTATACAGGGACACACAGCTGCATACCTGTACTTTGCTCACATCAGGAGTGTCCTCAGTTTTTACAGGATAAAATTTGTAAAACCGGATATTCTCAAATGCCTGTTTCAACTTCGGATCCATCTCGTCTATAGCTTTCTTCCTGGCTTCTTTAGCCTGCAGAAGGTTTAGAGAAACATTTGAGTACTGAATACATTAGATTCTTTGCTGCAGGTAATGATGAAGAATTCGGTTGATTGTGAACCTGCTTCAGCTCTCTCTTGCTTTCTCTAACTCTCTCCTTTATGAAATCCTGTTAATGAAACATGCCAGCAACATTAGGAAAAAATTCTTCTCAAGGTAATCAGCATACACTATGCCAGGTATTCATTACAACAGCATAAGCATAAGAAATATTGGACGTGCACCTTAAATTTTTCTTTCTCGTCCTCCGGCAAGACCTCATCTTTGATTTTCTCATCAATAAAATCCTGCACCGCAATACAATGATTCAAAACAGATACACTATCATGGATAGCATAAGAAACAAAACAAATTCCATGCATACCTTGATATCATCCATTTCCCAGTCAAAGTCGCATACAATCTGCAACAAGCAACAGGAAGTAAATACAGCAGTTTATAAAACAATTAACAGCTACTGGAAATAAAAGCTGAAAACACAACTAGGAAGCATTTTATTACACTCCTTCGAATATTTTCCGTGACGCATTAGCTACAAGCGGATAATAGGATGAGCACATTGTTATTTTATTCCTCCATAGATACCGAACACATGAAATGTGTGCTACATTTTTGGGATAATGATATGAGATATCTTAAGTTTGAGAAGCTGTCTGGAATAAACTCATACTCATGAGAGGAACGTAAGAAATATATTACATCCCATCGCTAGCATCACATGGCTACATCAACACAAAAAATAATTAACTTATAGGCCTGTAATCATGCACAGATACAGGCAATCTACATGTAATATACATAGAAAGAAGTCAAAAAAGTCAACTGGAGATATGTCATGCAGTTCTCTCATAAGCCACCAAACTTTCCATAAATAACTACGCCCTTCTTTTAGGTTTACAAAGCCCATAACCAAATTCTGGAGACATGTCGCGCCCTTGCCTTGCCCGAGACTTCGTTTAATTATCATAAATTGATTTTCTTTAATTAGCGCATTGGCACCTCAATGCATACAGCATCTAGACAAAATTGATTGGGTGCGCAACCCACAATTAATTAGCGAGTGGGCCTCAGAGTAATTAAATGGAGCCTAAATTCGAACTCTTAATGGTGGCCTTTATCATTGATTTGACTCAATTAAAAGCATCCCAACCTACAACTAGTTAAGTTCACAATCAAACAACTTTTCATAATGTTTTGATGTAAATTATAGAGGCCATGGAGCTACACAAATGGTATCTTTGCTGACTTCTCTATCAGTAATTACGAGTTCACTCCACGAGAAAATAATGAACGGCCAACTTCAAGGAAAAATAAGAGAAGCAACAAACTGTCAATCTGTCATGACTATTTAGGCAATAGTTCAAGGAAATGGTGTTATAGACCTTGTGAAAGAAGCTTACCGGGGGTTCTAGAGGATACATGATATTGACCACCGTATCATCTTCATCTTCAGGAGGACTAAGTGGCATGTAATCTGCAAGATTATTGCAGTCAGATAAGTGCTCCTGCATCTTGCCTCAGAAAAATATATATTGCAACAGGTTCATGAGTACATCACATTACTATCAAGGGAACCATACTAGCAAATATTTCATTTCAGATATATGACGATCAACTAATCGTGATATTTAAGTGTGTGTGGGTATGTTGCGCCATTCACGTGATGACACTACTCTATGTTTGTTTCACTATTGCCAATTGTGAAAGTACAAACGCCACCAAAGGAGAACCCAATACAGTTCGTGAAAAATTGGGCTTGATTGAGATGGTATATAGTGCTACCAAATCAAATTGTTTCAGATTTAACCAGTGAGTGTTAAACATATGCCCCACCATTCACAGTTCTAAAAGTGCTACACTATAGATGCCACACCATCTCCTATCTGGTGCTTTTTTAAACACGGATGTCATTTTAAGTTTTTTTATAAATGAAATGGCATTCGTCCAGCAGACACAAATCAGTCAACTAAAAATCCATCGAAGTCTACTGTTACACTTGTCTGGCCACATGCACCTTAACTGCGGTCCTGATGAAATGAGAAACGATCAACAAAAGGCTTCGCATCCCAGACATACTATTGCATTGCAAAACCTACGACATAGTTGTGATCATGTATTGCAAAATATTAAACTAAGAGATAGTCATGGTCATATTTAATATTAACAGGAAAAGAACCATGTAGATTCAGCTTACAAGGCATGCAGTAGTCGAACTTCTTCACTCGTTCTTCTTTGAGATGCTTCAGGGCAGACCTGTCATATATATAAATTAGGATGCTGGGATAGCTCAGGAGAAAAACATAGAGGTTCAACATGAGAGCATTTACTGATGACAACATTCCCAACAAGTAAATAAATGATAGCAACAGAATTCCCTCAAGCATGAACAGTTAGTATTGTATTGAAATAGCAAGAATAGTACCAACCTTCGCTGAGTGCAGCCAAGAGTGAATATTTTTGTTTTCAAACTGTCAATCCTGCTGAGCCTGTAGACAAAGCAGGAGCAAAGTAAATAAGCGCACAACTACATTTGGAAGGGGGGGGGGGGGGGGGGGAGGGAGTAGCGGTATAGTTGCCCAAAAGAGAATATAAAAAAATATAGCTATGAATAGAATGTTAGTACCGATCCTCTAGTGGAACATAGGGCACCCAGGCCATTTTCATCGCCCTCATTGGTACTATCTCTTCACTTTCCCTTTGGACAGAATTTATACCAATTTTATCGGATGGAGGGAAGGGACAGTCAACCTGTACAAGAGAGTAAAAATGCAAGAGATAATTAAAATCCATCAAGCGGTGAAAAAGGCAACCCGGATAAAATAGACATACTTAAGACTGGCATTACAAAGGTAGATGGTGTCCTTAGCAGAATCAGGACCAACGAATGTTTAATGTGTCCTTAGCAGAATCAGGACCAACGAGAGTTTTATGCGTATGACTTAGCACAACTAGGAAAGTGAGATAAGATAAAGATAAGCAAGACTAAAACAATCGGCAGAAATAGCGGATCATAATCCCAGTCACCTCGTTAACATCGATGGGAAAGATTAATGGAGGAAGCCATTTAATCATTGTGTACTCATGAAAGAACATGCAATTCCTAATCATAACAAATACTCATGCATTTGCCCCATCCAGTGCAGTTGGTCATTTTTATCTTTATGTACAAACGAGCAAGGATCATTACTCATTACATGCAACATACAATACGTTTTATGTAATGCATCTATTATTAAATATAATATGGCTAACAAAATCATGAGAAAACATGCAACTGAGAAAGAATTTAAGAAATGCATTTTTCTATCAATCCATTCCAGAACATAAAATAGAATAGCAAAGGAAATAAGGAGATAAATTCTCAGGTAAAAGGAATGGATTGAAACTTACAGCAACTACAACCGGAATAAGTATTATCTTCGATTCACCATTAACATCCAATAATTGAGCTGCATAGCAACAGAAAAAAGACCATTAGACTAATTATATAAAACCACGTAGCTACATGGATGCTCAGGGATATTTTTAGTATTAATAAACTGTTCTTAAATAGCTCTAAAGCATACTTAATTTCTAGATGATTGCTAAAATAACTGATAGCCCCAGTTAGCCAGTGCTAAAATACTTACGCTCAGTGCTGCCAAATACATAGACTGTCTTGCCGTAAAGCTTCCCCCCTTCTTCTAGAGCTTTCTGTTCGCCAACAATAAAGCACGTGTTACAACGTAAGAAAACATCCTATCGAAGGGGAAATTTTGAAGATTATATATTCATCAAACCTCTAAATTTTCGAAGTTCCACTTAAACTCGTTGATCTTATCAATATTTTCCCACTGCAGATGGAACAAGCATTACAAGTAAGGCAAAATATGCATGACAGGGAAGTATGATGCATGTTGGAGTGTGATTAAAAACAAGGATATGAATGCGGACAAACCTCAGTCCCAATAGGAAAAGCCGACAACCAAAGATCCTCCTGAAGATAGTAAATAGACCATCAGGCAATATGCACAAAACCCAATATAACAAGACTACAAAGAAGGGCACATAGCATACGCCCTTGATTAAAGTGAAGCATCGAATGAATTCAGCTAAAAGAGCCAAATCATAGCGCAACTTGGACGAAATGGGCACATAACAGTTAACCAATAAAACTAGGGGGTTGCATTGGGAAATCTGATGGTCATTAAGCAGGGGGGCACTTTTTTTTTAGTAACTTGCACTTTGGATCTGTGTCGTGCATGTGTGGGAGACGACCATTATGCTAATGGTCGACACTAACGCTATTATTTCCTGTAAACAACCATCTCATATAGGAAATCAAGAACCTCAGCATACCACATTTGCTACCGTCGCAGTGGGTCAACTTCAATGCAGTTCAGTGCTCGGCAGAGCGTTCCAGGAGAAAACAGATTCATAATCATCAAATGGATAAGCACCCCAACCCCCAACCAAATCTAATCGCATGATAACCGCCGCAATCTCATATCTCAACGCAGGAAACAACAATATGAACCAGATCGCCATCCCTTCCTCCCCTAATCCGACCAGGCGACCACCGCAAAGCTCGCAGCAGCAAGGAGCAAGCAATCAAGCCCGCCGCCGGTCGCCTATGCAGAGACCTACTGGGTCCTAGCGAACCCGAAGCACGCGTCGAGGGCAGAGAGAGGGGGAAAGCGTCCTCACCAGATTCCGCTGCTCGGGGAAGTACTCCGGCTCCGGCTTCGGCTTCGGCTTGGGCGCCGTCTTGGCACGCTTCGTCCGGCCCGCCGCCGCCGCAGCCGCGCGCTTCTTGCCCTTGGCAGGCGCCATTCCTCTCTCTCTCTCTCTCTCTCTCTCTGGATTCGGTAGGGTTAGGGTTTGGTCCGGATTGGGATTGGGATTGGGGAATCGGTATTTATTCGTTGGGAGGGGGGAGTTGGGGCTAGATTTGGGGGAAGCGGCGCGTGAAATCGACGCGGACGCAAATTTGAAGCGTGGAACGGACGCGGAGCGGCGGGGGGGAGGGGGAGGGAGGGGGAGAAGGCGGGGTGGCGGCGCGGGCCTCGTTGGCGTGGGGCTCCCGATGGGCTTCCGAGCCATCGGATACGATGATGGAGGGCGGTCCCGGGCCGTCGGATTCAAACTTCGGGGGGCGAGTGGCCTCGCGTGGAATGTGCTTGTGATATTTTACTTTTTTTTTTTTCATTCATCGGTGGTGGGTGGGTGGGTGCGGTGGAGAAGCTAGTAGATTCAAAATTCAAAATTGGTGAGCATGACGGATGGGACCCCTGACAGCGCGGCCAGATTCAAACAGAGTGCGGTGTTTTTTAGTCTCCGTGTGGAGGCTTTAGAGCAGGCGCGATCCAAATGCATCTAATTTTGGTTCATTTTTTTTTGTATCGATCCTTAAGCCGATCAATGGTTGATCCGTCTCATCAAGTCGCTGCATCGAACGGTGGTGCGCGATGTATTTGATTCATTGCATGGATGATACCATAGTTTACGTCAATCTGATGCTATGGTATGTCCCAAGTCGTACAATTCGTGTCAACGGAGATTAGGACACGTCCCAGGCCGCACAAATCACACCCAAAAAGAAGTCGGGACTCGCCCAGGCCACATGGTTCGAGCCAATATAGGACGGGACACACCCCGGGTTGTACCAATCACCCCCAAAAAGAGGTCGGGACACGTATAGGACGCACAGTTTGTGCCAAAAGAGGCCTTCGGCCATCACTCATCGATCAACTCACGTTTCTTTCTCTCGTACCACTTCCTCCTTTTTGGGTCAAGGAGCTCATGTCGATCGACATAATCTCCATCTTCTTCTCGTCGTCGACCGCGGTTTTCCACGTCGATGAGCCATCGCAAGGCGAGGGGGTAGCAGGGTGTCGATGGGTCACTAGCCGGTGGCCCATACATGGACAATGATAAAGACCCCGATGGGCTTGAGAGTAGGGATTAATCTTTTCTCCTAAACCCTGAATCCTAAACAAACAAGACTTTTTCCATGTTCTCAACAACTAAGCAAACTACTCACAAGCAATGTTCAAGGAATTGGTAATTGGTAACTGCTCAGTCAGCTTGAGAGCAGGGATTAATCTGAAATTGGCCAATTAATCGTAATTAAGCGATCGATCATTAATCGACCAGATTTTTCTATAAAAATCATATTCCTAGTGTTGATAGTAAATTTTATATGCAGACAAATATGTGTATCCTTCGATGAAATATGAAAGAAACTATAATGCACTATTTATTTGATTGACAAAATAGAAAAGCTAATAAAAATGTAAGAATCTGAAAGCTCAAGAATGATCAGAGGGGGAGGGGTGAATGATCACTTCTAAAAATTCTAAGGAACTTAGAAGGAATTCATGCAAACTGCGAAGGACTAAGAACATCTCGAAGGAAATACAATATCGAAGGTAATGCATAGCTCGAAAGGATTGGGAGCGAAGGAAAACATCAAAGACAAACAGGCAACGAGTAAATACTTAATGTAAAAGCATGAAAAAAAATGAGCCTGACACGACGATGTTTGGTAAACCAGTTCACACTCTGCAAAGTGCTACGTCTGGTTGGAGGGACTGGTGATTGAACACCTGGAGCAAAACTCTCTCCGTCCTATTCTTCACTGCAACAAACTTCTCGAGCTTGTCCAGTTTTCACTCGTGGTAGATGATTCAGGACATCTCCGAGACCTTTACAAACTTCCTTCAGCAGTGATAATTTCTCTTCGACTGCTTGACAGGCGACGCCTAACCGTCTAGGAGACTTGCAGTTCTCCAAGATAAAAAGATCGGCTAATCTCAACCTAAGTCATAGTGAATTGCTCAACTCAGTTCAGACTTGGGATTTTGGTTTTCTCTCGATGAATCTCTCTTGGGATGCTCACAGACTTCTGTCTTAGAATCTTCAGTGGAGCAGCCGACCCGAAATGGCGGGTAGGTGCGGGGTATTTATACTTGACGATCCCGATGGGTAAAATGACTGAAGTGACCCGATGCGACAGCTTGACGCGTGTCCACAACGGTCGGATTCCAATCAATGCGCAACTTTACTTGAGGAACAAGTAAGCTGACTTACCGAACGAGTTTTCTCTCGAAGGCACGAAGTGCGATGACTTTGCCTTCGAGCTATTCACTCGACTCAGTAAGATTTCTCTCGGTAGGCTTTTGTGGGTTTTGGTTGAGCAGAGCAAAATCACTCCGACTAAGATATCAACTAGCAAACCCCTCTTGATAGTACGGTTTTTCCTACGACTCAAGAAAAATAAAGAGAAACTAGTAAAAAGACTAAGTCTTCGACCAGCTTCAGCTTTCTCCTCGTTGCGCTTTTACTCGAGAGAAACTTTTTCTTCGACTACATTTTTAGGGGTCGTCTTCCTTCAAAGGGTTCGGTAGATGACTGCAGCTCTGCTGCAGTGAGTTGTCCTTCGACCTTCAACTTGCAAACTCCATTCTTTCGGAACCTAAGTATCTGTTTATACTCGAAAACAATATTAGTTCCACTTATGCTTTGTCCAACAATGTCCAAAACCTTTGGGGGCAAAACTTGCTCTTACAATCTCCCCCTTTTTGGACGATTGTTGACAAAACAGGCATCGATAAATAATTGAAAAAGTTTTGAGTTTTCGATGATAAACCGGTGCTAAGATCGATGAAATACTCCCCCTTGATGTATGCACGGAAGATAAGAGTTTCCTGTGAAGTGCATATTTGACAAGTACAGTCGAGGGAAAAACATCAATAATCTTAGCGAGTGAAATTGCATTCCAGATAATATCCAATGAGAAACATGCAATCTCCTCGAATGACCTGTGAACTTATATGAAAGATAACTTCCTGCAAAAGGTTAAGTATCGCAAGCAGCAGATAGATATGTTACGAAAACGAGTAGCAGTTCACAGTCCTACTTAGAGTTACTTACAACCAGATTGAATATGAATCGAAAGTTTGTTGAAACTACTCAGAAAACCTCAAAGATCAAAAGTTTATCGAATGAAAAGCAAAGCCCTTAACCCCGTAGGCAAACTAATTTCTTCGATGCCACTACATCTCCCCCTTTTGTCACAATGTACAAAAAGTCGAGAGAATAGGGTCGAAAGAAATCCCTACTCGTTGTGGCGGCTCCGGCGACGTCGAGAGGATTCGGCGAGCGTTGGAGCACGACGAATTGGGCGAGCGCCAGGAGGTGTGATCTTCATGCGGAAGGAGTGTTGATCTCCAGAAGATTCCAACTGCGATTCTGGCGGGGTCCTGGGCTTCGAGGGTGTGGAGTGTAAACTCTCGCTGGACGTTGAGGGGCTTCATCTTGCTCGGAGTCGGAGGAGAAGGTGTTCAAAGTGATGTGATAATAGTCATCGACACTGAGTACATCTCTGTTCTTCGGCAACCGAGGGATATTGGGATCCGGGCGATCTACTCGATCATCATTAGTCCAATTTATGTTCAGATGGGGAGGATATTTTTCGAAGCCACATCGTTGAAGTTGATCGAGGGAATTGAATTTCCGCAGTCCTTTCCAATCTCGGCGAAGACATTCACGCAACATCTGATTGTTGTTCATGGTAATATTGCGCAAATGATTAATCTCGTCCATCAAGGCTTGCTTCTGAATGAAATCTTGGTCGATGTGATGTTGAAGCATTTGCTGGGACCGAAGAGAAACTTCCATGTGATGCACTGGCTTAATAAACTTCGAGCGGACATTACGCTCAGTTAAGTGAGTGCGGATGCCAGTGTGTTCAGCATATTGATCGTTGGGTCGAGCAACAATCTGCAATACTTCCCTAACTGGTGGAGTGTAAATCTTCGGGAAAACTGACACGGGGAATGACACGTCTCGAGAGTAATTGCAGATAGCCATCAGCCATGGTGCATACGGCTTGTGGGAATTGTGATCATCAGCACAAGACACCAAAGTTCTGATGAAGTAGTCTTCAAAATCGAAAGGATGACCATGGACTAACTTCAACAGAGCAAGTTGTACGTCATTGGGAATAGGTAAATCATCGTACACATCGAGCATTGGCATCAAAGTCTTCGAAAGAATATAAAACCATGCCTTTGTTTCAAAAACTAAGTGTCTTGGCTTGGGCTCAGCCGGGTAGTTATCTCCTACGACATCTGGATTCATGATCGTCGAAAATTCAGCAGGAGTTGGAGCAGGTAAGTCATGAATCTTATGTGGTAATCCTTCGAACCGAGGTAAATTGATGATGGCCAGAAATTAGTCGATAGTCATATGGAATACTTGGCCTTGGATCATATAATCAAATTTCCACGTCTTTGAGTTCTCGGGATCACCAGTGACATAGAGCGTAGCATAAAATTGCTTGATAAGCTCGGGATTGTAGCCACAATCGAGAGCAAACATCTTGTGAGCGTGAAGACCATCAATTGTCTCGGCAACATTCTCGAAACATGAAGTGGAGTACACCGAAGGCATATCGAGGTATTGATGTTGGAACACTCTAGCCTTGTTGTACAGCACACGAGTATAATAGATGGCTTGCTCTTGGGTCCAAAACCGAAGAGAATATGCACTTCTGGGCTTCTCGTAGGGATTGGTTCCGAAGAAAAATGGCTTGTGTTCGCGCCTTTTGAAGATGGGGCCTCCTCGAGGAACATCTGAGCGGAACAGGGGCAGCATTTCTATCGGATGAGCAGAATGGAGCAGCTCATCAACAGGAAAAACTTCGGCAGCATTGTCTGGCATTTGGAAAACTGGCTCAACAGGGCGAGGAATTGAAGATGGAATGTTTACAATGTTCTGAGCTGGGATGGCTGCAGGAGCATTTTCCTTGGCCTGCGCTTCGACGGCAACTCCTTCGTCGGCATTAGCATTCTGAGCGGCCTCTTCATTCTCCATGGCCTCCAAATCTTCGTCTAGTTGTGCGAAATCATCAACCATTTCTTCGTTCGAGGAACTTTACGAGGAGGAGGAAGAACTGTCACTAGAACCGTCATCTCCAGAACTGTTTCCTTCGATGACATCTTGACGAGAGGAAACTGTCGTGATATCAACATCAACGTCTTCTCCTTCATGCAGAGTTTGGGCAGAGGAGTAACCTTTCTGAGCAGAGGAGATGGGGGCTTGAGTTTCTTGCTCGACCTGAGCAAGTTGCTCGGTCTCTGCTTGGGCTTGGGTCTCGATGGCTGGGGTGGTTGATGGAATAATGTTCGGTGGTGATGATGGTTTTGGTGGTGGCGACGAGGCTTTTGGTGGTGATGGTTGACGAGGTGGAGGTGTTTGTTGGCGAGGTGGAGGTGTTTGTTGGCGAGGGGGTGGAGTTTTCTCACGAGGAGGAGTTGGTTGCTTGGTAGGGGTTGGTGCAGTTTCTTGTCGTGCTGATGCAGCAACGACCTCGGTAGACTTGGCCTTCTTTGCATTCTTCTCGATCTCTGGCGTCCCACGCGCAGAGGTTGGGGCAGCAGACTTTCGCTTACGAGATTGTCTCTTTAACATGGCATCATTGTGCTCTTTGCATACGTCCGACACAATTTGTCGAACCTTTTCATACACAGCGGTCAGGTTTTCCTTCTGAGCCCTTCTGGATTCTTCAGCGGTGGCAATCTTGGATTTGAAAAACTTACGGGACTCAATGTCCTCGGTTTCTTCTTGAAGTTGTCTTGAGTAAAAATTCACTTTCTCCTTGTCCTTGCGATCCTGGGTGATATATCCTTCCCAGCGAATCATGTATCGAGCAACATGCTCTTGGATTTCAGCAGGGACATCATCCTCTGCAGTGACTTTTCTCGGTGTGGTAGCCATCTTCCAGAGGATATGTGAAATATTAGCAGCATCCCAAGGAGCATGGGCGCCAGAATCTCCTTCGTTGGAGCTCTCTTCATCGGCACGAGGAGAAGGTGCGGGAGCAAGTGCGGCTCGAGGAACTGGAACAGCCTGAGCTTTTTGTCTAGCCTCCTCGAGGTTATTAGCAGCATGTATCGAGCTTGCATCTGGTGGCGAGACAATTAGCAGCATGCATGGAGCTTGCATCTGGTGGCGAGACAATTACCACCCTTTTCTTTCGTTTGGCTGATTTCTTGCCAGCCTTCGATTTGGCACTTGGGCCAACATCTTCGGCACCCTCAGCAGCAGCAACCTCCTTTTTAGCTTTGGCTTCTTTTCTTTTCTGTGCTCGTGCTTCCCGAGCATCAACCAGCTCTTGAAAATCGGCAGGGGTTTTCAGAGAGGATGGATGAGCATCAGCTGGAGGAGGTGGTCGATTATCTTTCGTCCACTTTGGCCTCAAAGCTTTGACACCAGACCAAGGATTTTTCATTCCAAACAGCCTCTCCCAGCGTGGCATAAGAGACTTGTACTCATACCAACGAAGCGCTTGAAGTCTTCGAATCTCTTGCAGACGGTTTTCTCTCGTACGTTCATCCTCAGAACCTTCAGGCGTTCTTAACTTCTTTTCGATGATCAACTCCTCTGACAATCCTTCAGAGTTGTTGGTGATTCTTGTTCGGCCTCCCACACGCTTGGGTGCTCGGACATTTCCTTCGATCCCAGACATTTTCCTGCGAAAAAGATAGGTACGAGGGAATATAGGAAAGTTGTGAACAAGTACCGACGGATTTCGAGGAAAAACGTTTTGAATGCAGTAAACTTATCGATAAGCATGTCTTGCAGCAAGTTTTTCAAGCAAGTGCTAGGCTAGATTTCCATCGGGTGTAAATCTAACGAAGAACTTGTATGAACGAATTGCGCAACCAAGTCTATCGATACGTTTCTGAGAAAATTGCTAAAGTGAGAGAATCCGAGGGATTTCTTACCTAGCTCAGATGGGAATCGACAGAAAACGCTAGAAACAGATTTCCCAAGATTCAATGATCCAAACAGATCAAACAGACCTAAGAAAGAGAGAAAATCAAGAACAAATCTGGATACGATGAACAGATGAGATTGGAATCATGTCCAGAGCCACACATACCCTAACTTGGCGATGTGCGGCGACTACGGCGACGCGGATGAAGTTCCTCGTCGACGGGAAGGTCTCCGGCGGCTTCCTTCCGGCAGCAAAGCGGCGAGGGAGTCGACGGGGACGAGCAGCACGGCGGCGCGTGAGAGAGAACTTCGGGAGCAGAGAGATGAAGTCGAGGGAATTGCGATTGCTGAACCGGTGGGGTGGATCAGTATTTATAGGGGAGGGGTCTGACATAACTGTCAGATCTGATCCAACGGCGCAGATTTCGCGTCTCTCCGCATTCAACGGACGGATTTTGTGGCGGTAATTGCGGGAAAATCCCAACGAACCGAAAGAAAGTTGCTCCACGTCCGAGACCAAACTCATCGAACATCGAGTATAAAATTGGATAAACATTCGATAGATTTACCTTCGGAATCAATGACATTCGAAGGGAATCTTAATCGAGTACAAATATACATGTTCACGAGAGAAAAGCACAGTTGGGGTAGGTATAGAATAGAGGGAAAACAGGGTCCGATGCTTAATCAATCCGAGGGGAAAACAGTGATAAAACTCGGAGTGGTAAGTGTATAGGACAACACCAAATGAACAAAAACAAACGAAAAAGAAACACGATAGAAAAATAACGCAAGTAAACAACATAGAAAGAAAACATATAATACATAGTACCGATAGTTATGATCTTACTGCACATTGCGTGAGTCCAATATGTTTAACTCACACCTTAGTGCACATAACCTCTTTTCATCCAAAGGCTTCGTAAAGATATCAGCCAATTGATCTTCGGTGCGCACATGGTTGATAACAATATCTTCTCGCTGAACGTGATCTCGAAGAAAATGACGACGAATGTCAATATGCTTCGTTCGAGAGTGTTGCACAGGGTTATGGGCAATCTTGATAGCACTCTCGTTATCACATAGCAATGGAATTTTCTTCACAAGAATACCATAATCTTTTAGTGTTTGCTTGAGCCACAGAATCTGAGTGCAGCATGAACCGGCAGCAATATACTCGGCTTCAGCTGTAGAAATAGATACGTAATTATGTTTCTTCGAAGCCCAACAGACAAGAGATCTACCGAGAAAATGACATGTGCCCGAGGTAGATTTCCTGTCGACTCGATCACCAGCCCAGTCAGAATCAGAGTATCCAACGAGATCAAACTGGGCACCCTTGGGATACCAAAGTCCCAAAGATGGTGTGTGAGCCAGATATCGAAGAATTCGCTTGACAACAATATGATGTGATTCTTTCGGGTTTGCCTGAAAACGAGCACACATACAAACTGATAGCATAATGTCAGGTCTAGAAGCACACAGGTAAAGAAGCGAACCGATCATCGAGCGATATTTCTTCTGATCGAAAGGTTTGCCCTTCTCATCTGCATCTAGATGAACATTCGTAGGCATTGGAGTCTTGATAATTTTGCAACTGACAAGATCAAACTTCTTCAGGCAATCTCTGAGATACTTCTCTTGAGAGATGAAAGTCCCATTCTTCTGTTGACGGATTTGAAGCCCGAGAAAGAACTTCTTCACCCATCATAGACATTTCATATTTCTTCGACATCATACGAGCAAATTCTTCGCTAATATCAGGGTTAGTACAACCAAAAATGATATCATCGACATAAATTTGACACACAAAAAGATCATTTTTGTATGCACGAGTAAATAGAGTCGGATCAGTTGTTCCTGGTTTGA
The DNA here is from genome assembly GCA_950022295.1 of Bromus sterilis. Taxonomy (NCBI): domain Eukaryota; kingdom Viridiplantae; phylum Streptophyta; class Magnoliopsida; order Poales; family Poaceae; genus Bromus; species Bromus sterilis. Next base: position 13,622,680 of record OX465600.1, on the reverse strand, counting down.
AGCCCTTCTTCAGAAGAAAATCCTTCAGAGTTACATACCAAGCACGAGGTTCTTGCTTTAACCCATATAGGGCCTTGTGCAACCTGTACACCTTATCAGGATTCTTCGGGTCTTCAAAACCTGGTGGCTGCATAACATATACTTCTTCTTCGATTTCACCGTTAAGAAATGCGCTTTTGACATCCATTTGATATAGCAATATACCATTGTAATTGGCAAAAGCAAGCATGACATGAATGGATTCAAGTCGAGCAACTGGAGCATAAGTCTCACCGAAATCAATACCTTCGATTTGGGTGTAGCCTTGAGCAACCAGTCGAGCTTTATTCCTTACCACAATGCCATCTTCATCTTGCTTGTTGCGAAAGATCCACTTCGTACCAATGATATTATGCTTCGTGGGATCAGGTCTATCGACAAGAGACCAGACTTTGTTTCTCTCGAACTGATTAAGTTCTTCGAGTATTGCAGTCATCCAGTCTGAGTCCTTCATGGCTTCATCAAATTTCGATGGTTCTAGCATGGATACAAACGAGAAATTTCCACATAAGTTAGCTAATTGAGTACGAGAACGAGTGGTGGGGCGACCTGGTAAACGAATCTCTTCGAGAATTGAGTCGACGTTCACTCTTCTTCGAAAACGAGGTAAAACTCCTTCATCGTCTTGTGGATCCGGTTGTCCTTCGGGATCAGCTTGACCTTCGGGATCAGCTTGTCCTTCGGGTTCAGCTTCTCCTTCGGGTTGGACATTTTCTTCGTTTACGCGTTCTCCTTCGACCTGTACATCATTTGCTTCAGGATGTTGATCTCCAGCGCCCCGGGCTATGTGTGGGAACATTGGACCATCATCATCCTTGTTTGCTTGACGTGCATTTCCTTCGACAGGTTGAATATCTCCAATAGCCATGTACCTGATAACTTCATCCAATGGTGGTCCATCCAGGTTAAGAGGTAATTGCTCCTTTTGAGAGCCGTTAGTTTCATCAAATCAAACATTTACAGTTTCTACAACTTTGCCAAGATGTGAGTTGTAAACTCTGTAAGTGTGAGAATTTGAACCATAACCTAGGAGAAAACCTTCGTGAGCCTTTGGGGCAAACTTGGAGCTGTGATTCATATCTCTGATATAACATGGAGCACCAAAAACCCTGAGATATGAACATTTGGCTTTTTACCAGTAATAAGTTCATGTGAAGTTTTCTTTAGAAACTTGTGCAGATAAACCTTGTTGATGATATGACATGCAGTATTGATTGCTTCGGCCCAGAACCTGATAGGAGTCTTGTATTCAGCAAGCATTGTTCTGGCCATTTCAATAAGTGTTCGATTCTTTCTCTCGACCACACCATTTTGTTGCGGTGTATAAGCAGCCGAGAATTCATGAGTAAAGCCATATTCATCAAGAAATTCTTCGATATGAGTGTTTCTTAATTCTGTACCATTGTCACTTCTGATATGCTTCAGAGATAATTCATATTCAGTCTGAGCTCTCTTTGCGAAGGTTTTGAAGATTTCAACAACCTTGCTTTTGTCATCTAGAAAGAAAACCCAAGTATATCGAGAGAAATCATCAACAATAACCAGACCATACTTGTTACCTCCAAGACTAGCATAATTTTGAGGACCGAATAAATCCATATGAAGTAATTCAAGAGGACGAGTAGTAGTCATTATAGTTTTTGCTGAGTGATGTTTCTTGGCAATTTTTCCTGCTTCACAGGCACTGCATAGACGATCTTTATCGAATTTAACATTATCAATTCCAACGATGTTCTTCTTCGAGATAAGAGTTTGAAGGTTTTTCATTACTGCATGACCAAGTCTTCGGTGCCATAACCAGCCAGAAGTGGCTTTGGCCATTAAACATGTGGACACTGCAGGTCCCGAAGAAAATTCAACGACATAAAGATCACCTTTGCGATATCCTTCGAACACGAAGGAATAATCATCCTGTGAAAAGACAACACAACGAGAAGCAGAAAACAGTACAAGCATACCCATATCACAAAGTTTTGAGATAGACATAAGATTATATCCAAGTGATTGAACAAGCATAACCTTATCAATATGCTTATCCTTCGATATAGCAACCTTACCCAAACCAAGTACTTTTCCTTTGTTGTTGTCACCGAAGGTAATGTATCTCTGTGAAGATTCAGTGAGTTTGTCTTCGGTGAACAAATCTTTGTCTCCGGTCATATGATTTGTACATCCACTATCCATGACCCATTCGGATCCACCGGAGACATAGCCCTGCAGAAGAATTAGTTCTTCTTAACCACCCACAAACGAGCAGGTGACTTAGAAGGCATGGAGGAGCTAGATGGGGCAGCAATATTATAGCGAACAAGATTGCATTGTCTATCTGGACCATCAAGCACACCATAAATATAATTCCTCGACGAGGGGTTAGAGTACTGATGGGTAACAGCAACTTTCGTGTTATTGTTACGATGACGATAAACATTTCTATCGACACGATAGTATTCCTTCTGGGGAACATTTGAAGCAGGCACCAAGGGTTCATTTCTATCCTCGAGAGAATATTAGTGATTCGGTGGTACCGAGGATTTTCCCTGCATAGAATGGTTAGGGGGCAGTTTTTCTATGAGAGATTTGCGAACTCAAATCTGTCGCTTATAGAAACCATTCTTTGGAGGAGTACCAACGAATTCAGCCGACACCTTTCCTTCCTGATCTTTGACAAGCTTGTAGTCAGAATCAAGTGATTCATCAACAATAGCTTTGTCAATTTTGCAACTGAAACCTGAAAGGTTAGCAATATCAATGGGCTTTTCTTTCGCAAGAACCCAGACAGTTTTAGGATACTGCTCGGGTTCCCAGTAGGTTCCATCAGGATTTATTTTCCTTTCGAAGCCAACTCCTTCGTTTCGTGGATTCTTGTGAAGAAGAGCCTTTCGTAGGATATCACATAGGTACTGGTGTCCCTGCACACTTTTGAACATGCCTGTTTCAAATAAATTTTTCAACCTGAGGAGTTCCTCGGTAATGGTTTCCTCGTTCGAGGGGTTAGTATCATCAATAACAATAGGTTGCTTTCCTTTTGATCTCTCAGAAATAGACTCAGTTTTACTTCGTTCCAAACAAGTTAAGCAAGGTGAAGTAGATTCATTTTTAGCTTCTGAGCCTTGTTGAGTCATGAGCGTGAGATTGACACTTTCCAACTCTTCATTAGCCTCTCTCAGTTTCTCGAGAGCCATTTTCCCTTGAAGGAATTCATAGGTTAGCTTCTCGTAGTCCACTGAGAGAAGATCATGCCGAGAGGAAAGCTCATCATACTTTTCCTTCAGAGCAGCATGCTCATTCGTCAAAGTTTGACCTTTCTCAATCTCATCAATCAACAAAGTCTCAAATTTTTGAATAGTTTCACTTAGAGAATCTAGCTCATCTTGTTGGATAGAAGGAATTTTGGCAAGTTTAGCATAACTTATCCTAGAGTTACTTTCATAAGCAGATCCATCAGAAGTATCGTAGGAATTCTTAGATGAGGATACCTTAGCCTTGGCCATGAAGCAGTAAGCTGGAGATTCATCTTCGCTGCTTTGATTGGTGAAGAATGAACTTGAAGTCTTGCTCGAAGCAAATGCTAAACCAGCAACACCATCAGATTCAGAACCAGAACCAGATCTTGGGTTTGATTCAGCTTCGGATCCGGATGCTTCATCTTCAGAGTTCATCTCTTTACCCAGATAGGCTTTGACACGCTGGGAATTCTTTCGTCGAGAGGAATGTGATTTCGAGGAAGAACCCTCTCGATGCTTGTGATACTTCTTCTTCTTGTCATCATCAGAACCGTCTTTCTTGTCTTTTCTGGACTTTGAATCATATCTCTTCGACTCATAGTTTTTGCTCGATCTGTGAGACTTGCTCGAAGAATTGCTGTGTGAATGCTTTGATTTATGTTCAATTTCCCAGAGAGGACAATCAGCAATGAAGTGACCTGGCTTTTTGCACTTGTAGCAACAGTTATCTTTCGCTGATGAGTTTCTGGATGATGATCGATGCTGTGATGAATTGCTTGAATGTCTTGAAGAGTAGTTTTTCTTCGGTGAAGAGGAGTTACTTCTCTGAAAGCGATTGAATCTTCTCATTATCAGTGCCAGATCTTTTCCAATGTTCTCGGGGTCATCCGATTCAGAACTATCTTCAGGAGAGGAGTGATGTGAAGCTCTGGCCTTCAGTGCATGAGATTTTCTTCGTGTCCCATTAATATCTCGTTTTTCATCTTCTTCCATCTCGAAGGTATTAAGTCTCTCGAGAATATCAGCGGCAACTAGATCCTTGAAGTCAGTCCTTTCCTTAATCATCAGCACAATGTGATCGAAAGAATCATCAAGGGAACGGAGCAAAGTTCTGACAATAATCCGATTGGTGATTCTTCGGCACCGAGGGAAATCAGTTCATTTGACAGCGCAGTGAGTCTGCTGTATATGGAGCTAACTTTTTCTCCCTCGTGTCTCTTGAAACAATAGAACTTTCTTCGAAGGGTGTCAATACGAGCATCTTTCTGAGTAGAGACACCTTCACCAATCTTCTCGAGATAGTCCCAAACACCTTTGGCCGAAGGAATATTCTTAACCTCATGGTATTTCTCTGGAATCAGATGATTTGTAATGAAGACCCAGACTTCAGTATCTAGCTCTATCTTCTTTGCCTCTTCAGGAGTGATGTCATTTGTGTCTTTGACAGTTACACCATTCTTGACAACTTCCCAAGCGGCAGAGTTGATAGCCATGATATTCCTCTTCATTTTGTCCTTCCAATAGGGATAGTCCTTCCCATTGAAGATAGGGATTGGTTCCCCCGAGCGAACAACTGCAAACGACATTCTTGACAACACTCCAGGTTGTTAAACCAAAATACGCAGAGCGTAGGGAGTGCCTAGCTCTGATACCAATTGAAAGCTCAAGAATGATCAGAGGGGGAGGGGGTGAATGATCACTTCTAAAAATTCTAAGGAACTTAGAAGGAATTCATGCAAACTGCGAAGGACTAAGAACATCTCGAAGGAAATACAGTATCGAAGGTAATGCATAGCTCGAAAGGATTGGGAGCGAAGGAAAACATCGAAGACAAACAGGCAACGAGTAAATACTTAATGTAAAAGCATGAAAGAAAATGAGCCTGACACGACGATGTTTGGTAAACCAGTTCACACTCTGCAAAGTGCTACGTCTGGTTGGAGGGACTGGTGATTGAACACCTGGAGCAAAACTCTCTCCATCCTATTCTCCACTGCAACAAACTCCTCGAGCTTGTCCAGTTTTCACTCGTGGTAGATGATTCAGGACATCTCCGAGACCTTTACAAACTTCCTTCAGCAGTGACAATTTCTCTTCGACTGCTTGACAGGCGACGCCTAACCGTCTAGGAGACTTGCAATTCTCCAAGATAAAAAGATCGGCTAATCTGAACCTAAGTCATAGTGAATTGCTCAACTCAGTTCAGACTTGGGATTTTGGTTTTCTCTCGATGAATCTCTCTTGGGATGCTCACAGACTTCTATCTTAGAATCTTCAGTGGAGCAGCCGACCCGAAATGGCGGGTAGGTGCGGGGTATTTATAGTTGGCGATCCCGATGGGTAAAATGACTGAAGTGACCCGATGCGACAGCTTGACGCGTGTCCACAACGGTCGGATTCCAATCAATGCGCAACTTTACTTGAGGAACAAGTAAGCTGACTTACTGAACGAGTTTTCTCTCGAAGGCACGAAGTGCGATGACTTTGCCTTCGAGCTATTCACTCGACTCAGTAAGATTTCTTTCGGTAGGCTTTTGTGGGTTTTGGTTGAGCAGAGCAAAATCACTTCGACTAAGATCTCAACCAGCAAACCCCTCTTGATAGTACGGTTTTTCCTACGACTCAAGAAAAATAAAGAGAAACTAGTAAAAAGACTAAGTCTTCGACCAGCTTCAGCTTTCTCCTCGTTGCGCTTTTACTCGAGAGAAACTTTTTCTTCGACTACATTTTTAGGGGTCGTCTTCCTTCAAATGGTTCGGTAGATGACTGCAGCTCTGCTGCAGTGAGTTGTCCTTCGACCTTCAACTTGCAAACTCCATTCTTTCGGAACCTAAGTATCTGTTTATACTCGAAAATAATATTAGTTCCACTTCTGCTTTGTCCAACAATGTCCAAAACCTTCGGGGGCAAAACTTGCTCTTACAGAATCACAATGGCAAGGACTTGCAGAATCTGTAAAATATAGAAAATAGGAAAGCTCACTATTTCGGTTGCCTTTGATGTTGTGCTCTTTCTAGTCACTCCTGAGATCGTGATACCCCTGTCCATGCTTCCATTGCTGACATGTTGTGTGCTTCTCCTACTCTGTGTTGCCCCTGTTGCTGCTTGGGGTGTGTGTGTGCTGCGAGCTGCTAGGGCTGACCCTTGCTGCTTCTCAGGGGGAGAGGTGTGCTATCAGCTGCTGGCCCTGGCCCTTGTTGATGGTCTCCATTGGCAAGGAGAGGCGGGATCGGGAGGGGCGTGACCTTGATGACTGTTGGCTGACAGAGGAGAGGCGGGAGAGGGAGGGCGATTGCCGGTGGTAGGGGACTAGCGGCGGTGTTTGGAGATGCGGGGGTGAGAGCGAGCCTGGGGCCTCGGAAAAACCTAATCGGGATGGATGAGGACTGATTCGAGAAGAGGGGGTCTAAAATTTTGCAATATACACTCGGTTCATATAGGGGATTAATTAGTTTGAGACCTATTAATCGGTATGACAACCGATTAATCGTTGATTAATCCCTTGACCAATTAACACTAAAGATTACGATAATCTACATTGTTGCCGAGCGAGTAGCGATTAATTGGACTATTAATCGGCTACTCGGACGATTTTTTGAACTGTGCTCACAAGACATAAAAGAGATCATGATCAGAGGTGATATTAAATATACAAAGAACAATTTGGTCCTAACAAGGATTCAATGATAAAACTCAATAGCATCAACTGCAACAAGGTAATCAACACTGGTAAAATGATCCCAATGAATAGCATAAGATACAACTATGTTTGCAATGGTGTGATGAGATGAGATGAGATTAGGGGCGTGATGATGCTGATGTTGGGGATGATCTCAATGATGCCCAGAGTGATGACGATGGCGATCCCCCCTACCGGAGGGAGTTTCCCCGATATAATATAGCCGCCAAAGAGGTCTCCTTCTATTTGTCTTAGTTCCGACTCGTTGTGGCGGTAGATGAATTGTGCGAAGGGGGCTTCATCTATTTTAGGCCAGGATCCATAAGTACGTCGAAGGAGAGCCCCAAAGGTGGGCCCCACCTCCCATGCGGCTAGGGCGCGCAATTAAGGGGTGGTCGCGCCCCTGGCTGCCTCCTTTCCTGGTGGCCCCCCTCCCGGAGTCCTTTTGGCTCCTTGTTTTTTTCTTCAGAAACAGTTTTTCCAAATTTTCATGTTGTTTGGAGCTATAGAGTATTGCGGCTTGAAAGTGTTTTTCCAGGTTGTTTTCTGACCCTCACAGATAAGTTTTGGGAAAATGTAGAATATACAAAACATGGCAAAATACATAAAGGAGGCATCACAACCAAAGCTGGCCAAACGAGCCTGATAAATGGGCTGGCACGTAAGCCCGCGTGCCTGGCCCGGCACGCCAATAAACGGGCCGTGCCAGGCACGTGGCCCGCCTCGGGCCGTAAGGCTAGGCACGCGGGCCGGGCCGGCACGGCACGTTTAACTTTTTATATATTTTTCATATATATTTTTGTATATATATTACAATACCTAACCTTAATAATACCTAATAATATAATATTTATAATATTTTTTAGAGATATAAGGTCTAAACGGACCGTCTGTGAGCCACGTTTATTAAATGTGCCGTGCTTGGATCTGAAGGTCAGGCACGCGTGCCGGCCCCGGCACATCACGTTTATTGAAGGTGCCTAGCGGGCCGTGCCGTGCTTGTCACGTTTAAGTTATACCGTGCCCGTGCCGTGCCGGGCCGGCCCGTTGGCCAGCTCTATTCACAACACGAAATATACGTATTTACAAAACAAGAGAAATGTTACTGAATAAACCCAAAGCCCTTGCTAACGTCGTCGTCCTCCAAGCAGGTCGGAAATCTGCCTGGAACCCTCGCCGCTCCTGCAGTCCACCACCACGCTCCAGGTCGTCGCGGCTCCAATGGTGACCAGGTGGAACCAGAAGAGCCCCGGCCTCAAGATCCTGTGGATCTGGACCCTGGGCACCGCCGGGAGTAAGTCACCCATCCCCTCCCCAGTGCAATCTACCGCCGCCGCCGCCGCCCGCGCTGACTTTTCTGATTCCCCGCGCAGTCCTGATCACCAACGTCGTCCGGACGCGCGTCAACGATATGCAGGCGATCCTCCGGGAGGAAGACGAGGCCGCCGCCGCCGCTGCCGGCGGCGGCAGCACGGGCGGCGGACCCTCCGGCGAGCGCGTCATGAGGGACGACGAGTTGAATTGAGCAGGTACGGGGGCCAACCTGTTCCCCACCGACCGAATCGTGTTGTCCGCAGTTTTTTCAGTAGCCAAGGTTAACAATTTAAGAATCGTATCATGTGAAATCTTGCTACTCCGTAGCATTTTTATTCTCTCATGTAGTCAATTTCAACAGAGAACCAAAGACGATTCAGTGATCGAAATAGGTCCCAGTCTGAAACTGAATATTCCCAATGTGTTTCTTTTCACCGTGCTCATTGTGTTAAACACTAGTTTATAAACACAAACCAAAGTGAGTCTTTTGTCTCGTTCACATTTCCATGATGAGTACATCAAATTGTGCTATGGAACTATCCCCTGGCTACTGGGTACAATTCATAAAACATCCCTATTTCAAGTTCCTGATACCTCTGGTTGACTTAGTACAGATTACATTCTTCTCTTCAGGCTCTCAGGTATAAACATGTCCATCTACAGTCCATGGAACTGCCTTCTATCGATGCCTTCACGGTAGCAAGCATGAGTCTTGGGCTGTAATTTTAGGTGTTCTGAAAGTATGACATGACAGCCTAAGTTGACGTCATCTTAAGTTCTTAACTCCATCACATAGGGTTAATGCTAATGGATGGACACCAACCATTGTTTGATTCATGTGACTTATGAGGCAAGATCAAGAGTTGCCATTTGCCATAGGGCCGGCTATCTAGCCCAGAGCTATCTATTTCAGATGGTTTCAAGCTGACATTGACCCGGATTACCAAAACATACACTATTCCTGCATCAAGCTGTAGTGCTGTAGTAGAAGCAATTTCAAAGGTGTGCCATTTGCCATACGGCATGGGTAGTTGCAGCTGCTTCAAATATCAGTGGAGAACTGGAGATTGAACCAGAGGGCAATGTAACCATTATGTTGTGTAAGTCCTTGCTGGGCTGTCAACTTTGCGTACCAAAGCATACACTCCATGGGCCCTGAAACAGAAAGGTGCCCCCCCCCCCCCCCCCTTCTCATGATTAGAAGCCTGAACGAGCGGGTAACTTTTTGTGATGTAGGAAATCAACAGAGGGCTTGTAGGGAGTTTGTCAGTTATGTTTGTTTTTGCTAAGAGTGGGTGAAGTGAAAGATGTGAGTAGGAGAAGAGAGCTTCTCCGACTTTATGACGGAAGTTCTGTTACTTTTTTTTTGCGGGGAGTGGGTGATGTGAAAGATGTGAGTAGGAGAAGAGAGCTTCTCCGACGTTATGACGGAAGTTCTGTTACATCTAGCTCACAACCAGCAGTCTCATACTCTTATTCTTGCGAATAAGTAGCAATGCAAATATTATACTGTATTACACTACAAAATGAAGGGGAACACAAGTGTTGATGATGCACTTATTTTATGTATACTTGTCTATATTAAATGGTGTAGATCTGAATTTGACTTGGGTGTCAGACGTTATGTGAGATGCACTTGGAGTAAAGTACTTAACAGTACCCTCAACTATCCATGCCCTTTGTATTTTTACATGGATTACAAAGTTACAAACATAAAACGGGAATAACAGCAGCTAATTGACTCTTTAGCTCCCATTGTTTTTTTATCCTTTGTACTGTAGCTTTCTTCCTACAGTGAACAGATGTCCTTACTCCATATGCTCACCAGAACTTTCCTAGCGAACCCACTGTTTCATACAGCCTTAATTTATGTAGACTCTGAATTCCAAACCATATCCAACTTGCTCTGAACTTCTTGCGTGCTCCCCTTGTTCATTGGCTTATGTCATCTGGTTCTCTTCACTTTGATCTTTGCACAATGAGTAGAGTTCACCAAGTCATGCCTCACCAGATCAACTTTCTATGCTTACCACTTGATCAAATGGTACATCATCGCGGACAATGGAGGCAATGCTGCGCAACAGTTACCGCAAACAAATTTACTATGTAACGTCATAGCTGGTATAGTGATCTGCACTCTTTCTCAAACGTTCCTTGTACAAAAAGTACATTAGTACAACCAGCTGTGCTGGAGTTGGTCATTCTAAACGACGAGGGCGGCAGCTGCACAAGGAAAGTAGATCAATTGCATGGCTGATGGTACATCTTCCTGCACAGGGAATATACTAGTAGCATATAATTTTAGATGAAAATACCCAGCACAGGGATAGACCTACAGTTAGTTCCTCTGACCAACATAAGGAGTATTTGTTTCACCACTCTTTTATGTATGCAGCATCCTTACCGGAGTCCTTTTCTTGCAGATAGTGAAGGAGAGTTTGCTTGAGCCTGAGTGACTCTACTTGGCAAAGTTCGCCGAAGCCCGCATTCCGCCGGCCAAGCTTATATTCGTCATGCGATTCATGGTTTGACGTCTCCAGAAACCATTTCCCAGGGCTTTTCACTGGTAAAGCAGTGAGGTATGTACCTGCGTGGGGCATGAAACTGTGGAAGGTGCTTGTTTCCAAAAACTGCTGCCTCATGTACCTGCCTGTTGCTTAGAAATGAACCTGTAACTTTACACCGTGAAGTCTTTTATGGCAAGAAAGATCGTCAAATGTTTTCGGGCCTTTTTCCCGGGGAACTGGACATCCTTGGTTCGCATGGTCATCACTTGGCATTGCCACTCTGTTTCCACGCGTGGCTGTGCCGGGCGGCCCTTGTTGTTTTTCCCCTGAATTGAGGAGCCTGAAATGTTTTCTGCCTCTTATTCGGACATTTTTTTTTTGGAAGAGAGGGGTTGCCCTCCAGACCCAGCTTTTAGGCAGAGGCCAGCAAAACAACATCGCTTTCATGGCTCCTGGTTATACCAGAGTGGCTGCAACGGATTTATTACAGACGCTAAGGCGCCAAATGCAAACAGAGTAGTTCCCAGAACGCCTACAAACCCACCTATCCTGGGTACAAAACCTCAAACCTCCCCTATAAGGGCTTGTTTGGTAACTTCAATCCCGGGGGGGATCTAGGCCTTTTCCCGGGGAGGCCCGGAGGTCGGGAATAAAATCCCTACGTTTTACACGTGATTCCTCAGATTCATGGTTGGGATTATTTTCCTGGGGATTTTTAACCCGAGCAGCCAAACGAGCCCTAAGTGAACCAGTATGCGCTGATCTGAAGGTCCCCACCCCCCTGACCTGTAGCATCCATAGGCGACTCCACCACAAGGTAGAACCGTAGAAGCAGTAATAGTACCATTAAGCACTGATTTGGAATTCACATTTTTTTCCACTGACAACGAATGTCGAGCAAGGATTCAGGGCAAGGACAGTTAAGCACATCAACAGCACCTGGAACATCCGTAATGAGTTTGTTTTTCAGGGTCGAGTCTGGCAAGACCCAAGGTGCGCTCTTGACAGGTTGAGCATGTATCTTCATCGATGGAAGGTTCTTTGCCACGATGTTCAGGGTGCCCTTTTGCTGAGGTGCCTAAGGCTTCTCGACTATCATCAGGGGAAGCTTCTGAGGATTCCTAGAGGTGCCAAAGCCAAGTGTAAGAAGCAATAATGCAGTCAAATAAAAGATGTTGAACGCTTTCAAGTTCACCGCAGAAGACACGTTAAATTTTCATGATTTTATCACCTTCTGTTGAATTGATATAATTTTTTAGTAACAACAAACAATCTGTTTTATCCCAACACACATAAAATTGCAAACTACCACATGATAAAGCTAAATCTTGTCACTTTATTTGTATGATAAAGTTGTTTGTATAAGGGGATACGTATATTTGTCTGAGAAGCTTACACAAAAAGATTTACCATATTTCCACCGGACATGGACATAAATGTTCAAGGCTGACCTTCACTTCACATCTTTCAATCACTTCCGCTCTGATTTTTTAAGGTTCCCATTTTATTTTATTTTTTGAAAATTTTAAAGGCACATAAAAGAATGAAAATACTCTAAAACTTCTAGGTTGTCTCCTAGTAAGTGTCTTCTTTGAAGCCATATAACTAGGCACAAAAATGCTAGAAAAAACCATTCCACCAGGATCCCAATGAATATCAAAAGCCAATTTGTATTAACAAAGATTAATCATGATCACAAGTACTCCCTGCTTTCCATGGTAACTGTAGCTGAAATGGATGTATTTAGACGTATTTAATGCTAAATACATCTATTTCAATGACAGTTAATATGAAATGGAGGGAGTAACATAGATCATGTAACAACGAAGTCTAACACTATTTCTACGCCTGACATGTAATTAGAACAAATCATAAATTAAAGTAAATGTCAACACGTAGTATAAGTAATTTCTTACAATTTTAGTGGATTACAAACATGGGGTGGGAAAGATGTCTCTCATAATAATCGCAACTCGGAGCAGTAAACACATACATATTATTTTTATTAAAGTAACCATGAATACAAGTAATTTGCAAACCACGTATATAATCCATTCACTCCGCTTATACTATGGACCAATGTCAACTTCTCATCCATGTTTAAAAAAAAAGGATGATTACCCCCGGCCCCGACCTCTGCATCGAAACGGTGCATGCGGCCATATATTATTAAGCATGCAAAACCCAGCAGCCAAACAACATCGACTCATAAATAAATAAATAAAAACCCGGGGCCGCATGCCTTACGATAGTGACTTCACCAGATAACCACTAACTCTATGATACAAGACGACATCAAAACAATAATTACACAACTCCTTGACTACGCCTTCAACAAGGAATCGACGCACGTGCGTCGATGATGGCGAGTTCAACACAAGTTTGAACTCCGGATTTTCATCCCCGACACCAGCTTCAGTCCACCACCTTCAACAAGGAAACAACGTAGGCACGCGTCGACATAGACTGATCAGAGATCTTGTGTTTCCACCAGAGTGTATAAAGTCGTCGTTGAAGTCATGTGTACCATCAGCCCTTATCCGACTACCGATGCATCGATAACCGAATTCCTCCGGAGAAGATACGAAAAGACAAACGTCCCATACCGCCTGCCTTTCGCCACTGTCGCACCACCGTTAATTCAGCAGCAGCAGGCTACACATGAGAACTCCGACAAAGTCCTGTGCAACTCATGTCAATAGATACATGACTTGACGCCCCTTGCAATAGACGTCGTGCGTAGCATCCACCGGTGGCTTCACCTGTTGGCGACAACCCGTACCCGAAGGCTCCGAAGGAGATGCATGTACCACTTACCGAGCTGAATCAAACCCGATCTGTTGATGGAGGAGACGTCCCATACCGCCACCACCACGTTGAGATCCGGACTCCGAGCCACCCACAACCCCGAAGTCAGCCGCCGTCGAAGAAGAGGGACCGCCGTCCCGATTCCGGGCGCTGCGACGGTCAGATCCGGGCACTAAGACCATGGTATGGCTGGTAGAGTTCAAATGCGAGATCAAACTATGTGCGGATGCGACCTTAATATTTTCATCCTTAACAAAATGAAATATAGCAAGTTCATCTCCATAATAAACTATAGCAAGTTCTTAAGATAATGAATTATACCAAAAATGCTTTCGCACCGCTTTATAGAGATAAAGCATCGACCATACAACCCAAGCATACAACTCAACACCACACATCACACATACCCAGAGCAAGATACAACAGTGTATAGGGCAACTTCACCGAAGTTGCGTCCAACGATCCATGTACTCCACGACGGCGCCTTCAGAAAGGGAACAATACGGAGTACCGTCACCACCCGACCCAAATGGATCATGATGCTCTTACACTATATATATACATCACATAGCACACACGATTCCTGCATAGACACGTAGATACTGGCTTCTTCCATGATGGATCGATTAACCTCATACATGAAACATGAAGTGAAGAACCCAAAATATCCAAAACATCTGCAGTGCGCAATGCCCATTTGCCCATTGTTGATGAGTTACATCACGTGAGCTTTTCATAGCACGCGCACGACACGTTTTTTTTGAGGCAATGACCGTAGAACAATTGTTTTACGGTGTATTTTTTATTTTCTTAAGCCAAAAAAGTGATTACAATGGTACTCCTTCCGTTTCTTTTTACTCCGCGTATAAGGTTTGGTCAAAGTCAATCTTCATAAAGTTTGACTAAGTTTATATTAAAAAGTATCAACATTTACAATATCAAAGTTATACTATAATATAAAAATTAATTTCATGATAAATATAATAATAATTGTTTCGTATTGTGGATGTTAATAATTTTTCCTATATAGTTGGTCAAACTTTATAAAGATTGACTTTGACCAAACCTTATACGCGAAGTAAAAAGAAACGGAGGGAGTATGATACAATGGAAAACACGCATGACACGTGGCTTTCGCTACTTACGTTGTTATCGTACACACAGAGAGACGATCAAGCCCCAGCGAATAAGCAATCAACCAGTCTGGAAGACCAAGACAAATTTCCAGTGCATCCATTTGTCTCATTTGCCGCCCCCTACCCCTACCCCCTAGAAATGGTCCAAAAGTTGGCGAGCGAGCCGTCTTCTTCGTAGTGAGAACGTATCTGGTGCACCCGGTCAATTGGTGCTACCGGTGCATCTGTCCTCCGTTGCACATTCAAAAATGTTCGAAAAAATCCGATTTTTTTGATGTATTGACACAATATCAATGTATGTTGTCTCAAAATTTCAGCTCCAAAGTCCTAACAAATTTTGAGAAACTAAAAAGACAAATCTGACTACAAATAGTGTCATTTTTCGTTTTTGTTTTTTTGTGGCACCCATGACACTATTCTAGTCAGATTTGTCTTTTTAGTTTCTCAAAATTTGTTAGGACTTTGAAGCTAAAATTTTAGGACAACATACATTAATGTTGTGGCAATACACTAATTTTTTTTCGGATTTTTTTGAACATTTTTGAATATGCAACGGAGGACGAGTGCACCGATAGCACCAATTGACCGGGTGCACCAGATACGTTCTCTCTTCGTATTAGTACAGTCGTAGCGTTTACGTATGTCGTATGATCCCTTGGTTGCCTACTATTTGCTCGTGGGGCTCTTTTGCGTTGTTGTTTTCGAGCTTTTGTTGGTGCGAGATCAACCAAAAACTGTGCAGAGCTCACGTTTTTTAATGCGTGGGCATCCGTCACTAGCTTCGGCAATCAATTTCACGTACGACAATCATCGTACGATTTCCATACGACAAACAAGACCTGGCTCTCGCAGCACTTCCCTTCCTTCCTGCCTTTTCTCTCTTCGTATTTCTATTTTTTTTAAGAGAAGACACTACAATATAGCCACCTATATACACGAGTATACACTTAATTTTATGAACACACATGTACATCATATCTCTATGAGCAATATAAAACTCATCACGGCGCGACGACTGCTGAGGTGTCATCTCGAGCGGTGGTAACATATGTTGTATATTCGTGTTGTAAAACTTCAACTCCAATAGATGTTGTATACGGTGTTATAAAAATCGCCGGTTGCCAAACTGCTCCGGTGCTGCTGATGTTCGGCTGCTGCACAACCATGTTGGTCGACTGCCGGCCACATTTGCAACTCAATTTTTTTAAAGCATCAACAAAAGTGCAACAAAACTAAACTTCAACTACTATTTCATTTGAAATGCATATTTCAAACATAGAAAATTGAACTACTAGTTCATTTCAAACATAAAATTAAACATAGTTCATCATTCATCTACTACTACTAGTTCAAGACACTAGAATTCATCTACTACTACTAGTTCGAACTACACCTATTTCTCCTCATCGTGGCTCAGGAGGCGATCCCAGAACGCATCCTTGCCCTTCTGCACGAGCATCTTCGCAGCCGCATTGGTCTCGATCTCCGGGAAGTTGAGGTCCTTCCTCGGCCTCCCAGCACGCCACACCGCCACGTCGTTGGCACGCGCGACCTCGTGGACGGTGGGGTAGGTGCTGAGCCAAAACCGGCGGCCGACGTCGGTGAACTCCGCCCCGTAGTTCCCGGAGGGCTTCTCCCTCACGCTAAAGAACCCGGTCTTGCTCTTTGGGGTCTTCCTCGGCGGTATGGCGACCACGACGCGGTGGCGGGCGGCGACGGAGACGACGGCGCGGTGGAGCGGTGGCGGGCGGCGACGGAGACGACGACGCGGTGGAGCGGTGGCAGGCGGCGACGGAGACGGCGACGACGGTGGATAGCCGAATTGGCGGGCGGGGACGGAGACGACGACGACGGTGGAGCGGTGGCGGGCGGGGAGACGACGTCGCGGGGGAGCGGTGGCGGGCGGCGACGATGGACGACAGAATTGGCGGGCGGCGGTGGAGCGGCGAATTGGGCGCGGTGGAGAGGCGAATCGGGCCGCTGACGACGAATCGAGGCGACGACGGCCGCGGCTGATTCGCGGCGTCGGGCCATGGGCGACGACCGGAAAGCGGGGGAAACGGTGGCGGGGTCGTCGATGTCGCTGGATCTGTCAAGGGGGCAGTCGCGCGGGCGTCGGCTGGTGGCGGATCTGAAGGGCGGCGGTGGTCGCGCGGGGAGGGGGGGAGGGGGGGAGAAGGAAATGGGGAAAGTAACGATGGTTGTTGGCGCGCGACTGACCGTTTTATTACACCAAACCTTGGTGTCATATATTTAAAACACCAATGTCACAATTATACAACACTTGAAGTTGATGTTATAATTTTTTTTGCATATACAACATCTGTTGGAGAACTGATTTTGAATTTTGATGTTGCAAAAGTTAGTTATTTTTGTATATACAACATTTATTGAAGATGCTCTAAGCTTGCGTTTTGATCTTAGATTTGAGGTGGACTCAACTTGCAGGCTGCAATCAAATGTGCGTTGTTTTGAGCAGTGCGTTGTTGGATCGTACAGGCATCGGACGAAAATCGTCGTACGTATAGCATGAGTCGTTAATTAACACGTGTAGGACTGGTTTGGGCCTTTGGGGTTGGCCTAACCAACCCTAAGAAATGATGTTGGTCGTCTTAGCCTTTTACATTTTGTTTTCACGTTGTGTCCTCCTTTGGAAAGACATGGCCGCTCCAGGCTCTTATGTAGAGCACCTACGATTCGGGCTTCTTGGCTGGTCAGTGGTCGATTAGAAAATCATGATCCGTCCGGGTTCCATAAACATGTTCAATATATCCGGGTTGATCGGCATTTTCTTATTCATGGTAGGTACTGAGTTTTCGGAGACCGAGTGCGAAACTAAGACTATAGGCCCTTAACATTGACCATCATGTATAATTTTTATAAATATTTATAGCAAAATTGCATATGGGACATGACATAAGATTTTATAGATAGGGAGTTAGGGACATGCATACCTTCTCTGCATATCACAATCTCTTCTCAGTAGAGCATCTCCAGCCGTTCGGCCCCCCATGGGCATTTTCTGGCGATTTTATCGCCACTTGGGGGTCTGCCGATGCAAGTTTTGGCCTGGGGCCGATTGGTTTTCTAGTCGCGAACCCATGACCCAGAAAAAAATGGTGAAATTTAATAAAATCCATTCGATTGGGTGAAATATAGACGAGTTCATAAATATTTGGGCGAGCATGAGGTAGATCTCGGCGGTATAGTCTGCGGCTCGTCCTTCGGCGCGGTGGACGGAGGCCTCGTCGTCCTTCGGCATGGCGCGGCGCTACTGCCGTATCCTGCGCCGTCGTCCTCCTCCCCCTCACCCCTCAACGGCGCCGGAAGAGGGGGCTTCTCCATTCAGCGCGGCAACCAGGACAGAGTTCCTGCCGCTGCCGTGCTAGGAGGAAGCCTAAAAAAAGAGGCAACCCGACCCATAGGGAAGAAACGGAGGATTCTTCTTCTTCCTCCATTTCTCCTCCACGAGGCAGTTCCCCTCTTTTTGCGTCGGCATCCTAGCTTCTTTGTGCTCTGCTGAACAACGATGAGAGGTCAGCCTTTTATAGCGGTGAGATGGCGGGAGGGGTGTGGACGCGTGGCGCGAAGGGCGGGAACACGCGGCGGGCGAGCACCATTACTGCGCCGCGTGGCGATTGAATTGCTTGGCGACAACATTGATTCGCCTGACCGGCGGCAGGTCTGATTCGTGCGGCAAGGCCGAGGTGAAGAGACGAGGACGACAAAGCAGTAGAGTCGCTGACTAGGTGGGTCCACAAACGTCACGTTCGGCGAGATTTCGTGCGTTGTTTCTTTTTAAGTCATTTTCTTTTTCCAGGCGATCCCCTATGCGCTGGGTTCGGCTTGGGTTCACCGGATCCAATTTTGACCCAATCCGACGACAATTAGACTTCTAGGGCGCGACTGGGCCAAAAAAACTGCATCTGTGGGCCTGTTGGTGGGGGGGGGGGGAGGAGGGGGGCTGGAGATGCTCTTACACATGTCAGCAGCATGGGGGCTAGCAAAGAGGCGTCTAGGGCCAAGGCACATAGAAGATCAAGCGACCATGGCTTCATAAAAAATAGGACACAGAGTAGTATCAATTGCATGAGTGCGCCGTCATACAAAAGGCATTGATGTTGCACGGTGATGATGCAACACAAATAATTAAACATGAACGGTTGCTTAACAAAACGAATACAAGCATGGTACATATGTAAATTTGTTCATGAAATATCATGTCAAAGCAACTATTCTGATTCAGAACTCCACAACAAAATAAATTTTAGTACTTAACTCTTAGGCGATGAACGACATTCTTAGTTGCATCGTTCTTTTCGTAGTATTGGTGATTTGTATCTTAAACCATTGTCACCTAAATTTTTGCAAGAAAATCCTGATGAGCTGAAATAACAGATCAAGAAGGTGCATGTCCATTCTTCTAATATAAAACCAAAATATGTTAATGGACATACAACACGGTTCTTCATGAGAGATATCCACATTTTATTTTAGAGAAAAGGCTTAAGAGCCCAACTTCCAATTAAAGAAGCCATCATCTGGCTATGATACAATGATGTTGATACAAGGCCAAAGGTTGAAGAAAAACTAAAAAATAACAGGCGGAGCTCGCTCACAACAGCAAGCAAAGCACCACCACAGATGAACCACGCACAAGCCGCCAGAGAGCTCAACACTAGCAAGAATAGCGATGCAGCATCAACTAGCAGAACTACAAATGGAGTGGGAGAAAGAGACCAGTCTGATTGAAGAAAACATCGGTTCAAGTATCTGCTGACTCGAGCCACTGCCGAAGGAGAGATCCCAATCTCCCCTATGCCCGAAATGTGCCACCACACCGCGGGAGCCGATGAACGGCCAACTACCAAGAGCAGATAGGCAGATAGCAGCTGAAAGATAGGAGGGGAACCATCACGCCACCACCGAAGCCGCCGTCCCGAAGAGCCACGCAGCGCCGCCGCCACCAAAACCTCGCCATGAGCCCACAACCTCGCCCTCCCCTTGACAGACGCCTCCAAGAAGGACAGAGACGCCAAAGGCGTCGCCGCCGTTCGGCCAAACAAGTCCGCTTTCACCCGGGGATCTGGGAGAGGAGGAGGGAGGCAAACAGGGAAACCCGACACGCCCTCGGGAGGGAAATCGGCACCGGAGAGCCGTTATCGCCGAGCTCGATGCAAAGTCGACCAAGAGTTCCCCCATTCCAGGACGTCCACTGTCCCACCCTCGTGTGCCAGATCTGGCGGTCCAAGACGGACATAAACATATCGGCGAGGGAGGGCCAAGTCGAGGAAGAGGAGACCAGAAAATCGAGTAGCCAAGGCCACCGAAGCAACCCATAAGAACGACGTGTCTGCCCCGCCACTGCCCACACAGACGGCAGGAATAGCCAACACCTGCGGCGCCATCCGCCGGACGAGATCAACGCCGCCCACCTCAAACAGGGCCGCTTCCCACCTCGAACAGGGCCGTCGCCCCTGAAGAGGCACGGAGCAGCGGAGCCTCACCGCCACCTTCATCGGCAGACGCACATCAGCGCTGGCGAGCACCTAGGGTGGTGGCAGGGCAGGGAAGAGGGAGGAAGGGGTGGCGGCGGGGCTAGGTTTTTGTCGCTCTCGTGTCGCCCGTGAGGGGCGAAGTGAGAGCCAGGAGGGCTCATTTGTCTCCACTATTACTTTCACCCGTGTGGCGCATAAAGCAATGTCCTAATCTTGGCTATAGTTAAATGTGGTTGTTGTCTTATTACTTTCTTGTGTCTCCATGGGATCATGGATCTCCTCAACTCCGAGATCCTCCTCCTCCTCAATCTCTTGATCTTCATCATCACTCTCACGCCATCACCATACTAATCTAGTTCACTTAGGCCGAGGATGTGTGTGATTCCTCCAATTGAGGCATGAAAGTTGCAACATCATACTCCTCCACACTAAAACAACAACTACAATCACATCATAAACCTCCATAAATGCAAACCATCACCAATATATCTGCTAAAAAACATTTTTTTACCCTTCAGGCATTTCATTGAACACTTGGTGGCCATGGACCTCAGCCACGATTGCGACAACCGAAGGTGCCGAAGGAGGAGGTGAAAAGTGGCTAGATAAGGGTTAGGGTCAACCATACTAGAAGAAGGTGTTGGTGTGGATGACTTCTTCTTTTTCATTAATGATGCCTCGGTGAGAGCCTTCCAGACCTCCATTCCTTGTCCGCTTGCTATCGTATGTAGTTGTAGTCGTGGAGGCCTGCACCAAGGTGTTCATCCCGAGTCGCTTTCTTGGCGAGGACGGAGGCACGTTCTTGTGGTCATGCCCTAGGGATAGCCCTAAAGGATATGTACCATGGGGTACCCTTAATACACGGGATAAAAGGAGTAAGACAATTTGACATATAACCGAATTACCTGTTATAACTCGATGGTCAAAGAACGGCTACACTTCCGAGCAACACTTAACTCTGAGAAGGCAAGTTATTCAGAAATGGAGCTACCGAGTAACGTCTTACTTGTAAGAAAAGTAAGACAACCGTTGAAGAAGC
This sequence comes from Bromus sterilis, assembly GCA_950022295.1. NCBI lineage: Eukaryota > Viridiplantae > Streptophyta > Magnoliopsida > Poales > Poaceae > Bromus > Bromus sterilis. The sequence goes on along the minus strand of OX465600.1, from coordinate 13,601,436 downwards.
CCAGAGCATTACCCCCCCCCCCCATTAAGGGCAGTAATGGGTAGATTAATGTATAGATGTTTTCTTGTATTTGTGATAGACCATTATTACGACATTAATTATAATCTTAAAGACACCCCCACTATGGAAACGAAGGGACGAGGCGCACTTTATATAAGCCTCTCTCGATACTTGGTGGAGGGGTTAGACACACACACACACCTACATCATTCGCTATCAGCAAGTACACCCCAGAATCTCTGGGACATGACTAAGGTTTTTACCTCTAAGGAGGGGTTAACATGTATACTTCCCTTGTGTCACCATCTCTGCATCTAGATCAAGACAGCTCCATACATACCCCTATATACATTGTCAGATCTAAAACTGTGACACACGTTGGTCGGATCCGGTAGCCAACACCGATGGTATTGGCCAGTAGGGTTGCAGATAAGTCATGCGCTTCCATTCCCTAAGGAATCTAGACCTCCGGTGGGAGTGGCGGTGGCGGGAAGAGGAGGCGTCACGAGTGAGAGTCGGAAGAGAGAGAACAATTCAAAGAACTGTTACTGTTCACTTAAAGATGAGAGTGGAGTTAACCAGATAAGATTTCGACTTGGTATGGCTAAGTCCTTGAAACAGAAAATTTTGAGGAGTTGACCATTTCGAAGAGATCGACTAGATATCCTCTTAGAGTAACTCCATCGGAATCCTTAAAACATCAACCCTTATAAGAAATTACCAACATAAATGCTAGAGGACAAAAATCAACACCCTAGAAAATTTGCTAAATCCCCCTCTATTCTTAAACTTTGTATAAGGACACTTTAAAATCTGGGTCTAGCCTGCATGTTTAGAGTGAGGAAGGTAGTTTTTAGAATGCGCCACCAAAGTCCTCCCACCATAGTGATTCCCCTTCCCTCATCATCATACCACTCTCGTCACCTGGTCTTCCATCTCTCATGCACCGTTCTAAAGGTGTGTCGTCCACCTCTGCATTGGCTCGCCCACTCACATCACCTTGCCTTGCCCTCCATGCATCTTCTCACGTCATCCGCCGATCACCATCGCCGCACCTCTTGACCGGGGAACATAAGTGCCCGCTAGTTTGTCCTAGATCTGGAGGGGAGCCTCGGCCCATGCTCTGCCCGCTTCCTCCCGCCATGTCACATGGTCCATACCACGTTCGCTCCTCATGAATCCGACGACGACATCTATTGTGGCGACCGCATGTATGTCTAGGAGGATGAGGCTGCCACCACATAAGTGGAGCAGATGGGCTAGGAAACAATAGATGCCTCTGTCATGTCCGCATACGTGCTTGAAGAGGAGTAGATGCTCAAAGTGGCCACATATGCTTCTGTCGCCGGGGGGTGAGGAAGAGAGGATGGTCACGGTGGCGAAAAACATGGCTCGAAGGAGGGGGGGGGGGGTGCCGAAGACGCCATCGTCAAAGTGAGGGAGGTATTTCAGCCTCCCCCTTTGCTACCGCCCGACAACAATGATGACCCCGAGCCTTTCTATTTCGGGCAATTTCATTATCATTAGATTATACATCGTTGTAGTAACATTTTGACCTTTATTATCATTGTTTTACGTCGAGTTTGGATCTTGTGTATCTTTGAATTTGAATATGGTAGTTTGAAGTAATGTTATCACACCACAAGTGGGCTCTACGTGGCAGGAAAATATACAGAGGCTGTAGTTCAGAGAGTGACTTTGCACAATTGCTCTGGAGGTTTAGTTTTTCCCCCTAAAGGATAAAATCATTATAAATGGGCTTTTAGATAATCTGTTAAGAGTTGCTCTTAGAAGTTGAAGATATAACCAGTTTTTTTGTTTCTACACGGAGGTGATCATACCTTCATCAGTGTACTTGTCCGTCTCCCCTATATAAATAGCTTCAGCTAGACCCATATATCAACTCCACATACTAGTCATCTCCTAGCCCTACAATACTTCCCGCTGCTCACAATTTGGAGATGGCGTTTGGGCAAGAGGCCATGGAACAACTAACAGAGGAGCTCGTCGGCGGGTACAATCTCAACACAAAACTCCTGACATTGCTGCGCCACGGTCCCCTCGATAGATGTGGACATGAGGCGGTCACGGCGATGAGCCAGGAGCTCTCTCGGGTGTTCATGGTGTCTCTGTTCATGCTCAATTCTCGAGAGAGCAGCAGAGTGGTGGAAGAGAGGATGGCATCGCCATCGGCAACGGTCACTGAAGGTAGCATCGATGAGCGGACTCTGGCGAAGGATATGCCTATCTGGTAACTCTTACCATCACTTTTCCTAGCTATACTCTTGTGGTTTCTTCATTTACGTGATTTTCTACTGAACTGCTGTTTTCTCCATGAAAACTGTCAATATAGTGGTGGAGAAGAGGCTGCTCCTCCCAGGAAGGGCAGAGAAAACGAGGTTACCAAGAAGGAGATTACAGCCTCGCCTCACAATGATGCCTACCAATGGAGAAAATACGGACAAAAGAACATTCACAAACGAAAATTTGCAAGGTGAAGTGCCAAGACCTCCAGCGCTTCTATATATGTGACTTTTGTGAGTTTTGTGTGTCACACAGAGTTGATAAGGATAGAGAAAGAAACCTAACACTTAGATCATTAAATCTCCTACTCACTACTATCTAATTAGGACCTCTTTTATGGTAGAGTTTTAATAAAGATCGTGCCTGTATTAAGTGCATGTTCCATGTAAGATGCAAACCCTTGAATTTTGTAGAAGGTGTGCATACTTCACACATGGGCCCTGTTTGGATACTCTAACTTGGTTAAAGATTAGAGTTAGATTCTAACTCTAGTCTAACCAAAAACTAACTCTAACCAAAGAGGTGTTTGGATGGTGGGGTTAGATTGGCAATAAATGTACTATTTCAATCATTTGACTACTTTATTCAGAATTTTGTATGGTGAAGATAGTGAAAAAAGTAACTTTTTGTGGGCCCCATCCAACTCTAACCCAAATAAGCACCTCTTGGGTGGGTTAGATTTTTTGGATGGGTTAGATGCATCTAACCAACTCTAACCCTCCTGTTTGGATGTTTTGGGGTTAGTTTGGTACAATCTAACCAACTCTAACTCTAACCCATGGATCCAAACAGGGCCATGGTCGTCGGAGTATAAACTGGTTAGTCGAGTGAGGCAAACATTAATTTTCTAACGTCACGCTTGGTCAAACTGTACATTTATTTTGAAAAAGGAGGAGAACCTCTGGGCCTCTCCATCAATCGATGCATGCAACCATATTATTGAAATAAAAGCGTAACAAAGTCTCCATATCTATCAATGCTCATAGTCCGAGCTTAAGCTGAAAACAATATGGAAAAGTGCCACATTCGGCGATAAAAAATAGACTACGATGACTACGCACCTAGCCTATTAATAGCTCGCCATCCAAATCGGCTGTAAATAGCTCATGCTACCATCTCCCAACGGTTGCACCCAATATTTAAAAGCTCTTTAAAGTCCGCATGAATTAGTAACGACCACATACAGATCTAAGTTGTAGCGGCTTTGAAGATAATCTGCAAAAAGTTTGTAAAATTTATGCCATTAAAAATCAAACTATAAACTGGTTAGTCGAGTGAGGCAAACATTCATTTTCTAACGTCACGCTTGGTCAAACTGTACATTTTTGGTAACTAATAGTATCTGAAATTCCAGTGCCTACTTTAATCCAGCAGCTGTAACTTCCAGTTTTCAAAGTTTCCGTAAATTCAAAAATTCAGAAGTTCAACCTTCCAAAAACAACAAACTTTTGAATTTTCAAACTTAACAAAATCATATGCGTGCAGGTCCTACTACAAATGCATGTTCAGCCATGACCGCGGCTGCCGGGCGAAGAAGATGGTGCAGCAGCAGGATAGCAGGAGCGGCCGGCGTCCCATGTTCCAGGTCACCTACGTGCACGAGCACAAATGCCAACAAGAAGCATTGCTTCCCATGGGAACTACGACGAACGAAAACAATATGATGACAAGGAGAGACCATCTCGGTGCTCAACCTCAACACGCCGGATTGGACGACGACACCATGGCCTCGTGCCTCGCCATGGTCATCGGCGGAGCTGCGCCTGCAGGTCCGCCGTCCTCGTCCCTGCCGTCTTCGCCGCCACCCGTCGTGAGAGCGAGCCCGAGTGATTCGTATGGAGGGCACACGCGGAGCCTGCTGGACGTGAGCACGGACCTGCATGGGACAACGGTGGAGCTATTTGCTCCAGTGAATGCACCTGGAGCTCCATCGTCGTTGTCCTCGTCTTCCTCGCTGCCCATGGAAGCGAGCTTGAGTGACGCGGCGGCGGTGTACGTGCCCGCCGGCGGCGGACACTCCCCGAGCACGGACGCTATAAAGGTGGACGATGTTTACTTCCCGTGCGGCGCGCTGTTTTCTCCCGTCGCGGCTCAGTCGATCAGCCGTTCGGACGACGTTCCCATGGCTGTTGCACAGTTTACAGCGTCGGCGTGGCCACGTTACTCGTGACGAGTTGTGGACATGTCGTTGGGTCGGCGGGTCACCATTCACAATCATACGGCCTTGCGTCTTAGTCGACTACTGGTCGATGCTATATCCGTAAGATTTTATGTTGAGATCGATGCAAATTTTTTTTGCATGTTACGTGACATGATTGAAACTTAGTTAAATCTCAGTCGATTGAGACCTAGCCACACCCGAAATCATATATACACCTGCGTGCGCATAATATTACTCCATTTGTTTGAAAATAAGTGACTATTTTTTTTCCATATCTACACATCAAAATGCGTCTACGTACGTTCGTATCTACTCCCTCGGTTCCGTAATATAAGTCGCTGGAGTACTTGTTTCGACCAAATGAAATTGAATGAATTTATGTTGCTGCCCCTTCTACAGCTTTTTCCAGCCCGTCACCCACCACCTGCCCCCACCGCCCACCACTCACCTGCCCCAGATCTCCCCAAAACAACACCAGCAAGCCGCCGCCCGCCGTCGAGGCCAACATGGCCGCCTCCATCACCGCTGCCGCGCACGTCCCCATCTCCTCCCTGTGTCGAAACCCAAGACCAGGACCCTGCCCCGCCTCTCTACCTCCTCCCCCGCAGGCGCTCCCGCGCCGTCGGGGCCATCTTCGCCTCCGCTTCGGCAGCCTCGGACTTCCCCGCCCCGGTCCCATCTCTCAAGTCCCGCCTTGCCACGGGCGAAACCCTCTACGATCTCTTCCTCCTATGCTTCTCCCCATGCCCGCCGGCTACGACTACGTGGTCGTCGACATGAAGCACGGGTCGGGCGGCATCCCGGAGGCCTGCCTTGTCTGGGCCAAGAAGGTGCTCGACCTCGGCCCCGCCAGCCTCGACGATGATGCTTGTGCACTTTTTTTTTTTTGAAGACGTCGCTTTTGAAGAGCTTGAACAAGCTTGAACACTGCAAAAAAAACTGCCGGAGATTTTTTCCAAGTTCAGCGAACCAACCCAAACATTTGAGCCCACTCTCACTTTTATATGTAGATTCACCACTGCACATCACACACGCGACCAGTCGTACTCGGCTACGTTGAGACGCACACATGCACACGACCACCACTGCCAAGCTCACCACAAAGCACTCACAACCTGTACGACGACACCATGGACCTGATCGTGTGCGTCTCGGATATCCTTACAGCGAGGGGACAACACAATCTAGGGCAGTTTAGCCTTCGGCCAGCCGTCGTGCTCCTCCAAGACGTCACACGAGCGCGTTGAGGGCAGCTTTTTTAGAGTACGTAAAATGCATGCCATAGCTTTATAAAGAAAATAGAAATGCAGATACAAGATGACTACCACTCGCTGTGAATAACAAGTGTAGGACCAACTCCACACCCGACTGAAGGGTTCGTTGCATAGAAAACAAATTTTTTTCTACGGTTGTAACAGCCAAGATCACATCTAGAAGATCACTTGTAACGGTTTGAGAAGGACTCACCCTCGAAGACCAAAAGCTTTAACGAGAACTATTCTCGTGGGTGATGTAGTCGAACACTTGCCGACCTCAAGGTCGTGATGAAGACTTGACGCCACGAACGGGCAGCGTCTCCGTAGTCGGTCACACGTACAGATCAGTGACGACCTCCGCCCCTTGCTCCAGTTGGGCAGCGGAAGTAGTGGATCCTCGGGAACTCCAGCAGCACTACAACATAGTGGTGGTGGTGGTAGAGAAGATCTTGAGCAGGGCTTCGCCTAAGCACCATACTCGTGAAACTGGATCAGCTATCAAGGGGAGGAAGATGCCAACCAAAGGGCATATGAGAGATGGAGGAATGAGTGTGTAGAGGGGTCTCCACCCATCTATATATAGGAGGGGGAGGCAGCCCCCAAGGGGTAGCACGCCCCAAGAGGTGCCCCCACCTCTCCCCTCATCATGTGGGTGGACTCTCCACTCACAAAAACAAAGGGTCACACATTATTCCCATAACTTCCATAATTCTCCACTCAAAATTCCAAGAGTTTATCACATTAAAACACTTTTAATTATCTTGTTTAATGTCACTCAAATTAATGAACACTTCATTTAATGAGTACTTCATTGATGAACACTTCATTCAATGAACACATTAACAATTATCCCCTTGCACTATTTTGATATACCGAAACTATTCCAGCAGTTTTATCAAAACAGTCCATGTGCTGTCCAGTATATTCTCCGGCGTTCCGTATCCACTCAAACGCGTCAACGAATCCTTAAGTGTGTCACCCTACGGTTCGTGAATAAAATGGACATGACAGAGACTCTTCTCCGATCAATAATCATCAGAGGGATCTGGAGATCCATGATGACTCCCACTTACTCAACGATGAACTAGTGATCGTGTGAACCATTACTCCGTAACCAATTCCTTTTGTCTCGCGATATTTTACTTGTCCGAGATCCGATCATTTGGTATCTTCCATACCTAGTTCGATCTCGTTACCGACAAGTGCTCTTTACTCGTTCCGTGATATAACATCCTCGTGAGCCAGTCACGTGCTTGCAAGCGATGTCAATGTGATATCACCGAGAGGGCCCAGAGTATATCTCTCCGTCATCTGGATGGACAAATCCCACTCTTGATCCACGAGCCTCAACTAACACTTTCCAAGTACCCAACGACACCTTTATAATCACCCTGTTACGGTGTGACGTTTGATGGAATCAAAGTACTCTTCCGGTGTCAGTGATTGACGTGATCTCATGGTCTAAGGATTAGGGTTACTTCGTGAAAGTTTGATACAGCAATAGAAACTTTGATGACATGATCGTATTGCTATAACTACTGTGGGTGTATGTTCATCACATCATTCTCCAATGATATGACCTTGTTATTAACGACATCCAATGTCAATGATCAGGAAACCTTGATCATCCGTTAATCAACAAGCTAGTATAAAGAGAGACATTACTAGGAACCTTTTCTTTGTTTATTAAACACACATGTATTAACGTTTCCGGTTAACACAATTATAGCATGAAAATAAACATTTATCATAAACATGGAATAAGATAATAACCACTTTATTATTGCCTCTCGGGCATATTCCCTTCACCGACTAGTTCAAAGACAACCACCAACAACAACACAAATTACAAAGCTAAAAAGCCTTCCCAACACCGAAACAACTCGTCGTATCTCGATCGAAGTCGATCACCATCAAAGAGCAAGCGCTCCCACCAAGCAACTTTAGGGCTTTCCCAATGCATTGTTTTTTAGCACAATATCATAGAAGCAATAAAAACTTAAGATACAACCCTACAATACATTGTTTTTTAGAGGTTGTATCTTATTTATTGATTTTAGCTACATGCATAAATGTGATTGATCTAACCATGTTTTTTGCATATGGCCGCGTGCAAGAGTTGTATCTTAGCTACGAGCATGGTTAATAGTATAGCCAGCTGCTGGCTATAAGGAGATGCCATGTCATCTATAGCTAACCTTATAGTCAGCAAGTATAATAGGAAGGCTATAAGGAATACTAATTTAGCAATATATGACCCACATGTCTATCTCACAAAGTGCATAGGAGCACGTGTTGCAGCTGGCTACTAATTAGTAGTCTGCTTCTCTTCTCTCTTCTCTTCTCTCTCTTCCAACTAAGCAACAATATACTATTTTATTCCTTATCGCCCGCCCAGTCAGCTGTAACACCCTCAGTTGTCTGTAACAGTAATCCTTTTGCTAATGACAATTACTGTTGCTAAATCATGCCATGATCAAATTTGGATCAAACCAAATCCAACATGCCTTTTGTTGATATTAAAATTAATGTTGCAAATAAAACTTGTCCAAAAATTATACAACCACTTTTATTAAATCACAAATAATCAGTGGGTCATGCCCATGTGGTTATGGTATTTTATTATGCCTCTGAAAAATTCAAACAACTAAAACACCAAGCAAAACAACACCATTTGGCAATTGAATATTATAAAGAAATAGTAAATGGTTTTATTTTAAGCCTAAACTTTTTGTGGCACCCTAGGAATATATGTTACTAATTATGGACCAGGTTACACATTTTACAAAAATGCAAAAGGCACTAAATTAATTACTAACAGGAAAAGAACAGAATGGAAAATAAAAGAAATGGAAAATGCTTAAAACTCGCCTGGGGCGACAGGCCCACCCGGGCCCCCTTCTTCTCCAACTGCCCCCATCCCATCCCCACCTTCCCCCGTCGCCGTGGCAAGCTCGCCGTGGCTGACGTCTCTCCCGGCCGCCCCCACCTCCTCTGTGCGTGTGGTGGCGATAAGAACAACCCCAACCACCCCCTGGACATCCCCCACTCCGATTTTCCCCTCCCTCGCCTCGCAGTCGTCGGGGAAAAATCCCGCCGAGCCGCCGTCGCCATTGCCGTGAGCTCACACGGCCAGTGAGCTCGCGTCACCACGCCAACGTGTCCTACGTGTTCGCCGACGTCGACTACTTCACCCCGTGCGAGGAATCGAGCCCGGAGCCACTGCACGGTGCGCCATATCGTCGTCTTCTTCCTCGCCGCCGGCGAGATCGTCGTCCAATTCACGCCGCCTCAGCCCCTCCCCGAGCCCGCTGCCAACCCCGACGCGCTCGTGGTGAGCACCTCTGTCATCGCCAACTGCCCATAGGTGCTTGATAGACCCGTAGGCGTTTCCCCTCTTCCGCTTTGCTCCGGCCGCCGTGGTTCGTCGTCGTAGACGTGTCCCCTGGCCACCCCAACCCACGCCGGTTGCACCAAAATGTTCCCCGTGGATCGTATGTTCGATCCCACCCCGCAGCGCCTTCAGTTTCGTCGCGTATAGCCAAGTGCCATTGGAGCCCGAGAACCCCCTCCGCCATTTTTGAGCTCGAGCTCGTGCCTGTCCACCCCAAGCCACCGCACCGCCACCAAACTCCTCCCCGTAGTCGTCCGCGTCGATTGGTACCAGTCGCGCCTCCTCCCGTGCACCACAGCGAGGGCAGCATCGGCCTCGCCGGCGTTCTGTCGCCGGTGAGCCTCCGGCGAGCCTCACGGTCTCTGCCACTGGGCCTCGTGGACCAGTTGACTGGGTTGACCAGTCAACTGCGCTGACTGGGCAACCCCAGTCACTGACATGTGGGTCCCCCCCGGCTAACTACTTTGTTAGCTTAACAGAAAAATTAAACAAAATAATAAACCCCTCCCAGACACTGACCTGTGGGCCCCTGGCCATTTAACTTAATTTGTCGTCGATATGTGACGGCAGATGCCATGGGGATGGCTAAAGTGAGGGGAAGACACGAGGGAGAGAATGTCGATGGTGCCGGAATCGGGTTGGGCACAAGCACGGTGAAGACACCACGATGTACCCAGGTTCGGGGCTCTCCGGAGAGATAACACCCCTACTCCTGCTTGTCTCTTATATATCAATGAAGGAACTACAATAACTGCTCTTCTATCTTCTCAGGGGAAGGAGTAAACCGCCGCCGTGGGCAAGGTCCTCTCCTGCTTCCCTGAGGAGTGACTACGGGCAGTAAATGAACTGAAGGGGGAATGAGTTAATGAGATCTCAGGTGTGGCGTCCCTCGCGCAGGAGGGGGTACCCTGGCTCTTATAGTGTGAGTCCAGGGTACTATGGTAACTTCATCGCCGAATGGACCCATCTGTCATCCTCTAATCGGCCTGGGCCCACCGACTGCTCCTCTCCGGGTGACCCGGAGCCTACGAGCGGCGGCCCATGCTGCTACCTCGTAGAACCTAGGAGTGAACAGTGGAGCTAGGGGGTGCGGTCTTGTCGGCCTGTCCGCGGAATCGGCGGGGAGGTGACACCGTATCTCCAGCAAATCCTCGACACGACCTGGCCTTCCTGCCACCCAGATATCTCGAGATATGGCCTTTATGACCTCGTAATCATACCCCCGACTGGGTGGTAGGTTGCTCCGATTGCGCCTGGACCGACTGGTGGTTCCTGGTGGGGTCGATTGCTCTGGGCAATCGGCCTTCTAGGAATCGGCCTCGGTCCAGCTGCGGACCAATCGGGTGATCATCTTCGGAGAAGGGTGGCCCGATTGCGCCTGGGCCGACTGCTGGCGCTTGGTATGGTCGATTGCCTTGGAGCAATCGGCCGTACCTCTGCCCAGCTCGGCCCAGCTGCAACCCAATTGGTCCATCCTTGTCTTGAAAGCTTGCTTCCGCTTGGGTTAGCCTACCCGGGTACCAATCCCCCGACAGTAGCCCCTAAAGCTGTAAAGGTCCCACAGTCGCTTGACCGCGGGGCCTTTGCAGTTTTTCAATCTCTGCCTTGACGTTCTCGGACTGCTGTGGCCTCTTCGAGTGTGTCATTCCGAGTTCGTCGGCTGAGTCGGAGATCACACTCGGTTGACCAAATTTCCATCCGATTGGACGTGGTTCTCTCTTAATTCATGTCTTCACTTTTTTGAGAAATCTCTTTCGCCGATTTCCCTCCAACGGTTACTTCCGATTCGCCCGCGACGTGATCAATGAGCTGGGACCCACGACCCACGCGCGACGTGACATAACTGCAGGGCCTGACCCCCACGTCGCACGCCTCGCCTCTTGCACCGGGATCCTTTGCACTGATCTGCCGGTTGGCCTCCCTGTGCCCTAAGCCACACCGGGCCACACAGCCACAGGGTCATCCCACTCTCCCCCCCCCCCGCCGCCCATATAAGCCACCGGGGGGGCTTCGCCTCTTCCTTCTCCCAAACACTTCCGTCGACCCCTAGCCTTCTCTCCTCTGCGCCCTCGCCGCTCCACGCGACTCTCCCCGCCGCCGGCGTCTGCATCTCGCGCTAGCTCCGGCCACGGGCTCGTGCTCTCCGCTGCTTCCGCCGCCACCGCAGCCACTCTTCTCCGCAGCTCTCGTGCTCCGCCTCCCTCTTTTCTCTCCTCCGCTCCTCGCCGGCGAAGACCATGGCGCCTCGACGAGATGTGTCGCAGGCGAGCCGCGGGTGCTGGAAGGGCTCTCAGGCCACCGCCGCCGCCGTCGAGTCTCTCGTCCGCGCCCGAAAGATGCCCGCGGAAGTCGAATGGCGGATTCCTAACGAGGCCGAGGTCGTCCCCAGCGTGCGTACCGGCGAGAGATGTTGGATATATGCTCTAGAGGCAAATAATATATGATTATTCTAATATATCTAAGCAAGTTCATAACCAGTTTCATACCGTGCTAGAACTGCATCAGTGAAACAATGATGCAGGTGTGGTATAGAAACACCCAGAGTTCCTAGTTAGCCTCTACATCGATAACTAGTTCATGGTCAACATGATGATCGTGGTTTCGCGATCATGGACAATTAAGTCTCTTGACTATGAGGTCACCTCACTGGCTAAGTGACGTGATGAACATTACCCAAAGTAAGCATTACAGCATGATCAAATCTTATGAAGGTTCAGTGTTGTAATTACAGAACGTGGTAGACCGTTCCTTTGACCGTGAGTACGTGCATAATCACTATCTTCCCGGATGCTTTGACTTACATCCCACCACCTGACTGAAATATGCGGGTCATAACGGTTGTATCTTAGGTATTCCGTGGAGATACGTTGAGGAGTATTGTTTACAAGAGCGGGATTTGTCAATCCATATAATGGATAGATACTCGGGGCCCACTTGGTGAGATTCCATCCATGAAGCTGCGCAGCGTGTGACTAGGTCACGGGGATGAATATCACGGGAACGAGTGAATGAGGATTAGTTCGGAACGAGGTTGAACCAGACATAGGATGTCATTGATCGAATCTCGGAACAATCCAGTATCGCTGACAAAGGGAATGCTATACGGCGTAAGGTCCAATCGGTGTTGATATCCGGAATGCACAGGGGTCATTATGGGCATCCAGGTCCCGCTGATGATCATTGACTGTTGCCTCTGCTCGGTCATGACTGGAGTGTTCTCGGACCGTAGGGTAACACACTTAAGGGCTCGATGAAATCGGAGACCTTTTCGGAACCATCGGAGCAACCAGAGAATAAGGGAGACAATATCGGAGGAGTACCGTATTGAACCGAAACAAGTTCGGAGTGAGCCGGAAGAGTTTCCGGAGCACCGGGAGTTGGAATAATATGTTTTAGTTATTAATTAATTGAATTAATAATTAAAATCATTTTATTTCTAATTAATATGTGCTATGGGCCTTAGTGGAGAAAAAGGCCCATTAAGGAATTAAAGGGAAAAGAAAAAGAAAAGAAAAGGGGGGGAGGCGCCATGGGCCCTAGGGCCCATGAGGGGTGCGCCCCCTCTCCCCCCTTGGCCGGCCACCCCCTAGCAAGGGACTTTAGTCCCACATTGCTAGGGGAGGTGGGTTGACTCCCTTCCCCAGCCTATATAAAGACAGGCAGGGTGCACATAATTAATACACAGAAATTCGTGAGAAAATAAATATAACTCCGAATTGAGATCGATTTTCTCCGGTCTCCTCCCCTCTCTGGTCTCTTCCACGGTGGGCTCCCTAGTGTGAGCCTGTAGTGGAATTGAGACCTCTCTGCTAGAATCGGAGGCCGTCGTGCTGCCGAAGCTCCGTCCGGAGGTCTGCTTCCGCCCCCTCCGCTGGATCGGAGAACGGAGGTCGTCATCGAGTCTCGTACGTGTGCGAGTACTACGAGGTGCTGCACGTGTGGCACTACACCCATCCGGGTGCTCAACACAGCCAGGGGGCTGTGAAACTTGATCGACTACATCAACCACGTTTGCGGGAACGTTTCCCGCGCAACGGACTACACCCCGAGGTATGTTATTTCCGCACTACTATCTGTTACGGTAATACGGCTAGCTAGATCTTGGGTTAAGGGAACGCCAGCTAGAAAAATTTGTATTTTCTGCTGCGAACCCCAACAGTGGTATCATGAGCTAGGTCTATGCTTAGTATTACTGTACGGATAGAACACATCGGGGATGTTGGCGTTGATTGTATGATTGTTACCCTCCCACGTGTACTTGTTCACATCTGCGGCATTGTTTGATGAAGCGGCCCCCGACCGACTTTACACGTACTCTTACGCGAGACTGGTTCCACGCTTGACATGCGGCTTGTACCGTATAAAGTGGCTAGGGGGGTGTCTGTCTCTCTACTTTAGCGGATGTGGCATTTGCAACGGAGGGGCCCGTGCGGGGTGTAATAGAGACAATCGTATGATTGACGTTGTGGTTGACTCGTAGGTTAAAACCTGTTTAACTATGAAAGCCCTAGCAGCCACGTAAAACTTGCAATATACAACTAGAACGTCTAAACCTTGTATTGCAAAGTGGGGGCTATCGTTTGTTTGTTTGTGATGTAGTGATAGCTTTGCTATGTGTTACTAATAAGTAGTAATCGTCATCATAAAACAAACTAAAATGGAGACACTGTAGACTTAGTGTTGCCATAGCCCACACATCTTAAAACTTGCTAGTATAAGATACACGACGGTAGCATGTGATAAGATGATCCCTTAACAAAGCCAAACACAAGTATTCTACCGAAGTGTGCACCACCTGGAAGGTTCTCCCATATGGCTTGATGCTCCGTACATACCGGAGTTGTCCTACATATTCAATGGAGTTCGCATGAGGTTGGGTTCGGCAAGCCTGGCATATGCAAATATGGCCTTGCTGAGCAGCATATAACATGGAGGTTAATTTGGTGAGCCTAGCATATGCAGATATGGCCTCGGAATACTAGAGATCGAAAGATCGAGCATGAGTCACAATATATATAAGATAATGTGATCGCACAAGTTGTTGTCTACCTTTGAAACTGACCCGTCGGCCGTGTGATATTCGAGGTCGGGCAGTGAATCTGGATCATGTAATCACTAAAACTTCCTAGGGATGAAATGTTTTAGTGCGAGCTCATATGATTATATGAACTCTTTTGTTGTGAACTAGTCTTAATTGTGTTCCTTGCAATTATGTTTGTAGAAAAATGGATAATACCCAGTACCTTGAAATGGTTTCCTTCTTACATGGTGAAAGACTTAAAGAAAATGGGTCAAACTTCATTAGTTGGTACTTACGCCTTAGAGCCGTGCTCAAAAGAATCAACCTTTCATTCTTAACTAAAAGGCATGTGGGAAACCCTCCAGAAAACGACATGGATGCACAAGCGGCGATTGATTATCATTATCGTCGTAGGACATATGCCATAGCCAAGGGTATCATAGAAACCAGCATTCCGCAACATTTTCGTGAGGAGTATGCTGATTTGGATACATACGATATGATCGATGAGCTGAAGTCATCAAACTTGCATCAGTTTAGAGTTGCCAGATTTGAGTTAGAAAGTGAGTTTCTCTCTACAAAGATGGAAGAAGGCTCTTGCCTGAAGGCACACTTGGCCAAGATGCATGAGATACATCTGAGCCTCGTAGATGACTTTGACTATGATACCACACATGAGTCTGCGATATACACGGTGTTACACTCGCTTCCACCGAGCTATACAGACCATGTCTATGGCTATGTCGGCAGAGGTGAAAGCCTCGAGTTCTCTGACTTCATGGATAGAATTCAGTACCTGGAGGTCGAACCCATTGAAGGAGAAGTTGTCGATGGAGAAGGTATATACTTGATATACTTTATAAATGTTTACCCCCTTATACAACAAGTGCAGTAAATGAGTATTTGATACTTATTCTGTTTTATGAAAACAGGACCTGCTGTTGCATGGACGGGAAGAGGTGAAATCAAGGATTGATGGATATCAAGTCAGTTGATGGCCAGCATGGATTCCACCGAGACATCTATCATAGGAGATACTTAGAGTATTAGATAAATCTTATGTAATCATTATAGTATGAACACTTAGTTGTGTGTCTTGCATCTCGCGAGACAAAGTTATTCATGTAATGAGACAAGTCAGTTGTTCCATCTCTATGAATAAAAGTGTGCTTATACTTTGATTACGTCTTGATTTATGATATGATAGAAAGCATTTATAATACTACTATTATTGTCAAGAAATATTCAATGTCTAATGATAAAGTTGTCTTGATTATAACAAGTCAAAGATCTGATTGCATAAGGTGACTTCATAACTGATGAATTCATTAAATGTATGATCTATTAACTTGTGAGTTCATTATCGAATGAAAAACATAACTTGATTGCATGAGATGGATTAGATACACGATCTATGAACCTCTGCAATAAGTATAATCGTGACAAGGTTCTAGCAAGTAGAACTTGTGCCAATCATTATACATAAATGATGTAGAATGGGCATGTGAGTTATCATTAAAGACTTCATATGATTAATTGAAAGTTGTATTCAATTGAGATCATAAAACTGAGATTCGGGAATCACAGTAAGAAGTGAGAATACAAGGATACATATCACTACGCTACGATCCGGAGTGAAAAGTATTGATATTGACATAATGAGAGACTTGTGGAAGTTGTACCACAAACTACGATGGAAGTTGAAAGTGCTAGACTACTTAAACCATTCGTAGTCATACTAAACCGTAGTATGGTCTAAACGTTCTTTCCCCTAGCACTATAGTTATTGTTGAATAAGTTGTTAATTCATTAAGTTAACACCCACTTCATGAATAGGAAACCATCCTGAATTCTAAACGAGACATGATAGCTCCATAACTGATGGTGTTATAAGGTTTCTTAAAAGAAAGAATTTCTTTGTAATAGAACTACGAGCAATTGAAATTACATATTCTCCCCGAATAGCAAAATTTGTGTTGCTTAATTGGTAATACGAGAAAAAGTCTCTCGACACGGATCCAATTGGGAGATAATGAAAACTTTGACCGGGGTATTGGACCTTGCCTTCAGAATATCAGAGTATTGCAACGGAAGCATGTTCCGCTGTAATGACACTGCATAAGGAAGGATATGCTAAAGATGGTTGATCTTGGTATATGAGTTGAAGCCATTGTTGAATTTAGAAGGTTATCATGAATACGTTCTGTACAGAACAATAATCATGAGTCTTCTTAATAAAACAATAGGGAATAATATTGCTTGAAGACACAAAGGAATGATGGTAGCCTAGAACACGAGGAGAAATGAAATAATATTGAGTTACATTAAGGATGGCTCACGTCCTGTGAAATAAATCGGTTATTTCATATTCTCGACAAACTGGAGAGTTATTGAGAATAATGTAATGGACATAAGGCAATTTTTGGTTATGACCAAAGTTCAATGGTGATTGACTACGGAAACGTAGGAATGCTTTAATCAATAAAATATTTCATTTACACTACGATGGACCATAGCCTGAAATTGCATCTCAGTCAAATTTGGAATTTGAAAGAGAATTGTAATGGGCATGACGAAGGTTACTTCGTTAAAAGGATGGACTATAGTACCTCAAGACAGGAACCCTCAACCTTGATTTGATCAAGTGATTTTGTGATGACCAAAATATTGAGTGGGCCTGCAGTTTCATGAAACTGAGTGGGAGCTTTGAAGACTTCCCGGAAACTTGGAATGCAGAGGGCATTTTCTGAGTGGGAGCTTTGGAAGCTTTGTCATTATGTGAGACATAGTGAACAATAAAATGACTTGATGAAAGCTGAACCACACATATATGAGTATATGATGGATATATTTGAGTGGGAGCATGATCATTGTCTCAAACATATATGCATTGATATGTGTGAAGAATGATCTCATTGTTGGGATACGAGGCAGAAAACACAAATTTTTCACACCTACGGTACCCGAACCCAAGATCTATGCTATGGCAATGTAAAGTAACGGAGGGAATCGGTGTTCATACCTTTGAAGACCGAAAGCGGGAAACGTTCTTACGAACGTGGTTGGCGTAGACTCAGAACTACGACCTCCCTGTCGTGTAGAAGACCACCACCGGCGAGGATGACTCCCGGTTAAACCTCCAGCGACGAAGCAGCACCACAGGTGTAATGCCTCGAAGGGATTATACACGTACGGCACAATCGATGTTCCTCCCGGGCTCCGAACCAGGCGAGCAGCGGAAAGAAGACGGCTACGGATCCCGACTCCGGCAGAGCGACGGCCTGCCTTATGGTGGAGAACTCCAATCCTGGTGCAGACTCCAAACAAGGGGAGTCCACTTCCGGAAATGGAGAAGGAAGAAGAAGGAGATTAATTGTTGTATGGAAAAAGGGGGGTCTACCCCTCTATATAAAGGCCAAGGGGGGGTGTGATCCCTCTTCCCTCCCCCATGTGGGACTAAACCCCCAAGGGGGGAGGGGTGCGCCGGCCAAGGGGGGGTTGGGCCCCACCCCTTGGCGCCAAGCCCAAGGGGGGGAACCCCCTCCTCCCCTAATGGGCCTCTAAGGCCCATATAGCCTTTTTTTCCATTATTTTAATTATTTAATAAGTTTTAAATATTTAATTCAGATAATTAAATAATAAAAACATTATTAAAACAATTAAACTTTATTTTGAACTATTCAAAATGTCCGGAAACCATTCCGTCCTCCTCCGGAACTATTCCGGTGATTTCTCCTATTTCACCGATTGATCCCGTAACTGTCCTATGCATCGATTGCCCTTAAGTGTAACACCCTAACGGTCCGGGAAACAGCAGACATGGTCGAGACTCTTCTCATGGACCAATGACTAGTCAGTTGGACCTGGTTACAATCCTTGACAGCCCCTGCGCTTCCATCGAATGAGCTTCGATCGCTTTTGGAAACCGTTAACGATACGACGTAATCCCTTTGTTCTGCGGTACTTTGTTTGTCCGAGGTTTGATCGTCGGTATCCCACATACCGTGTTCACATCTCGTTCACTACAAACAACTTCTCTCGTCCATGATCATTGCATCTCTTGTGACCTAGTCACGTCCTTGCAAGGGGTTGATGCAATATCACCGAGTGGGCCCAGAGTACCTGTCCTGTCACAAGGACTGACAAATCCCGCTTTGATCTATTAACATACTCATCAACCATCTATTTCGGAATACCCAAAGTGCTCCGTTATAGCCAGCATATTTCAGTCAGGCGGTGGGATACAAATCAAAGTCTCCTCATAGATCGTGATTACGTATGATCATTACGGTCTAAGGACTAAGGCATACGTTACAAAGTCATAGCAATGCTGAACTATGTGACTCGATCACATTGCATTACTTTAGGTGGGTGTCTGTCCATCACATCATTCCCCTAATGATATGACCTCATTGTCAATGGACTTAAGTGTCGCCATGATCAGGAAAGCTTGATCAATCAATTGCCCAATGAGATAGTTTACCCGAGTTAAACTACGGACCATGTTTTATACTACACCTGTATTAGTATTTCCAAGTAATACAGTTATAGCACAGTATAAAACGTATTATGAACAAAACGGATATGTGACAAATATCTTTATTAATTTGTCTCTAGGGCACATATCCAACAGTCTCCCACTTGCACTAGAGTACAAATTACACTAGTTTACATCAGGTATGTATCTAACACCAATGGTCTCTCGGTGTTCTTCAAACTTGCCCTGTGGAAGAGGTTTAGTCATCGGGTCTGCGGCGTTCAGATCCGTATGTATCTTGTGAATCCTAGTGTGTCCATCCCTGACGTAGTCTCGCGTCACATGGAACTTTCGGAGGATGTGCTTGGCTGTAGAGTGAGTTCTTGGCTCCTTCGCGTTAGCAATGGCACCCGTGTTGTCGCAGAAGATTCCCACGGGGTCAGTGCAACTGGGAAAGACGCCAAGCTCGATCACGAACTTCTTCAGCCACAGCGCCTCGTTTGACGCTTCGCAAGCGGCAATATACTCCGACTCCATTGAAGATTGAGCGACGACTGACTGTTTGCCGCTCCTCCAGCTAATCGCGCCTCCGTTCAACATGAAAACATATCCCGTCTGGGACTTTGAGTCATCTAGGTCTGAGCCGAGGCTTGCGTCAACGTAACCCTTTACGGTGAGCTCCTCATCAACTCCTCCATAAACAAGAAAGAGATCCTTGGTTCTTCTCAAGTACTTAAGGATGTTCTTCACTGCTGTCCAATGGGCCATTCCCGGATTACTCTGGTAGCGATTAGTCATAGTAATGGCCAGCGCTAAATCCGGTCTGGTACATAACATAGCATACATGAGAGAACCTATGGCTGAGGCATAGGGCTTTGAGGACATCTCCTCTTTCTCTTCAGCTGTGGTCGGGCATTGAGTCACGCTTAATTTGACACCTTTTATGACTGGCAAGAGACCTCTCTTGGAGTCATCCATTTTGAACCTTTTCAAAATCTTGTCAATATAAGTATTCTGACTCAAGGCCAACCTCCGATTAGGTCTATCTCTATAGATCTTAATCCCCAGTATGTACGCAGCTTCACCTAGGTCCTTCATGGAAAATTGTCCATTCATATATTCCTTCACTTCCTCTAAGACTTTCTTATCGTTCCCTATTAGCAATATGTCATCTACATATAACACAAGGAATGCTACAGAGCTCCCACTCAGTTTCTTATAGACGCAGAACTCTTCGACGTTTTGGACAAATCCAAAAGCTTTAATGACCTCGTCAAATCGAAGATTCCAGCTCCGAGATGCTTGCTTCAACCCATAGATGGACCGTTGAAGCTTGCAAACCTTACCAGCATTCCTTGGATCGACAAACCCCTCTGGTTGCATCATATACAACTCTTCCTCAATGTTGCCATTTAGGAATGCAGTTTTCACATCCATCTGCCATATCTCGTAATCATGATATGCAGCTATTGCTAGTAGGATCCGAATAGACGTTATCATCGCTACAGGAGAGAATGTCTCCTCGTAGTCAACTCCTTGAATTTGTCGGAAACCCTTCGCGACAAGTCGAGCTTTGTAGACAGATACGTTTCCGTCTGCGTCAGTCTTTTTCTTGAAAATCCATTTATTCTCGACGGCCTTGCGGTCCTCGGGAATATCCACCAAAGTCCATACTTTGTTGGTGTACATGGAGTCTATTTCGGATTTCATGGCTTCAAGCCATTTCTCGGACTCGGGTCCCTCCATTGCTTCTTTGTAACTCGTAGGTTCATCCGACTCAACAGCCGAGATTGCATTCACAAGCTGTCCGTAAAACTCAGTAGGTTGACGGACACTTGATGACCTACGGGGCATAAAAGGTTCCTCTTCATTCTCATCATGATCATCGTGAATGTCATGATCGTTATGAATGTCGTTCTGGCCATTCTCTTCAACTCCCACTGTGGAAGATGGTTCCAGAACATATTCCGTAGCCATTTCATCCAATTGGAGTGATTGGTCAGTTACTTCATCGAGGTCTATTTTCCTCCCACTCAACTCTTTCGCGAGAAACTCCTTCTCAAGAAAGTGTCCCGTCTTGGCAACAAACGTTTTGCTGTCAGACTTGTTGTAGAAGGTGTATCCACAAGTTTCCTTGGGATAGCCCACAAAGATGCACTTATCCGCCTTGGATTCAAGTTTGTCAGGCTGTAGTTTCCTAACATAAGCCTCACAACCCCAAATCTTCAGGTGAGACAACTCAGGTTTAGTGCCATGCCATTCTTCAAATGGTGTTGTCTTTACGGATTTGGATGGTGCCCTATTAAGAATATGAATGGCGGTTTCTAATGCATACCCCCAGAATGACACAGGCAAATCAGTATGAGACATCATCGATCGTACACTATCCAATAGGGTTCGATTACGTCGCTCAGCTACACCGTTTCTCTGAGGTGTGCCTGCCGGCGTAAGCTGTGGTACTATGCCACAAGACTTCAGATGATTGCCAAACTCGTGACTCAAATACTCGCCACCTCGATCCGATCGAAGGTGCTTGATTTTCCTTCCGAGTTGATTTTCGACCTCATTCTGAAATTCCTTGAACTTTTCAAAGGTTTCAGACTTGTGCTTCATCAAGTAAATATACCCATATCTACTCAAGTCATCAGTAAAGGTCACGAAGTAACGAAGATCATTGCGAGTGGGGATGTTCATGGGTCCACATACATCCGTGTGTATGATCCCCAATAAGACATCCGCACGCTCCATCACACCATTGAATGGAGTCCTTGTCATTTTGCCCATGAGGCATTGTTCACATGTATCAAGGGATCCAAAATCCAATGAGTTAAGAAGTCCATCCTTATGGAGCTTCTCCATGCGTTTTACACCAATATGACCAAGTCGGCAATGCCACATCATCATGTGATCTTCATTATTCTTCAATCTTTTGGCCTCAATATTGTTAACGTGACTCACGTCACCATCGAGATTAAGTATGAATAAACCATGCGACTCCGGTGCGTGGACATAAAACATATCATCCTTATAAATCGAACAACCAATTGTATCGGATTTAAAAGAATAGTGGTCTCGCTTCAAGCAAGAACCACTCACGATGTTCACACTCAATGCGGGTACATAGTAACATTTATTCAGAACTAAAACCAATCCCGAAGGGAGACTAAGATGCTTCGTGCCGACCGCCAAGACTTCAATCTGGCAGCCATTCCCCACGCGCATCGTCACTTCATCTTTGACCAAGCGTCTCCTATTCCTTAGTCCCTGAATGGAATTAGAAATATGAGCGACAGATCCTGTATCAAATATCCAGGATGTGTTCCTAGCGCTTGTCAAGAGAAGATCAACAATATGTATATCAAATATACCTTCGTCTCTCTTGGCGACCTTGCCAGCCTTCTTGTCCTTTAGGTACTTGGGACAGTTGCGCTTCCAGTGACCTTCACCCTTGCAGTAGAAGCACTCCGCTCCGAGTTTAGGCTTGGGTGCCTTGGGAGGAGCGGCAACTGACTTGCCATCCCTCCTGGGGTCACCTCTCCTGGCCTTCTCCCGTCTGCTTGACTTCTTGAAGTCAGTGGTCTTGTTGACCATGAAGACGGCGTGCTCCTTCTTGATTTCAACCTCAGCGCTCTTTAGCATGGCGAACAACTCAGAAGGGGTTTTGGTCATCCCCTGCATGTTGTAGTTCATCACAAAGCCTTTGTAGCTAGGGGGAAGCGACTGCAACACCCTATCAAACGCAAGTTCATCTGGAATCTGACATTCCAGAGCATTCAAGCGCTGAACGTAGCCAGATATTTTGACCACGTGCTCACTCACGCTGCCGTGCTCATCCATCTTTGCTGAGAAGAAGGCTTCAGAAGCCTCGTACCGTTCAGCCCTGGCTTGAGGTGCGAAGACCGCCTTGAGGTCGGTGATAATCTCATATGCACCCATCCTCTCAAAGCGTTTCTGCAGCTCAGCCTCCATGGAGTAGAGCATGCCACTCTGGACAAGGTTGTAATCATCAGTCCTGGAGAGATAGACATTCTTCTCGTCCTGACTGGCATCATCCGCTGGTGCGTCACCTAGTGCGTCCTCTAGTACGTATGCCATTTTGAGGGGAACGAGGAGAATCCTCAGGGTGCGGAACCAGTTTGTGAAGTTTGTCCCATCTGTTTTTAGCTTATCTTTCTCTAGGAATGATCCTAAGTTGAACGAGGGGCGAGGTGCTGCCATCTACAAGGTTGGATTCACAACGATACATATTTAGACTTTTGTTCATAATGTGGAGTTTCAATTTAATCTTAAAATTCTAGAAAGCTCCCACTTCGATAAACACCTCTCAATTTAACTAAGTGATTACACAATCCCAGCCCCCATACCTCCCCCGATATGTACGGCCCAGTATGCGAACCAGGTAGGCCTCTAAGCCAATCACATCAGGCATGTGACTCGTGCTCGACCTTTCGGTCTTCTGTGTTCCAGGCCCGCATCTACATACGTCAAGCCTGCCAATCGAACCTTGATGTTAGCTGTTCAGGCAAGGCCATATCTGCATATGCCAGGCTCGCCGAACCCAACCTCATGCGAGCTCCGTTGAATATGTAGGACAACTCCGGTATGTACGGAGCATCAAGCCATATGGGAGAACCTTCCAGGTGGTGCCCATCAAAAGGGAGAACACAATGTTGGTATTGTGAGAGATGGTCCTGTTTCGTGCTACCGTCGATGTATCTAGCATACTAGCATAAAACAGGAAGTAAAACTTTAAATCATACAACCTATGATCCCCCTTCATGCAAAGCAAAGTTAAAACGCCTTTCTACTTTAGCTTGTGCAAGTTTTACGTGGCTGCTAGGGGTTTCGAGAGAGAGAACCGATTTCTATCCTGCGAAAAACAAGCCACAACACCGTCTCCCATCCGTCTCTATTACACCCCTGTCGGGGCCCTCCGTTGCAAACATCTTCGCATCGCTAATGCAGAGAGACAGACACCCCCCAGCCACTTTATATGGTACAAGCCATATGTCAAGCGTGGAACCAGTCTCGCGTAAACGCGTAAGGTCGGTCGGGGGCCGCTTCATCAAACATTGCCGCAATGCTGAATGAGTACACGTGGGAGGGTAACGAATGAAGATTCGATGCCCACATCCTAGATGTGTTCTATCCGTACAATACATCTACGCATAGCTAGCTCTGATACCACAGTTGGGATACGAGGCAGAAAACACAAATTTTTCACACCTACGGTACCCGAACCCAAGATCTATGCTATGGCAATGTAAAGTAACGGAGGGAATCGGTGTTCATACCTTTGAAGACCGAAAGCGGGAAACGTTCTTACGAACGTGGTTGGCGTAGACTCAGAACTACGACCTCCCTGTCGTGTAGAAGACCACCACCGGCGAGGATGACTCCCGGTTAAACCTCCAGCGACGAAGCAGCACCACAGGTGTAATGCCTCGAAGGGATTATACACGTACGGCACAATCGATGTTCCTCCCGGGCTCCGAACCAGGCGAGCAGCGGAAAGAAGACGGCTACGGATCCCGACTCCGGCAGAGCGACGGCCTGCCTTATGGTGGAGAACTCCAATCCTGGTGCAGACTCCAAACAAGGGGAGTCCACTTCCGGAAATGGAGAAGGAAGAAGAAGGAGATTAATTGTTGTATGGAAAAAGGGGGGTCTACCCCTCTATATAAAGGCCAAGGGGGGGTGTGATCCCTCTTCCCTCCCCCATGTGGGACTAAACCCCCAAGGGGGGAGGGGTGCGCCGGCCAAGGGGGGGTTGGGCCCCACCCCTTGGCGCCAAGCCCAAGGGGGGGAACCCCCT
Source organism: Bromus sterilis (assembly GCA_950022295.1). Lineage (NCBI taxonomy): Eukaryota > Viridiplantae > Streptophyta > Magnoliopsida > Poales > Poaceae > Bromus > Bromus sterilis. The sequence goes on along the minus strand of OX465600.1, from coordinate 13,577,009 downwards.
CCTCCCCTAATGGGCCTCTAAGGCCCATATAGCCTTTTTTTCCATTATTTTAATTATTTAATAAGTTTTAAATATTTAATTCAGATAATTAAATAATAAAAACATTATTAAAACAATTAAACTTTATTTTGAACTATTCAAAATGTCCGGAAACCATTCCGTCCTCCTCCGGAACTATTCCGGTGATTTCTCCTATTTCACCGATTGATCCCGTAACTGTCCTATGCATCGATTGCCCTTAAGTGTAACACCCTAACGGTCCGGGAAACAGCAGACATGGTCGAGACTCTTCTCATGGACCAATGACTAGTCAGTTGGACCTGGTTACAATCCTTGACAGCCCCTGCGCTTCCATCGAATGAGCTTCGATCGCTTTTGGAAACCGTTAACGATACGACGTAATCCCTTTGTTCTGCGGTACTTTGTTTGTCCGAGGTTTGATCGTCGGTATCCCACATACCGTGTTCACGACAAACAACTTCTCTCGTCCATGATCATTGCATCTCTTGTGACCTAGTCATGTCCTTGCAAGGGGTTGATGCAATATCACCGATTGGGCCCAGAGTACCTGTCCTGTCACAAGGACTGACAAATCCCGCTTTGATCTATTAACATACTCATCAACCATCTATTTCGGAATACCCAAAGTGCTCCGTTATAGCCAGCATATTTCAGTCAGGCGGTGGGATACAAATCAAAGTCTCCTCATAGATCGTGATTACGTATGATCATTACGGTCTAAGGACTAAGGCATACGTTACAAAGTCATAGCAACGCTGAACTATGTGACTCGATCACATTGCATTACTTTAGGTGGGTGTCTGTCCATCACATCATTCCCCTAATGATATGACCTCATTGTCAATGGACTTAAGTGTCGCCATGATCAGGAAAGCTTGATCAATCAATTGCCCAATGAGATAGTTTACCCGAGTTAAACTACGGACCATGTTTTATACTACACCTGTATTAGTATTTCCAAGTAATACAGTTATAGCACAGTATAAAACGTATTATGAACAAAACGGATATGTGACAAATATCTTTATTAATTTGTCTCTAGGGCACATATCCAACACTCATATGTATATATATATGGATATGCATTGATTGTGTATATAGAGAATCGTCTCATATACATATGTGCATTATGATATATATAGAGCATAAGGCAAATAAAATACAAGATTGCAAGAATTTTCTCTTATATGAAATACCAACACATTACACGTTGAAATCTATATGAGTAGATTAAGATACGGATAATGAAATGAAGTGAAAGTTGGAATAACCTTCTAGACAAGAAATAGGTTCTTGTGGCTAGAAATTATATAATGGATGAAATCCAAATATCACAAGCAATGTCTTGATGGAAGAATAGAGATGCACCATGTACTGGACATGTGATCTTATATGTTCTTGACATATGATTCTACCATATAACATGTGTTGTGAATCCAACAACAGAATGACTCAAAAAGTTCTTGGTAGAAGAACAGATTCCGATGTGCTTTAGGAGTAAAACACAGAATCTGAATAAAGTGCATAATTTCAGTATAGAGAGGCATACTGAGGACTATTCTCTAAAATATAGAAATGATAATAGACTTGAATGTAATGCAAGATTACAATTGCAAGCCATATTATGGGTCTATATGGAATTAGAGAGATCACCAAAGACATGAAAGGAATGTGAGCAAAATTCACGGTACTACAAACATAATACTACTTAAGAAAGTAGACGTATGGATAAAAGTTTAGCGTTAGAAGTATTGGACTTCTGGCTGAGTGTATTTCCCAGTATATATGACTAAGGATGAGTCTTCTTAAAGACTGAACCAAGAGATCATTGGAGGATACTGTGAAATAATAGTCTCACTCTCCCGCGAAACTTATATCCAACCATTATATGATAATGAGTGGTATGTCAAAAGAGTTTTTGACCTATACCAGTTGCAAAGGAAACATACGAATCTGAATTGGTGCAGTTCGTTGACGAACCCTCTTCCATGAGCGTGCATGATCAATGAAACACTTATGTGATAAGATGTTTATGATCGGGAAAATGCGGCTAGATTATTAGCACTCTAGTGCAAGTGGGAGACTGTTGGATATATGCTCTAGAGGCAAATAATATATGATTATTCCAATATATCTAAGCAAGTTCATAACCAGTTTCATACCGTGCTAGAACTGCATCAGTGAAACAATGATGCAGGTGTGGTATAGAAACACCCAGAGTTCCTAGTTAGCCTCTACATCGATAACTAGTTCATGGTCAACATGATGATCGTGGTTTCGCGATCATGGACAATTAAGTCTCTTGACTATGAGGTCACCTCACTGGCTAAGTGACGTGATGAACATTACCCAAAGTAAGCATTACAGCATGATCAAATCTTATGAAGGTTCAGTGTTGTAATTACAGAACGTGGTAGACCGTTCCTTTGACCGTGAGTACGTGCATAATCACTATCTTCCCGGATGCTTTGACTTACATCCCACCACCTGACTGAAATATGCGGGTCATAACGGTTGTATCTTAGGTATTCCGTGGAGATACGTTGAGGAGTATTGTTTACAATAGCGGGATTTGTCAATCCATATAATGGATAGATACTCGGGGCCCACTCGGTGAGATTCCATCCATGAAGCTGCGCAGCGTGTGACTAGGTCACGGGGATGAATATCACGGGAACGAGTGAATGAGGATTAGTTCGGAACGAGGTTGAACCAGACATAGGATGTCATTGATCGAATCTCGGAACAATCCAGTATCGCTGACAAAGGGAATGCTATACGGCGTAAGGTCCAATCGGTGTTGATATCCGGAATGCACAAGGGTCATTATGGGCATCCAGGTCCCGCTGATGATCATTGACTGTTGCTTCTGCTCGGTCATGACTGGAGTGTTCTCGGACCGTAGGGTAACACACTTAAGGGCTCGATGAAATCGGAGACCTTTTCGGAACCATCGGAGCAACCAGAGAATAAGGGAGACAATATCGGAGGAGTACCGTATTGAACCGAAACAAGTTCGGAGTGAGCCGGAAGAGTTTCCGGAGCACCGGGAGATGGAATAATATGTTTTAGTTATTAATTAATTGAATTAATAATTAAAATTATTTTATTTCTAATTAATATGTGCTATGGGCCTTAGTGGAGAAAAAGGCCCATTAAGGAATTAAAGGGAAAAGAAAAAGAAAAGAAAAGGGGGGAAGGCGCCATGGGCCCTAGGGCCCATGAGGGGTGCGCCCCCTCTCCCCCCTTGGCCGGCCACCCCCTAGCAAGGGACTTTAGTCCCACATTGCTAGGGGAGGTGGGTTGACTCCCTTCCCCAGCCTATATAAAGACAGGCAGGGTGCACATAATTAATACACAGAAATTCGTGAGAAAATAAATATAACTCCGAATTGAGATCGGTTTTCTCCGGTCTCCTCCCCTCTCTGGTCTCTTCCACGGTGGGCTCCCTAGTGTGAGCCTGTAGTGGAATTGAGACCTCTCTGCTAGAATCGGAGGCCGTCGTGCTGCCGAAGCTTCGTCCGGAGGTCTGCTTCCGCCCCCTCCGCTGGATCGGAGAACGGAGGTCGTCATCGAGTCTCGTACGTGTGCGAGTACTACGAGGTGCTGCACGTGTGGCACTACACCCATCCGGGTGCTCAACACAGCCAGGGGGCTGTGAAACTTGATCGACTACATCAACCACGTTTGCGGGAACATTTCCCGCGCAACGGACTACACCCCGAGGTATGTTATTTCCGCACTACTATCTGTTACGGTAATACGGCTAGCTAGATCTTGGGTTAAGGGAACGCCAGTTAGAAAAATTTGTATTTTCTGTTGCGAACCCCAACAAGAGAGTCGTGTTCCTCGCTCACTTCGAGCGTGGATTCGGCCTTCCCGCTAGCGCCTTTTTCCGCGAATTCCTCGACTTCCACCGACTGCAGCCTCATCACCTCGCAGCCAATTTTATCATGATCCTCTACGGGTTCGTGACGCTCTGTGAAGGGTACCTCGGTTGCCATCCGAGTGTCGCCCTTTGGAAGCGCTTCTTCAACCTCCGAGCTCACAACGCTCGGACGGGTGCTGTGGTGGCCTCCGCCATCGAAGGCGGCAAGCCAACGTACCCGACTGACATGACCGACTGCGGCAGTTGCCTTGTCGCAGCCGGCAAGTCGAAGTACACGAGCCCCGAGATCGTCCAATCCTGCAAGAATTGGCAGACCTCGTTTTTCTACGTCAAGTCCCCTGACCAAGGCCCCGACCTCCTCAATTTGCCCGAGTTCTCTCTCGCCCGGCCGATTGAGAAGCATCAGTGGTCGCTGAAGCACGGCGTCGGAGACTGCGATGTCGATGCCCAAGCTGCCAGGGTCACCCAGCTGGAGCAAGAAGGACTCCTCCCAACCGACTTGGTAGCTGCGTGGCTTCACGCTCGGATCCTTTCCTTTCAGCGCCGAGTGCACCGCCTCTGCGACGTGTCGGTACCTCGAGATCCCACTCGGCTCTGCACGTGGCGGGTGAAGACCGAAGACCTTTGCGCCCGAGTGAAGGCCATCACCTCTAGCGCCTTGCCTGATCCCTTCCGCTTCGGGCTTGATTATCTCATTCGCCAGCGAAAGCCGCCTGTGGTATGCTCCGATTACATGCTCTTCCGATTGCTTTCTTTTCCGATTGCCCTGACTGCTTATACCTCCTTCTCAGCACTTCATTCAGTCCAACCTCATGGAAGACGGCCAGGAAGCTGGCGTGTATGCCCCTGATCGCACGGAAGAGGACCCCACCGACCTCGAGTACAACGGCGAGATTCCTTCCGCCGAGTCCAGTGGGGATGATGAAGACGATGACGAGTCTTCCGGAGAATCCTCCGACCCCATGGATGCTGATGATGATGACGCCGAGCGCGCCAACCCTTCGAAGACCAACACTCGGCCGCCAGCTCTCAAGGGGGTACGCCTGACCCTTCCCTTGAGCAATTTTTGGCTGAGTGGAGTGATGATGATAGTGTCTCAAAGGGTAATGGTTCCGATGCAGCTCCTCGAGCCAGGCCTCCAAAGGCGCCGGCCAAGCGCACCTCGGCCGCCGGCTCCTCCTCTGGTGTGGCTTCTAGCCAAGTTGCCAAGGCCAAGCCGACTGCCAGCAAGGGCAAACAAGTCCAAGAGACGACAACTCGGAGGCCGACCGTCCAGGCGCCGCTGAACGTCGCTCCGCTTCGCTGCCGAATGCCCACTGGCGCACCCAGGACAATCGGGTATGCTCTTGTCTTTATGCCTCCTGCTTCACTACCTTTGCTTCTACTGATTCTTCTCCCTTTCTTCCTTCAGGGAGCCGATTGGGCTTGATGACGTTGACACCGACATTCCCGTCCGTGCCCGACCCGTCATCTCGCCCGCTGCCTCTGCTGCTGCCGTCCACAAGCGGCCGGTACCCGCTCATCGCTCCTCCAAGGACGCCGAGCGCGCTGCCAAGAAGGCCCGTCTTGCGGCGACTTCGAAGACCTCTTCTTCCACTCTTGCCTCCCCAACTCTCCAGGGTGCAGCGGACCGGGTGGCTCCTAGTGGTGGAGGAATGCAACCGGCTGACCCGATTGCTCCGTCTCCACCGCGCCGCTCCAACCCGTCTTCGCCTGTCGCGACTTCCCCTGCTGCGATGACCGCCTCTGATACGCCGGTGGTGACAACCCCATCGCCGATTTTGGTGTCGGCACCACCAGTTGCCTCCATCGTTCCACCTGCCGTACTACCTGATCCACCGACTGTGACGATCCCGCCGCCAATCGTTGCTACCACTTCTGCTCCGACTCGCCCGGTTGCGCCGCCATCGCAATCGGGTGAGTCCGGTCCTTCACCAACATCCGTGCCGCCAGTCCTCACCACTACAGCTTTCGCCATTGTTCCTACTTCAGCGCCACCGCCGATTTCCTCCCCCTCCGAGATTCTTATGCGCTCGGTGGATCACTTCCGAGCCGAGTATTCTCGCGCCCGTCATGTCGGCGCTGAGACTGACGCTTCGCCTCGTCCTCGGGATCCCGTGACGAGCACTCTGAGCCGGGTGAATGAGTTCGCCGAAGCCCTTGCTCGGGACCTTCAACAGCTGACCTCTCACCATTCGGTAAACTCTTTAACCTTTCCTTCTGTACCTCTGTTTTACTTCGGCAATTTTTCTTCCGGTGGGTGCGCGCAAGCGCACCCAGTGGGTGTAGTCCCCGAGATTCGGGCCGATTGGTTACAATCGGTTCGGATCTTTAGCATTTTTTGCTTTATCGTTTGCCTTCCTCAATCGGTAGACTTTCTTCCGGTGGGTGCGCGCAAGCGCACCCACTGGGTGTAGTCCCCGAGATTCGGGTCGATTGGTTACAATCGGTTCGGATCTTTAGCATTTTTTGCTTTATTGTTTGCCTTCCTCAATCGGTAGACTTTCTTCCGGTGGGTGCGCGCAAGCGCACCCACTGGGTGTAGTCCCCGAGATTCGGTCCGATTGGTCACAATCGGTTCGGATCTTTTTCACTTGTTGCTTTATGTCTGACTCCGTCTTGCTGTTCATCACGGGCTGTCATGGAAGAGAAAAGAGTTGTCTTCGAAAAACTCCTGGAAGCTTATACTGCCAGCCTTCGAACCCTCGCCCAGGCCCAGCTGCAGGTTAATAACCAATCGACTGAAATCACTAAGCTAAGAGGTATCCTCTATCTCACCGCTGTCTCTTCTTCACTTGACAACCGCTCTGGTACTGAAATCTTCGCGCTCTCTTGTAGCTTCTATTCCTATGGTAAATGATCTTCAAGGCCGAATTGCAGAATTGGCTACAGAACTTAGCCAACAAGGTCCAGCCCTTGATAAAGCCACCGGGGAGGTAACTCGGCTGCAGGGGGTAGAGAAGGATTTGAATCGGACTATTCAAAGCCTCCAATCTGAAGTGGCTGCTTTTAAGAAGAAACATCTGGCCGACATCGCCGCAGTGACAGCTACTGGTGATGGGCTTCTTGCTGAACGAGATGCTGCCGTCGCCGCCCGAGTTGCTCTGCAATCTGAAAGGGATGAAGCAATTTCTGCCCGAGACTCCATTCGCCGAGATCATGACGAGCTCGTCGCCAAGTTCGAAGAACTGGAGAAGCGCAGCTATGAGGAGACCACCCGAATGCGCCGTCGAGCCAAGGGCTTCTGCGATACATTGACCGAAATGGATCTCCTCCTTGGCCGTGAGTCTTCCTTGTTGCCGAGTGCACTTTACGGTTGCTTTCTTCTCTTATATTATTACTCATGCCCTTCCTTCTTGATGCAGAAGCTTGGCCCGAATCTGAAGCGGCTGCTTATGCAGCTGTCGCCAAGTCCCGAGAGGATACCATCGCCGCTGGAGGGACCTGTGACCGTGCAGATAATGTCTGGACTCGGAACGAATATCTGATCGGCACCCAAGCCCGCATTCCTATTATCCAGGGAATTGCCCTATCCTTTAAGCTTGGAATTCTAAGGATTGTTGAAGCACTGTGGTCGCCGACTGAACTTAAGGCCGGATTGCAGAAGATGAAGAATGCTGCCGACTCCTCTGCCGAGACCCGTAAGGCAGACACTCAGGATGACGAGGATTCTGACCAAGGGGACACTCCGAATGCCACCACTGAGCAGACTCGGACTCTTCTTAAGGCTATCCCACGTCGGATCTACGTTCTGCTGAATTCTGCCGGTCGGACTGGTGCGGAGACCGCTCTTCAGACTGTGCTGACTTGGTACCCTCAAGTGCAGCTCTCCCGGTTGTACAGCCTTCGAGACAATGCCTCTGACCTTCTTGAGAAGACCTACGTCGAAGTCAATCGGCTAGCCAGCACTATGGTGAATTGGTTTTCTCCCTACGAGTATACTCCGTATCTCGACCAGGGAGGGAATCCGCTCCCTGCCTCTACCATCTCTGGCCTGGCCGAGGAGCTCTCCGATAGCGGCTCATCTCAGACGTCTCCGAAGTCTAAACAGACTGGTGCTGCAACTTCTGAAGCTCAATCGGATCCGGCTGCTCCACCTTCTAGCTCAGTGCCTCCGACTGCTTAAGCTATGTTATCTTTAACTTGTATTCCGACTGTCCGCTTGTAAGACATATTTTTACTTCTGTCGACACCTACTGGGTGTGACTTGGATGTAATGACCTTATTCGGCCTTGGGCCTGTTACTTTTGATGCAATCCGATTGCTTGTTTTTTACTTTTGCATGTGCGATCAACTTTGTGTCTTTGTCGGTTTCCTTTATCGGCTGCACTTGGGGATGTCTGCTATGTCGACCTTGCTGCCGTCATGCGGTCTGCAATCGGATCAACAGTAGACATCCAGCCAAGGTTTGATAAGTTTTCATTTTTTACACGACAAGATTTTTACCGCAAAGGATTCTGCAATAGCAGGCGCCGATTGCTCGCTACAAGGTCCGATGTCCTGATTTGCGGCGCAATCGGTGACTTTGTCCTGTCGACTGTGCCCTTGGTGGCCTCTTTCAAATTGTTTCCCGGGGATTTGTACTACCGACTGCCTCAATCGCCACCCTTCTCAATGCCACAAACCTTTTAGTGATTTGCGCTCGAGCTAAGTATCCGATTGAAGGCCAGCCTGCAGTCCCCGTGCCTCGATGGCTTATTTACTTGACCTCGCGGTCGGCCAGTCCCCGGGTGTGCTACGCACATCTCGGGTATGACTGAGCGTTGCCGATTGAGGCTAGCTCTTCGAATGAAATTATACAAAAGTACTCGAATGCTCATTTTCAGAGACATGATAACTTTTACTGATTGTTTGCCGAACGGCTTACATAAATTTCTGCCGCTCAACTATAGAACGGACACAACAACTCGGCGTTCCACGGCCGCTCCGTCTCTGCTCCTGATGTGTCCTTGTGCCGAGTGCCCTTGGTGCAGTCGATCAGATAATAGGAGTTGTTCTTGAGCGCTCTGCTGACAACAAATGGCCCTTCCCAAGGTGAGGATAGCTTGTGCTGCCCCTCTGACTTCTGGATTCGGCGTAGCACCATGTCTCCCTCTCGGAAAGCGAGGGGACGAATCTTCTTGCTGTGGTAGTGCCTCAACTTCTGCTGGTAGACTGCTGACCTAGACAAGGCCAACAGACAAGCTTCTTCTTTGAGGTCGATGCCGTCTTCTCTTGCCAATCTTGCTTCTTCTTCTGTGTACAGGGCGTGCCGAGGTGAATCAAACTCAATGTCGGAAGGGATGACTGCTTCTGAGCCATACACCAGGAAGAAAGGAGTGAATCCAGTCGACCTGTTTGGAGTGGTCCTCAAGCTGAACAGTACTGCTGGAAGTTCGTCGATCCATGCTCCGGGTGCCCTCTCAAGTGGCTCTACCAATCTGGGCCTGATACCCGATAGGATTAGTCCATTTGCCCTTTCGACTTGACCATTGGACTGTGGGTGTGCCACAGATGCTAGATCGAGCCGAATGCCTTGCTGAGACGCATATCGGGCCAGCGCCCCCTTTGCGAAGTTTGTGCCGTTGTCGGTGATGATGCTGTTAGGTATACCGTATCTGCATACGATGTCGGCCACAAACCGAACCGCAGTCGGCCCATCCAACTTTTTGATTGGTCTTGCTTCAATCCACTTGGTAAACTTGTCGACTGCCACTAGGAGATGTGTCATGCCACTCCGAGCTCTCTTGAATGGTCCGACCATGTCCAAACCCCAAACTGCAAACGGCCAAGCTATTGGGATGGTCTTCAGTGCCGATGCTGGTTGATGACTCTTTGCCTTGAATCGCTGACAACCCTTGCAGTGCTTCACCAGATTTTCAGCCGCTGCGAGTGCAGTTGGCCAGTAGAAACCATGTCGGAAAGCCTTGTTGGCGATTGCCTTTGCTGACGCGTGATGACCACATTCACCCTGATGGATGTCTCTGAGCAGCTCCAAGCCTCTGTCCTCTTCAACACACCTCTGGAGGATACCAGTTGCACTCTTGCGCATCAGCTCATTGTTGATTATTGTATACGCCCAAGATCTGCGGCTGATCTGCCTGGACTCTGCTAAATCTGGTGTGAGGATCCCATCTGCTAAGAAATCTCTAATCGGTTGTGCCCATGACGGCGCACTGACGACCACCATTACGGCCGCATGCTGAGGTGGGACTTCCTCTTGGATCTCGGCCTCTTGACCACTGACCTCCTCGATCTCGGCCACTTGGACGTCTGCCATTTCGACCTCTACTTCTGAACTGCCGACTGCGGCGTCTAGCACGCACTCGGCAGCCCCTGGTGCTGACTTCTCGTCTGGAGCTGGAGATTCATCATTGCACTCGGCAATTTCTGATGTCATTGGCTCTTCGGAGGTTGTGCCTTCTAGTGAGGCCTCCGCTTTCTTCCCTTTGCTCTTCTTCTCCTCTGCAGCCCCTGGCTCGCAATCGGCAGCCCCTGGTGCTGCTGCCGAGACACCCTGAGCGCTGGACTGCTTCTTCATGGTTGCAGGTTTGGCCGGTTGAACTTCTTTTGCCTTTCTGAGTGCTTCGAGATCGGTCTCCAAGATAAAAATGGACTCGGACTCTGGGGATGGAATGATAGATGGCTTCTTGATATGCTCCAGAGATACGCCTGGTGGGATTGATTGCCTTGTGGAACCTAGCTTGGACAATGCATCTGCTGCTTCGTTGTTTGCTCTCGGCACATGATGGAACTCGCAACCTTCAAAATATCCGCTGGTCTGCTGCACTAGGAATCGATAGCTTGCCATGTTAGCATCTTTTGTATCCCAGGTGCCCGAGCACTGCTGTACCACCAGGTCGGAATCACCAAAGCACTCGATGTTCCGAATACCGATTTCCTTGGCAAGCTTGATACCATGCACAAGGGCTTCGTACTCGGCGACATTGTTTGATGCTGCGAAGTGAATCTGAAGCACGTACTGCAACTGATCTCCTCTTGGAGAAGTGAGTACCACCCCAGCCCCTAGGCCATTCTTCATCTTGGAGCCATCAAAGTGCATTCGCCAGCAATCCGACATTGGGAGCTGCGGCATGTACTGAGTTTCAGCCCAGTCCACCAGGAAATCGGCCAATGCTTGCGACTTGATTGCCGTCCTAGGTTCATACTGGATGCCGTGACTGGCGACTTCAATTGCCCATTTTTCCACCCTGCCGGTTGCATCTCTGCTTCCCATGATGTCGCCTAACAGAGCCGAGCTGACAACTGTGATCAGGTGAGCTTGAAAGTATGGCTTCAATCTTTTGGCTGCCATGTACACTCCATAGCACATCTTCTGATAGTGGGGGTAGTTCTGCTTGGATGCCGAGAGTACTTCGCTGATGTAGTACACTGGGCGCTGGATTTTCTGTGCCTTGTCCTTCTCGGGCCGCTCCACCACCATGACTGCGCTGATCACCCGATTGGTTGCCGCAATGTATAACATCATTGGCTCCTTCTCAATCGGGGCAGCCAGGATTGGTGCCGTGGAGAGCATGCGCTTGAGTTCTCGGAATGCTTCGTTTGCTTGAGGGGTCCATGTGAACTTCTCGGTCTTCTTCATCAGCTGGTATAATGGGATTGCCTTTTCACCCAGCCGACTGAGGAATCGGCTGAGAGATGCGAGGCAACCGGTGAATTTCTGCACCTGCTTCAGGGTCTTGGGCTGCTCCATGCGCTCTATTGCAGCTATCTTTTCGGGGTTGCATTCGATTCCTCTCTCGGAAACGAGAAACCCCAACAGCTTGCCGGCTTGGACTCCAAACACACACTTCTCCGGGTTGAGCTTGATCTGATAAGTTCTCAAATTCGCGAATGTTTCTCTGAGATCATCTAGCAATGTGATCCCCTTTGCCGACTTCACCACCAAATCGTCCACGTATACATGGAGATTCCTGCCAAGTTGGGAATGTGTGCACCACTGAATCGTGCGCTGATAAGTGGCTCCTCCATTATTCAGACCAAAAGGCATGGTGATATAACAATAGGCCCCAAAAGGGGTTATGAATGCAGTATTGATCTGATCTTCCACAGCCAACTTGATCTGGTGATATCCAGCAGTAGCATCCAGAAAGGACAACAGCTCGCAGCCGGCCGTAGAATCAATCACTTGATCAATACGGGGCAGAGCAAACGGATATTTTGGGCATGCTTTGTTCAGACAAGTATAATCTATACACATACGCCAAGTCTTGTTCTTCTTCATGACGAGGACTGGATTCGCCAGCCACTCGGGGTAAAACACCTCCATGATGAAACCTGCCGCTTGCAGCTTCGCAATCTCTTCACCGATTGCCCTTCTCTTGTCCTCAGAAAAACGTCTCAGGGGTTGCTTGACCGGCTTCGAGCCTGGCCGAATGTGCAGCTTGTGCTCGGCGAGTTCTCTCGGAACACCAGGCATGTCTTGTGGAGACCATGCAAAGATGTCCCGATTCTCACGGAGGAACTCGACGAGCTCGCTTTCCTATTTATCGCTAAGTCCAGCTCCGACTACAACGAACTTGGTTGAGTCGGAGGGATCTAGAGCGATCTTCTTGTTGTCCTTGGCTGACTGAAAAGCCGATTCCTCATCTACTCTCTTTGCTGGGCCAACAGGAAGTGGATTCTTGCTTTGTGCTTGCGCCATTGCAATGACTTTGCCGAGCTGACACTTCTCTGTCTCCACCACTAGGGATTCAGCCAAACTGCTGCCAGCGGATGTGCACTCGAGGGACTTCCTGAAGTCTCCGGTGACTGTGATGACACCGTTTGGCCCCGGGATCTTCATCTTCAGGTATGTCTGCTGTGCATTGATCATGAACTTGGCAAATGCTGGTAACCCCAATAGAGCATGGTAAGGACTGCTGAGGTCGGCCACCTCAAACCAAATCGGCTCTCTCCTGAAATTTTCTTCCGTGCCAAATATGACATCCAGCCGAATGCGACCCATGGGGGTACAAGACAGTCCAGGAACAATCCCATGGAATGTCGTCCGACTGCGCTCCAGGTCCCGCTCTATGAGCCCTAGCTTGAGCATTGTATCTCTGTACAGAATGTTGATTGTGCTTCCTCCATCAACTAGCACTCGAGAAAACTTGCATGAAAATCTTGGTCCTGCAACCAGAGCGTCCACCACCAGCGGATAATTGCCTGGATTCGGCAAAATGGTGGGATGATCTGCTTTGTCCCAGGATATCGGACATTCAGACCAGTGCACAAATTGGGGAATCGGCGGCATAGTGGCGTTGACTTCTTGGGCTTGGGCTCTCCGACTACCCTTGTCTGTGGACTCGCTGGTAAAAATCATGTAAGCCGCATCCTGCTGCGGGTACTGGTTCTGTTGCTGAGGTGGTCCTCTGTTCTGGGGTGGTGGTGGTGGTGGTGGTGGTAAAGCTTCTCCCTTTGCAATGCTTCTCACGAAGTCACACTGCCGAGTGGTGTGCGCAGACGGCCTCCCAGGCGTGCTGTGCAATTTGCATGGTGCGTCCAACATATCCTCGAATGTGTATTTGGGCTTCATCTGCCCTGGGGGTCTCACATTTGGTCTCATCTTCCGACTGCCTCCTGCAGCCGCTGGATCTTCCTCGTTTTGAACAGCGGCCACCTGCCGACTGCCATACTGGGAATCAGGCTGCTCGTCCTTGCGCTTGCCGTTGTTCTTCTGGTTGTTGTTGTTGTTGTTGCGATTGTTCTCTCTTCTTTCCTTCCGACTGAGGCCTTGGTTCCCTGTGTCCGACTGCGGAGCCCCTGGTGATTGGATCACGCCTCCAACTCTGAGTTGGATAGGGCGCATCGCAGAATCGGACATAGCGAACGCATTTGCCACCTTCATAAGCTCAGCGAGCGACGTGAAGTCTTTGCGGAGCAGCTTGTGCTTCAACATTGAATCCGCCAGGCACCCATCAGTAAAATACTGAATGGCCTGGATCTCATGGACTCCTTCGCATGAATTCTTCAGCTTGATCCACCGAGATAGGTAATCTCGGAGGGGCTCGTCCTTGCCTTGCACACACAGAGCTAACTGCCGTGGGAGGTTGGGCCTCTCATACGTGCTTGTGAAGTTGTGAATGCGGTCGTGAAATCCTCCCAGCAATTCACACTGTCCTTGGGCAAACTGTTCAACCACGTCCGCGCTGAGCCTTGCAGCATGAGAGGTGCGTAGCGGACTGCTACACGCCGATTGCCTCCTGCAATGCGGACTGCCGTCAGGTAGTCGGACAGCCAATCTTCCGGTTTCACCGAGCCATTGTACTTGGGAGTGTCTCTCGGTAATGTGAAGCCTTTCGGTAATCTCTCCGTCCGAATGCGGTGACCAAAACATGATGGGCCAGCTTCTCCTTCTTCATCTTCCTGAGCTTCCTTCTCCAGGACCTCAATGCGGTGCCTTGCGTCGTTCTGGCCGATTTGACGAGGGCCAAGTCGGGTGCTGATTGCTGGTCTTGGCACCGATTGCTGCGGCATGTCATGGCGCCTGCTGTTAACAGCTGGCTCTTCCATTCTTCTGCTTGCTGCTGGGGGTGGCCGATTGCTTCTGACCTTGCTGTCGTGCCGAGACGGTGCAGGTTGATGCCTGTTCAGGTGCGATGCATTCGGTCGCTGGCTAGCTCCCGCATTCGGCCTCACAGTTCCTCTTGATGCCTCTGGCTCAGCATTCTGATTGCCCATTGCCACAAGCCTCTGCTCTTTTGCGGCCGCTATCAGCTCACGCATTCGGCGTGACTGTTCGCGCCGCTCATCTCCTTCCAATTCTTCCAGCTCGAGCGCTATCTGCTCGGCGGCTCTCAAATTCTTGTCCGGTGTGCTATATGTTGGCCTCTGGATGAATGCCGACTGCGTTGGCTGCTCCGGTTGCACCGGCCTTCTCGGACGCTCCGGCTACTCAGCTCCTGATAGCTGCTGGTCGACTGCTCTTCCTCGGCTTCTCAGGTCTTCCAGGACTGCGGGCTCAATCGGCCGTCGCGGTCCTGCGTGAGCTGCGTTGTACTCCCTTGTGATGGCTCCTAGCCGACGCTCTTCTGCCAACACTTGCTCAGCCCTACGAGCCAGAGCGAGCCGTGTTGTTTCCAGCTCGGTGTGCACCTGCTCCGGATCACCATTCCGGTTCACAGGTGTGTATAACACATCCCGCAATGCACTGGTGCCGATTCGCTCTGCCGCATCAGCTACTTCCTTGGCCTTCCTTGCTGCGCTTGTCGGATCACGGTTGGTCGACGAAGATGCTCCCACCATCATGACCGCGGCGTGCAGTCGGCCCTCCTCTCGGCCAGGTGCTGCGATGCAGCCCCTGGTCGAGAGCGGATCTGTAGCACACGAGAAGATGCGGATGTCTCTGGGATATGCCTCAGGGAAGCTGCCAATGAAGAGACGATGACTTCCCACTTGCAGCGACACTCCGGGCGGCAAGGGTGCTCCAGCCCTGTGCCGCGCCGAGTAGTCCACTACATAATCGATTGCCCCACGCCTCAGAATCAGGCCGGAGGCGTGGCTACCGCCGGATGCAGAGGAAAATCCCGTCCGGATCTTGACTCCAGTCGACGCCTCGGTCTGCCCCACGGTGGGCGCCAACTGTCGTCGATATGTGACGGCAGATGCCATGGGGATGGCTAAAGTGAGGGGAAGACACGAGGGAGAGAATGTCGATGGTGTCGGAATCGGGTTGGGCACAAGCACGGTGAAGACACCACGATGTACCCAGGTTCGGGGCTCTCCGGAGAGATAACACCCCTACCCCTGCTTGTCTCTTATATATCAATGAAGGAACTACAATAACTGCTCTTCTATCTTCTCAGGGGAAGGAGTAAACCGCCGCCGTGGGCAAGGTCCTCTCCTGCTTCCCTGAGGAGTGACTACGGGCAGTAAATGAACTGAAGGGGGAATGAGTTAATGAGATCTCAGGTGTGGCGTCCCTCGCGCAGGAGGGGGTACCCTGGCTCTTATAGTGTGAGTCCAGGGTACTATGGTAACTTCATCGCCGAATGGACCCATCCGTCATCCTCTAATCGGCCTGGGCCCACCGACTGCTCCTCTCCGGGTGACCCGGAGCCTACGAGCGGCGGCCCATGCTACTACCTCGTAGAACCTAGGAGTGAACAGTGGAGCTAGGGGTGCGGTCTTGTCGGCCTGTCCGCGGAATCGGCGGGGAGGTGACACCGTATCTCCAGCAAATCCTCGACACGACCTGGCCTTCCTGCCACCCAGATATCTCGGGATATGGCCTTTATGACCTCGTAATCATACCCCCGACTGGGTGGTAGGTTGCTCCGATTGCGCCTGGACCGACTGGTGGTTCCTGGTGGGGTCGATTGCTCTGGGAAATCGGCCTTCTAGGAATCGGCCTCGGTCCAGCTGCGGACCAATCGGGTGATCATCTTCGGAGAAGGGTGGCCCGATTGCGCCTGGGCCGACTGCTGGTGCTTGGTATGGTCGATTGGCTTGGAGCAATCGGCCGTACCTCTGCCCAGCTCGGCCCAGCTGCAGCCCAATTGGTCCATCCTTGTCTTGAAAGCTTGCTTCCGCTTGGGTTAGCCTACCCGGGTACCAATCCCCCGACATAATTAAACAAGTTTAGTTAACACTGGAGTCACTGACCACTGGCCCCCCCTTGTCAGATTTTAATTATTTAAAAGATTTAAATAAATTCCAATGGCTGACATGTGGGCCTAGTGGCTATTTTGTTTTATTAAAATGTTTTATAAATAAACAGAGGCTGACATGTGGGTCCCACATGTCAGGCACTGTTTTGGATAATGTTGATATAATAATAAAAAGAAATTCAGAAAAATCTTTTAAATGATTTAAACTTGGAAATTCAATATCTTTTAAACCGTAACTCAGATTCAAAAACTTTATACATGAAAATTGATCAGAAAAAATATAACGAATACGAATACGCTATTCGTATGTCTATCACACCCCTCTAACACAACGAACATCGAACCGTCCCCCTTCGGACCGGCGGTCCGATAAATTGTCCGGTACTGCTAAAATACCCGGATGAATTTATTTCGAACACGAAAGTTGTTCGGAATAGATCAACTAACCCGGATACACCACCCACACATGTGTCGGATGTCCACGACACCTCCGGCATGATATGTCCCCCCTCCGGACACCTTGTCCAATAATCACCCGGAGCTGGCCGTTCATCCCCGGATGAATTTCCGTTCCGAGCAACGTGCATTGCACTGCGTTAGAACACCGTTAACATTTCATCTGTCATGTCATGCATCTGTTTGTATATGCTTGCTTTGTATTTACTGTTTCTTCCCCCCCTTAATCTCCGGTAGACCCCGTTGCTGACGTCGACTACACCGCTGCTGAGTATGACTACTTCGTCGACGACCCTGCCCCTACCGTCGAGCTTCCAGGCAAGCAGAGCCATTCTGTTTCCCAAATATCGCCTATCTTTCCGTACATTTGTTGCACTAGGCATTTTTACTGCTGCTGCTACGTTGCTTACCTATTCAATTGCATAACCTGTCATTGTCGCCCCTTGATGTGCCTTCCTTATCCTATGCTGCCTATAAATATATATATGTTATTCAGCAGTGAGCCCTGCACATTGTTAGCTAGGATTAGATAGAGGGCCGTGATCACTCAGGGGAGTGAACGCGGGAACAAATATTATAACTGCACAGGTACGGCACAATGCAGACACCGCCTCAGGCCCCCTAGCTCGGCTCTGCTGAGCCACCATCAAGTGTGAGCTATCAAGGAGTAATCCTTGTACTCCACTCGTTGCTGACTCTGTATAGCCGCTCTAGGTACCTGAGCAACGGTTGTCCTTCAGGTAAGAAGTCGGGCGACCCAACGGTGCCCGCGAGAGGTATTGCGACGGGACGACAGGGAGGGCACGACAAGTGTACCGGTGTGCTTGGCCCCTGATCGTTGGCCGCGAGAGTTACCAAACCACGAAAGTCGAGCTCCTCTAGGAGCACACGCGAGACAAGGTAAGGAGACGGTTCACCTTGTTGGTAACCGTAGTGACTTGGTGGGACGACAAGGCATGCACCGATGTACTGGTGGGCCTGGCTGCTGTCGTTGTCCGCGGGTCAGTTAAGTCGAGGCAACGATAACGGTTGTCACGCAGGTTAATTAAAATGCTAAATGGTTCAGTGAATGTCTTGAGTTGGCTATATGCCATGTACGCACTACCTACCCGTGGGAATTATGAGTTATGGGCTCCTCTGCTTCGTAGTGTCGTCCGAGGACTCTTCAGACGTCAGCAGTACTGCGGGCTGATTGCCGGGAAGTGGTGTTGTCTTATTTGCTCGCGCGGTGGTGTCTTATTTGAATTTGCTTCAACTTCACCGGCCAGCCACGCACCGCGCAGGAGTACGTTCGGGTTGGGGTCCAAGGCCCCGCGTACTTAGGATTTAGACTGGCGGATGGCCTCTCTGTTGAGTTTGAAAGATGGGCTATGAAGTGTCGGATAGCCTCGGTGGAGCGTTCCCTAACAAGGTTCCCGCCACCCTGGAGATCCGTGCGTGTAGCGTAACACAAGTGCACCCCTGCAGGGAAGATTAATCTATTCGGATAGCTGTGTCCACGGTAACAGGACGCTTTATGCTGAAGCTGGATCTTATCACTACAAACTATTATTATTAAACTGTATGGTTCCGAGTTTTCTTTCTCGCGAGGATGTCGAGGAGGTGAACTCGGAGGCATTGTTAATTATTACAACTTATTATTATACAATGCTGCAGCAACTTCTGTTGCATTGTTACTTTATGCTTTATATAATCGTTGGCTGATTCTTATCTCATGCTGCAAGACATCGTCGGAAGATGCTAGTCTTCGATAGGCCTAGCTTCTTACCCTTGCTCTGGATTTCTGTCTTTCAGTCCATTATATACAGCCTCTTCTTTCCGTTGATACAATGCATAATGCTTACTAGCGGACGTAAGACTCGCGGGTATGCTAGATACTCACCTTTGCTTTATTTCCCCTTTTTTTTCGCTTTGCCTGATCGGCCGCTGCAGCCGACGTTGGAGCCCAGGAGCAGGAGTACCCCGGAGGCGCCTACTACGACGTCGAGTTCCCCGTCGACCAGGAATAGTTCGGTGGATCCCAGGCAGGAGGCCTCGCCTTTTCGATCTGTATCTCTGATGTGATTTGTGATAGCATTCTTAAGGCAAAACTTGACTAACTATGTCTGTACTCAGATATTATGGCTTGTATGACTTATGTATTCGGATCCTCGTGATCCCTGATATTGTAAAGTATTTGTTTATCCTTTTGTGTTTAGTGTTGTGCTGTGATATTCTCAACGTGGCACCCTAATCTCAGCCTTGTACCCTGCATGTATGATTACTGTACATGGATTGATTTTGGAGGCGTCACATCAGCTCTATTGTACTTGCTCTAAGATACAACCTCACTCTTTTTCTTCATTAAGTATTATGCCACATAAGCAAAATGCCTATGATCACGTGCTAAGATACAAGCATTGATAGTGCCCTTATCCACGCATCATACGTCCCCACAATTAATACCTAAAGAAGATGTGAAGAGGATGTCAGGACTTGGTCCACCCGAGGAATGCACCGTCTTAAAATTATCGGTGCGGGCTTGCTTCTTAATTATTTATATTATTTAAAAATATGTGGGACCTATCTGATGTGAATACGTATGCGTACAATGTTTATGTGTATAATGTTTATGATCGTATTTGCACATTTATACAAGTTTATTGATTACAATCACGTATATTTAAAATTTATACACTAAAGTGAACATCTTGTACAGGTTCTAGAACTCGGGGATGCATTTACCTAATTTTTGAATTAAAAAAAGAAAGCGAAGGTTCTGGAGAGAGATTCAGCTAGTGCGTTCGGAGGAAACAAACATGATTTTGACGGCTGAATATTCATTCAAGCGAGGAGCTGGAGAAGCCGGTTTGGTCTGGCCTGGCCCTTCCCTCCTCCCTCCGACCGTCCGTCCGTCCACTCAGCTCAAAGTAAAACGCCATCGTCACGCCACACGTGGCACAGAGAGAGGGCGGCGTCTCTCTGGCTCTGAGTTGGGCCGATATAGGAGGAGCCAGCCTCCATAGCGCAGCCCAGCCGCCGCCCCCCTTCCTTCCCGCAGATAACAAACGTAGCCGGGGGGAAATGCTGCAGGTGGAGGAGGCGCTGGCGGCGGTGCTGTCGGCCGCGGCCCGCGCCGCCGCGTCGCCCGTGCCGCTGCTCGACGCGCTCGGCCTCGTCCTCGCGGAGGACGTCCGCGCGCCCGACCCCCTCCCCCCCTTCCGCGCCTCCGTCAAGGTCCGTCCGTCTCCTACCGCTAATCCCCCTCCCCGCCGACGCTCCGTGGTCTCTGAATCGCTCCCACCCTCTCCCGCAGGATGGGTACGCCGTGGTGGCCGCCGACGGGCCCGGGGAGTACCCGGTGATTGCGGAGGCGAGGGCCGGCGACGACGCGCTCGGCGTGGTCGTCGTCCCCGGCACCATCGCCTACGTCACCACCGGAGGTGCGTTGCGGCGGAAAACACTTCGCTATTTTCCTCTCTCTCTCTTTTTCTGCGCTGCGCTGCGCTGCGTCCCTGGCTGACGCGGCCGTGCGGCTTTTGCAGGACCGATTCCCGACGGCGCGGACGCCGTCGTGCAGGTGGAGGACACCCAGGAGCTCGCCGCCTCGCCCGATGGGTCCAAGAGGGTTAGGATTTCCGCGCGGGTAGCCGAGGGGCACGACATACGCAATGTGGTATGCCCTCAAGTTTTGATGCTTTTGTTCGGATTTCTAGTTTTATGAGCTCTCAACTTGCGTATGATGGGAGTAGCATGGGTTGCGAGGCTATGAATTTGGTAGAAATTGCTATGGCCCATGCTTTGCAGCTGTGTCAGCTGCGCCTAAATTTGAATTTAAATGTTTGGTCGGGTCTAGTTCCATCTCTTGCTTTAGCATGTGCTGTACTGCTTCTCATTCTAGTTTTATGTGTCATTCTTGGGGTGAGACTATGAATTTGATAGATAGCTATGGTCCATGGTCTGTTGCCATATCAGCTGCATCCAGATTCAGCTTACATAGCTGCTTCTGTGTTTGAGTGGATTTATTTACTGTTTCATCTCTTGTCCTGCAAACTGAAGCACACTGTGACTTGGTTCCGATATCTTATGGGTTTCAGCTCTAGCCTACCCCAACTTGTTTGGGACTGACAGGCTTTGTTGTTGTTGTTGTTGTTGTTGTTGGATATAGTTGTGTACACTGCAAATGTATATTAGTTGTCACTGATGTTTCTACAGAACACTCTGTGCTATAAAACATCAGCAAAATTTTGCTTGCACAAATATGCTTTGTCCAGTAACACGACTTCGTGCTTTCTCTACAAAGATGGACCACAATCATCTGTGTTGAGCATTTTCCTGGTAACCGCTGTGTTTGTTATCTGAATATATAATTTGTAGGGATGTGACATAGAGAAAGATTCCGTAGTGCTCAAGTCTGGTGAGAACATAGGTCCTGCTGAAATTGGGCTACTTGCAACTGTGGGAGTAACTACTGTCAAGGTGAATATCTTCTGATTAATGTTACTGATGTGCACAACTGCACATGAGAGTAAAATGTGTAAATGCACTAATGCAAGATTCTGTGTTTGCACGGGCAGGCATACCGCCGACCGACCATTGCTGTATTTTCTACAGGGGATGAGTTAGTTCAGCCAGCCACTGCAACTCTCAATCGCGGTCAGGTTATTCTACTATTCCACAACGTTTGCGTCCTTCACATTTCTTTGCATTCCATATTTACCAAAATGCATGACCCCTCTGCTTTAAACTAACATTTCAGATTCGTGACTCTAACCGGGCCATGCTACTTGCTGCTGCTATTCAGCAGAAGTGTAAAGTGGTTGACCTGGGTATTGCAAAAGATACCGAAGAAAGTCTTATTGAGCATATGGATGCAGCTCTACGTTCTGATGCTGATATAATTCTTACTTCTGGTGGTGTTTCCATGGGTGATAGGGATCTTGTCAAACCTTGCTTAGCAAAGATGGGTAAAATTCACTTTGAAAAGGTAACATAGAAATTCTTCCATGGGTATTGTGTATCAAGATGTTGAGGCAGCATCAGCCTTATGATTGTATTCTTTTCCTGTATGCTGTTGGATAACCATTGAAGGCAGTTATATTTGCAAAAGATACCTTTTAAACTTGACTCCGCTATATTGTCCATTTTCCTCCAATAGTTTTAATCATTTGATGTATGTGCATGCAGATCCGAATGAAACCAGGGAAGCCTTTGACATTCGCTGAGATCACAACAAATGACACAACAAAGCCATCCAAAACAGTTCTTGCTTTCGGCTTGCCTGGAAACCCAGTGAGCTGTTTGGTTTGCTTCAATCTCTTTGTTGTTCCTGCAATACGTCTTGTCTCTGGTTGGTCAAATCCTCATCTGCAGAGGTACTTATCCTTTTGCTTATTATTAATTTTTCTTTCATCATTTTGTTCTTCATTTTCCATTGATGAGACTTTTTTAGAGTGCATGTGCGTATATCACATCCTCTAAGAGCAGACCAACATCGTATGGAGTTTCATCGTGCAGTCATCAGATGGGTGCTTGACGATGGATCTGGTAGGCCAGGGTAAGAGTTACATTTTACCATGGCATCCTAATGTTTCAGTACACCATATTTGACACCACCTAAGTAAATGTCTGTTAATTTATTGTTGACAGTTATGTTGCTGAGAGCACTGGCCAACAAGCTAGTAGCCGCCTTCTAAGTATGAAATCTGCAAATGCCTTGCTAGAAGTGCAAGCATCTGGGCAGGTGTTGGCAGCTGGAGCATCTGTCCAAGCTATACTTATTTCTGATATAACTACCCCTCCTCTGGATAAGCTGCCTGCTGCATCCAGCCCCCTCTCATCTCATCTTGTTACTTCTGCAAAAAGTGCTACGGTGGATGTGCCACAGGTTGCAGCCTCTCAGAATGCTGAGGTTAAAGTAGCAATTCTGACTGTTAGTGACACTGTTTCTTCTGGAGCAGGCCCCGATAGGAGGTATTTCCTTGAGTGCAATACCTTTTTTTTTCAGTCTTAGTTCTGTTGTTTGTGATTTAGTTCCCACTCTCCAAGGACATTACAAAGAATAAATCTGTATGGTACTCCTTGCAAAGTACACGCATCCTGATACACCTCTTTGCCTCAGAGCAGCAAATGGGTCACTCTTGATGCAAAATGAAATGAGTCAAATTACTGTCTATTCTTCACATATTCACATAAGATGGTGATGCGTCTCAGTAAGGACTCCACATTTCACAAAATTATTATTTGACCTGGGCCTCGAAATTTGTACTTACTATTTGCAAAGTACGTGCATCCTGATACACCTCTTTGCCTCGAGTTGCAAATGGGTCACTCTTGATGCAAAATAGAAGAGTCAAATCACTGTTGATTCTTCACATAAGATGGTGATGCATTTCAGTAAGGACTCCACATTTCACAATAGGTGTAATTTCTTTTTACTCTTTATTAAGTACATGCATCCTGAATTCCTGATACATCCCTTTGCCTCGAGTAGCAAATGGGTCACTCTTGATGCAAAATGAAAGTGATTCTTGGCATAAGATGGCGACTCCACATTTCACGAAGTTATTATCCTTTCTTGGCCTCAAAATTGCGGATTAATCGTGTCTTCCGTCTTCTGTGTTTATTCTTCGTGATGTGAATCGTGCTTCCGTGAAAAGTTACTTATGTCATTGTTATTTCTTCTCTTTTATCATCTCATCTGTAGTGGGCCAAGAGCTGTATCTGTAGTGAACTCTTCATCGGTGAAACTAGGGGGAGCAATTGTTGTTGCTACTGCTGTAGTTCCAGATGAAGTTGACGAAATTAAGGAGATTCTGGTGAAGTGGAGCGATGTTGACCGCGTCAACCTTATTTTGACGTTAGGTGACATTTTTGTTTTGAAGAAATGACTTAGCTGACATGATCTCAGCTTCAAGTTGTTGATTGTATAACCCCTGTTTCCTACTGACATGAGCTTCTACTTGATAATGTACATGCAGGTGGAACTGGCTTCACACCTAGAGATGTCACACCTGAAGCCACTAAATGTGTAATAGAGAAAGAAGCACCTGGCCTTGCATTTGTTATGATTCAGGAGAGTCTGAAGGTGATGACAATGTTTATTAGTCTTAGGCTTAACAAGTCAATCCACTGTTTTCTGAATGTTTCTAGACATTAAAGCTCCATGCGGATCTTCTCAATAGTATTTACTATAAAAAAGCCCACATGAAACGCACACAACCCGACAATCAGGAGTATACCACATTGGGGCCTGCACGGCAGGGACACAACAGTGGCGAGTGCTAAACTTGGGGCCTCGCTGCTAGTCCCGCATACAATATAGAGGGGACAGTGTCTTAAACTTGGCAGGATTCAGATTATTTTGATCTGCACTGACGGTGCTTACACTGCTTTGTTTGTTACAGGTGACACCGTTTGCAATGCTATCCAGGGCCGCGTGTGGGATAAGAGGATCGACACTTGTACGGACTGAAACCTTGGAATGCTTCGTAATTTCAGACCCACAGAAACTCTCACAAGTGTTCTCTTTTCAATTTTCAGATCATCAACATGCCCGGCAACCCAAATGCCGTCGCGGAGTGCATGGAGGCCCTTCTCCCAGCGCTGAAGCACGCCATGAAGCAGCTGAAGGGTGACAAGAGGGAGAAGAACCCCCGACATGTGCCTCATGCTGAAGCGGCACCCGTGGACCAGTGGGAGCGCAGTTTCAGAGCTGCATCGTCAGGTGGTGGCTGCGCATGCGATCCCTGAACCTGATGGACGCTCATCCACGGGCAGCACAGCAGTCCTGTGTAAACTCCAAGATGAGTTTTTGTGTAGTGTAAACCTCCAAGTTCAGTTTTTGGTTTCAGTCGCAATGTCTGTCGCAGACTTTTAGTCTGCGTTACAGCATAAAAATAAGGCAGCGAAGTTTTTTGGTTCTTGTGTCATCAGCACATTGTAAAACATCTTTTGTCATCATCATACAAGGAACATCTTTTGTCAGGATATATACCACTCCCTTTGGCGAGGTTCACAAGGCAGAATTTGCTTTAAGTCTTTGCTTTTTCAAATTTGATCTTAGTTTATCAAGGTCAAACCGTAAAATACGAATGGCAATGGACCATGGTGATATCTAAGAAATGGTTTTTTTTTTTTTGAGAAACACAGTACAACTTTGACGCTCACATACACGAGTATACAATCACCCCTGTGACGCACACACGCAAACCCTACCCTTATGAGCATCTTCGCAATACTGAGCCGGAACATCATCTTGAGATTAACGAAGCCACCACCTCGTCTTCGACGGGAACGTCTCCTCCCACTGAAAAGGCATCACCGGAAGCCTTGAAATGAATTTGCTTTAAGTCTTTGCTTTTTCAAATTTGATCTTAGTTTATCAAGGTCAAACCGTAAAATACGAATGGCAATGGACCATGGTGATATCTAAGAAATGATTTTTTTTTTGAGAAACACAGTACAACTTTGACGCTCACATACACGAGTATACAATCACCCCTATGACGCACACACGCAAACCCTACCCCTATGAGCATCTTCGCAATACTGAGCCGGAACATCATTTTGAGATTAACGAAGCCACCACCTCGTCTTCGACGGGAACGTCTCCTCCCACTGAAAGGGCATCACCGGAAGCCCTGAAATAAATCCAGAAAAATGCGAGCACCCATTGTCAAATCTGGGATTTGAACTCTGGTGGGCTGGGGATACAACCATCCACCTAACCAACTCAACCAGATGTTGATTCGCTATATCTAAGAAATGGTTAAACCCAGCTTAACGAGTTATGACAAGTATGGAAAGCAAAATCCTCAGAAAGGAAACAGGCAATATCCATTAATGTATGATGTCTCTAACAGGATGCAATACCATTTTACAGAAATACTATGTGATAACTTATCATTTACTAGTAGAGTGCCCGTGCGTTGCCACGGACTTTTGATTTTTTTTATTAAAGAACGGTACGGCCATAGATAGGTGCGTTTGTCACCGAAATCATAATGCACGCATCAAGTCGATTTTTTCCCCAAGATAATAGTCTCACAAATGATTATATCATAGTAATTTATTTATAAACAACATTATCAAAGCACATATTAAGTTTTGCATCAAGATAGCACAACTCCAGTCAAGTAGTAATTCAAGTTCACTTTTCTTACAATGTAAACTCATATAAATGTAATTTAACATTTGTGTCCATATAGATCAAATGATCCAACTTAACATCTGCATCAAATTAAGATCTACTTGATGCGCTTAAGAAATTCTCGCACAATATCAGGAAAGTTTTCTTTAGCTTCATTCATATAATGTTTGAGCAGATATAATAAGAACTGGATTCTCAACTCATATCCATCCTGCACAAACAATATATGTACTCAGTATCAATACTTCATGTCAAAGTTACTAAAATGTGTAACCGAGAGTACTCACCATAATAACTGGACGAACCAATTTTTTACCGTTCCACCAAAGCATAAAATAAAAAACAAAATAGCCAGACGCATCCCTGCAATTTATTAAATCAATATTACCTTGAATATAGTGATAAAAAATGCTTATATTTAAAATATTATGATAATGAAATATATAAATTTACCCATCCATGCTTGTTGGAATACCAGGCGGGAATACACGTTGCCATTTAGATATATCTGAATTCCATCCGTGTTGCTTTATTTCAAGTGCGTCGTTGAATTCCCTCGCGTATCTTTGTAATTTCACTAAATACCTTAGATTTTTAACCTCCGGCGATTGTGATATAAGGATAGGGTCCAAAATATTTACACGACGTGCATGTTTATCGATAACATATAACATGTATCGACCGACAGATGCATATGGGAGATAAATCTAGAAGTGGTAGCTATTAGAAACAATAAACTATGACAACCACGAAAACAATGGACAAAAGATCTTACTTACCATGTTGCACGATGAGATGTTGTAATCATTACCAGGCGGGCTATCAAACAGTGTTGCCAACATCTGAATAGTTGTCTTATCACAAAACTTTCGATCTCGTGTTGAATCTAATATCGTGGTCTGATTAAGAAAAAAACTTAGAAACATGTTGATACTAAATTTTATGAAGTAATAATTGTGATAACATACACAAAATCGTAGATCCATGTAGTGTTCAGGAGGGTCTAGGAGCCCAAATAACTCATCACATCCCAGTAAACGCACGGCCATGTTGAAAGAATCATTATCCATAGGTTGCTCCATGTTAAGTATACCTTGAATTTTTTTGAGACTTAAGCCCATTGGATGGGGTGTTGAGTTTCGCACCCATTCCTTCCTGAAAAATGGATGTTAGGAATCATAATAATGTATACCAACACATTACATATTCATAAATGATGCTTACTCCAAACACTTTGCATCATCGATGGATGTGATGTAGTTGCAAAGCCCGATAATTAATTCATGTTGATCCACGGGCATGGCGGGGATTGCGGTAGGTCGTTTGTCTTCGACTCCGTTAGGTGGATCATCTAGCAACTCGCAATCAGAACTATGTAAACTTTTTTCATCATCAGATTCGTAATATATTGGATTTCCTTTTATGCGATTCAAGTCTGAATCGAGCAATATGACAACTAATTTTTGTCGAAAGTGTTTCATATCCTCCTGCAGTTTTTTGAAATCAACTTCCATATAATATTTTGAGTTAAAATGATGAGATAGTCTATGAAAATGAAATACCTGAGTGAATTGATCAGATAATGCATCTCTTACCCAATATTCCATATAATTTAGCATAAACAGTCCACACGATACGCTACAATATTATAGAATGATGATTTAGAATATCATCCATAAGAATCAAACTATTTGAACAAACAATAAGGTTCATTATACCTACCAACATGCGTCGATTAAATTTAAATTTGTCTTGATGATAGTTTTTATTATCTGATATCTCAGTGTTCAAGGGTACAAAACACAATATTTTGCAATATATGAAAAAAGCTTACCCATCCGTTTGCACTGCCTCTTCAAACTGTTCTACGATCGTCCATTTTGTAACATTGAGATCGGGCCATTTATGATCTCTGTTAAACCCTGGACTCTGTTCAGCTAGTTTTAAACGCTTCTCAAGTCCTCGTAACTATTTTATATGAAAAATAAAGATTGAAGTACTAAACAAAAGATATGCCAAGGATACAAAAAATAAACGAAAGTTACCGTAGTAAGAAGGTCAATCCGTTTGACCTGAGCACCAAGTGAGTCCAGTACACGAATCTCATGTTTTTTTGCATTGACAACTGATAGATACCAGTGAGTCCGAGGAATGTTGATCGGAACGAATAGCTGGTGTAAATATCATATAAGTCGTAGATACAACACAGTAAATAGTAATAATAATTGTACATATGAACTAATTAAAAACAATAAATCATTATAGGTATATGTAATGAGGTGAGACTTACCATATCTTGTTGCAGAAATTTGTTAGCTTGCTGTACGATATGACGACATTTTGATGGGTCTATGTCTTTTTCTCCATCTATTTTTATCTGTCCACATAGATACGTGCTAATAATATGTACTCTATCACCCATCCTGTCTCGTAAATGATCATGAGCAAGCATACAATATATGTAAGCATTTATCACCTGCAATGCAATTGCCCATTTACAATATATTTTTATAATATTAGATATTACACATAGGTTAATATTATTAAGTATAAAGTGTATGCGATTGATCTTACACCACCGTTCAAGAACATATCATCCTTTATAAGGCATTCCAACTCATCCTTTGATAACGAGACATCTCCAATATTGACAAACTTGGTCTTTGTAGGGGCAGACCTGATTGATTCAATGACTGTAATATCTCTAGGGGTACATATGTAGTCTGTGGACATGATAAAGAAATGAGCAAAATTAACTGAATACCAATTATACCATATCACAAATGAAAGATAATCACATTGAAAACGAATACCTTCTGGGATAACATTTATATTTGCCCTTTTTGGTTTGTTATGAGCTATCATCGTTTGCACATCATTTTGTTTTATAACACCGAGTGACTTCCCCTCTCCTTCTGCCGTTTTATCATCCTCGAAATCCTTGTCGTTGTAATTTTTTTGGATGTCACTACAATCCATCTCGATCTCTCTCACAATCTGTAAAACAAATATATATGATAATCATATGCAACATATAATTAAGAAGAACTATTTGTATGTACCTCTTCTGGTTGTGTAATAATCGATGAATTTTCAATCGAATCCATCATCGCTACGTCAGCCAATGTTTCCAAAGCACCATCTAAATCCATCCGTTTTGTCTATGATAAACAAAAGTGTTACATATAAGCATTTTTATAGTCAAGCTAAACAATAGGCTCACTTATAAATCATATTTAACCCTATTCATTTAATATAAAAAGTCTATAACATTTTTCACATAAACCCTTGAAAACATTTATCTCACAACAAACAATTGCATTTTTTTAATAATATATGTCTGTTCCGAATTATAGGTCGTTGGTGTTCGTACAAATTTCCTAACGAAGATATTTCCTCCCTTACTCGCTCGCTGGGCACTCTGTCTCACTCACTCGGTCTCCCATCCCCAACTCTCCTCGCCCGCTCCCGCGTCCCCAGCTCGCGCGCCGTCGCCTCGGCCCGCCGCCCGTCTGCTCGTGTCGCCGCCGCTCGCTTCGCTCCCGTCTCCACTGCGTCTTCACTCTCTCCATGGCCCTCGTCTCCGTCTCCCCCTTCCTATCCATGTCTAGTGAGGAAAGATTCAACTTTTATCCACTGAGGAGCTCGATCTGACGGTGGAGTAGGCGATGGGGGGCTCGATCTGATTTTGGCGGCGGTGTACCCACTGGATCTGGCGATGGGGAGCTGCGGCGGTCATCTAGGTATGGGGAGCTTCTCGCGGTTCGACTACGGCGTCGCCATCGCCGTCTGCGTGCTCATCTGGCTCAGGTGGGCCGTCCAGGAGCTGCACCAACTCACGGTGCGCAACATGGAGAAGCTCGTGTCCGCCGTTGAAAGCTGCGTCGAGGACTACTTCACTAAGGGCGAGGCCGAGGCCGGCAAGGGCAGCACGTAGGCCAAGTGCCCGCTCAACTCCAAGGCGTCCTATCCCGGTGAGAGCCCACGCATGGCAAGTTTCTTCTTCTCCCTTGTCTCAGTTTGCTGAAATTGGCCAGCTTGAAAGTTGAAACTGGAGTGATTGTTGTTGCTGAAACTGAAACTTAAACAAAACGTTTTAAAACTGGAGTGATTGCTGTTGCAAGTTTCAGTGATTGAAATGTGGCTTTTGTCTGTAGATGCCGAGGTGAGATATAAGTTGAACCTTGTGCAACGGGTGCTCAGATTATTGGTGAACGTCATGCCGGGCTCGACCTCTTGCACTTCCAGATAAAAAGAAAGAAAAATCGCTGCTGCTCACTTATCATGTGTGATTTTTGATCCTACTCCACGGTAGCTAAATTTTGATAGTCAAATTTTCATTAACTTGATAGTTTACTTACTCCACGGTACATGTGCATTGGACTGATGGTGGAGTAGGTGAGGTTCAGCTTGGACTCTACTCCAAGATTAACCATGGTTATTTCACTGTTTTGTATTCTAAGATTAAACATGGAGTACTTTGTTAATTTTACTACTGCTATTTAAGTGAACAATTGCTGGAAAATTTCAGGCTTTGTTACTGTATTAATTTTACTACTGTTGTTTAAGTGAACAATGCTTGATTGTATGGATGAAGTTTGTAAAATATGCAATTCTTCTTTGCAGCCTACTATAGGGGAGCATCTGCTCAGGCGAGGAACAACGGGGTCGTCGAGGAGCAGCCGGAGAGCCATGAGGAGCCCCAGCGCCACGACAAGCGACGACCACCACCACAGCCTCCTCGGTATAACTTGATTACTCCTGAAGTATTTTAAAAAAATCCAGGAATGCTGATTTGTGTGTTTTTCCTCGAGTATTTAAAAAATTTCTCTGTCAAGGTCTGATGGTAAACTCTGTACATTGAGTAAAACTCTTGGAGTAAACTTTTCTTTGTGAGTATGTCAAGTCTGAATTATTCCTGGAGTAAAACATTTACTGGAGTACTGTACTTTGTGAGTAATCCTGGAGTAGTTAATGGTGTAGTTGCGGGTGTCCTGAATTGTGTATTTCTGGAGTAGTTCCTAATTTCAATAGTTCTCATCTTCCAATCAATAGCAGTAGTATTAAATCAAATTGTAATTGTTCCTGGAGTAATGTAAATCAAATTAAATCATTATTATCTGAAACTTTTCTATTAATTTAAACTACCTGAAACTTTTCTGTTAATTAAAATTAAAAGAATTTTTTTTCTTTCAATTTGAATTGTATAGTCTTTTCTGCATGTGGACTATTGTTGAGGTCTGGGATGTCAAATTGCTGCTGCTTCTGTCGTGTGCAAGGCGGGACCAAATTCTTGTGTTCCAAACCAAGCCTAATGGTGTTCTTCTGGAAGCTGTCAATAGTTTTACTACTGTACATCTCCTGAAGCTATCTCTAGGGCGCCTAAATCAGCAGGTAATATACTGGTTTAATACATGCAGTTCGTATAGGCTAACGTAGTGTGGACTCATCAGGATAAGTTCTCATGAGTATGGGCATCTGTTTATTGATTTAATGCAGTATGGTTTCACAAATTAAAAGAGTAATTTTGAGCATTGGCATATAGTAATTTTGAGGCTAGTTGATGTCTCGATGGCGGCAATAGCCAGTCGCTTAGTTTATTATATATTACACACTACAAAAATAAATGGAGTAAAACAAATGGCTGCTAGTGCTAACCTCTTGTACTATAGTATTCTTAATAAACTTTAATTTAACATGCATATGCACTTATATTGACAGTGAAACAAAACTCACGCACTGTAGCTTGTCAAGGAGTAGATCTAAAGTTTTCCCTGTAGATTTCAGACTTTGATCTTGCAGGTTGTGGTTCTTATTAGATAAGATTGCTCCACACTGTTTGTTTGCTTGCTTGAATCATCACGTCTGTTTATGGTGATTCATTTAAGCCTACTCCTAATGTGGTCTACACCTGATGTTGTGATCTGAGCAGGAACTTGCAGTTCTATGGGAAAAGATGAGATGTCATGATCTGAGCAAGGAGGATATATCCAAGTAAGTGCAACTGTCTATAGGCTAGCAAAAGCAATTTGATAGCATACGTCAACCAAAGATGATACTAATCTAACAATTATTACGAGGTACAAAGATGAGAAAGATCCAGATATGTTCATACCTTGAAGAACTCGTCTTGTTGACGATCACATGACATCTTCAGGTAATCCTCGCCTATTCTATCCTTTGCTACCTGTGATGGACGAGGGGAGAGGAAGGAGGGTGGGCAGCGGGATAACAGAAGGTTAACTTATATAGAAGGGTGATGGAGCGGAGAATAGGGCAGCAGATCTCTTTCCTTTTTCCATCAATGCAGATTTTTGTAGGGAAAGATATGAACATGATTTGCTACTTATTTTACCCAACCTAAAAACATAATTTAATTATCTATTTAAGTAAAAATTTTAGGCTATCAATCAATTTCAGTAGTAGTGGCTTAGTACTTCAAGCCCCTGGTGCATCACTTTAGCCCATCCCCTGTGATTTTTTTTTAACAATTGATTTTTATTAATCATTGATCATGATTACAGTCTTGCTGAAGAGCGTCAGCAAGGAAGGGGGATATAATTCAGCAACAGACATCTACGCCGTGACTCGCTCGCTCTTTTGGTGCAGAGATGCGCAGGTATATTACCATCCATCCCAATAAAACTGAACTTTGAAACTGAACGTCTTTTTCTTCTCACGTTGAACTCGTCCCCACTCCAGCCAATCTTTCTTGCGAGATAAGAGCACGGTAGGTGGAACGTATAGAATAATAGAAAATTGTTGTTTCTCTCTAGCGCTGATTTTCTTTAACGATCATGCAAGGACTTACGTCGTTCTTTGTTGATCTCAAGCAGTGTGGCACCTAAAGACCACACATCATGTTGTGCTAGTGGCCACCGTGTCCGGTGACGTATGCATGCAAACGATTAGGTACACTTTACTCTTGCCAATAGATTTTTTTTCCTTTTGGCGAAAATATACAAAATTTCTATACAACTTCTTTAGACAAAATAAAAGGAGAGAAGACTGAATATTTCCTGGAAATCATAAATAATTCAAGACATATTTAGTTTATTACTGACATGGCCAAGGATTGCATATCTTAGTCATGTTCTTGGAAACAGAGCTCAGTAAAACATGCTAAGTAAGAGAAATGCACAACACGATGTGATTGGGAGGTAAATAAAGCATACAGTCGCAACCCCCATCTAATAAGTAGAGACTAACTTTTAATTGTGATTTAAATAAAGGCATGGCACATGAGAAGGTGCTCCATAATTTCAGAGGTGTGAACCTGACATCTCCAGGTTACCACAAAGGGTTCAGTTTAGTTCAGCTTATAAATAAACACTTGGGTGTTCCAAATAGCTTATAAGATTCTATAGCCACGGTTGCGTTCAAATACATAAATAGAAAGATAAAATGCGAAACCCACAAACTTTCAAGTTCATACATGTTTGCATTCAAAATAGTAGAACACCCCATTCAAAATAAGTCTCTAAATACATGCTCGTTAAGTACCTCCAATGTTCCTAGCCGTTTTTACCTCCAAAACGAATATGAGAAGGGACAGCGGAGGAGGGTCAAATATATATGAGAGGACCATAGGAGTTTATATGGCGACATCAGCCGTTTTAGGTAGTATTAGGTATTAATATGGCATCTAATTAATTTTGATTCCATACTGAGGGAAAGAATTAGCGCCATATCAAAAAGATTCTTTCCTAGTATGGGAGATGCCATTCATGGTCCTTCATAAACGCTACTTCCTTTGGTAGATGCCATGCTCGGGCAAGTCGAGTAGGGGATCTACAAATTTATTTTATTTCGGGATATACTCATACTTGGCCATAAAAATGTACTACGGACTCTTACCAGGTTGCTCATTTTTTTTCTTATCTTTATTAATTAATTTACCCTACTCGACTTTCAAAAAATATTGCATGGAAAGAATTATCGCAAAAACCTTCCAAAAAATCGACACATTCCAAAAAATATTGCATGGAAAAAACCAACGCCATAAAAAGGGACACACTTTCCAAAAAATCGACACTTTCCAAAAAAATGCATGGAAAGCATCAGCGTCATATGAAGGGACAAACTTGCCAAAAAATCGATAAATGCACATGATCAACAATTAGAACGACATAATATTTTTATTTCTTTCTCATCTACCAAGCACAATTAGTTGCAAACACTAATATCATGTACCTGTTTAGCGATTTGAAAACTTATAATATATGTACTAATTGTGATAGTCTAAACCCACACAAGTCTAAACCCAAACGAATACCTTCTGGGATAAAATTAGACTGTATAACCATGTTTTGCACGGGTCATACATAAAACATTTGAACTACAGTACGTGTGTAGCAGTGTAATTAGCCTGACCGTTTATGTAAAATGTGGGCATGCAGCATTGTAACAGTGTAATAAAGCTATTTATGTCCATATGTCATAGATGTCCATATTGGTTCGGTTCATGAATTCTTTTTGTATCTGCTGAGAGTTTAATTTTCATGGCACCGGTAGTCTAGCAGACAATTCATAAAGCACTTGATGGATACAAAAAGAAACTACAGTTAGCAACAATACTTACAGTGTTTGTGTGTGTGTTTCTCTCTTGTTGCCTCATGCCCAACGCCTTTTCGGACAATTGGCCTGCCCAGCGACCCTTGCCGCAATCACCTACAGTATATTGTTAAGCCCCCATATAGGTGCGCTTTAGTATGGACTCTGGACCATGTGCTTTTGCCATTAATTCATAAAGTACCATGTTATAAATCCGAGGTACTGATGTGTAATGTTGATACAATCACAAAAACATCTGAAGTGGTATGTAATTGAAACTTTCCTGACATGTAATGTTCAATATTTTTTGCTAATCATATATCCCAGTAGAACTCATTTATGTGGCAACTATCCTGGCTGCCCAGAATTGATAATCATGTACTGCTAATAATGGCAATATGCCCAGTATTGATGTTCATTACTGCTAGTGTAGGTAATCAACCATTACAAAGATGTCGAGAGGGTTACATTACAGAAAAGCAACTCATTTTTCCAGAGCAATACAAATCAGGTTTGCTTCTGTTATATATGCAGGAATCAAACATGGTCCCATATTTATCCAATCATCATTCCAGCATGCCATGTCATATGTCTCTTATCCTTTTATGCTATTTAGTTTCAATGGAAGCATGCAAATGGCTACTCACCTGAAGAAACTTCTTAATGCCAGAAATATAATTGTTTGAAAGAAAGTTATTTTTCTCGTGGTGTGGTATCTGGATGTTTAGTACTTAGAATTTATCAATTCATTTCCCTTGGCTGCATATGAAAGTAGCATCATGTTCTTCGAGGTTGATGTGATTAGCAGTGTAATTAGCCTGTCATAGATATAATAAAATAAAATAATATGCAATGCTTAGCTGAGACACTATGTTTACCGTTGATCGGATGCCCTTTTTCATGTGCCTGACGCATGGGAACTGATGCCTGCCTCCAACCAAACAGCCCCTAAAAGCATTGAAGGTCAGTAAACTGATCAAACAATTAGCTTTAGACGTAAGGTGGGCATGTCAATGAGAAATGCACACATCTGTATTATCAAGCATTACATATATTATTGAAATGCACATAATATCCTCCAAAGAGTAAAATATTACAACAGTTACAGAGGCAATAATGGAAACTTATGACCAACATGTTAATCACTTTCACATGGTGATACTCCAGCAAGCTCCAGAAGTTTCATAAACTATGT
Source organism: Bromus sterilis (assembly GCA_950022295.1). Lineage (NCBI taxonomy): Eukaryota > Viridiplantae > Streptophyta > Magnoliopsida > Poales > Poaceae > Bromus > Bromus sterilis. The sequence continues at coordinate 13,541,175 of OX465600.1, read as the reverse complement.
TCTTCAACCTGTAAGGACTTCCTTGTAGACGATGTTCTTCATGGAGGTTTCTAAGGACTCATGCTTTTTTCGCTTTTTTGACTTGTTGGTCTGCTTCTTGCCATTTTCTTTCTCATTTATGACGAGGATCTTTATGTTTTTCTTTGCGGTGGCTCGAGACAACGCAACGTAGAGTTGGCCATGAGAAAACACCGGATTAGGTAGGTACACGCCGGCAATCGGGATGGTTTGACCTTGAGCCTTGTTAATCGTCATAGCAAAGCTAAGCCTGATCGGAAACTGCTTCCTCTTGAATTTGAATGGAAACAGGTCGTTGTCAGACGGGCATAGAGGTATCCGAGGAAGGAAGACCCTCCTACCCGCGTGTTGTCCAATAACAATTTCCGCATCGATGGCGTTCTTCTCGAAACCTCGGACCACAAGCCGCGTACCATTACATAGTCCATTTGCTGGATCAATGTTCCTTAGAAGTATAACAGGGCAATTCAACTTAAGTTTGAGTGCATGGGGAGGTAGCCCATTGGGAGTCAGATCATTCAGGAACTCGGGAGCGTAGTAGCCATACGTGTCATCCTCTGCACTGTCAAAGCTATGGTAGATTACTTCTTCTCCTTGAAAACGCTCGATCATGCGTATGTTTATCTTGTCGACATTTTCATTCGTGGTGGATAGGATTGCACGAGAGGTCATGTAATTTGGGTCAGACATGTTATCATCTAGACCAGGAAATACATGGTCAATCAGCTTTTCCAGGTCATCTGCATGTCCTGTAGATGGCACACAAATATCTTCAGGGAGTCGTATGTTGCCTTGATCGTCAACTTCCTCAGTGCCATTGCCTACCCGTAGCAGGTAATCCGCAAACCATGTGTCATTTGAAGCCCGCATGTTGGTGACGAGCCTTAGCTGACGCATACCCTTCCAGAGTTGGGAACTTCGTAGGGTTGCATCGATTATCTGACCCCGGGACCCCCTCCTGACAACCGGAAGCACCTGCCTGAAGTCCCCACCAAACACAACAGTTTTTCCTCCAAAGGGTCGATCCCGTCTTCCCATGATGTCACGCATGCTGTTGTCCAGTGCCTCAATTGCCTGTCGCTTAGTCATGGTGGCCTCATCCCATAGTATAAGCGATGCCATCCTAAGAAGCTTGGCGGTCCCACTCTGTTTGGGGAAGCTGCATGAGGCACCATCTTCGCAGCTCAACGGGATCTTGAACCTCGAGTGGGCAGTCCTGCCTCCAGGCATGATGGAAGCGGCAACGCCCGACGTCGCCGTAGCGATAGCGATTTTTCCATCGCTTCGAACCTTTGCGAGTAGCGCCCTATACAGGAAGGTCTTCCCTGTACCTCCAGGGCCATCGACAAAGAATATACCCCCATCACCGCTGTCAACTGTTGACAGTATTTCATCATATGCAATCCTCTGCTCAACATTTAGTGATTCTGCCATTTTAGTGTCATTCACGTCAAAGTCAATTGTGGTTTCCTCGATCACCTCTCTGGCCTCTCCTTCGGTTGGGTCGTACGTCTCGTCGATACTTGGAAGATTGAAATCAACGATGTCTTTGCCCATGGACTGCAACATACCCCTAATGTCAAGCAACACCATCTGCTCCACCATTTTGGGGCACATGTGTGATCGAAGGTAGTCGTCAGACATCGCCTCATGGTGCCTATCCCATAAACCACGCACGTCTCCTGGCTCGCAATGCACCAAAATAATTGCGAAGAGCCTCCTTAGCGAACATGGCATCTGGAATTGCTCTGCCTCCGTAAGACACTCATCGAGCGTGTTGTCTGCTTCAATGAGGCCCAACCTCTCAGCAGCCTCTCGGAAGCTACCACATAGCACACCGTCCACGGTCAGCAGGTCATCATACGATATCTTGCCAGGTACATGGTTTAGTAGCACACGAAGGAAGTATCGCTCCCCCTCGGCTGGATTGGCAGACACGATTCGACCTACTTGATAACGTTGTGACCGTGGTTTCCAATACTTCGATCTCTGCCATGTGAAGCTTCCAGGAAAATCTTTATATAGAATATGCCGAGCCCATGGGTGTTCTTGATTGGCCTTGAAATATTCTGTCAGCATGGATTTTGAAGCACTATCAGAGGCGACGATGTTTGCCAGATCATCTTGAGTACTGAAGGTGATCCTATGCATATTTGGGAGATGAAGAGGCAACTGTAGGACAGACGGAGAATTCTCACACATGTTGAAGCCAAATATCCTCCACATCGCCTCCGGAGGAGTAACCCACCTCGCATCTGTGTATCTTTTGATCTCATCAATGTTACCATCGGCATCGGGTTGGTCCATGCTGAACGAAGTCCGATCATGGCCCTTGTATATGTACTTATACAAGTATTTCACGGCCTTTATGCTAGAGCAGACCTCAACATTGATGTGGCAATTGAACATCTGGAGGAGGTATGGGTTGTAAGGCACCACCCATCTGTTGTCTAGCATTTTATGCCGGACCTTAGCCTGCTGACCGTTGTCTCGCCGCCGATAAACAGGGTATGAGTCCTTCCCTTGCACCGTGTTTTCATTGAAAGGGCGTGGATATCTACATTTGCATCCGTCTGCAAGCATGCAAACATTTTTAGGGTTCAGAACACCACATGGGCCATGCATCATATGTTTTACCACCATAGCGTAGAGCTCCGGATACTTCTGCTTGTTTGGGAGCTCGGCAGAAATGATCCGGTCGTACTGCTCAGGAACAACGAGCTTATATGTCGATTCCATGATTAACAAAAAGTGTGCATGGGGGAGGCCCCTCTTCTGGAACTCCACAACGTATACATACGCGACAACAACACCCAATATATGTTTCTTGAACAGCATCTCTTTCATGGCCTCTAGTTTGGCGTGGAACACGCGAGCTATGAGATCAGGTTTTAGGATTGCAGGTCATGGTCAAGAAGATGTCAGGCTTCCCGTACTTGTGAACAATTGCCATCGCATCCATATGCCGTCGCTTCATGTCGCGGTCGCCACCTGGGTGAGTTGCAGGGAGCACTGTCCTTATGCCAACCTTGCTGGCTCGCGTCTCTCCGGCTGTGATGCTGTCGACAATTCCTTTATATAGGTCGGCACGAATCTCCTTCTGATGGTCTCTGATCCATTTCAACCTACAACTCTCAATCTTAATGTACATGTCAACCCCCCATTGCTGTAGCAATCGTGCTCCACAAAGAATGGGATTGAATATCGCAGACCGTGTCTGCAGCATGTAACAGTAGTAGTCTCTGACGGAAACTCACAACCTGCTATTACCATCTGTTTCCAAAATGTAAATATGAATTTAGGCTTCATATGAGATTTTTTGTTACAATGATAGAATATGTAGAAGGGATACCTATGTCCTCGTTATCAGCATGGTTTCCTCTTGGTTGTTGTGCAATCTCCCAAGGGACATCACGTTTAGGCAGTTTTGGATGCCAACCGAGCTCCCCCTTTGGGTAGAAGAGTGGGTAAGAGAGTGGGTCATATGAGCCAGAAGTCACATGTATAATGTGCCTCTCGTTGTCGTTACCGTAGAGTGTAATTCTGCGATCAAACCTCTTCGCTAGGTCAGTGCCCTCGACCCATATCGCAGCAACCTCCGACGACACAGGTCTATTATATTTCCGTTGGTCTAGCCTCTGGTCTGTGTTGAGGTCTATCCTGTAATCGTCGAGGTTCTCTTTGTGCGCCCCCAAACTCCTAAACTGCTCGGAGTATGGGTTTCCCTTGAGGATGTCCACCAACTTCTTGACCACCTTCTGATCCAATTGTTTGGTGGCAGCTTTGCGATGGGTCAGGCTAGGATCATCGTCGTAGAAGTACAACTGGAGATGTTCTGGACGGGAGCTTGGCCCGAAGGAATGCACATTGTGGTAGATGGTACCATGCGCCCGGAACGTGTACACCCCTGACTTCATGTTTGTATAGTTATCATCGAGGTTGACGCCAAGGGTTGTGAAGGCGAAGTGACCGTTGAAGAACCTTATGTTGTCCCGAAAATGCTTTGCGTCCTTATCCGTGCTGGACCAAAGCCTCATTAGCTCTGGTATGGCCTCCGGTTCCTTCAGCTCGATTTGTCCGTTGCGACAACAGAAACTATCAGTCTCGTACTGGAACTTCTTGGCTTTGCAGTGATCACAGTTCGCAGCATGCTTTAGGATATGAGTGCTGTCTGGGAGGTTTGAGTAAACATAGTCAAAATGATCAACGTCGAACAACCCTGCACCAGAGGGATTCGTGTGCTCGTCTCCATCCATGCTATCAACATCGGATCCTGGAGGCATTTGTTTTGACATTTCATCAAGTCAGAACAATGTGCTCTTGTTTTCTTAATCTTATAAACTAAGATCGCGGGTTTTGATAGCGGTGTGACGTACCTTCACCGGCAAATAAGTAGTACTCATCATCCATGACGTCGCCGTCCAACGGATTCTCCTCCATGATGCGGCTAAGGAACGAATCTATGTCTCCTGTGACATTGGTGAAAGAATGAGTTCCATGCAATATGGGCATAAGAAAGGAAGAGAAAGGAAGTGTTACCCTCAGTCCCAATGGTGTAAGCTGGTGTTTTCGTTGCAGGTTCTTCATGCGGTGAAGCAGGAGACGATGTTGTTAGTGGTGTATCCATGGTTGTCATAACGCTAGGGGTTCTAGCTTGTAAGGATGTAGTTGTTGCTGCTACATCTTGACATGACAGTGCGATGGATTCAGCACACGGTGTGTTTTTCCTCTTCCCATATTTTGCCTTTCTCTCTGCACTTAATTCGCCCTTCTCATCAGCAGTCATGTTGTTTCGGCGTTGCATGCGATACTCCCGTTGAACTTTATTTTGATCTTGGAGATTGATCAGACCAGCATCCTTTTGGTTCTGTCTAGCTGCTCGTCTCCGTGAGTTTATCATCTTCCTTTCCTCTTGAGGTGTATTTGACTTGCGTTCGTTATCACGTTGCCTCCTAGTCATTTTTTTGTCATGAATGACATCAGATGTGAGAGTACCCGAAGCATGGAATGAAGCATCACCATGTGAGAAGGATGCATCGTTGGAGCTAGTTGGGTTGGCTGGTTCTACAATATTGTTCAAACATATTTAGAACATCATTCTATATCAAAATGAATCTGTTAGTATAGGCATAGTTTAAATAAACAAAGGTACCTGATATAGAATGGTTAGGTTCATAAATATTGGTGATATCACCAAGGGTTACCGCCCCTATATTTTGTTCTGTATAGGTGGAGGTAGTTGGGTTGCCTGGTTCAACAACATAAATCATATTATGTGAAGTAGTCAATAAACAAGAATGTCACAAAGAGAATGAAGAAAATCTATCCCATCAAATATGAAGTATCTTTTTATGTAAAATAAATTAAGATCCGTACCTGATACCACACTGTAAGGTTGATCATAAGTGAGATCACGAAAAGGGGAGCCGGGAACATTCGTCTGTTTTGTCTGACCAAGTATCATCCGTGGTGAGGTGAGTTTCTGTAGATTGACCGAATTCTCCTCATCTTTCTTATGATAAGTTGCTCGCCTCCTAGCGTTTATTAACTCCCTTTGTTCATCTGTTAAGTTTCTTTTACGATCTTTATCACGATCCATTCTTGATTTTGGGATCCCACTTCCAGCAACCAGCTTATGGAAACCACTTATTGTTGGGCTAGACACTGCCAATACAATATAGTTTAGATTTATTTAGAACATCATTGTTCATAAAAATGAAACTACCCGTATAGGGTCAATAAATAAACATCCATACCTGATATGGCATGGTTAGGTTGATAAATATTCGTCATATCACCAAGAGTTACGACCCCTATATTTTGTTGTTCTGTAAAGGTGGAGGTAGTTGGGTTGTCTGATTAAATAACATAAATCATATTATGGGAAGTAGTCATTAAATAAGAATGAAGCAAAGAGAATGAAGAAAATCTATCCCATCAAATAAATATCCGTACCTGATACCACACGGGAAGGTTGATCATTTGTGAGATCACGAAAAGGGGATCGGGGAACATTTGTCTGACCAAGTATCATACATGGTGAGGTGAGCTTCTGTAGATTGACCGAATTCTTCTCATCTTTCTTATGATAAGCTGCTCGCCTCCTAGTGTTTATTAACTCCCTTTGTTCATCTGTTAAATTTCTTTTACGATCTTTATCACGATCCATTCTTGATTTTGTGATCCCACTTCCAGCAACCAGCTTATGGGAACCACTTATTGTTGGGCTAGGCCCTGCCAATACAATATAGTTTAGACATAGTTAGAGCATCATTGTTCATGAAGAGTGAAGTTAACATAATCAAGTCATTGTTATGCTGAAGGTGTAGACATGATATATTAATATACCTGCGGTCGCTTGTTCAGGTTGATCACGAAGAGTGGCCTGATGAGCATTTTCTTGCTCTACAGAGTTCGATATATTGCTCGAGCTACTTGGGTTGCCTGGTTAAACAACAAGTCTCAGACACCGTCCTGGTTTAACAAGCATATTACAAATGCACGGGCACTCTACCATATACCTGAACTCGCATCGGAATGTAGGACAACAGGGGGTATAGCTACATCGGAATGAGGTGGCTTGCTAGTTGAGTTTCCCATATGTACCTTCGGATTCTCAGTTTACTACTTCACTTGCTTACATAAGCATGAAGTTCCTGACCCAAATTACATGACTTAATCTGTGGTTTTATACAGGTTACAAATTTCTGAAGCTGACGTTTCTGGATAGAAGAACGTGAAGAAAGTTGTTGCAAGTACCTCTTTGTGCTGACCACGGCCTTCTGGGCGTCACCTGTATGACATGCTCACCACGGCCCTGGGCGTCCCTGGCGTCTGTATGTATGTACGGCGCGGCAGCTGGCCGTGGAGGTTGAGACGCTTGGCGTCGTTGGAGGAGGAAAGGGATCAGATGGCACCGCGGCGTACAGGGTTGAGGCCGAGATCTGGAGTTGGCGTGGTTCCTGGTGGAATGATAGAGATTAAGTTTGCATCAATTAGCAGGGTTAATTTGGAATGTTAATTAAGTAGATTGATTTGGAATAATTAAGTATTAATCAACTTTCCATGCTAAAGAAACATTGTTTTGGCAACTGAGGTGGACGCGAAAAACCACTGTATATACGGATGGTGATGGGAGAGAATGCTAAAAACCAGTGTATACGGGTGGTGGTGGGAGATGTGGAGGCGAAAAAAACCGTGGAGGGCAGCCTACCAACTCCCCCTTTAGGAGTAGAGATCAGGCATTGCTCGCCGTCGGTCGCCGCCCGCCGCTCAACCGGCCGACGAGCTCTCTGTAGTCCACCTCCCTGAGGCGCAGCAGCAGGTGCAGCACGATGCCGGCGATGAACCCCAGCGCGGCGCTGGAGCCGGTGAGCGACACGCCGGCGCAGATGAGCATGACAAACGACTCCTCCTTGCTCCCCATGTCGCGCGACGCCATGGCCAGCTCCACGCCGGAGAAGAGCAGCATCACGCCCAGGATGCCGATGGGGAACTGCCCCAGGATCGTCACGAATGAGTTGCCGAACACCAGTCCCAGCACCAGCTTGCCGATGGCCAGGAACACCACCGACGCCCCGCTCCGGCCGCCGAACCGGTACTGCCCCGCCAGCCCGCCGGCGCCGTGGCAGCACGGCATGGCGCCGAACCAGCACCCCACCAGGTTCATCAGCCCCACGCTGACCGACACCCGCGCCGGCGACAGCTCGGCCTTCTCCGGGAACAGGTCGGACGACAGCTTGCACACGGCGATCACCGAGTTGAGCACCGACAGCGGCAGCTGCGGCACGGCGGCCTGCCAGAATCCTATCTTGAAGTCGTCCCATGTCATCCTCACCAATCCGATCGGAGCCGGCCCGAAGCGGAGGCCGCGGAAGATGGACGGGTCACGCACGAAGCAGAGCACCAGCCCCACCGCGAACACGATCAGCGCCGCCGGCACGCGGCCGCAGGAGCGACGGCGTGCGGTGGCGACGCCGTCCGATCCGTTGATGGTGATGTCGTCGTCGTCCCCGGAGCCGGTGGCGAGGAGGATGAAGAGCAGAGCGGCGAGCGCGAGCAGCAGACCGTCGAGTCCCAGCAGGGAGCGTTCAACGGAGGTGGAGGCGGAGGAGGAGCGGGAGAAGTCCTGGTGGTAGCGGATGTACTTGACGGCGGTGAAGGCGAAGGAGAGGCCCTGTGAGAGCTGCACGCCGCGCACGACGGGGAGCGGGAGGATGCGGTAGAGACATGTCATGAGCCCCGTGGCGCCGAGGAAGAGGAGGATGGCGGCGACGGCGATGCCGGCGGCCATGATCTGCGGGACGGTGAGGTGCGCTGAGGAGAGCGCGACGGCGGCGATGGACTTCATGGGCTGGACGGGCATGGGGATGCCGAAGAGGAGGCCGCTGGCGAAGTTGTAGAGCGCGGTGAAGATGAGCGTGGTGCCCAGGTCCAGGTGCGACGCCAGCGACAGCGCCAGCACGATGGGGATGTAGGTGCCCAGGTCCCCCACCGCGCCGCCCAGCTCCGACCACACCGACGTCTTCAGCCGGATGGAGGAAGGCAAGAACCATGGGCGCCGGTGGTCCTCGCCGTCGCCGGGCAGCAGAGGGTCGCCGGCGGAGGATGCCATGTCTGCACGACTGCTGCGGAGAGCAGAGTAGTGTGTCCTGAGCTGAGTACAACAAAAAAAACAAGGTAAGTGGCGTGCGGGACTTGCAGTAGATAAAGGTGGGAATGACGCTATCCGGATTCCGACAGTTTGGCACGATGGCGAAGTGCGTGGTGTATATATATACTCAGTGAACGATTATACTCAGTGTATATATATTCCTGTTTCTAAACGCAACTTTGTCAGATATTTGGAGGACACATTGGAGTTTTTTTAGAAAGAACTTCTGATCAAATTATAATAGGAGTACTCCCTCCGATCCATAATAAGTATCGCTCAGTACAAAATAAGCGACACTTATTATGGATCGGAGGGAGTAGTATAAAAACATTAATGGTTTTGTTTGATTTTTAGCCTAAGATTACCATACCTAAGAGCATCTTCAGCCGCGCCCCTAAGAGGCCCCTAAGACGGTGAAAATAGCGCCGGACGGAGGAAAATCGCCCAGCCGCGCCCCCAAGAGCCCAAATAACGTCGGATTAGGCCGAAATTGAGTCCGACAAACCCAAGCCAAACCCGTCGTGCTGGGGGTCGCTTGGGGTCGCCGTCGCCGGATGAAAGGAAAGCGCGCGAAGGGAAGGAAAGCCGGGAGGTGGACGCAAGAACCATGGACGCCGCTGGTCCTCGCCGTCGCCGGGCAGGAGGGTCGCCGGCGGAGGATGCCATGGGCGAGCGGCAATGCTTTCTTGGCTCCGCCCGGTGGGTGAATGGCTGGCCGCACTGCAGTGATGAGAAGCGATTGGTAGGTGAAGGAAATAGTACGTACTGTAATATATAATAAATAAATGTGGGAAGAAGAAAATATCTGAAGAAGGGGTGGCGTGGATGGATTCCGTTTGGTTGTTAAACACTTGTCTGCAAAATTACACGCAACCTAGCCATGTTTCATGTTGACCTTTGCGGCGATGCAGGGATGGAAGTGGCGTGATGAACTTGCCCCATCGTCAAGCTCCCAAAGGATAACAATGGCTGCGACGTCAGGAACGGTTCCAAGTGGCTTTTGGAGTGACGAGCAGGCCGCTTGACACGTGTCTGTTTCCTGACAAGATTGTTTGCGTGGTCAGCTCGAGTCCTTCCTTCCTGCAGGCATGGCGGACGGTGGATGCTCTGTCTTTATCTTAGGGCAACTTCAAGGGCCATCTAAACGAACATCAATCGTATCCTCCTCCTTTTGTCTGTTTAGATTGATGTTCCCAAGGCTGCATAGTTCGTGTTAAAACTAGATCCCGGCCGCGTAGATTATCACTCGTTTTGTTCAAACACCTTCATTTGTCTTCTCTTGAACCACTTCTTCCTTTTTGAAGACATGAAGCTCACGTTCATTGTCATGATCTCTGTTTTTTTCTTTCTTCACTAGTAAGCGTGCACGTGCAACGCACGTCTCGACTAATAATCACATGTGAAAAATTCCTTTGTATGTAAAAACATAATCTGATAGTAGTGAAAATATTTAAGCAGAATTATTATATAGAAAAAATAGCTTATAGATGGCGAGCTTCTTCAAGTGAAAGGCCAACCATAATGACACTCCCAGCACAAGTTTGATTGCTTGGCGGACATCCCAAAACTATTAGAAGTAGGTTTCTAACTCACCTACAAGTTGGGCTAGTGTTCCAAGGAATACTGCAATGTACACATTAAATTAAATTAATGACCTAGTACTATTTAAAATAAAATGACATGGTACGGACATGGCTAATCTGCACACATGGAACATATGCCCCTAGTTTTTAACATACATTTTAAATATATTTTAAAAGTCAAAGAAATTGGATCAAAATTTTGGGATGTACACCATGATGTCTTATGTGTTCACGAAGTCGTTTGACGAAAAACCAATATATGTTGTGTCATGTGTAAAAAAGACAAAATTTGTTGCTAAAAAGGCTTTTCATTAGACTTGTTCTTTTTACAGAGGTCATAAAACATATCGGATTTCCATGAAACTTGGCGTGCACACTACGAATGTTGACATGTACAGGCTAAATTATTATTTCAATTTTTTATATTTTAGAATATCATTTCCGAAAAGTAGGAGTATATGCTCCCATGTGTAGAATTGAATTTCTCTCGTACTACTCCCTTCGTATCATAATATACGATGTCTTTTGATACTATGAGAGTGTCAATAAATGTCTTATATTATGCTACCGAGGTAGTATTATATAAGCAAGTAAAGCATAAATTTTAGCATTTTGAAAACAAGCATGCAAGGCTGCCAATACCAATTGGCAGGCCAACATATAAGAACAAATTTTGCTTACTTGTACTGCAGATATTCAGAGGAAGCATGTACTAAATTTTATGTGCAAAAAATGATTTGATGTATATTCTCAGTGAGATTCTGTATAGTCCTTAGATTCAAATAGTCTAAGAACAAAAAATGCAGCAATCCATTGACATAAATGGCATGCATACAATCCTCTGAAGTCTGCAATACAATACCAATTGGTAGGCCAACATTCGGAGAACCATGTACTGAATTTAGGTCGTAGAAATTCAGAGAACCATGTTCTTAATTTAGCTTGTAGAAATTTAGAGAAGCATGGGTGGAGGTGCCCAGTCTACCATTTCCTGGATGTGTAGTCTACCTTTTCCTATTATCATTTGGGATTTCTCTATTTTTCTGTGAGGGGTGAAGATGTGCTCAGGGTCTTGTTGATCCAGAACTTGTTAACTATCTGACTTCCATACTACAAAAGATAGACATCTCCCAAATTATGTTGCCAATTTATTTCGTTTAACCAAGCTGGATGTCAGTCCTCCCAATTATGTGCTTACTTATATAATAGAACATATCGAAAGTATGTTCAGTGCCATGCATTCAGTTTCATGGAAAGCGCATAAGCTCTATATTATAGCCGTCTTGTATTTATTTTTACTCAATATATTAAGTAATAGTATCACAATTGCAGTCTTGTTTTTGTACTCCTTTGTATTTCTGACTGTTTACCCAAATCTGCCATGAAATTGACTGATGTTCATAATTCTTGTCATTACTAATTTTCTTGTCTCAAATACATATTATTCTAGTTAAGGTACTCTGAATAAATTGTTTCCTATGAGCTAGTTGCTTCCTACACCCTGCCGATGGCTAGATGTTAAGGTAAAGAAAAAGCTGATCAATGATCATGGTGCCCAGTTCCTACACGTGCTACTATAGCTAATTACAACTCTTCACTAAAAATAGCTTTTGAAAAAAATCTGAGCCTAGTTGTTCTGACAAAGTTTCTTGGATATATACAGAGAAATTTTGAAATACATTTGTTAAATATAGTATTTTCTTAGGGGTCATGAATCTGGGATTGTCTAGTTCTATGGATAGGAATTAAATAATAAAACATACAAGCACACTTATAATTGTGTTAAAGTGTAACCCCCCTGTCCAGCTTCCCCCTTGTTCCAGTCTATCACAAACAATGAACAATCAAATATTGACAGGAAGAACATCTTCGCTCCCACTCAATCCAAGCAAAACAAAAAAACTCAGCTTCCCTTGTCCATCACAACTTCAGAAGACAAACTTCAAGATTCTGACTTCTGCAGGTCAATTGAATTAAAAATATTGTAAGTAACAAACATTCAGCTTGGTGGTACTGTTATATGAATAAATGTGTCGAATTTTTATAGAAAAAACTGAAGGAGAAAAGTAGAATCCCATAGCTTTTACAGTGAACCGATCTAGCTGTTACATTCAGATTCAGACCTCTGAAATAAAACGTTACATTGCACATACGAACTATAAGTGAACTACAAACATAACATTCTGAATTCAGAATTTGGATACTGTGCACATACTTTTGATAATAAACTGAAAAGATGCTATGAAGAATTGAAGATAGAATAAACATTGGCATTATCCACTTTATTTAACAATGCAAATACTTGTGAAAGGTACAGAAGATTAGCCAAACCCCATTTCATTAAAAGAGACTATCACCTCCGTAATAAGATTGTCTTCAGTTGCCGCCTTGTCCCCAGTGTACAGGCTAGACAAATGCTACAGATGGAAATGGATCTGTGGGCTAGTGGCTCATCGTTGAATACCCATTGGAGTTAGTTTGTTTAGGAGAGGAAGAAAGAATTGAGTAAAGTAAAAAAGGAAGGGAAGTAATGCCTTGTGGAGCAGGAGGTGGTCCTTGAGGGGAAGCAGAGGGTCGAGTGGCACGCCGGCCTCCTCCTGCTCCTGCTCTTCCTCCTCCTCTTGGCCTTCTTTCTCGTGCTGGTCTAGCGGCACGCTGACGGGACGGAGACAGACGCTTCTTCCTCCTCCAGATGCGCATCCATGGCCCTCCCTCCTGCAGCTGCTAACCTGGATCCTTCCTTCCTTCCTGCAAAAAAATAAAATCAAAACCTAATCAGATCAAATCAAATTTTGCAGAAGAGGAGAGGGCAGGGAAATGGAAACCTCCAAATCCAATCCACGAAAAGTTGGTGGCGAGTCGGCGAAGGGAGCAGCAGCAACACAGATTGGAGAGAGGGGTTCTGTGGCGGGTGGGGGATTTTGTGCCTCCTTGCGAGCTTTGTTTGCCGGCGGGGATGGGGTGCCGCCAGGGGATCAGCAGGCTGGCGGGGATGGGGCGGGGGTCCTGGCAGGGGAGTGGCGGCGGGGATGGATCGACGGCAGCGGAGTGGCGGGGGAGTGGCTTCGGGGATGGGGCGGGGTCGACGGCTGCAGCGGATGGAGCGGCGTGAGATTAGATTAGACATAGCGAAGGGTTTTTTCTTGGGGACGGGAGCAGGCGTGTTGTGCCGCTAAACACGGGTGCGTCGTGGTTCATTGGATATACAGTGTTGAACGGACGAGATGTATTGGATCAGCACCTCTGGTGCTTTTTATATTAACTAGTAAGCTTGCACGTGCAACGCACGTGTAAACATAAAAATAAATTTTCTTATTCTTTTTTATATCATATTTTTTAAAAGAATTTGTAACATTATGAATAATATAGAAAGATTTTGTAGCATTATGAATGACATATGAATGAAATCTTCCACATATCAAATAAATATTTCGAGTCTATATCTTATTAATAAAATTGTGTGCTCATGACGCGGTTGCACATTAACAAAATTCTATGTTCGGCACATGATTGCACATGTGGGAAAAATTATAATTCACAGTAAAATGCCAGTGCGTTGCTACGGAAGATACATTTACAAACCATAAACAATTACGTTTCAACAATTTCATTGATTAATCTGAAATATAAAATCAAGATTATCTAAAAAAATCAATTGATAATTATTAGAATTAATTTTAATGAGATAAATTAACATAATGATGCATTGGATTGAATTTACGAAAAGCATCTTCATATTTCATTTGCAAAGAAAAACATTCATCTGATTTAAATTATACAAAGTAAATGTATTTTACTCAGAGTAAAAAAGATGTTTAACCTACATAAAACACTCAAAAAACATCTCTTTAAAATATGGTAGAAGAATAACAAGATTACATCCCAGCACACATGTTTAACTTACATGAAACACTCAAAAAAACATAAAAGACTGTAAAAAAATTTAGAGCATCCAACACTCAAGTTATAAGTATCCAACGAATCAACTAATGGTGGTGGCGGCGGTGGGAATGGGCGGCAGCGGCTGTTCGGCGGGCAGTGTTGGGGAAGGGGCGTCGGGGAAGTGGTGGAGAAGGGGCGGCGGGGGAGTCACGGGGAAGATAATCCTATACGACCCGGGTCGTACTAAACGATTGTGAGACCCATTCCAATCGAAGACACCTGTCAAAACCAAATCTCAAAGCATGCAGACTGCTTATCCAGTGTTTCTTTAACAAATCATGTTCATAATCCTAAGTTTCCCACTCCCAACGCACGTACCAAATTCCCTTTCTTTCTCCGGCTAGCTCGCCGCGGCCACGGCCGCCGGCGCAGGGCCGCTTCTCTCCGCCGCCATCCACGACCATGTTCCTCGACGTGAGCGGAGAAGATCCCGATGGATGTGCAGCCATATTTCTTAATCGATCGGTTGCCTCGTCCTCGTCATCCAGTAGCGGCTGCTCCATTGTGTCGTGTCGCCGGCGGCGAGGTGAAAGTGTGGAACAGACAGAGAAGATGAAAGGACGGGAGGAAATAAGTCCACATAACTCACTGGGGTTTCATAAACCGGTCAGTTCACCCTCTAAACTAAAAAACAGGGCATTTGACCCCCTGAGCTTTCCCAAACCAGGTAAACCATCCCCTCGCCCTGATTAAAATGGTTTTACAAGCGGTTTTGCTTACGTGGCAAGGTTGAACACGAACAGAGGTGGATGTCCCTCTGACGCACGAAGGCGTCATCCTTGTCGTCATTGTCGTCGGCATGCCGAGCTCGTTTATGAGCGAAGAGAAGTAGGAACCAAAGTTCTGGAGCGCCGCATGGAATAGAGCAGAGACGAGCGTAAGCCTCCCCAGGATCGAGGCAGAGGCCGGTGAGGTGACAAGTCAGGGGCAGAGGCGCTCAACGAAAAGCCTTGTACAGCGCGGTGTGCGTCACAACCGTCGACGACGTCTACGACGATGAGCTCCTACTCAGCACCCGCACGGACGATGGAGAAGGCCGAAGCAGAAGTCTGCGTATCTGGCCCAGTGTGTACAGGCCACCCGCGCATCCCGCGCCAGGCCATGGAGCACGACCGCTGTCGTCTTGTGGCCATGTACATGCACCTATTCCGTGTGACGCGGGCGGCCACCGCCATGAAAATACACCCAATACCATTGCCCTAATTTGCTCGATGAATACACGCATACATGCACAAATGTTGCATAAGTTAGCTAGGTATTAGTAGCATGAGCACGCAAGCACGTAAAGAAGCGTGGGAAAGAGGATGGGATGGAAAGAATCGTGATTAGAGCGATTTGCTACTGGAATTCATTAGAGAATTAATTGACTTGTCGTGCATTAATTCTTATTGCCAAGTGTCATCTGTTAGAGAGGGTCTCATAATTGGTATGTTTAGAGGTGTTGTGCCATACAACATGGGAGTAATCTGGGTCGTTAGATTAACATCATTGGACGTACGAGATCAAATGGTTCAGCCCCTCTGGTGCTTTTTATATTAGTAGTAGATATTAGATAAACATAGCAAGATTCACATTCTTGATCTCAAGCTCAACCTAGATCGAAAAAGGTTGCTGCATCATTTTTCTGCATGTAGCCTAGCCATGTTCCATATTGACTTTTGGGGCGATGTAGGGACGTTGCAATTTCTAGTCGGTCGGTCTGATGTAGCATCTACAATGACGGTTGTAGCAAAAAAAAATCTATCGTTGCAGCAAAAAAAATATTCTTCGCGTTTATATGTGATTTTTTGCTTGGTTGCAGCAAAAATTTGGTACCGTTTTCTTAGGTCACACTCGCCGTTATGTGATTGCACAAAATTTGGTCGCTAGTGGTAGCTTTCTCATTGTCGGTTACAACAGAATTCGCAGCTCCATCATCATCAATCAGCCGAACTCTGGAAGCGGCGGCCTGTTACGCCTTGTACAATGAGGATTGCTTGTACAGGTGCTTAAGGAGAGAGAATATGCTTGGCTTCTTTGGTAAAATCGACATCTATAATGGGTAGTGCCTCACTACAGGTGCTTAGCTTCAGTTTGCACGTGTAAATAACCTTAAGCATAGGTGCCAAGGAGAAGCAAACTTTGGCTTCTACTGCCTCTCTTAAGCACCTGATCAAGCACCTAGGATTAAAAAACCCCGGTTTTTTCGATGGAGCACCCGCTGAGGCACCTGCATTGTGCAGGGCCTTAGGATCCCCTTCTTCCTGGACTGGCATCCCGCATCTTCACCATCGGTAATCCTGCAGGTGAGGCAACTTGATACAAAAAAAATGGATTGTCGTGCCTTGTGTGCCGTCTACCGCAAAGATCTTTATCGCCCAACCATCGTCTATACCAACGACCTAACACTCCCGGAATCATCAGATTTGTATGAAGACCACGGCCGCCGCCGTCTATTACCAAGACCTAAAACGAGCGGATGCGGTTCCAAATTATGTTGCCCCTCACGATCGTCGTGGATGGGCATCATTGTAGTTTTAGACTAAGTTAAATTTTCTTAAATCATACAATTTGCATGAAATACGTACGGTTTGGGTAAGTTATATCCAAAATTTGAATCAAATCTATCAGAGTTTATACGAATTTGATGTTTTTTGGTTAAACTACTAGCGTACAAATGCGGCTAAGGTGGCATTGTCGGCCTCCCCATCAGTGTTCGCGAACGAATGCAGTGTCCGTTTTAACGGATAGCATTGGAAATACCCTAGTACACTAGAGAAATATAGAAGAAAAAACATCAAAATTAATAAATTTACGGAAATGATACGCACCACACGTGTGGGCGGAGCGCTTCCGTCCACACGTTTTTAGATGACAATTTTAGTTATGTATAGATGACAATTATAAGCCAAAATTGCCATGTTGAAGCAAAAATTGACATATATGTTTCAACATGGCAATTTTGGCTCATAATTGCCATCTATACATAACTAAAATTACCATCTAAAAACGTGTGGGCGGAAGCGCTTCGCACACACGTGTGGCAACTATTGGGTCCTAAATTTAATGCCCTTGAACAAAACGCCTCCCTGGCCATCGCGGGAGCCCTTGAATAAATTTGTTCTACGCAGTTGTCCCTTTCCGTTTTTATTTATAACGTAGCAACTTTTTCCTTTTCCGGATCTGAGCACCACACAAACAATGACAACATTCATCTATTCCCAAGCGATAGCGACGACAGACATCGAGACGAGCCCGTCATATCAGAATGTCACCAACTTAATATACACGAAGTCAAGCCGGACGTCGTCGCAACAACGACGCCGGACGCCGAGACGAGCCCGTCACATCAGAGCCTCACCATCTTAATGTACGTGAAGTCGAGGCGGACGTCGTCGCAGCAATGACGGACGTCGAGACAAACCTGTCATATGAGAACCTCACCAACTTAGTGTACGCGAAGTCGAGGCGGATGTCGTCGCGGCAGCGACTACGAACGCCGAAACGAGCCCATCACAACAGAGTCTCACCATCTTAGTGTACACGAACTCGAGGCGAACTTCATCGCGGAAGCGACGACGGACGCCGAGATGAGCCCGTCATATCAGAGCCTCACCAACTTAGTCTATGCGAAGTCGAGGCGGACGTCGTCGCGGCAGCGACGACGGACACCGAGACGAGCCCGTTATATCAGAGCCTCACCAGCTTAGTGTACGCGAAGTCGAGGCGGACGTCGTCGCGACAGTGACGACGGACGCCGAGACAAGCCCGTCATATCAGAGCCTCACCAACTATCTTAGGGTGGAGGGCTGTTGGATAGGCACCATTTTATATATCTTTCTAAATGAAAGGTAAACAGAAGAAAACCATGCTTAGTGTGCGCGAAGTCGAGGTGGACATTGTCGCGGCAGCGACGACGGACGCCGAGACGAGCCCACCACATCATAGCCTCACTATCTTAGTTTACGCAAAGTCGAGGTGGACGACGTCGCGGCAGCGACAGACGCCGAGATGAGCCCGTCATATCAGAGCCTCACCATCTTAGTGTACGCGAAGTCGAGGCATTTGTCGTCGCGACAGCGTCGGCGGACGCCGAGACTAGCACGTCATATCAGAGCCTCACCAGCTTAATACGCGAAGTCAAGGCGAACATCGTCACGGCAACGATGACGGACGCCGAGACGAGCCCGTCACACCAGAACCTCATTGAAAAACCTTGCATTACTATTCTTGAAAAACCACTGGCCTACAATGGGAATGGTCTATAAAAAACTAGAGCCATTATAGATTGTTATAGACCAATAAACAATTTGAAAAGGAAATAGATAAAGGAAAACGAAAAAAAAGAATAGGCTCGCGCGCAATGTTGTGGGCTGGGCTGAACACGAAAGAAAAGAAAACGCCCATTATCTCATTGTCATTTAGCGGCCAGAAACCGGGGCGCGCCGTCCACGCCACACGCGCGAGCGCCGCACTTTCATACTACATCTGTTGGATATATGCTCTAAAGGCAAATAATATATGATTATTCCAATATATCTAAGTAAGTTCATAACCAGTTTCATACCGTGCTAGAACTGTGTCAGTGAAACAATGATGCATGTGTGGTATAGAAACCCCCAGAGCTCCTAGTTAGCCTCTATATCGATAGACCGTTCCTTTGACCGTGAGTACATGCATAATTGCTATCTTCCCGGATGCTTTGAGTTACATCCCACCACCTGACTGAAATATGCGGGTCATAACGGTTGTATCTTGGGTATTCCGTGGAGATATGTTGAGGAGTATTGTTACAAGAGCGGGATTTGTCACTCCATATAATGGATAGATACTCGGGGCCCACTCGGTGAGATTCCATCCATAAAGCTGCAGCGTGTGACTAGGTCACGGGGATGAATATCACGGGAACGAGTGAATGAGGATTAAATCAGAACGATGTTGAACCAGACATAGGATGTCACTGATCGAATCTCGGAACAATCCAGTATCACTGACAAAGGGAATGCTATACGGCGTAAGGTCCAATCGGTGTTTGATATCCGGAATGCACAGGGGTCATTATGGGCATCCAGGTCCCGCTGATGATCATTGACCGTAGCCTCATCTCGGTCATGACTGGAGTGTTCTCGGACCGTAGGGTAACACACTTAAGGGCTGGATGAAATCGGAGACCTTTTCGGAACCATCGGAGTAACCAGAGAATAAAGGAAACGACATCGGAGAAGTACCGTGTTGAACCGAACAAGTTCGGAGTGAACCAGAAGGTGTTCCGGAACATCAGGAGATGGAATATTATGTTTTAGTTATTAATTAATTGAATTAATAATTAAAATTATTTTATTTCTAATTAATATGTGCAATGGGCCTTAGTGGAGAAAAAGGCCCATTAGGGGAATTAAAAGGGAAAAAAGAAAAAGGAAAGAGGGGGAGGCGCCATGGGCCCTAGGGCCCATGAGGGGTGCGCCCCCTCCCCCCCTTGGCCGGCCACCCCCCTTAGCAAAGGGACTTTAGTCCCACATTGCTAAGGGAGAGGGGTTGATTCCCTCCCTCTGCCTATATATAGATGGGCAGGGTGCACATATTTAATACACAGAAATTCGTGAGAAAATAAATATTACTCCGAATTGAGATCGGTTTTCTCCGGTCTTCTCCCCTCCCTTGTCTCTTTCACGGTGGGCTCCCTAGTGTGAGCCTATAGTGGAACTGAGGCTTCTCTGCTAGAATCGGAGGCCGTCGTGCCGCCGAAGCTCCGTCCGGAGGTCTGCTTCCGCCACCTTCGCTGGATCGGAGAACGGAGGTCGTCATCGAGTCTCGTACGTGTGCGAGTACTACGAGGTGCTACACGTGTGGCACTACACCCATCAGGGTGCTCAACACAACCAGGGGGCTGTGAAACTTGATCGGCTACATCAACCACGTTTGCGGGAACGTTTCCCGCGCAACGGACTACACCCCGAGGTATGTTATTTCCGCACTACTTTCCGTTACGGTAATACGACTAGCTAGATCTTGGGTTATGGGAACGCTAGTTAGAAAAATTTGTGTTTTCTGCTGCGAACCCCAACAGTGGTATCATGAGCTAGGTTTATGCTTAGTATTACTGTACGGATAGAACACATCGGGGATGTGGGCGTTGATTGTATGATTGTTACCCTCCCACGTGTACTTGTTCACATCTGCGGCATTGTTTGATGAAGCGGCCCCCGACCGACCTTACGCGTACACATACGCGAGACTGGTTCCACGCTTGACATACGGCTTGCACCATATAAAGTGGCTGGGGGGGTGCCTGTCTCTCTACTTTAGCGGATGTGGCATTTGCAACGGAGGGCCCCGTGCGGGGTGTAATAGAGACAATCGTATGGTTGAACTTGTGGTTGACTCGTAGGTTAAAACCTGTTTAACTATGAAAGCCCTAGCAGCCACGTAAAACTTGCAATATACAACTAGATCGTCTAAACCTTGTATTGCTAAGTGGGGGCTATCATTCGTATGTTTGTGATGTAGCAATAGCTTTGCTATGTGTTACTAGTAAGTAGTAATCGTCATCATAAAACAAACTAAAATGGAGACACTGTAGACTTAGTGTTGCCATAGCTCAGACATCTTAAAACTTGCTAGTATAGGATACACGACAGTAGCATGTGATAAGATGATCCCTTAACAAAGCCAAACACAAGTATTCTACCGAAGTGTGCACTGCCTGGAAGGTTCTCCCATATGGCTTGATGCTCCGTACATACCGGAGTTGTCCTACATATTCAATGGAGTTCGCATGAGGTTGGGTTCGGCAAGCCTGGCATATGCAGATATGGCCTTGCAGAGCAGCATATAACATGGATGTTAATTTGGCGAGCCTAGCATATGCAGATATGGCCTCGGAATACTAGAGATCGAAAGATCGAGCATGAGTCACAGTACATATAAGATAATGTGATCGCACAAGTTGTTGTCTACCTTTGAAACTGACCCGTCGGCAGTGTGATATTCGAGGTCGGGCAGTGAATCTGGATCATATAATCACTAAAACTTCCTAGATATGAATTGTTTTAGTGCGAGCTCATATATAATATGATTATATGAATTCATTGTTGTGAACTAGTCTTAATTGTGTTCCTTGCAATTATGTTTGTAGAAAATGAATGCACTAGAGCAACGTGAACTATCTTTCTTCATGGAAGGTGAAAGACTTAGAGTAAATGGGTCAAACTTTGCTGACTGGTACTCACGCCTTAGGACGTCGCTCAAGAGAGCAAACATATTGTTTACAATAGAAGTGCATGTGGAAGAACATCCGGACGATCAAGGGATACTTGATCATTATGCTCGCCGACAGAAATGCTCCGTAGTCAGGAATGTCATGATCTTCAGCATGTCAGAGGTTTTGGGCATACAGTTTCAGGACACTGGCTCATATGACATGATGGACACGCTAAAGAAAATGATCGTACGTGAGTTCAGAATTGCCAGATTTGAGTTAGAAAGCAAGTTTCTATCTACAAAGATGGAAGAACGCACAAGCCTTGTTGATCACTTGGACAGGATGCATGAGATGTACCTGACCCTGGTAGAGGACTATGAATATTGGACAATGAACGAAAGCACCACAGAAGAGTTTGCAATAAACACGTTATTGCACTCACTCCCTCCGAGTTATGGTGATTATGTTCATAGCTATGTCGGAAGAGGAGCTAATATGAGTCTCCAGAACTTCATGATTGATCTCTTGGCCGCGGACATTGCTCCTATCGAGGATGCAGAAGTCGTGGATGGAGAAGGCATATGCTTGATATACTTTATAAATGTGTATTCCCTTATACAACAGTTGCAGTAAATGAGTATCTGATACTTATTCTGTTTTATGAAAACAGGACCTGCCGTTGCATGGACGGGAAGAGGTGAAATCGAGGATTGATGGATATCAAGTCAGTTGATGGCCAGCATGGATTTCGCCGAGACATCTATCATAGGAGATACTTAGAGTATTAGATAAATCTTATGTAATCATTATAGTATGAACACTTAGTTATGTGTCTTGCATCTCGCGAGATAAATTTATTCATGTAATGAGACAAGTCAGTTGTTCCATCTTTATGAATAAAAGTGTGCTTATACTTTGATTACGTCTTGATTTATGATATGATAGAAAGCATTTATAATACTACTATTATTGTCAAGAAATATTCAATGTTTAATGATAAAGTTGTCTTGATTATAACAAGTCAAAGATTTGATTGCATGAGGTGACTTCATAACTGATGAATTCATTAAATGTATGATCTATTAACTTGTGAGTTCATTATCGAATGAAAATCGTAACTTGATTGCATGAGATGGATTAGATACACGATCTATGAACCTCTGCAATAAATATAACCATGACAAGGTTCTAGCAAGTAGAACTTGTGCCAATCATTATACATAAATGATGTAGAATGGGCATGTGAGTTATCATTAAAGACTTCATATGATTAACTGAAAGTTGTATTCAATTGAGATCATAAAACTGAGATTCAGGAATCACAGCGAGAAGTGAGTATACAAGGATACATATCACTACGCTACGATCCGAAGTGATAAGTATTGATATTGACATAATGGGAGACTTGTGGAAGTTGTACCACAAACTACGATGGAAGTTGAAAGTGCTAGACTACTTAAACCATTCGTAGTCATACTAAACCATAGTATGGTCTAAACGTTCTTTCCCCTAGCACTATAGTTATTGTCGAATAAGGTTATTTAATTTATTAAGTTAAAACACCCACTTCATGAATAGGAAACCATCCTGAATCTAACGAGACATGATAGATCCATAACTGATGGTGTTATAAGGTTTCTTAAAAGAAAGAATTTCTTTGTAATAAAACTACAAGCAATTGAAATTACATATTCTCCCCGAATAGAAAAATGTGTGTTGCTTGATTGGTAATGCGAGAAGAAGTCTCTCGACACGGATCCAATGGAAGATAATGGAAACTTTGACCGGGGTATTGGACCTTGCCTTCAGAATATCAGAGTATTGCAACGGAAGCATGTTCCGCTGTAATGACACTGTATAAGGAAGGATATGCCATAGATGATTGATCTTGGTATATGAATTGAAGCCATTGTTGAATTTAGAAGGTTGTCATGAATACGTTCTGTACAGAACAATAATCATGAGTCTTCTTAATAAAACAATAAAGATTAACATTGCTTGAGGACACAAAGGAATGATGGTAGCCTAGAACACGAGGAGAAATGAAATAATATTGAGTTACATATAGGATGGCTCACGTCCCGTGAAATAAATCGGTTATTTCATATTCTCGACAAACTGGAGAGTTATTGAGAATAATGTAATGGACATAAGGCATTATTTGGTTATGACCAAAGTTCAATGGCGATTGACTACGGAAACGTATGAATGCTTTAATCAATAAAATATTTCATTTACACTACAATGGACCATAGCCTGAAATTGCATCTCAGTCAAATTTGGGATTTGAAAGAGAATTGCAATGGGCATGACGAAGGTTATTTCGTTAAAAGGATGGACTATAGTACCTCAAGACAGGAACCCTCAACCTTGATTTGATCAAGTGATTTTGTGATGACCAAAATATTGAGTGGGCCTGCAGTTTCATGAAACTGAGTGGGAGCTTTGAAGATTTCCCGGAAACTTGGAATGCAGAGGGCATTTTCTGAGTGGGAGCTCTGGAAGCATTGTCATTATGTGAGACATAGTGAACAATAAAATGACTTGATGAAAGCTGAACCACAAATATATGAGTATATGATGGATATATTTGAGTGGGAGCATGATCATTGTCTCAAACATATATGCATTGATATGTGTGAAGAATGATCTCATATGTATATATATGGATATGCATTGATTGTGTATATAGAGAATCGTCTTATATACATATGTGCATTATGATATATATAGAGCATAAGGCAAATAAAATACAAGATTGCAAGAATCTTCTTTTATGTGAAATACCAACACATTACACGTTGAAATCTATATGAGTCGATTAAGATACGGATAATGAAACGAAGTGAAGGTTGGAATAATCTTCTAGACAAAAAAACAGGTTCTTGTGGCTAGAAATTATATAATGGATGAAATCCAAATATCACAAGCAATGACTTGATGGAAGAATAGAGATGCACCATGTACTGGACATGTGATCTTATATGTTCTTGACATATGATTCTACCATATAACATGCATTGTGAATCCAACAACAGAATGACTCAAAAGTTATTGGAAGAAGAACAGATTCCGATGTGCTTTAGGAGTAAAACACAGAATCTGAATATGAGGAATACTGAGGATTATTCTCTAAAAATATAGAAAGGATAATAGACTTAAATGTAATGCAAGATTACAATTGCAAGCCATATTATGGGTCTATATGAAAATGGAGACATCACCAAAGACATGAAAGAAATGTGAGCAAAAATTCACGGCACTACAAACATAATACTACTTAAGAAAGTAGACGTATGGATAAAAGTTTAAGCGTTAGAAGTATTGGACTTCTGGTTGAGTGTATTTCCCAGTATATATGACTAAGGATGAGTCTTCTAAAGACTGAACCAAGAGATCATTGGAGGATACTGTGAAATAATAGTCTCACTCTCCCGTGAAACTTATATCCAACCATTATATGATAATGAGTGGTATGTCAAAAGAGTTTTTGACCTATACCAGTTGCAAAGGAAACATACGAATCTGAATTGGTGCAGTTCATTGACGAACCCTCTTCCATGAGCATGCATGATCAATGAACACTTATATGATAAGATGATTATGATCGAAAAAATGCGGCTAGATTATTAGCACTCTAGTGCAAGTGGGAGACTGTTGGATATATGCTCTAGAGGCAAATAATATATGATTATTCCAATATATCTAAGCAAGTTCATAACCAGTTCCATACCGTGCTAGAACTGTGTCAGTGAAACAATGATGCAGGTGTGGTATAGAAACCCCCAGAGCTCCTAGTTAGCCTCTACATCGATAACTAGTTCATGGTCAACATGATGATCGTGGTTTCGCGATCATGGACAATTAAGTCTCTTGACTATGAGGTCACCTCACTGGTTAAGTGACGTGATGAACATTACCCAAAGTAAGCATTACAGCATGATCAAATCTTGTGAAGGTTCAGTGTTGTAATTACAGAACGTGGTAGACCGTTCCTTTGACTGTGAGTACATGCATAATTGCTATCTTCCCGGATGCTTTGAGTTACATCCCACCACCTGACTGAAATATGCGGGTCATAACGGTTGTATCTTGGGTATTCCGTGGAGATATGTTGAGGAGTATTGTTACAAGAGAGGGATTTGTCAATCCATATAATGGATAGATACTCGGGGCCCACTCGGTGAGATTCCATCCATAAAGCTGCAGCGTGTGACTAGGTCACGGGGATGAATATCACGGGAACGAGTGAATGAGGATTAGTTCAGAACGATGTTGAACCAGACATAGGATGTCACTGATCGAATCTCGGAACAATCCAGTATCACTGACAAAGGGAATGCTATACGGCGTAAGGTCCAATCGGTGTTTGATATCCGGAATGCACAGGGGTCATTATGGGCATCCATGTCCCGCTGATGATCATTGAACGTAGCCTCATCTCGGTCATGACTGGAATGTTCTCGGACCGTAGGGTAACACACTTAAGGGCTCGATGAAATCGGAGACCTTTTCGGAACCATCGGAGTAACCAGAGAATAAAGGAAACGACATCAGAGAAGTACCGTGTTGAACCGAACAAGTTCGGAGTGAACCGGAAGGTGTTCCGGAACATCGGGAGATGGAATATTATGTTTTAGTTATTAATTAATTGAATTAATAATTAAAATCATTTTATTTCTAATTAATATGTGCAATGGGCCTTAGTGGAGAAAAAGGCCCATTAGGGGAATTAAAAGGGAAAAAAGAAAAAGGAAAGAGCGGGAGGCGCCATGGCCCCTAGGGACCATGAGGGGTGCGCCCCCTCCCCCCCCTTGGCCGGCCACCCCCCTTAGCAAAGGGACTTTAGTCCCATATTGCTAAGGGAGAGGGGTTGACTCCCTCCCCTCTGCCTATATATAGATGGGCAGGGTGCACATATTTAATACACAGAAATTCGTGAGAAAATAATATTACTCCGAGTTGAGATCGGTTTTCTCCGGTCTTCTCCTCTTCCTTGTCTCTTTCACGGTGGGATCCCTAGTGTGAGCCTATAGTGGAATTGAGGCTTCTCTGCTAGAATCGGAGGCCGTCGTGCTGCCGAAGCTCCGTCCGGAGGTCTGCTTCCGCCACCTTCGCTGGATCGGAGAACGGAGGTCGTCATCGAGTCTCGTACGTGTGCGAGTACTACGAGGTGCTACACGTGTGGCACTACACCCATCAGGGTGCTCAACACAGCCAGGGGGCTGTGAAACTTGATCGGCTACATCAACCACGTTTGCGGGAACGTTTCCCGCGCAACGGACTACACCCCGAGGTATGTTATTTCCGCACTACTTTCCGTTACGGTAATACGGCTAGCTAGATCTTGGATTATGGGAACGCTAGTTAGAAAAATTTATGTTTTCTACTGCAAACCCAACAACATCTGCTTCATAATGTAGTATCATTTTGCAAACTGGCATAGCTTGTAAAATGATACTATATTATGAAATGAAGGGACTATTTTTTTTTAATTTGTTTGCTAATCCTTAAATTCACTATGCTCCCTAATATTGAAAGCACTAGGTTCAATTGGAGATTCGTGGGTTTCAATTTTGACTTGGTCCATGTATTCTATGATGCGGGCCTGTGTGGGATGGGGCTGGGGTTCGCTGGAAGGGTGCGCTCGGTATCGTGGCGGTTGGAGGGATTGTGGTGTCCACGCATCGGTCGGTGGCCGCCAGGGGGAAAGGGGAGGATCGATTCCTGTCCGGTGCGTCGATCTGTTTCTCTCAGCGAGGAGGCTGGTTGCTTCGACGCGGTGCTGCTCGCGGTGGGCGCGGTTCCCCTTCCGGCGCGGTCCTCCGACGTGGCGTGATCTATTTCTCTCGGCGAGTAGGTTGATTGCTTCGACGCAGTGCTGCTCGCGGTGGCCGCGGTTCCCCTTCCGGCGTGGTGATGTCGTCCGGCTGCCGCCACCTCTAGCGCTCAGGAGGGACCGGCCCGCACGTCTGCCGGGACATGCGGCTCGCGTCGCCCTGAATCTCTGCCCGTTATGTCAGGAGCTTGTGCATGGGCCTCGCTCCTCTCCTCCGAGCCGGGTTTGCTGCGCCGTGTCTTTCTTCATTTTTCACTGAACTTTTGTATGTCGTCACTCGTCACTGATGACTTGCCTGTACACTATGTTATCTCTCTCAGTTATCTAACATGCATCTCTTATGATGGTTGATAGATCTGCCTGGTAGTTTGAGACATGTAACTAATGTCTAATAATATTTTGGATTTCAAGTCCTGTTGTTGTGAGTTTTGTATAGATTCAAATTTCCTCTCAAGCCATTAGTGAGATCAACTGAAATAGTAGCTCAGCTTTTTAAAGACCGTAATACGGTTTAAAGTCGTGTTGTTAATTTTGCACAGGTTCGCCGAATAGACAGGAGTGAAGAGACCAAACCAAGTAGATGTGCCTATCCTTTTCACTCAAAAATGAAATTTAATTGTTGTTATTTAACTACGAGCGTTTCTTTTCTTGCAGGAGTGTTGAAGAGAGACGTTCCTTATTAGATCAATTCTAGGAATGTCTAGGATGGTTTCACCCAAAATGTGGTAAGCTTCCATTTCTCTGATGTCTGATCCTTCTTCTATTATCTTGATATGTTTTTTTTTTTGCGAAAAAAACTTCCGATCTATTCATCTTCAATCATGGTAGTACAACAAATACCAAAAATAATAAAAATTACATTTAGATTCGTAGACCACCTAGCGACGACTACAAGCACTGAAGCGAGCCGAAGGCGCGCCGCCGTCATCGCCCCTCCCTCGCCGGAGTTGGGCAAAACTTGTTGTAGTAGACAGTCGGGAAGTCGTCGTGCTAAGGCCCCGTAGGACCAACACACCAGAACAGCAACCGTCGCCGTTGAAGAGTAGAGTAGATCGGAAGGATCAAACCTGAAGACACACAAACGCAAACGAACTACGACGAGCTCCGAGCAAATCCACCATTGATAAATCTGCCGAAGACACACCTCCACACGCCCACCGATGATGCTAGACACACCACCGGGATGGGATAGGCGGGGAGACCTTTATTTCATCTTCAGAAATCCGCCACCATCTCATCTTTCTGAGCAAGAAACAAACCCTAACAAAATTTAGAAGAAACATCTAAAACGATGCCCTCCCACCGACACCAACCGAGATCTACCGCGTCACCATGGCCCTAAGGTCACGGAGACGAGGCGGATCAGCAGTAGCCCGGCGGGAGGCGGGAGGAGGCGGCGGCGGGCGAGGGGAACTGGCGGCGGCGGCTGCGCGTGCGCGTCTCTAGACGGACGATTCTTTGACCAACATCCTATTGTGTCTTCACCCTCCTCTCTTATTATCTTGATATGTTGGTAGTTCAGATTTTACAAGTTGCATATAGGTGCTTGCTTTAGATTGGATTATTATTTATTCTAAACCTAACCAGTCTGTTCTATGTTGATACAGAGTTTGTACATCACCTATTTATTTTGACCGTGTGGCAGATTTGAGGGCTCCTCTTTGAAGTGTTTCATTCGGCTGAGCCATGGATTTGAATTTGTGAGGGGTTGTGTTACAGTCTGCACGTGCCGCCCAGTATGAAGCATTGCTGGTAGTTTGGTGGACGTTTTTGTTTCGGCTTATTAATTCTCTAATAGAGTTCTTGATGGGAAAAGGGAGAGATACTTTTAAATTGTGTAGTAGTATGTTTTAGTTAGCACTCATTTATCAAACAGGATGATGTGACGCCCCCAAAATCAGACCGTGTACAGTAATCATACACGCAAGATACACGATCGAGATTAGGGACTCACGGTGAAATATCACAACACAACTCTACAAATAAAATAATACAAGCTGTTTAATACAAGCCAGGGGCCACGAGGGTTCGAATACAACAGCTCGAGAGCACAAAGTCAGCGGAAGCAATAGTATCTGAGTACAGACACAAGGGTACAAGGTTGCCTTAAGAAGGCTAGCACAAATATCAACAACGATCGAAAAGGCGAGGCCTCCTGCCTGGGAACCTCCAAGCTACTCCTGGTCAACGGGGAACTCGACGTCGTAGTAGGCACCTCCGGGGTACTCCTGCTCCTGAGCTCCAACGTCGGCTGCAGCGGCCGATCAGGCAAAACAGTAAAGGAAATAAAGCAGGTGAGTATCTAGTATACCCGCGAGTCTTACGTCCGCTACTAAGCATTATGCATTGTATCAACGGAAAGAGGAGGCTGTATATAGTGGACTGAAAGACAGAAATTCAGAGCAAGGGTAAGAAGCTAGGCCTAACGAAGACTAGCATCTTCCGACGATGTCTTGCAGCATGAGGTAAGAATCAGCCAACAGTTTATATAAAGCAATAAAGTAACAATGAAGCAGAAGTTGCTGCAGCATTGTATAATAATAAGTTGTAATAATTAGCAATGCCTCCGAGTTCACCTCCTCGACATCCCCGCGAGGAAGAAAACCCGGAACCATACAATTTAATAATAGTTTCTAGTGGTAAGATCCAGCTTCAGCATAAAGCGTCCTGTTACCGTGGACACGGCTATTCGAATAGATTAATCTTCCCTGTAGGGGTGCACTTGTGTTACGCTACACGCACGGATCTCCAGGGTGGCGGGAACCTTGTTAGGGAACGCTCCACCGAGGCTATCCGACACTTCATAGCCCATCTTTCAAACTCAACAGAGAGGTCATTCGCCGGTCTAAATCCTAAGTACGCTGGGCCTTGGACCCCAACCCGAGCGTACTCCCGCACGGTGCGTGACTGGCCGGTGAAGTTGAAGCAAAACCAAATAAGACATCACCGCGCGAGCAAATAAGACAACACCACTTCCCGGCAATCAGCCCGCGGTACTGCTGACGTCTGAAGAGTCCTCGGACGACACTAAGGAGCGGAGGAGCCCATAACTCGTAGTTCCCACGGGTAGGTAGTGCGTACATGGCATATAGCCAACTCAAGACATTCACTGAACCATTTAGCATTTTAATTAACATGCGTGACAACCGTTATCGTTGCCTCGACTTAACCGACCCGCGGACAACGACAGCAGCCAGGACCACCAGTACATCGGTGCCTGCCCCGTCGTCCCACCAAGTCACTGCGGTTACCAACAAGGTGAACCGTCTCCTTACCTTGTCTCGCGTGTGCTCCGGGAGGAGCTCGACTTTCGTAGTTGGTAACTCTCGCGGCCAACGACCAGGGGCCAAGCACACCAGTACACTGGTCGTACCCTCCCTGTCGTCCCGTCGCAATACCTCTCGCGGGCACCGTTGGGTCGCCCGACTTCTTACCTGAAGGACAATCGTCGTTCAGGACCCTATGGCGGTAAGACAAAGTCAGCCTCGAGTGGAGTACAAGGATTACTCCTTGATAGCTCACACTTGAGGTGACTAGGCATAACCCAGATAGGGGCCTTAGACGGTGTCTGCATTGTACCGTACCTGTGCAATTATAATATTAGTATCCGCATTCACTCCCCTGAGTGATCACGACCCTCTATCTAATCCTAGCTACAAAGCGCAGGGCTCACTGCTGAATAATGCATAATAATAATAGGCAGCATAGGATAAAGGAAGGCACATCAAGGGGCGACAAAAATCAGGCTATGCAGTTGAATAGGATTGAAATCGTAGCAGCAGCAGTAACAATGCCTAGTGCAAGAAAAGTACGGAAAGATAGGCGATATTTGGGGAAGAGAATGGCTCTGCTTGCCTACAAGCTCGACGGTAGTGGTAGGGTCGTCGACGACGTAGTCGTACTCAGCAGCGGTGTAGTCGACGGCAGCAGCGGGGTCTACCGGAGATTAAAGGGGGGGAAGAAACAGTAAATACACAGAAAGCAAATACAAACAGATGCATGACATGATAGATGAAAGGCTAACGGTATTCTAACGTAGTGCAATGTACGTTGCTCGAAACGGAAATTCATCTGAGGATGAACTACCGGCTCCGGGTGATTACCGGACAGGGTGTCCGGAGGGGGAAGGATCAAGCCGGAGGTGTCGTGGTTAACGAAACAACATAAGGGGGGTGTATCCGTGCTATTTGAACCTTTCCAGACAACTTTCGTGTTCGGAATAAATTCATCCGGGCACTCTAACAGTACCGGACAATTTATCGGACAGTCGGGCAATCTATCGGACAGTGCCACCGGAGGGGGGAACAGTTCGATGATCGGTATGTTAGAGGGGTGTGGTGAGGATATGGGTATCGTATCTGTAATCGTTGATCCGTTCTGAGTAACTTTCGTATATAAAGTATTTTGATCCGGGCAATCTTTATCGGTACCGGGAAGTATCGACAGACAGCCCGGAGGGGGGGAATGTCGATGATCGGTGTGTTAGGGGGGTGGGGTAGACATACGGATAGCGTATCCGTATACGTTATATTTTCCTGATCAAGTTTTATGTATAAAGTTTTTCGATCTGATATACGGTTTAAAAGATATTAAATTTTAAAGTTTTATATCAAATTAAATGATTTTTTGGAATTTCTTTTATTAATAAAATGCAACATTATCCACAGAGGGGTTTGACCAGTCAACTGACAGAGGGGACCCACCTGTCAGCCTCTGGTATTAATAATTCATTTAATTTAATCTAAATAACCACTGGGCCCACATGTCATTGACTGATTCAAGTAATTTAATCTAAAATGGGATTAACCAGGGGGGTCCCACATGTAAGTCACACATGTGTAATTAGCAGTTTTATTTATCAACTCTAATAGTTTTCTTAAATTAGGGAACATGGTTACTATCTAATATGCCAATTAGCAGAAACATTAGGGGAGGGGGCCCCATAAGTCAGTGGGATAACCCACTGGTTAGACCACGGCCAAATCAACCGTGCCCGCCGGTGAGGCAGAGCACGGCGAGGCCGGACGGTGAGGAGGCCGCGGCGGGCCACGGCTAGCGCAGGAGGGCGCGGCCGCGCATGGTGAGCAGCAGTCGCAAAGCGGCGAGCGCGCGCTCGGCACGGCGACCATGAAGACTCCGGCGACGAACCGGAACGGTGGCGAGGCCGTTCCAGTGAGCAGGGGAGGGGGGCACAACGATGAGCGGCAGGGGCGCCTCGAGCGCGGCTACGGGGCAGGGCGCGTGCGGGGAACGTCCAAGGGGAGCGTGTGGGCACGACCACGAGGTGGGGAGCAAGGCTCCAGTGAGCCCGGGCGGCGGCGACGAACGACGCCGTGTGAGGAGAGGGCAACGGCGGCCTATTCGAAAGAGGGGAAGCGGGATTCGGTTCTGCAGCTCACCACAATGGTGATGCCAAGCTCGAGGAGGGCGGAGGGGATCGAACGGCGACGCAATCCTCGACGAGGTCGCGGCGGACGTGGTTGGGGGAGTGCCCCGATTCGCGAGAAGCAGTGGCCTCCGGTCGTGGCCCATGGTTGGAGACGAGGTAGAAGTCTTCGACAGAGCTCCAGGACAAGTTTTCCCACGCCGAGGAGCTTGCTGGCCACGGCGGCCATGGAGGGGCGGCCATGGCGGGCTCGGGCAAGCTGCAGTAGAGAGGGAGGGAAGGCAGCGGCGCGAGAGGGGAAGGGAGTGGAGGCTAGGGTTCGCAGAACGGGGGGAAGGGCCGCAGGGGGCCTCCTTATCCACAGAGAAGAGAGGGGGAGCAGGTAGGGGGCAGGTGAGGGGAGGGGGCCGGCGAGCAGTGCTCCTGTCCATGGCGCGTCGGGGGTGGGGGAGGGTTAGGTGGGGATGAGACAGGGGAGGGGAGAGAGAAGGGGGGGCTGGGCCTGGTGGGCCTCGCCCCCGGCGTCTGATAGGGGTTTTTGTATTTTTTTCGTTTTGTTTTTTTTGTTCTATTTCTTTTCTGTTTTAATTTATTTTAGCTAGGTTTTGATTTTTGTAAAATGTTATACTTGCACCTATATTAGGGTTACACTTTAACATGATGCCACAAAAAGTTTGGCCCACAATAAAATTCATTTGAATATTGTTATTTATTTTAAAAGGCTTTTTGGTGCTGTTTTGCTACTGTTATCATTTAATTTAATTATTTAATTAACTTTATAAATTCCCATACCAATATTTATAAGACCTACTGATTTTTAGGCATTTAATAAAATTGGTTTCACAATTTTTAGTGCATTTAAAAATTTCACTTGTTTATTATAATTTACCATGGCAATTCAATAATTCCCAAGCATATATTTTTATTTCATATTATTTCTAAAACACTTAATTAAAATATCCATTACTATATTAACATGGCCCTATGATGGCTAGACAATTCTATAATTAGATTCCATTATTTTGGTTCTACTAAGATTTCCATTTTATATATTAATTTGCAAAACAATTGTGATAACCCCACCACATTGGTTCCATCATTAACATTAACCTGTGATTATTCACATGGCTAGTTGGATTTGGTTTAACCAAGACCAAGTTGATTGACTGACATCCACAACTCTTGGAGCAAAGTTTTATTATCCACTTTTATTTAAAAAATTTAACAGGGTGAGAATCTGACAGAGCTATGATCAAAGGTGATCATGGCTTAATCATCAACAGTAATGATCACTAACAGTGGAATCACTGTAGTGATTACTGTACTGGATCTGAGGGTGTTACAGATGAAAACTCATGGATTTAGTTTTCAGATTGCAAGTGATCATGTTAGGTTCCATATCTATGCACGGAACTTATGTTAAGTGTTCTGTTGCATGTATCAAAGAATTTTAATATTGGGCAGATCGAGCTTTCTCCGTTATTGGGTCGCTTTATGTGATGAGCTGATCCAGATTTGGAGAGTTTAATGGTCAGTTTCTCTCATGGTTTTTCTTAGTAGTCATCAGTACTTAGTAATATTTTCATATAATGTAAAGTGCAAATCTTGACTTCCTACCAAATGGAACTAGATGGTGGATGCCGCTATACCAGCATAAAGCCGAGAAAATGTCACCCCGCATCTGCAGTGACTTCCTACCATATGTAACTAGATTGTGGATGGCGTTACGTCAGCATAGAACTGAAAATGTTGTCGGCATAGAATAGAAAAAATGTCATCTTTTATCTTTAGTTAGAGTACACCTCATTATGTTTCCTCCATGGGAAAATTTCCAAAATAAGCTTGAAAATAATATTCATGCGTAATTAGCTCCATGTTTTGCTAAAGATTATTTGATGAATTAAGCTGACAACTCTATCTGCTCATCAAAGCTCCTGGATCAGACGGAACAAATTTTCTACTCACAAGAGAAATAAACATTGCTTCAACAAAGTTTGCTATTATAAAGTAACCAACACGAGGATGACGTTTTTTATGATGTGTGTTTCTACACAGTCACACAGTGAATTGACATACAAGTTTCAGAATTCTATTAGGATTAGATTTACAATGGATCAAGAGAAATAAACATGCCTTCTTTGTACACTGCCTTCTTTTCAGATTAGATTTTTATTTAGTTTCTAAATTTTTCCAGTGGGTTGTGATGAAAATGATAGATTGACAATACCTTCTTTGTTTACATATCATATTGTTGGACAAGTTACCCAAGTGATACTCATGATATTAGTGCTAAATTGATGCCGGTAATAATGATGCATCTGAATAGTTGAAGACATTAGTTTACCAGCTTGTTAGCTTTGTTGGTATCTTTCCATGGATGTCGGCATTGCTGTTTCGAGAACACAGATAGCTACTTTATTTAGCAACATTGGTGGCATACGATTATGCCATGAGATGTGTATACTTTCGTCTAATTGATCTTATTGCTTAGGGGTCATAGCATGATCGGAAATGGCAGCAAAATTATTTTTGCTCTTGCTCTATCTCTGTATCAAATCTTATATTTCTCTTGTGATTTCATTGGTGGTGAATTTTTATTTCTTCTTCATATTAACTAAGATTAATCACCTCCAGTTCAAGAACTTTATATATAAGTAAATCTTGGTTCTTCTACATATAGCAGTGATGCATACTCATGTTTCCTCGGTGCTACTTGGAACTAGTGAAACTTTGACTCTGATCAAGACTAAGAGCGTGATTGAATATCACAACTATGAATCAGGTATCACACATGTTTCTTATTTCCATTTCCAGACAATTATTGCTCACTATGTGTCACTTCTCTATGTGCTTCCAAGCATTTTCTGAGTTCATTTAATTTTATACATTGTCCTTGTAGGTACAACCATCATGTGTGTATATGCGTATTTTGCTCCAAGACGAAGATGCTTGCAAAGCTTCATCTGCTTTCTCACTTTTGGACATGATTTAGTACACTGCACACACAAGAACAATTTATTTCTCTTTGGCATTGAATGTGCGTTTTTGTTTTACATGGGCGGCGAGTTGCCTAGTGTCATGCGCTTTGTTGCCTTGTGGGATTTGGTGTCCCTGGTAGAGGCGTCGACTCTGTTTTTTGTTCATTTGTGAGAAAAGTGGCGCAGCAAAGCGCGCGTATGTGCTTCTAGTATTTTTTTATAATTCTACTGATTAATGGGTACATGCGCTCCCAAAATATGACAACGTGCACTACTACTACTATGCACTGGAAAGCAATCGCTAAAAATTCGATATAAACTATAGCTCGGCGAGAATCGACTGAAAGATGCTTTAATCAGTGATCTCGTAAAAGGCTGAGAGAGATAAATCCAAGCAAATTATAGCTATACATATTACATACTGTTTCTGCATCTAAATATAAGCTACTTTTTTTAGAGATTTAAATATAAACTACATGTAAAGTAAAATAAGTGAATTGACACTATATCTATATACATCTATATGTAGTTCGTGTTAAAACAACCAGTAAGGTTTGTATTTAAAATTTAAAAATGGAGAGAGTACAATAGTATGATACTCCCTCCATTCCACAATGTAGTGCGCTCACGCTTATCGAGGTTGAAGTTTGACCGTAAATTAAACCAACGAGACCAAATGCGACGGGAACAAAAATTATACCATTGAATTTGTATTCGAAAAAAGTTTTTGATGATACATTTTTTATTTCCGCCGCAATTGGCCT
Source organism: Bromus sterilis (assembly GCA_950022295.1). Taxonomy (NCBI): domain Eukaryota; kingdom Viridiplantae; phylum Streptophyta; class Magnoliopsida; order Poales; family Poaceae; genus Bromus; species Bromus sterilis. Next base: position 13,504,832 of record OX465600.1, on the reverse strand, counting down.
CGCTGATTAAATTTATGGTCAAAGTTGAAGCACGGAAATCAAGGACGCAGTATATTATGGAATGGAGAGAGTAGCAATTTCGCTGGTCACGTGACAACGTGCACTAGTACTATGCACCGGAAAGCAATCAATCGCTAAAAAACCAACAACACTATATGCAAAATAAAACCAACACTTGCAAAATGCACCGATTTGCTACAGCACACCGAGATAAAGATACAATGTACGAGATGCCGATGGATGCACGAGATGTACATGCAAGCATCATATCATGTTTTCAGATGGAAATGGCGCGTGCCCTGAGCATCAGCAGGCCGTGCGCCACCATGCCGCAGAGGAACCCCAGCGCGGCGCTGGACCCGACGAGCGACACGGCGGTGCAGACGAGCATGACGAACGCCTCCGCCTTGGACGACATGTCCCTCGCCGCGATGGCCAGCTCCACGCCGGCGAACAGCAGCAGCACGCCCAGAAGCCCCGTGGGGAACGCGGCGAGCACGCGCAGCACGGAGCCGCCGAGGGCCAGCCCCAGCGCCAGCTTCAGCCCTCCCAGCGCCGCCACGCACGCGCCGCTGCGCCCCCCGAACTTGTACTGCCCCGCCAGCCCGCCGGCGCCGTGGCAGCACGGCATGGCCCCGAACCAGCACCCCACCAGGTTCATGCCGCCCATCGTCACCGACACCGACGTCGCCGACGCCTCCTTCTTCTCCGGGAACAGGTCGCGCGTCAGCTTGCACACCGCCACCACTGAGTTGAGCACCGAGAGCGGGATCTGCGGGATCGCGCCCTTGATCAGCCCCTGCTTCCACGCCTCCCTCGGTATGCGCACCACGCGCATCCGCGATGGCCCCGCGCGCAGCTCCCTCACCGCCGACGGGTGCCGGATGACGGCGAAGACCACGCCCAACACGAACACGATCACCGCCGACGGGATCGTCGCCGACCGCAAGCGCCGCCTCCAGCTAGTATGCAAGCGGGAAGGGCGACGGCTACTATCCTCCTCCTCGTCGCCTTGTCCTTCTTCTTCTTCTTGGACGGCAGTGCTCCTGGGGTCGTCGCCGGCGCCGTTGACAAGGAGGATGAAGAGGATGGCCACGATTGCGAGGACGAGACCGTCGAGGCCAGCCCAGGGGCGTCGGCCGAGGGACTTGCTCTTGGCGAGGTCCTGCTCGTAGCGGATGTACTTGACGGCGGCCATGGCGAAGTTGAGCCCCTGCGCGAGCTGGATGCCGCGGACGACGGGGAGCGGGACGAACCAGTAGACGAGCTTCATGAGCCGGGTGACCCCGAGAAAGAAGACGAACGCTGAGGTGAGGATTCCGGCGGCCATCATCTCGGGGACTCCGAAGGAGGCGTCGGAGAGGGCGACGGCGGCGATGGTCTTCATGGGCTGGACTGGCATGGGGACGCCGTAGAGGAGGCCGGTGACGGCGTTGTAGACGCCGGTGAAGATGAGGGTGGTGCCGAGGTCGAGGTTGCGGGAGAGCGCCAGCGAGAGCACGATGGGGATGTACGTGCCCAGGTCGCCCATGGCGCCGTTCATCTCCGACCACACCGACTTGAATTTTAGGTTATCGCGCGCCTGGACAATCAGAGACATGGTGGCGCCCCTGATCGGTTTCCTGTCGCCGCCGCCGTCGCCTTCTAGCGCCTCCGGGTCTGCGGGGTTGACGGTGGTGGCCATGGCCGCCGCTAGTCCCTGGGTTCCGGCCTGTGCTGTTCAGCTGATGCAGCTGGCTGCCGCGTGGATGGATTGGACGGACTGTGGAGGTGTTTAATCTCAATAATCCTGAACGTACGGGCTGGTTACAGGCCTTTTACGGAGCTTTCACAATTTTTTACAACTGCCTCCCCTGATTTTTCCTGGGTGGGCCCGCTCAGCTTTCCTTGAACCAATTGAAACCTTCTAAATGCACCGAGCCTGGAAAACATCCGTCAAAAGTCCGTACGTGAGCCTGGAAATCTACTTTTCAGGTTCAGTATTTATAGGGAGCTTTGCTACACTCACGGGGTTTTACGGGCAATTATGAAGCTCATTAGTGTTTGGCTGAATTTAATTGGGCTAATGGAGGGGATGGGCTCCACTCAGGTATCGAGTAATCTATATCTCTTATAAGATAAAACCTCACTAAGATGCATTTAAAGTGTCTATCTTAACATGTAAGCTATCCACATCATTCACCGCTATAGCCAATCATTTGTCCATGTCATACTAAGATGAATTTATGTTATCTATATGAACATGCAATTATCCACATCACCCACTATTTTAGCCAATTATTTGTCCATATCATCCAATTTTATTTACATGCATCTTATAGCTTTTCAATTTACATTACAAAGTTCTTATAGAGATATAGACTATTGTGATCAACTGAATCTTGCATGTGTCTATAACAAAAACTTCATATTTCATACATCTTTAACTCATTTTGTTTAACAATAAAATCCTTAAAAAGATTTATGCCGCAACACGCGGGTGTATGAACATCACTTTATCTATCAACCAAGCAATTGTTCATATCATCTCTACCAACATTTATTAATATAATAGTCGATGTCTACAATCTACATACAAGATATACACATAATCTATTTTTAGCTATTAAAAAATTATCCATATCATCCATTGTAGAGTTCTTATGAAAATATCCGCTGCAACGCGCAGGGTAATCTTCTAGTAGCATAAAACAACGATGTCTATCTCAGGAGGGGCATTGAAGATAACTAAGGAGTGCCCAGCAAAAATCGAGTAATAGCATAAAACAACGATGTCTATCTCATGACACTCTCTCTACCTCTGTATTTGTACTAGTGAGTAGGAGTACAACATACTCTTCCTTAGAGTTGACCGCAATGTAGATCATTGGATATTCTCCCACAAGCCCTCCATACTACCAGTATACGATATCTCTTGGTAGCAACGGCAGGTAAGATGCCACATTTCGCTGTCACGATACTTTCTTTGAACTATTCGACTTATTCTTGAGCCTAAATAAATGGACGACTATCAAGAATGACGATCTTGATCTCAACCTGCTCACTGTCTCCATAAAAAAAATTCATTTTCCCCTTTTTCCACGGCTAAGCAGTATTCATGCTGCATGTATCTATTTCCTCCGTTTGTTTTTAGATACAAGTCAATCCACAGTTTTTCTGAATATTTCTAGACATCAAAGCTACATGCGGATCTTCACTAGTACTGTGTATGTCTGTCCAAGACTTCTTCAACATATAAGATTTGGTCAAAGTTAAATTTGTTAAAATTTAACCAATTTTATAGAAAAAACTATCAACATTCACAATATAAAACCAATATCATTAGAAGCATCATGATATTAATTTTTATATGGTATAACTTGAATATTGTAAATGTTGATACTTCTTAATATAAATTTGGTCAAACTTTATCAAATTTGACTTTGACCAAATCTTATATGCGAAGTAAAAAGAAATGGAGGGAGTATTTGATCCTATGTCATCAGCACATTTCTCGGGTGAAGAACATCTTTTGTCATGAGCATACAAGAACATCTTTTGTCAGGATATATACTACTGTACTCCCTTTGGTGGGGTTTACAAGGCACAATTTGTTTGTCCAAGTCTTTCCTTTCTCAATTTTAATCTAGTTTATTATTTTTTAGAATTTGATCTAGTTTATGAAGGTTAAAGCTTAAAATACGAATGGCAATGGACCATCGTGATATCCAACGAAGTGAATAAATCTAGCTTAACAAGTTATAATAACTACACTCAAAAGCAAAATCCTCACAGAGGAAGCAGGCAATATCCGCTTGGAAAATACCATCCCTTAGGGCTTGTTTGGTTCCACGGGGAGCAAATCCCAGGGAAGAAATCCCCCAGGGGGAATCCTCCAGACTGGTGCATTCTACAGTAGGGAGAGGGGAAAAATTCTCCCCACCTCTTAAGGCCGGGATTTTAACCCCGGGATTTGGCCGGGATCCCGGGAGGATCCCTGTGCACCAAACCAGCCCTTAATGTATGCTACATCTAAGGGGATGCAATAGCACTTTCATTCTCGCACAGCACATTTGTTTAGTAAATTTACAGAAACCTGTGAGAACTTATCAAGCATTGCTTGCCGTTGGTCGCCGCTGCCCGCTCAATTGGCCGACGAGCTCTTTGTAGTCCACCTCCCTAAGGCGCAGCAGCAGGTGCAGCACGACGCCGGCAATGAACCCCAGGTAAGTGTTTTTTTAGAGTTGGGAAGGCACATTGGACTGTGAGAAAGTTTCACAAGTTAATGTGAATACAGAGTTTAAGAAAATAGCTATCGCATATTTACAATGATATATTTTATTATCTTCGATCCATATTAATAGACTTAACTTTCTCTAGATTCGTATGTATCTAGTTAAGTATTTAGACTAGATGCATGTGTATCTAGACAAACTTAAGTCCATTAATATGGATCGAAGGAAGTAGCATTTTTCTGAATCAAATGTATGTTAGACATGTTTTAGTGTGTTTGTTCATTTGACTCTGATTGACTCAAATCTCTAGCCTCCCCATTCTCTCTGATCGACTCAAATCTCTAGCCTACACGTTCGAGAAAACTGCATGAATAAGCAAGAGGTGCACGTATCATCTAGCGTATGAAATAAGCAGATGGCTCTTTCCTAGCAACACTGTAGGGCCTTCAGGCACAACAGCAGCAAGAAACGTTATCATCATCAAGGCATTGCATGTCCTGCCAATCATCTGAAAATCCAGTTTGCTAATACCAACTTACATCAAGCCTAGACACTTCTTGATTTGTGACAAGCTTCACGGAATCTAAACAAAAGTTCAATGATCACAGTATTTTCTCATTTGCCAATTCTTTTACCTATTTTTACACAATGCCTCCTAGTCAACACTGGGATTTGGGAGCTGCATTTTTCTTGGCATACAGCTTGTTGCAAGAATCCTACAGAATCCATGGCAAGACAAGATACATCACGCATCCCTCCAGTCCTCCACCAAGTATCTCTCTTTGCCGCAGGTTTGGTGGGTTTCTCCCGGCAGCTCACTCCGCTGGCAACTGCAGGAGTTCGCGGATACCTTCACATACCTGCATTTAAGCAACAGGGGTATGGGAATAACATCTGAATATAAGCAGAATTACAACATCTCCTGCATCAAACGAAGCACCTAGTTCATTGTACTACATACCAACTTAATCTGTGCTTTTATGCTCGCTATCAGGTGTGTGTACTCATCTATCTGTCTGCAAACATGCAAAAGTTGACAACATTAACATAAGAATGAATGAATGTCAACTACAGAAAATCACGAGCACAATCAAACATAAAAAGGGGAAATTACAACAGCATATGAATGTCGTACAGGGGCCCAACATTGGCAAGGACTGTCACCGTAGTATAAACAGCTTACCTAACCACATGCCTAACAGAATGGAATAATGCGTCCATAGAACTGGGCTCATACTAGTCAGCCTTATGCTGGAATATCAACAAACATAAACCCATTCAAGAGTTGAGACATAAGAAGATACATATTATGCTATGAGCCACAAATGAGGCTAACCACTAATATGGTCCGACGGTGAATAACAATGGTTTACACAATGTTAACGGATGCTAGATAGAGCATGTTATCTTCATTATATTTCTAAAGGTGTCTAGGGAGGTGACTATTAGATGCAGATCAGCAACACACCAAATGAACATAATCAGCTTTGCCACTGGACAATGTATATTCTAGCTTATGAAAAATAGCTAAAAGCATATATATATATAGACAAAAGCTTTCGTATGTGGGTAACTCTGTGCACACTGCAATCGTAACCGTTGGTAATGCGTTGGGATGCAAACCAGAGGTGGTCCAAACTTTCCTTGTTTCTCTTTTCTACATTTCTTAATCACGTTATTTATTTCTTCTTTGGGATCAATAGCCTGCAGCCCTAGGGTCCTAGACCCAACCCACGGCAGCGTCACACCCGTGACAAACCCACCCCACCACCAAGCCTTATTTCTCCGGTTCTTCTCTTCCCCCACGAAAAAAAAGTAAACCCACACCTCCCCTCTCCCCTCGACTCTCTCTCTCTCCACGCCCTGATCTGATTCTAGATCGGGAAGCCCTGCCCTGCCTCCCCCTCTCCCTCCCGACCACGACGAGCCGCCTTGCCCCCTCCCCACACCGAGCTGCAGGAGGAGCTCCTCCGGCGAGGGAAGGAGGAGGTTGGCTTGGAGCGCGGTGAACTCCCTCTACTACCCCCTCCATTCCCGGTGCCCGACGATGATGGATCCGGTGCGTGGGGATGATGGATATGGTGCCTGGAGATGATGGATCCGGTGCCCCTTCTCTAGAGTGCGCTGGATCCGATTAATTTTCATGCCCTCTTCCCCATCCACTACTCCATGCAAGAATTTGTTGTCTCCTTCCCCCATCCTCCTTGTTGGCGTGCGACTCCTGGATACGGCGAACTCCTGGCTATGGGGATGCCAACAGCCGCAGGAGGAGTTGGGGTAGCTGCAGCGCCCCGTGCCAACAGCCAAGGTATTTCCTTCCTGCTGGACCGATGCTTTTGTTCTTCTTCAGGTTTTCCCCAAGAAAAATAATACCTGGGCTGGATGAATGTGTACACACGAACATAGATGCCATTTTTAATTTCTGTACGTAGTGATAGATGTGTTCCAGTATGTGCCCTGTTTAATTAATCAATGCTAATCGTTGCTGCAGTGTTGTTTTTAATAATACCTCCTTGACGCAGCATCAATGACGGACCATTTTTTTACAGAGGAATTGTATGTTTGTTCAACAAGAACTTTCAGATTTGTCATGCAGCGATGAACGACAGTGGTGGAAGAAGCAGCAGCCTCCCGGTACGTCGGCTGCACCACGTTGGCTTCATCTCTAGCGGCAACGTGCTCCTCTTGAGGGCCGGACCGCTCCTTCCTCAACATGCTTTTTTTTGTACCACAGGAGATTCAGAATTCTTGGATGGAGATGATGCTAGGTTTGCGATTTGATTTGTTGCCGCAGATGAGTAGTTGGATCTTATTTGCTGCTTATATAAGAGCTTGTACAGGAGCCTAGTGGATTGATGAGTGGAACCATTGCAAGGACCCTCCGTAGCATGTGATGAATGCAAATATCTTTGTAAATATTTGGCACCAGATGTATAAATGTTTGGCACCGGATGATTTGTACACAGAACTTTGTTTATGTGTGGAATGTAATTATATTTGTAAATGAGGTACCGTCTGTACACATATTTGAGACCGAATGTTTGTGTATCATGTTTGAATGTTACAGCGGGCAAGTGAAATAAATAAGTGCTTATATACAAGTCTGACTTTTTGCCAAATATGGCTCTGCACATATTGAAAGGGCGGTCTAAAACTTACTCTGCATAGTGTTTGTCTTATTACCTCAAAAGTTCATGCCTAGATGGAAAGGCATGGCTGCACCTTCCTCTTTCCAAGAGTGAAATTCCTTAAATCAGAAAATAGGAACCATTTCTAGGAAGGGGTTCGGATCTTAAAGCGAGCCAACGGTGCCGATTGGATAGACCTTGGAGTTACAACATACCGAATCCATCCTCTATATATATACTACCCCACAAACTATGTTGAAGAGCATAAAGCACCCCAATCTCCCTCAATCATCAGCATCTCTTTAGCATAGCCCCTTTCTCACAAAATGCATAATAAAAATTGCTGCAAAGAAGAAAGATCTGATATTCAAATGTTCGAGCTGAGTTACCTGGTCAACCTTGCTTCTCTTACAGATATAAACTGCAAAGCCTCTTGCCAAGTAAATTCCACATGAAAACCTAAACCAATATCCACGAAAATGTGCCTTGTGTCCGGCCTGCAGAAATCAACGCATAATAATGGCAACGATAAAATCTCAATAGTTCAAGAAATCTGACTGTAGGCACTTATGTTCGAAACAGCCAAATCCTCGTTAGCGCTTCAGAATAATTATCTGAAGCTATTCCATCTTTTTAATATCAAGCTAACAGCTGGTTAAGGAATTGTAGTTAAGAATGGAGTTGAAATACAGAAGCAGCATAAGTACATATGAAAGCAAGTTCCAAGTTTGATTGTTATACTGTCGAATGGCAACTGCATTCTTTCAATTTATGAATTGAACACCAAAGTAATTCACTTGTGTGATGTGTCCATACGCAAATACCACCTTTTTCTTACAAAGGCAGCTGACCTTTTTGTATTTTTCAGATGCATACAGAAACACCTTTGACATGCATACCCACATTTATTGGACTGGGACACTGGGAGATGTAGTCTGGTCCCTAAACAGTGCAAACCACCTACCCTAATGATATATTTTTTATTTTCTGGTCTCTGGCTTTTCTTAAATTAAGATTAGGATAGAGAAATTCCTTTTCTAGAGATTACAGAGAAAGCGAGAGAGTTTTTGTTACTATAGGAATTATGTCTTGATAGCCTACCCCAACTTCTTTGGGACTGAGAGGCTTTGTTGTTGTTGTTGTTGTTGTTGTAGGAATTATGTCTTGACTGAAAAATTACAAAAGAAAAACCACTAGATTATGTTGCAGATGTCTACCCAGAGTCAAGGTACAAGGCATAAAAACTTCAGACTGTTTAGACGGGGGAGAGGGAAAAGGATGTTTACACTTCTGCCTGCATGTACACCTCTGAGCCAAGATTGACCATGGACCGCATGCTCGTTACACCATTCTTTTCCAAATTTTCGATGTTCTTCTTCAGATCCAAGCTGCCAACACACAATAAAAGGTTCATTCATCAGAAGAATGAGCAATATTAAGGCCGTATATTTGAACAACTGGAATCAAGGGGCCCAAATGTTTCAGTACAATCACAACAAGAGGATAGACGAGGAGAGAACCGAGCAGCTTACAATGTCTTCTGCTGCTGGAACAAGTTATCACGCTGGGCTATGGCGTTCACAAGGTCAGGCTTGAGCTGCCGGTCAACGAAATCTTCAAACTTCTTCACCTTCTCCTGCCGGAGACGTGCCTCCGCCATGGCCATGGCCATGTCCCCCGCGATTTCCTTGAGACGCGTGAACCAAGAGATGTATAATGCTGTATTGGACGAGGGCTGTGGCGACACCTTTGCGATTGCCAATGCAGTGAAATCTTAAAATCAAAAGGTTAAGGTTGTCATTTGTTGATGCAACAACGTATTCAAACTGATATTTTATGTATGTAACCATGCTAGAATAATCAACAACTAAGGGAGTTAATTGCAAAAAACCACGACAATTCGGGATAGGATTGCAGAAAACACACTTTTTCAGTTTTGTTGCGAAAACCACTAATTTTTTGCAAATACCACAGATCGCGTACTTAGTCCTTTTTAACCACGTTTCTGACAGGTGGGTTCCATCTGAAAAAATGGTATTTTGCAAAAAAGCCCCTAGATTTTTTGTAGAAAAGCAATCGGGTCCTCAACAATCCTCCCCGTACAACAGAGGTGGGATCCTGCTGCTGCCGCACTCGCCTCGCACGCCCGGCCTCCATGCGCTGCCGGCCGCGCCGGGCCGTGCGCCACCAGCCTGCGCCTCCCCCGCCCGCGTCGCCGCCGTTCGTCGCCCGCCCACGCCTCCCCCTCCCGCGCCACCACCGTTCGCCGCCCGACCGCGCCGCCCTCACCTCGGCCGCCGGGGCCGTGCGCCGTCCGCTCCCACCGGGGCCGTGCGCCGCCCTCACCTCACCGGCCGGGGCCGTGCGCAGGGGCGGGGCGGGTCGCAGCGCAGGGCGCGGGGCGTGTCGCAGTGCAGAGCCGGACCACGGTCACCCCTGCGAAGAATAGGTGGGCTTGGTGCATGGGTGCGGGCGGCGGCCACAAGCAGCCGGGCACGGCGCGGGCACCAGCCGGCCGACGGCGTTCACCACGGTGGACGCCGGCGGCTGCTGCTGACCTCCCATGGCGGTCGCGGCTGCGAGGAGGAGAGGAAGGAGGAGGCCGGCCTGTCGCGGGCGGCGGCGGCGCCTCGTCAGAGACGGGCGGCGCGGCGGCAACAGCACAGCACCAGGAGGAGAGGACCCGATTGCTTTTTGTCAAAAAACTTAGGGGTCTTTCTGTAAAATTTTCTGCTTGCAGGTAGGTCCCACTTGTCAGAAACGTGATCAAAACCGGCTAAGCATGCGATTTGTGGTTTTTGCAAAAGATTAGTAAAAAAAATAGTGGTTTTCGCAGAAAAAATGAAGAAGTGTGTTTTCTGCAATCCTATCCCGAATTGTCGTGGTTTGACGCAATTAACTCACAACTAAGGACATGGTGTACCTACACAACCTTATGGCCAGTTAAACTGCCCACAGAATCTGCCGTCGAGTTCTTTTGTGAGATTGTGGTTTGAGTTGTGTGCTGGAATTTCTATAATGCCCTTAGACTGAAACTGTGTGTTGAATTGTTAAAGCTTGGTTGTTTCAAACAGTGTCTCTTTGAAGATGAGCACGAAAGTGATTTATGAATATCATAAAGTGCTACATATTACAATTAAAAAGGTTGTAAAGTTTTCTTCGTTACAAAAGGGGATCAACTACATATAGAAGGACCATTCTCAAGTACAACATGCAAACAGCAATAAAGATTGAACATGTGCAACATTATCAAAATGCTCATCTTGTAACTCGTTATCACAATTTGGTTTGGCTCCCTTGTCTTTTTCCATCTACAACATCCATGTTAAAATTATAATCTATAACAACATGAGTTGATATATTATTACTGCCACCATCATTCAGAGTAGCATTTTTGACAAGTACGAAATTAGTAGCACCATTGACAGTATCACTATTACTACCAGTAAATTGGCACTGCCAGAAAATTGACAAAGAACAGATTAGCAACCACCACTAGTACTACATTCACACAAATTAGCAACCACCATTACTAATTTATCAAATTATCCACCACCATTACCGCTACCCTTTGGATTAAATTCTACCATTGAGAAACAGAAGAGAGGAGACGGAGAGGAAAGGAGAGAGAGGAGATGAGAGCTCACCGGGGAGGGCGAGCAGCGAGGAAAGGACACAGGCGAGCGGGCGGGGCGGCGTCGAGATGGTTGGGCGGGGCAGCTTTGTCAAGGGCGGGGCGGAGCGGCGGCACGGTGCGGTCGGGGGCGGAGCGGCGGCGTCGGGCGGTCAGGCAGGGGGCGGCCGGAGGCGGCTATTCAGGCCTCGCGACGGCAAGGTAGAGAGGGAGGGGCGGCGGCGGCGCGGCTGCAGCCGTAGGAGCGTGGGGATCGAGCGTTGGTGGCACTTTGGGTGAAATTTGCCCTCAAGTAGAGGTGGTATACCCCTAAAACGACGAACCCTTTCTTTTTATGGCTTCTTCAGAATTTTGTGATTTTTTTGAGGGGTTTGTGAAAATAGATATTTTAAGGATTTAGGGTTGCACTAGAATCCTGTCAAAAAAGGAATCCTTCTAAAATTTTTGAAGATACATGAACAAAAAGGGTGAAAGCATGGCAATCACAACCACGTTTGTTGACAACTCGCAGTGCGCGGAGAAAAACAGATGGCAAATCCGACAAGTGTGACAACTGAAGAAGAAAAACTACAGCAAATTGTTGCGCGCATACTAAAATTACCATGCATGACAACAACTGTTGCCAGGAAAAAGTTCAGGCTTGTGGACTTTTGCTTTCATTTGATGTAAAAAAAGGAGAATCCACAGTCTCAAAACTAACAACATCTCCAGCCGTTCGTCCCTCTCCCCCAAAGCGTTTTCTGGCGTTAAAATAGCGCCGTTTAGGGGGCCGCTGACGCTAAAATCGCATTGGAGGCGATCGACCATCTAGCCGTGGCCCCAGGCCCCAGGCGTCAAGATTCGGCGTAGATTTCTCCAGATTCGGCGCACATTTGGTTTAAATTCATATAGGTTTGACAAAATATAGGCGAGTTAATAATATTTGTGTGAATTTTACATAAAACAGTAAATGCAAAATAAAAAAACTAATCTATGCCGAAAAACTTGTATAGCTCGGAGAAGTCGTCAGCGGGTCCCCCGGCGGCGCCGTCGTCATTGGGCGGCTCGCGCTTCACGGCAGCGTCGCTGCTGCACCCCGCGCCGCCGATGAACGGCGGCTCCCTCCTCCTCCTCACCCTCGGCGATGGAGTGTCCTCGTCGTCGCTGTCGATGACCACGACGGGGGCTGCTGTTGGTGCTGGTGCTGCCCTGCTCCGGCGGCTGCTGCTGCCTCCCGTCACAGCTTCTGCTGCCACAGCCGACCGGCCCCGCGCCATATCGAGGCGACGCTGCACCTTGAAGAACTCCAGCTCCCGGCGCTGCCGCTCCATCTCCTCCCGGGCCCAGTCCTGCTTTGCCCAGGCGAGGTCATAGTCCTCGTCGGCCACCATGGCGGCGTGCTCCTTGTTGACGAGCGACGCCGAGGAGGGCTCATGCACTTCCTTCTTCGGCTTCAGCCGAGAAAGGAAACCTCGGCGGGGAGGAGTTTGCGCCGGAGCAGTGAGGCGGACCGGCCTTCGTTGATGACGATGCCGTCGGAGCGTGTGCGTCGGCCGAGCGACGTCCCTGGCTCGGGCTTGACGGGGATGAACTGCTGCAGTGATGCCGCCGGGCCGGTGGAGCGCGAGCCCGACCCGCCGGAGGACGAGGATGTCGCCAAGTCCATGCCCCGCGGCATTGTCACCCACAATGGCGTGCCGACGCGGGTGTACTGGCGCGGTATTGTCGCGACGAGCGGAGGGTACTAGAGAGGCGGGTTGTTGCCGCCTTCGATGTGCTCGAGGACGACGTGGAGGGTGCGGCCTGGCGCGCCCCACCAACGCTGGCGGTCGTTGGCGTTCTGGCGGCCCGACGACTGTAGGCCGTTCGTCGACGCTGGAAGTAGGCGTTCCACTCCGGCTCGTTGTCTGGCGCGAACGCCGGGTTGTTCCGCGCCACCTCCGGCATGCCCTCGCGGATGGCCTCGACCTCGACGGCAAAGGCCTGGCCACGCGGGATCGGCGACACCGAGACACCACCGTTGCTCAGCATCCAGTTGGGGGGCGTGTTAGGCGAACATGGATAGTTCACCTGACACAACAGCGCCGCCTCCCACTCGTGCAGCTAACATCGACCGAAGCCATTGAGCGCCACGCCATCGCCGGGGTAGCGCTCGCCCATGACGCCGGAGAGAAGCGCGAGAGAGTCGAGAGGAGAGGCGAGGGAGATGCAGGCGAGGAGCGTGTGCAGCAAGCTACGGCGATGCTCGACTTTTATAGCGGCGGGTGGGCGGGAGGGGTGTGGACGCGCGGCGCGATCGAGCGGAAACAGGCGGCGGCGCGACCATTAAGACCCTGAGCCGATTGGACTGCTCGACGGTCGGTGGTCGATTGGACTGCTCGTCATTGATTCGCCTAAGTCGCCGTCAAGCACGGGGAAGCCGAGGCGAGGGGATGAGGACGAGGCTACATAGATGCTGGCACGGTGGGTCCACTCGGCGGGGGGGGCGCGATTGCGTGGGCGATTTCCCTTTTGCGCGCTTTTCGTTGCACCGACGCCCCCCAACGCGCTAGGTTCGGCTTGGGATCACCGGATCCAGTTTCGACTCAATCCGACAAAATTTAGGCCATTGAGGACGGGACTAAACGATTTTTCTCTATCCGGTGCAAATAGCGCCGCCCTAAGGGGCCCTGTTAGGGACGCGGTTGGAGATGCTCTAAGTTCAGATCTCAGCATAAATGCCAAGAAACTAAAAACATCACCAGCAAGGCTATAGACGTCCCCAGAAAAAAAAACAAGGTTAAAGACAAGCACAGCCTAAACTACTCCCTGAATAACCACATGGTACATGTGGTAAGTCATCTTTAAAATAGCCCAAAACTACTCCCTGAATTACCACGGGCAACAGGAGACCTCGGCAAAGGAGAGACACCATGCGGGCCAAAAGGGTAAGTAAAACTACAGCGCTGCAACAGGAAGGAAATATTTTCTTTTGCTTGGGATGAATAACAGCAGGGGCCCCTTAATCTTCCTCTATTCTTCCTTCAGCCACCTGCTAGCTGAAGAACCATCCCCGAGTAACATTAATTCCTTTGTTACTTGTTCTAGTGGTCATATCCCCCACATCACCTCCTTCTTGCGTTTCCTGGTTCGTCTTCGGTTCATCTAATCACTTGTTAAACGAAAAATAAAACCTCATCACTAGTCTTGTGTCGACTTCCACTATTACTCTTCCTCCAACTTCTTGCAATCATGAACCTCCTCTGTGTGGTTTGTCTTGAACTCGGTTTCGCTGCACCGTCCGAAAGGTTGTGTCGAGTGTGTCTCACAAACCGGGATGAAGATACTCTCCCCTCGATACACACAAAGACCTGGCGAAATCTCCACAGTTCCACATCTGCAGAGTGCATCATGATTCTGTTACTACCAACAAGAAAAAAACTATGAAATGAAAGGAGCAGGACGGGAGGCGAGAGCAGCTCAGCGAACCATACCAGAAAAATCATCTGGTCAACAAATACAGTTCCTATGTATTTGTTACTAGCCAATAACCTTTCTACAGCTTTCGGTACAAAAAGGGGAGGGGGTAAGAACTAGCTGCTGTTTGTCGGTGTATTTCCAGTACTAACAATAAGATTGGATAGAAATTGACATACCATATGGCACTGTGACCACCAATTATCTTGGCCTTCAGGTTATGATAATGTAATCACTTAAATTTTGTCGATTATCTTGGCTTTCCCCCAGAATATGATCACTGTGACTGCCTCACCATCTTAAACAGAAAGGGCGTGTGTAAAGAAGAATGACTTGATTGCTTTCCCAAACTATACTGTTCTGACTTCTGAGTTCCGACACAAGAAATATCCTCCTTCTGACATTTTAAGACTCCAATGCACTTTCATATTAGCATCTTTGGCTTCTGAAAACTAGTACAGTACTAAAGAGGAGTGAATGTGAATACTTCTTCAAGAATGTGAATACTTCAATAAACTTAATTGCAATGTGTAGAAAGGTGAAAACATATCTCTTACCCGCTGAAGACAACTGTCCATGACTACATTGCTAATGCTCAGAGCTTTGAATTTTTCCAGCAACGCCATCAGTTCAGAAGAGAGATCAATGTTCTGAAACAACATTGACAGAGCCTGGCGTCTTTGCTTGTGGGGCAAATCTCATCTCAACAGAGCCAAGGCTCTTGTTGTTTGGGAGAAAGCTTGCAAGCCAAAGAAGGATGTTGGAGGACTTGGCATCACCAACCTGACAGTTCAAAATGATGCACTCCTCATGGAATACCTTCATAAATTCTACAGCAATCATGATATCTCCTAGGTCAGGCTGGTTAGAACTACTACGACGACTTGATCCCTCATGTGTCTCGTCCCCGACAGGCTCCTTCTCCTTGTACTAGTGAGGTGTGTTCAATCTCCACAGCAAATTGCTCCATGTGCCTTCTTGCTCTGCCGAAAGGGGCAGCACCATATGGTTTTTGGAGTTACCGCTGGCTTGCCCCGAGACCAATGCTTCACCATCGCTTCCCCAGGCTTCACCCCTTTGCCATCAACAACCAGATCTCTGGCCCCAGGCCCTGGCTCACGCGGTCACCCTGACATCTTGGATCTTTACCACCTGCCCCTTTCTCCTCAAGATTTTGATGAGCTGCAGCTCAGTTCCATCCTCCAGGATACACACCTCAACATTAATGCTGACAATGTCTGGTTCTATCCCTGGGGAGGTGGTGGACTCTACTCTTTCTCCGAGGTTTACGGGCGTGAATTTGCTGAGACTCAGCCACCTGATCCGTTAAATGGCTCTGGTCCTTTCAAAGACCAAAGGTTTTGCCAGGCTGCTTCTCATGGACAGGCTCAATACCAGAGACATGCTTCAATGGAAAAATATGCACATTAAAGGCAGACACAACTGTGTTCTATGCTCTACTGAATCACTTGAGACCACTGATCATCTCTTCTGGCGCTGTCCTTACAGAATCATATCAGTTTGCCCCGGAATTATCTCAGAACATCTACAGCACGATTGCCTCTGCCAAAATTAAACAATCCCTTCTTCATGGAAGCTTACATTATTGTTGCCTAGTACATTCAGAAAAAAAGGAGTGCAAAAATTTTAGACAACATCTCCTCTAGCTTATCTTGGTCCTTTATTTTTAAGAGGGAGCTTTACCTCATCTCATTTAGAATGAAGTCCGATATTGCTGATCCCATTTGCGGCTTGACTCAATCGCTCAAACTCGTGTACAGAATTTATTGTCAAGGCCTCCCCTACAGTTTTGGGTTAACAAAAACAGCTGAAAACTTAAGCAGAAGGAGGCTGACAATGTCAAATGAACTGGGATCTTCTGCAAACTAGAATATTGCTGTCAGCCACCAATTCTTTGACTCCAGTGAAATGGCTAAATTCAACAACAGCAAAGAAACTATCAACTGATTAACTACCAATAGTCAAGGCAAGAACACTTCCCTTCTTTCATATGATGGAATCTACTACCATCTCTCACAATAATCTCCCTATTGAAAACCTTTGTGACCATCTTACTGAATTCATGACAATCCCCACACACCTGAAGGTTCTTAACAATACGAATCGGGTCCCCAACTTCTGTAACTATGAACCCATAAGCAATTGCCAGACGCTCGCTGTGCACCTTGATTGCATGCACCTTCTCTTCATCTCCAATGTCATGCAATACAGATGACACGTCTGGTACATACCCTGCATCTGCCAACCTTCTGTTAATCATGTCAAGCATGCTATATATCTGAACGGAATCCTTGTGATCCATGTCTCCTACTAGAAACTTATGCACGTTTCCTTGTGCTTCCATCAAGCTCCAGCCAGCTGACTTGCTGGTACCCCGACTAGACATCAGTTTCCTGACTTCCCTGACTTCATCCCATTTCTTTGCCTTCGCATATATACTTGCAAGGAGGACATAGTAGCCATCATGAGCTGGCTCCAGTTCAAGTAGCTTGTTACCAACCTTGACCCCCAAGTCCACCAAGCCATGTTTCTTGCAAGAGGAGAGTATCATGCCCCAAAGAACTGGGTCAGGTGCAATAGGCATCCCTTCGATCAATTCAATGGCTTCCGGAACAAGACCAGCCCGACCCAGAAGATCAACCATGCAACCATAGTGCTCCATTTCTGTCTCAACGCTATACTTTTCAGCCATCGATTCAAAATACCGCCGCCCCTCAGCAACAAGGCCAGAGCGACTGCAGGCATTTAGAACGCCAACAAACGTAATGTTCGTTGGATATAAACCCTCACCGATAAATCGTTCAAAGAGTTCCACTGCATCCTGTCCCAAACCATGAGCAGCAAGTCCGCAGATCATGGCGTTCCATGCAAAAACATCCCTCCTCGGCATCCCATCAAAAACTTCCCTCGCCACTGCCACACAGCCGCACTTGGCATACATATCCACCATCGCAGCCCCTACATTCACACTGATCGGCATCCCTTCTTGACGGACAACCTGGTGCACAAACCTGCCATGCTCAAGCAAACCCAGCTGCGCGGCCGCCGACAATGCCGTCACCACTGCAGCCTCATTCACCCTCACCCCCTTCTCAACCATGCCCCGAAACACCGCCAGCGCCATTTCCAGCTCCCCTTCCTTCACATACCCACCCACCACGGTGCTCCAAGAAACCTCATCTCTCACCGGCATTTCGTCAAACATCTCTCGTGCGGCCTTCACCATGCCCGCTCGAACGTACCCAGCAAGGACCGCGTTCCAGGTCACGACGTCCCGCACGCGCGGGAGCTCGTCGAACACCCTCCTCATCGCCCCCACGTCGCCGCAGACGCCGTAGAAGTGCGTGAGCGCGTTCCGCACGTAGAGATCCCCCGCCGCGCCAGCCCTCACGGCCAGCGCGTGCACGTGGGAGCCCAGGAAAGAGGAGGCTGGGCCGCCGGCGTCGAGGTGGGTGGATATGGAGGAGAGGAGGAAGGTGAAGGAGTGGGGGTTGCGTCGCCGGAGGCCGGGGAAGAGGCGGAGCGGGAGAGGGTGGGGGAGAACGCGGAGAAGGTGGTTGGACGCGAAGGCGGAGGAGGCATTGGAGCGGCGGAACAAGGAGAGCGGATAGGAGGAGTCGTGGTGGAGCGGCGGGAGGCGGGGGAGGGCGGCGAGGAGGTGCGGGAGGACGCGCGTGGCGGCGAGGCCGAGGACGGCGAGGCGGGCGTGCGCCTGCTGGACGTGGCGGGCGGTGGCCGCGCGCCTCGGCAGGAGCGCGCGGAGGAGCTGCCTGGCGTCGGCGTCGGGGTGCGCGTGGAAGGTGGGGGCACGCCGGGCGGACGCCGGCGGCTGTTCCAACGGCATGGAGACGGCGGCGCCAACCACAGGCACGGGGCGGCGAGCGTTCTATTTTTACGCGGGCCTCCTAAGTTTTTATTTACTTTACTAGCTGTAGTTGCCACTGAATAATAATGAGTAAATTGTAAAAATAATGAAACTGTTACGAAATATCTGATCATTATCTTTGGAGGCCAAAGATTAAGTTTGCTAGCTTCCTTCCATGGTAAGGAACCATGCTCCTTGATAGGCAAGCCAAACTAGTTCCTTCCATGACAAGCTTTCGCAAGCCAAACTAGTTCCTTCCATGGCAAGCTTCCGTCCATGACAAGTCAAACTAGTTTCTTTCATGACAAGCCAAAGTGATCAGATTTTTGTGGGCTATATACCTAAAATGCCCTCCCTAGTGAGGCTATAAATAGAAGGCATGAGAAAAGAGCTAGACACACATGACATGATCAGATTTGTACTACAAGATACAATAATAAAGAACTCTCAACTTTCTCTCTATATCTGGTGTCTCTTTTGTGTTCTTGTGATTGTGCCATTGTGTATGTGGTGATTGAAAGCAAGTGTTGAACAACGTAGTTTCACAACACGCTATCAGCACGAGTGCTCTCGAGCAAAGGTATTGTAAGGCTCGATATGCGGTACTGTTCCAGATCTAGATGTTTCCATCCAGATCCGGGGACGAAGCACATATCGGTCCCACCGCGACATATGACATAGCCATATGCCCCGGATTTCCAACATGATATCACAACATTATAGATACAAGGATACAACATCTCATACAATCGGCATACAACTGCCTTAATACAATACAACAGCGGAAGATATATGTCTGAGTACAGACTACAAGCAAAAGCCTACTAGCAAAGAGAAAACATCGATTCCCATAATCACACGGGTCCAGGCCCTCCGCCGGGATCCGCCTAACTAGTCGTCGTCGAGTCGCCACGTGAAACGTCGATCACCATACCTGTTGTCGATCGAGAACCCTGAAAAGAGTTTGGGGGTAGTATCATGAGTACAGAAGTACTCAGCATCCAACTGTAGTGGTCATCTGACCCAGCAAGGACTTCATCACTCGTCATTCTAGGACAACTAGTAGTTTACGGTAAGGAAGGGGTAAGTGGTGAGGTTGCTGCCGCACTAGCATTTATGAAGTGGCTAACGATCTAGAGAGTAAGATAAGAAGCCAAGCATTCGATGAGGAATCGCCTCCAACAAGTCTTGCTATCAACTACTTACGCAAACATAACACCTATCCTATCCTTGTCCTCCTCTCCGCGTCCCGACGAAGAAAAGCAGTCAAGGCACACACACACGTTGATCAAATTATATTAAGATTATCTCAGTTGTTGTTGTCTATGAACAAGGAGTAGGTCTCAAGTTGTCCATAACCGTGGACACGGCTTCTCGAAAAGATTTAACCCTGCAAGGGTGTACCAACTGCCCATTACAAGGCTCCGCACGCACGTCCATCTCTCTCAGTTGCTACCCGTCACAGGCAACCATTTTATGATTTAGTTCCAAGAGATCCGAAACGACAAGTCCCTCTAGCTAACAACGAACAAATCCGGGTGGCCCCCGGTGAGACGACACCCAGCTCAGGAGCCGGCCGCGCTCTCGGTCTGGTCTCTACCGTACGACTCCAGGTTTGGATTGCCGGTTAATCACACATGGGACACCGGGTCCTCAGCCAGTCATGATGGGCCAGTAAGGAAACTATGTCCTCGCTGGTCCGGGTTGGTTGGAAAACTGGCGTACGACCAGCACACACATGGTTTCAAATGGTAAATCAGCTTGGGCCACCACTAGAAATGCTTGAAGCTAGGTAGGTAAGAAAAGGGGACCCCATAAAATCCCACACGCGGTTAGGCACGCTCAGTCTTAAAACCAATACCCGGAACTCGGATCCTAGGTGACTCGAATGGAACAAAACGTCGGGGCGGGATAGCCTAGACCTTCCATCCTTCGTCGAATATAGTCTACATTAATAATAATCATATCATCAACAACAATATAATAAGGTGATATCCCAAACCCAGGAGTAACAGGGTAACATCGTAGCATCCTAAGCATGCATACTAAGCAGGGGCTGAGCAACGAGCAATAGTAACATAGCAGTACAAGGTTTGCTGGGAAGGGACATGGCTGTATCGGTTTGAAAGAGGCTGTAAACATGTGGTAGGATCAAACATCGAACCTAACCTAGACTAGCATGCAAACCGCTGGTTGAAATAGAATGGATCATAAGTAATGTATAGTCCTTGCCCGTTGATAAGTGGGGTTCCGAAGGTGTAGTCGATCGCACGCTCGCATCGTCTCCGAGAGGTACCCGCGGGAGCACGCAAGACGATAAACACTGGAAAGCAATCAACGAGCAGGCACTCTATTACTACGGGGCACACAAGATCAAGAAGACATCACATGACACGGCAACGCGATACGGACCTAACGTCGAGAGCGGTTACTAGCAGTTTAAGTGGGGTATCGGTCACACACGACGAATACCGCACGTTTACGGTGGTTCAAGTTTCTTAGCTACAGGTGATCAACAAAGTTTGTTAACATGGAAACTCAAGCAAGCATGGCATAGCACACAAACATGTCAAAAGGTGAAGCACAAAGTAAACTATCTATGCTAGTCAATTTAAGCGAGGCGCAACCTAAACATGGCATAACACTAAGTACCTCGCGACAGTTAAAAGATTTGGTACTGTTCTGCCCTAAACCATATTTTAGGTTGGTTAACAACAGCAAACAATAGCATAAACACAAAGAACACGAAAAACTAATCAAGTTACATATAAAGAACACCCCAAACGGAGTTACGGTTAAAAAGATATAAGAAAGACAAGCTATGCACACATGCTGTATAAATAGGGGTAAATCTATATGCAAAAGTGCAGAAACATGACATAGCAATACATGGGATGAAAGTAGACATGATGCTTAACAATATCCAATTGAAATCACTCAATTCCGATAAACGGTTGCGAAGCAATCGTCACCCGAAGTTGCAACAAAATAATAGTTTCAGCAATAGCAGCACAATAACATCAGGATCACCACTTCGGAGCAAGATTTAATAAAGCTAGAGCACCCAAATATGACAAGTTAAAGCATGAAGTACACATGATGCTTAACACATAGGAAAAAGAATCAATGCAATAGGACTCATGGATGAGTCACAATCATCATGCAAAGTTGCAACAAAAAAAATAACAGCAACACTTAACAGGAAAAAGTAGCAGTTTAACGGCCCGATGCCCACTTCAACGCAGAATTACACAATCAAGGTGACCTCAAACGGAAAAAATTTCTACATACGAACGCTAGAGCACGCAAAACCGAGCAACTTTCATTTTGGGGGCACGTTCATTGGAGCTACGGTTTAACGGGGAATCGCAGTACAAAACAGCATCAGCACACAGTTTTTAACAGACTTAGCAAAAACTGGAAAATGGAAAAAACAACAGAAAAAAGGGAGCCGGGCCTCACCCCTGTTGGGCTCGGCTGGGCGCTGGGGCTTGGCAGGCCGCGCTGGCCAGCTGGGCCACGGGTGCTGGACCGGCCCACCTGGGGCGTCCACGCTGGAGGAGGCGACCGGCCGCCCGATCCAGATCGGGATCGGGTCGGCGCTGGCGGCGGTGGTAGCCCGGTGGCACGCCGGCCACCGGCGGCGAGGCGGGCGGCTGGGCTGGCGTTGGGCGGACTGGGGGCGGCGGCTCGCCGGATCCGGTCGTGGAGGAGGCGCTGGCGGCTCGGAGTTGGAGTGGCGCGGCGGCCAAGCTCGTGGCCGGCGGCCATGGCGGCCGGGCCCTGCTGGTCCTGCGGGGTAAGAAGGAGGAGGGTTAGGGGAGAGAGGGAGATGGAGAGGGAGGAAGGGGAGGAAGGAGAGGAGGTCGGGGCGCGACGGCTCGCCGGCCGGCGGCTGCGGGTCTACATGGGAAGGCAGGTGGAGAGGAGAGAGGAGCACGGGCTGGGGCTGACGTGGCACGCCCGGAGCCCTCCGATCGCCCGATCGGACGGCCGGGAGCAACTGGAGCTAGGGTTTCAGATCTGGGGGTGTTTTGTGCGAAAATTGGAGCAGGTCTGGGGGGGTGGCTGCAATTTTTGGCTTGGAAAACCCTAGAAAGGGGTGGGAGTGTGGTGGTCTTTATATAGCCCCGGTGGCTGGCAGTTTGCAAAAACATCCCCGGTTTTTCTCTCGCGCGCACGGTGCTCACGTTTCTGACCGCCGGGGGTCCGCAGTACCTCCGATTCGGGTAAAACTTCGAACTGCGCGATCAGCGCGTCGAGCCGGAGGCGTTCACCTAGCGCTGGAACTGTTCCGAGAACACTTTCCGACGCGCTATAAAAATAACCTGTTTAATTATTAAACGGGTTTTTCGTTCCGTTGGCTGCGGCTGGTCTCGTGCGGTTTTCGCGACGGTGATCGGGTGAAACCCGGTGTCGCAAAGGTCGAGTGTTAGGGTGGCAAGGTCGGTCTCCGTCCGGTACGAGAATAGGGGGAGAAAAATAATCGCCGATCGATAAATCGGGGATGCAAACACCGCAAACAAATCAGACAATCAAACAATTCACACCGAAAACAAAAATTTTAATTTTTGTGAAATCTGGGCTGTTAGAGGTATGTTGTTCAAAAATACTTGTTAATCACTCGGTGGACAATACAAGATGTTTATGCGTTCCGCTGTTTCGAGTACCCTCGATCTTGTTAGCATGCATGCTATAGCTTTGTACATGAGTGATACTACGTAGCAATGCATACTGTATACGCTCATGTGGATCGGCCAAAAAAATAAGCTCAAGGCCAACGATCCTTGCTAATATCACATGTATATATTCCAGTCTGTTTGTGGACATGGAACAAAAAAAATCATGTGTATTATGCTCACCTGAATCCCATGTGCCGGACGTTCTTGTGTTGGCATGGGTGAGCAGCTCGACGTCCAGAGCCAGCAGCTCCGTGTATGTCACCCGCGTGTGCCCAGACGGACACGTTCGTTGCTATCTACGCTATGGCCAGAACCTGAAGCTCTGCGCCATCATATCATCTTGGCTAGCGTCGTGCGCTTGTCGGTGGCACGAGAAGCTTATGTCAATCTTACACGACCACGTTCTTGCAAATTGTATCCTGAAGCATTTGATTAATGCATAAACATCTGGAACTGTTTACATACCAGTATTTACACTGTAAACACTCATGACATGCACTTATTTACCTGAAGTAAATTGTTGCATGATCTAAATATATAGGAAATGTCGGGCATCAACTCCAAGGAATTTGCCGAGCTCGCCCTGGATGGCAGCAACTACCTCACGTGGGCTATGGATGCTAAGTTAAGCCTCACATCCATGTCTCTCAGTCATACCATTAACTAGCCGGCAGCTGGCACAAATGGTCCTTCTGCCGCTGAAAAGGCAAAAGCATTGATCTTTTTGAGGCATCACCTCAATTCAGCGCTGAAGCTTGAATATATGACTGAAGAGGATCCACCCACTCTTTGGCAATCCCTGAAGGATCGCTATGACCAGCAAAGGTCAGTGGTGCTTCCTCAAGCACAGAGTGACTGGTTAAACCTACGTTTCCAAGACTTCAAGTCCGTGACATTGTATAACTCTGCCTTGCACCGCATTGTTTCCCTACTCAGAATGTGTGGCCAGAAAGTCACCGATGCTGAGATAATTGACAAAACTTTGTCAACATTCCATCCCACCAACATGGTATTGCAAGAGCAATATAGGCATGCTAAATATGCCAAGTACTCTGAGTTGATCTCTGTCCTGTTAGTGGCAGAAAAACAAAATGAACTTCTTATGAAGAATCATAGCGCCCGCTCAACTGGGACTATGGCTGTGCCTGAAGCACATGCGATCACTCAAGGTGTTGGGAGTTCCCATGGCCCCATAAAGGCCAAAGGGAACCAAGGATGGAAGGGGGAGAAGAGCAATGCATTCAAGGGCAAGGGTAGAGGAAGAGGGAGAGGCAAAGAAAAATTCAGAACTGATCCAGATGCTCAGACTAGGGGAAAGCAAGGAAAATGCTTTAGATGTGGATGCGGGGATCATTGGTCTCGCAACTGCCGCACCCCCAAGCACCTGGTTGAGTTATATCAGCAATCCATCAAAGGTAGCAACACGCAGGATAATCACGAGTCCCATTTTGTAGAGCCTGCTGCTCTGCCGGACTCTAAGAAGCTTGAAAACCTTCTTCTTGAGGAAAATCCTGGTAGTGGTGAATTCAACCTGGATGGTATCGATCTTCCTGAAGAAGATATGAATGTTGATGTATATGGAGACCTGGTGTAATCCCCTAGCCTAATATATATTTCCGTCATGAGTCGTAATTCCAGTGTTATATAGTTCCTTCTGAACTTGATCATGTAATAAGCTCCTGAAGAGCATAGTATTGTATTTTGCATTAGTGTAACTCTTGCTCAATATAAATTCTAGTATGTTATATGTTTATGCTCTTTCCAGTGGAGACGTAAATATGTCCTTTTACACTGTAAGGTGTGTCGATCCAATGGAGGAAGGGGAGATATGTCTTATAGACAGTGCCACCACAAATACAGTCCTTCGGGAGACTAAATATTTCCAAACTCTAACTAAGAAACCTGGAAATATTATGACCATTGCCGGAAGCAATACTCATATTGTCGGTACCGGAAGTGCCACAATAGTTCTCCTCATGGGTACCCAACTTGTAATCAAGGATGCCTTGTTGTATCCTGAATCAAAAAGGACCCTACTAAGCTTTAAAGCTATCCGCGCAAATGGTTTCCATGTGGAAACTAAAGTCGAGAATGGTACTGAATACCTGATCATGACTAAATTTGACGGACCCAAGAAGAAAGTGGTTGAGAAACTCCCTTCCTTAGCACCAGGATTGTACTACACATACATAAATCCCATAAAGGAATTTGTTGCGCTGAAAACAATTTTCAGGAACCCAGAGTCATACAGGGTATGGCATGATAGACTGGGTCATCCTGGGTTGCGCATGGTGAGGAGAATCATCAAAGGCTCTGTTGGCCATAACATAGCAAAAAAAGACTTCCCAAATCCTGAAGATTTTATGTGCACTTCATGTGTGATACGTCCAAAACGTATCGATAATTTCTGCTTGCTCCATGCATGTTTTGTGTGATATTGCTATGATCTAGATACACTTTCATACATTTTTTTATCATATTTGGACTAACCTATTAACTCAGTGCACCCCAGTGCCAGTTCCTGTTTTCTGCTGTTTTTCTATTTCAGTTTTCCCCCATATAAAAAGTGCCAGAAAAATTCGGGAAACGTCAGATAAAAAATCAGCGTGACGGAAGCTTCGAGAAAAGCCCGAGAGGGGCCAGAGGGGGCCCAGGGGGGCCCATGCGGCCACCCGGCGCGGCCCCACCCCTGGCCGCGCCAGGGGAGCGCCTGGGGCCCCTGGTCCACCTCTGGCTGCCCCCCTTCGCCTATTTATCCCCCGTCACGGGAAAACTCCAGAACAAGAACCCTATTCTGCGAACTCGCCTCTGTTCCTCCACCGCCGCGCTTCCAAGATCGGGAGCACCAGAAGACCTCTTCCCGGCACCCTGCCGGAGGGAGGATTGACCTCCGGGAGTCTCCTCTCCACCATGGATGCTCCCCGGATGTCTCGTGAGTAGTTTTCCTTGGACCATGGGTCCGTGATCAGTAGCTATGTGATGTTCTCCTCCCCTCTTTGATCTTCATTGTTTAGACCTCGTGAGCTGCCCTACATGATCGAGGCACTTTTGTAATATTTCTGTTATTGCTATGTTGAGTTTGATCGGATCTGATGGATTATGAGATTATGTTCAGATTGTGATAGAGTAATATATTTGGTTTTTATCTCTTATATTTTTGTTCCTAAGTAATTCTTGCATGCTCTCCGTTGCTGTTTATTGCTTTGGCCAAGTAGTAGGTAGTGACTCCAAGAGGGAGCGTTGTGCTAGATTGTGGGTTCATGCCTCCCCGATGACATGCTTGAGTGACAGAAACATGAGTCTAGGGGATGTGCTGTTGCCACAAGGGGGAAAACAACGGTGCTTGTAACTGCGGTTACAAGGATTGTTTACTTTACGCAAAGTTCTTTTTAATGCAGTTGTCTGTTGCTTTGGGTTTACACTTTGGGTGGGGCTCGCAACTTAATACCAGCGAGATGTTCTGGATAGATATCTCAAGGTGGATGATTAGTAGTAGATGCAGATGGATTTCGGTCTACTTACTTTGGCGTACTGCCCATGCTTTTGAACCTCTTCCTTTCTTTTTTAGCATAGTTAGCATTGCGGTGCGTTCTTAATCCTGTCAATTGCCTTTCTGTAATTTGTTTACCTCGCATAGCATTTTTATCGTCTTTTGGGAGAGAGACATCACTAGCGAACATCACGTATCCCGGTCCATATCCTCATTATTGTTTTCAAGCTATATTTACTTTTCTGCATTTACTTTCAAGTTGCTATCATTATCCCCTTGCGTTTTATCATTTGTGAACAACAAGACCGGAGAGATTGACAACCTCTCTGAACTTCGTTGGGAGAAAAGTTATCTGTGTCTGTGTGCAGGTCCGCGTCAGTTGCACCGCTGACACCTACTTATCATCTATGGAGTCCTACTGGAGACAAACCTTGGTATCTTTACTGAGGGAAACTTGTTGATGTACCGCATCACGCCTTCCACTTGGGGCCTACCAACAAAGGGCGAGAAGCCGTCATCAAGAGCAATTTCTGGCGCCGTTGCCGGGGACTCCAAGTGCTAAGATAGGGGAGTTGCACACTACCCTTTACCTTTGTTTTTCAATCTTGTTAGTTTATCTTTCAGTTTTTATCTTTGTGTCTTTTATCAAAAACTACAAAAAAATCTGCCACACTTGCTGCTACTATGGGTTCCACTGAAAACACCAAGTTGTGTGACTTCACTAGTCATAACAACCAAGACTTTATCTGCACTCCCATTGCCACACCTGCCACTTCAGCTACCTCTTATGAAATTAAACCTGCTTTGCTAAACCTTGTTATGAGAGATCAATTCTCCGGTGCTGGAGATGATGCTGCTTTACACTTGAATAATTTTGTTGAATTATGTGATATGCAAAAGTATAAAGAAGTGGAAGGTGATGTTGTTAAGCTTAAGCTCTTTCCTTTCTCTTTAAGGGGAGATGCTAAAATCTGGTTTCAATCTTTGCCTAGAAATAGCATAGATTCTTGGGATAAGTGCAAAGATGCCTTTATAGGGAAGTACTACCCTCCTGCTAAGATTATCCAATTGAGGAGCAATATTATGAATTTCAAGCAATTGGATAATGAACACGTTGCCCAAGCTTGGGAACGAATGAAATCTCTTGTTAAGAAATGCCCTACACATGGTTTGACTACTTGGATGGTTATCCAGACTTTTTATGCAGGCTTGAACTTTACCTCGCGGAACCTGTTAGATTCGGCCGCGGGAGGAACCTTTATGTAAACTACACTTGGTGCTGCCACAAAGCTTCTCGATGAGATGATGACCAATTATTCCCAATGGCACACCGAACGCGCTCCAACAGGTAGGAAGGTAAACTCTGTCGAGGAAATTACCTCCCTCAATGAAAAAGTTGATTTAATTATGTCTCTACTTACCAAGCAACCTTCTATTGATCCTCATGATGTTCCTTTAAATTCTTTGGTTGCTCAAGAACAAGTAGATGTGAACTTTATTGCTAGAAACAACTTCAACAACAATGCTTATAGGGGAAATTTTGCTAGCAATCCTAGACCGTTCCCATCTAACTATGGGAACAACAACACTTACCCTAGCGACAAGAACCCCTTTTCTGAATTAGAAAGCATGCTTAGAGACTTTATCACTACCCAAAAAGCCTTCAACAAAAATGTAGAAGAGAAATTATCTAAAATAGATAATCTCTCTTTGAAGGTAGAAAGCTTAGCCCTTGATATTGAGATGCTCAAAATTAGAACCTCTCCCCTTGAGGAGAATAAAGCCACTCCTATTAATGCTATCCAGTTGCAAATCAATGAAAATATTAGGATGATGGCTAAACTTAAAGAAAGATGGGCTAGAGAAAAAGAGGAAGAGGATAGAATTAAGAGTCTTCCTACACACCACACAGTTGCCACTATCCAAATTGTTGAGGACACTCAAACTATTAGCACCCAATGCACTTCTAGTCCCGTTGGACCTATTAATGGTGATGCTAATACCTCAACCGTAGAAAAAGAAACTCCTATGAACATAGAGGGTTTCAAACAAGTGAGCCTAGATGACACTACTACCACCTTTGATAGTAGTGATATTGATTTTGATAGTTGCACCCTCTCAAAAGTTATTAGCTTGTTACACAAAATGTCTAGAGACCCCCACGCTAGCACACTTAATCTTGCCTTCACGGAGCATATCACAAATGCTCTTATCAAAGCTAGGGAGGAGAAGCTTAGAGTAGAAGCCTCCATAGCTAGGAAGCTAGAGGATGGTTGGGACCCTATGATCAAAATTAAATTGAATAACTTCTCTTGCTATGCTTTATGTGATGTTGGAGCTAGTACCTCTGTTATGCCCGAAAGAATATTTGATATGTTTGAATTGAAGCCTTTTGAGCCTTGTTCTTTTGGTGTTCGTCTTGTTGATTCTTCCATAAAGAAACCTTTGGGGAAGATCAACGATGTTCTTATCATTGTCAATGACAACTATGTTCCCGTTGATTTTAATGTTACGGATATAGAGTGTGAACCTTTGTGTCCAATCATTTTGGGACGTCCTTTTCTTCGCACCATTGGTGCTGTTATTGACATGAAAGAGGGGAATATAAAATTCCAATTCCCATTCAAAAAGGGGATGGAACACTTCCCTAGAAATAAAATCAAGTTACCTTTTGAGTACGTTACTCGGGCTAGTTATTCTCTTTCTCTTGATAAAACTTGATTCTTCTTTTTGCATCATGCCTAGCTAATGGCTTTAAAGAAGCGCTTTCGGGAGGCAGCCCGCAACGAAATTAGGTTTTTCTTTTTTGCTTTTGTTGTGTCTTGATGATTGTTACTACTGTAGCAACATCATTGTATCTTTACTTTTCAGCTTTGTGCCAAGTTATAGCCTCTTACGGCAAGTGAAGTAAAAGTTGTGACATGCTGTCCAGAAAACAGATTCTGTCCTAGTGACCAGAAAAATTCCAGAAAAATCCCAGTTCATCTTTTTGATCTGAATTTTTTACACAGTATGCTCTATACAATTAAGAAACTTCCGTATGTTCTGAGTTTTTTATTTGAGTTGCAGAAGTGCCCCTAAAAAATTCTTTACTATCTGCTGTTCTGTTTTTCACAGATTCTGCCACGTTTTGTCTCTCCTTACTTTTGCAAACCTTAAGCTTGCTTTTTCTTTGCAAAAACTTTTTGGCACTCTTGAGAAACATTAGCTCTTCAAGATTATCTTTATATGCAGTGGAGAAAAAATTATTTATTAAGGGTACTAACCTCTCTAATCAGCTTATGATGAGTTATGTATGAAGGGAGTTTTCAAGTGTGCGTTGGAAGATGATGAAAGAAGATCCAGGAGTGTTAAGCGCTCAAGCTTGGGGATGCCCCCATGCATCCCCAATAAATATTCAAGGAGAATCAAGCGTCTAAGCTTGGGGATGCCCCCCGTGCATCCCTTCTCCATCAACCATCATCAGTTCGTCCTTCATCTCACTATATTTTTATCACTTCATGTGTTATGTGCTATGCTTGGAGCGTCTCGTTCTTAGGTTTTGTTTTTAGTTTTCTTTAGCTTTGCTTGCTGTTCATAACAAGTTAGATCCCGTCTTACTTTGTGTGGGAGAGAAACACGCTCCACTTCCAAAATCTAGAACACATCATAGGATTTTTCCTGTCTATCTTTTTGTTGTTGTGTGTTCTTTATCTTTTCATAGCTACTGCCATGTTTAGTTTTAGTCTTAGTTTGTCTTTAGCAAGATCTTTGACTTTTTTTTAGTTTGTTGCTGCAACTCTTTTTAGTTTTCATGTTTATCTTGTTAAGAGAGTTGGTTGTTGCACTAAGTTATGTTTTGTCTTGAAAGTAGGTAATTGAGGTTGCTATTTAATTTTAGTAGTAACTTGCAATAGTTTTGAGGCATTGTTGTGAGTAATGTTTGGACTTTTGGTGTCAAGAGCTCTTGCCTATTAGTGATAGGTGTCGTATTTTGGGCAATCCGTGTTTATTTTCAAAACCTACAAAACTAGTTGGGAACTCTAGCTACTAGATAGATCACTACTCTTCTGAGGAGTCGAATATTAGAGTACACTCACGTACCATGAGTCGAGGATGCGCAAGGATAACCAAACCCCCATACACTCCTCCTCGGGGTACTTGTCTCTTTGTGAACCTCCTCATTAGATTGAGAGTTACCGATAATAAGTGCATGAGTTCTTCAGACTAATGTAAGTATTGAGAGTTGACACTTCCACCTTCCCATATTTTGCTAGCCTTTCCCGTGCCATGCATTGCCTTCTTCTCACTCCGAGAGTTGGTGTCCACCTTCGCCGGTACATCCAAACCCTTGGCATGATACGCTCTGTCATCATAAGCCTCCCTTTATCTTTCCTCAAAACAGCCACCATACCTACCTATCAAGGCATTTCCATAGCCTTTCCGAGTTACATTGCCATGCAACTTCCACCTCTTCATGACTTGGTCTTCACGTCATACATGTTCCTGCTACACTGGCAGCGACACACATTGCATACATCATGATAGTTACATCTTCTTTATGATTTTGAGTACCTTGTAAAGTGTGAAAGATCTCCTTTACCTTCTTGTAAAATAGAGTGTTGCCCTTAAGTGAGGAAAAGATCCCAAAGTGGACACATTAAAAGATCCCAAAGAGGACAAACGAGAGTTAAATAGAAAGAGCCATTGAGGCCACCAAAAAAATACAAAAAATAGAAAAAAGAGAAAAATAAATAAAAAGAGAGAAAGGGGCAACACTACTATCCTTTTGAGAGGTCCACACTAGTACTCCCTCTATATCTTTGTACTCCATAGAGATGATCTTTATGCATATAGTTTGGAGAGCTTCTTAGCTCGTATGTGCATCCATTGCATGGCAATCCCTACTCCTCACATCATATCTATCATTTGGCATCTCTTGCCTATGATTGTCCTCATTGATGTGAGCCTTTCTCATCCTTTTTGTCTTCCTCCTCCACCATATTTCTCTCTTTGCCATCCTAAGTGTCAACTCTCGTGCTTACGCTCATCCATTGCATGCGTGCTCAAAATATCGAAAAGGAGTGGATCAAATTGACTTGTACCTGGCTAGTGGTCTGGGGACGAGTCAAAATAAGATTCCAAAGAGGACCAAGTGTGAAACTTTAGTAGATTGAGTTCTCAACAAAAATACTTTTTTCTCGTATTCCCTATCCTCCTTTCTTGCACGCAAACACCATTTGGAGACATTCGAGTCACGGACAGCGAGAGCTCTTGCACCTTTTGTTCTTTTGTTACTTATTTCAATGCTAATATAGACTCTTGCCTGTTATGACTTGAATTGAATCTCTGACCTTGATTGCTTTACTTTTCAAAGTTCTCTTATGGTTGCTAGCATGTCACCACATAAATTATGCTTGTTATCATTTATCTACTCGAGGATGAGCAGGAATTAAGCTTGGGGATGTTGATACGTCCAAAACGTATCGATAATTTCTGCTTGCTCCATGCATGTTTTGTGTGATATTGCTATGATCTAGATACACTTTCATACATTTTTTATCATATTTGGACTAACCTATTAACTCAGTGCACCCCAGTGCCAGTTCCTGTTTTCTGCTGTTTTTCTATTTCAGTTTTCCCCCATATAAAAAGTGCCAGAAAAATTCGGGAAAATTCAGATAAAAAATCAACGTGACGGAAGCTTCGAGAAAATCCCGGGAGGGGCCAGAGGGGGCCCAGGGGGGCCCAGGCGGTCACCCGGCGCGGCCCCACCCCTGGCCGCGCCAGGGGGGCGCCTGGGGCCCCTGGTCCACCTCTGGCTGCCCCCCTTCGCCTATTTATCCCCCGTCACGGGAAAACTCCAGAACAAGAACCCTATTCCGCGAACTCGCCTCTGTTCCGCCGCCGCCGCGCTTCCAAGATCGGGAGCACCAGAAGACCTCTTCCCGGCACCCTGCCGGAGGGAGGATTGACCTCCGGGAGTCTCCTCTCCACCATGGATGCTCCCTGGATGTCTCGTGAGTAGTTTTCCTTGGACCATGGGTCCGTGATCAGTAGCTATGTGATGTTCTTCTCCCCTCTTTGATCTTCATTGTTTAGACCTCGTGAGCTTCCCTACATGATCGAGGCACCTTTGTAATATTTCTGCTATTGCTATGTTGAGTTTGATCGGATCTGATGGATTATGAGATTATGTTCAGATTGTGATAGAGTAATATATTTGGTTTTTATCTCTTATATTTTTGTTCCTAAGTAATTCTTGCATGCTCTCCGTTGCTGTTTATTGCTTTGTCCAAGTAGTAGGTAGTGACTCCAAGAGGGAGCGTTGTGCTAGATTGTGGGTTCATGCCTCCCCGATGACATCCTTGAGTGACAGAAACATGAGTCTAGGGGATGTGCTGTTGCCACAAGGGGGAAAACACCGGTGCTTGTAACCGCGGTTACAAGGATTGTTTACTTTACGCAAAGTTCTTTTTAATGCAGTTGTCTGTTGATTTGGGTTTACACTTTGGGTAGGGCTCGCAACTTAATACCAGCGAGATGTTCTGGATAGATATCTCAAGGTGGATGATTAGTAGTAGATGCAGATGGATTTCGGTCTACTTACTTTGGCGTACTGCCCGTGCTTTTGAACCTCTTCCTTTCTTTTGTAGCATAGTTAGCATTGCGGTGCGTTCTTAATCCTGTCAATTTCCTTTCTGTAATTTGTTTACCTCGCATAGCATTTTTATCGTCTTTTGGGAGAGAGACATCAATAGCGAACATCACGTATCCCGGTCCATATCCTCATTATTGTTTCCAAGCTATATTTACTTTTCTGCATTTACTTTCAAGTTGCTATCGTTATCCCCTTGCGTTTTATCTTTTGTGAACAACAAGACCGGAGAGATTGACAACCTCTCTGAACTTCATTGGGAGCAAAGTTATCTGTGTCTGTGTGTAGGTCCGCGTCAGTTGCGCCGCTGACACCTACTTATCATCTCTGGAGTCCTACTGGAGACAAACCTTGGTATCTTTACTGAGGGAAACTTGCTGTTGTACCGCATCACGCCTTCCACTTGGGGCCTACCAACGAAGGGCGAGAAGCCGTCATCAATGTGCAAAAGGGAAGTTAATCCTTAGACCCTCCACCTGGAAGGTGAAGGATGAATCACCAATTTTCCTGCAGAGAATTCAAGGCGATATTTGTGGACCAATACAACCCTTGTCGGTCCCTTTCAAATATTTTATGGTCCTGATTGATGCCTCCACTAGGTGGAGTCACGTATGCCTATTATCTACAAGGAACCATGCCTTTGCAAAGCTGGTTGCCCAAATAATAAAACTAAGAGCAAATTTTCCGGATAGCCGGATCAAATCCATAAGAATGGATAATGCTGGAGAATTTACCTCCAAATCATTTGATGACTATTGTCTAGCTCTAGGCATACAAGTATAACATTCAGTCCCACATGTCCACACTCAGAATGGCCTTGCAGAGTCATTGATCAAAAGGATTAAATTGATTGCTAGGCCACTTTTGCAGAACTGCAAGCTCCCAACAACCTGTTGGGGACATGCTGTGATGCATGCGGCAGCATTAATCCAAGTCAGGCCAACTGCATATCACTCTGCATCCCCCTTACAACTAGTGCGTGGGAAAGAACCAAGTATTTCCCATCTGCGAAGATTCGGCTGCGTTGTGTACGTGCCGATCTCACCACCTCAGCGTACCACCATGGGTCCTCACCGGAAGTTGGGGGTCTATGTGGGGTATGAGTCTCCGTCTATAATCAAATACCTTGAGCCTATGACTGGGGATCTGTTCACGGCTCGGTACGCTGTCAGTATTTTTAATGAGGACCATTTCCCGGCGTTAGGGGGAGAAATGTACCAAAAGGAATGCCGAGAAATTTCATGGAGTGCCGAAGGCCTCCAGTCCCTAGATCCACACACTAGCGAGGCTGAACTTGAAGTTCAGAGGATTTTAAACCTCCAAAGGCTAGCAAATAATTTGCCAGATGCCTTCACTGATCATAGTGGGGTGAAAAAATCACATATACCTGCTGTAAATGTGCCAGAGAGAGTAGAAATAGCTCTGAAGGCTATTGACTCAAATTTGGGCCCAATCCCTAGGAAAAGGGGGAGACCTCTGGGTGCACGGGATAAACTTCCGTGGAGACGTCCGCAGAAACAAATTTCTGTGCCAGATATGTCACACCTTAAGTCAGTTGAAGAAGCTCGACCTGAAGTTGAGAAGCTCCCTGAAGTGAGCCATCCTGAAGATGGAATGCCTAGTGCAGAATCATGCGCGCAAATTGATTTTGGCACAAGGACATCGGAGCACCCAGACTCGGTCGTTTTGGGAAATCATGACGAGCTGGTGGAAATGAATGATGAAATCAGCATCAATTATATTGATTTTGGAGAGTTATATAACAGAAAGACTACTATTGTCGACATATATTTTTCCTCAAAGATTGCTTCCATTGAACTGGATCCAGAACCTAAGTCCATGGCAGAGTGCCAGAAGCACTCAGGATGGGTTAAATGGAAAGAAGCAATTGAGGCTGAATTGCGCTCGCTTTATCAGAGGAATGTGTTCGGCCCTGTAGTGCGAACTCCTCCAGGTGTTACCCCTGTTGGGCACAAATGGGTTTTCGTTCGAAAGAGGAATGAAAATAACCAGGTGGTGAGATATAAAGCGAGGCTGGTAGCACAAGGTTTCTCGCAGAGACCAGGCATCGATTACGATGAAACATACTCTCCTGTGATGAGTGGCATCACGTTCCGATATTTGATATCTATGGCAGCTAGCCTGAACATGCAAATGCAGTTGATGGATGTGGTGACCGCATATTTATATGGGTTACTTGACTCAGAGATCTATATGAAAGTCCCTGAAGGATTAAAGATCCCACATCCAAATGAAAATTGCAACATGTATAGCGTCAAATTGCAGAGGTCGCTATATGGGTTAAAACAGTCTGGTAGAATGTGGTACAACCGGCTGAGTGACTTTCTCCTGAAGAAAGGTTACACAAATCATGATGATTGTCCCTGCGTATTCATCAAGAAATCCCAGAATGGATTTTGTATCATCTCAGTCTATGTCGATGATCTCAATATCATCGGAAATGAAGAGGACATAAAGGAAGCTATGTCTTACCTTAAGACGGAGTTTGAGATGAAAGATTTGGGTAAAACCAAACTTTGCTTAGGCCTGCAGTTTGAGCACCTCCCTGAAGGAGTCTTTATCCACCAGTCCACCTATACAAAGAGGGTCCTGGAAATTTTTTACATGGATAAATCTCACCCTCTAAGAACCCCCATGGTCGTAAGATCCCTTGAAGCGGATAAAGACCCATTCAGACCTTGTGAAGAAAATGAGGAAGTGTTGGAACCTGAAGTACCCTACTTGAGCGCCATTGGAGCACTGATTTACCTTGCGAATTGCACCAGGCCTGATATTGCATTCGCAGTAAACCTCCTAGCGAGGTATAGTGCTGCCCCAACCAGAAGGCATTGGGTTGGCATCAAAACTATCCTTAGATATCTTCAAGGTACCCAAGATCTTGGATTATTCTATAAAAGAAACCAAGACTTGTCCATGGTGGGATATACAGATGCTGGCTATATGTCCGATCCCCATAATGCCAGATCACAGACTGGATTCGTATTTCTCTGTGGTGGTACAACTATTTCTTGGCGGTCTTTCAAACAGACCCTGGTATTCACGTCTACAAACCACTCAGAGATAATTGCGATGTATGAGGCCGCACGAGAATGTGTTTGGCTCAGACGAATGACAAGTCACATCCTGAAGTCATGTGGACTTAATGTCATCAGTACCCCAACCATTATCTATGAAGATAATGCTGCTTGTGTTGCACAAATGCAGATGGGCTATGTTAAGAGCAATCTCACTAAGCATATTGCTCCTAAATTCTTCTACCCTCATGAGCTCCAGAAGAGCGGGGAAGTAAAGATCTTTCATACTAAGTCATGTGAAAATCTTGTTGATTTATTCACAAAGTCTTTACCTCCACCTAGTTTTCTCCGATGTGTTTACGGCATTGGAATGCAAGGTTTAGGGGGAGCCCTGAACCATAGCCCATAATATGAGATCTCAAAACTCATATTGATCCCGAAGATCAAAACTAATCCTGAAGATAAGTTGTTGTACTCTTTTTTCCTTGGTGATTTTTTCCCACTGGGTTTTGTCACGCAAGGTTTTTAACGAGGCAACAAGTGCAACATAGCTTGCGTGTGCCATGTACTCTTTCTCCGATCCATTTTTTCCCACTGGGTTTTTGGGAGGAGTTTTAACGAGGCATGTGCATTCCGCGGTATAAGCCCAAGGGGGAGTGTTATGAAATATCTGATCATTATCTTTGGAGGCCAAAGATTAAGCTTGCTAGCTTCCTTCCATGGGAAGGAACCATGCTCCTTGCTAGGCAAGCCAAACTAGTTCCTTCCATGGCAAGCTTCCTTCCATGGCAAGCCAAACTAGTTCCTTCCTTGGCAAGCTTCCTTCCATGGCAAGCCAAACTAGTTCCTTCCATGGCAAACTTCCTTCCTTGGCAAGTCAAACTATTTCCTTTCATGGCAAGCCAAAGTGATCAGATTTTTGTAGGCTATATACCTAAAATGCCCTCCCTAGTGAGGCTATAAATAGAAGACATGAGAGAAGAGCTAGACACACATGACATGATCAGATTTGTACTACAAGATACAATAATAAAGAGCTCTCAACTTTCTCTCTATATCTGGTGTCTCTCTTGTGTTCTTGTGATTGTGCCCTTGTGTATGTGGTGATTGAAAGCAAGTGTTGAACAACGTAGTTTCACAACAGAAACCATTCAGAACTAGCCCTTGGAGGTATATTTTTATAGAAGAATTCTTTATGCATCCGTTTCACTCAAAGCTCGAATTCTGATGGGCTAGATGGCTCCATGCGCACCTAGCTCGAATAATAAATTGTCATGGTGTGATTTGCAAAAATAAAAAAAATTGATGGCAAATTAATAATATCTTTAGCAACAGCTTTACAGTAGGCATGAAAAATATGATTTTGCATGAAAAATGCTAAACAGATGAACAAATCTTCACAAAATCTACGGGGTGGGAAACTTGTTATTTCAAGAGAAATGCTACTACACGCACAATATTACCACGATCTGGGTTTTCCTTAATTCACTTCACCCCTCTGAATTCAACCTGGGGTGAAGCCGTCTCGTTTTCTTAAGCTAATTATAACAAACACCAAATAACAATGAATCTTTAAACTTCACGTAAAGACCCATGAGCGTAGCGTTGCTCATCTCATAATTAACCCTTGAATTTAAGTGTAGCCCCATCCCTACGTTAATAAATCCTAACTAAACAATTCTAACTGTTCGTAAACCCTACGTATTTCCTCGTGTGTCTAGCATTATTGGTGCCTATAATATATCACCAAACTGCTCTAATAGCTGCTCTATATTCAACACCAATCACAATTTTATTCTTCACAATTGTTTTGAGCTCCGGTAGCTTCGCCTAGAACCTTCGGTGAGCCAACCACCAGAATCGTCCCTCCTTTCGCGCATGTAGCTCACCCGCCATTTTTTAATGTTTTTATAAAATGTTTATTTGAGAAAATGCTCTAGGCGCCGAGGAGCTCCCTCGCATCGGCGTCGGGGCGCGTCGGGCGAACGCCGGCTGTTCCAACAGCATGGAGACGGCGGTGCCAACCACAGGCACGGGGCGGTGGCGTTCTATTTTTACGCGAGTCTTCAAGTACTTTACTAGTTATGCCACTGAATAATAAATTGTCATAGTGTGATTTGTAAAAGGAAAAATCGATGGCAAATTTATCAGATCTCCAACAAGCTTTAGGCCGAGTTCTTTTGGGTGATTCTCTCAGAATCGTCTCCCTTCTTAGCTTCTCCCGCTTGGGCACTTCCCTGAATGTATGGGGGTAGAGCTCTAAGACTTAGCTATACAAGCTGACAAGGACCGGCTTGACGACCAGTGTTGTACGATTGATTCGAATTGTGGTTTGATATTGACTTACCTAATCTGATTACAGGTCACCCGCATGATTATTTTTAGCAAACTTCTGCGTTAGAAGAAGTTTCCATGTCTGCTCTTTTGTAAATCTCTTGGCAGGTCAGGTGTTGATCGTTTTCATTTTAAACCAGGTTTTGACCGATTTTATTAAGGACATTGATTCCAGTGGTAAATGAGCGTGGCTGAAGAAAATAAAAGAACATGCAAATTAAAACAAAGAGCAATCTGTTCATAGGTAGAGTCAACACATAATCAGCTAGATTCTCCGTGCAGTAGAAGATGAGAGTAGCTAGATTGCTAGGGCACATCTAGATGTGCCCTAAGATAAAGCACATCTAAGTTTAATCAAATTAGAAAAAAAATACATCAAAAAATATATTTAAATAAATTTTCATGTAAAATCAATAGTATAGAACTTATATGTTCTCTATCTTAGGACACATATAGATGTGCCCTAGACAAACCCTATCATAAATCACCACCGCAGCTTGCTCATGCAACGCCTACAAGGCCGCTGCTAGATGGTGAAGAGCTGGCAAATCATATATGGGTTATTTGATGTGAAGCTGATGCAATATTACTATCTTCATCTTTTTGTGATTTTGGGCTTCCTATGGCTACATAGAGCAAACTTAGTCTGATAGGCTTTTTTGGTCTTGCAATTTTTGTTTGAGACCATCGAATCAAAGACATGGGTGTTATCCATGATTTTTGGATCATACATCGAACTTGTGCCACTATTTTGTTTTCCATTTTGTACTTTAGATATATTTTCATTATAAAGTAGTGGAAAAATATGTGTAATCTGCTTTGAAAATGCATATATGGTCACAGAATATTGTCGTTCAATCAACTAGAAGGAAATGGAGAAAAGGAAGAGCGGTCATATGGTGTTTGAGAGACGGAGTCATATTGCCGATGACACGCCTTTACCAAATGGCTCTAGAGTATCTGATGCGACGTCGCATCACATTTGTTTGAACAGAGTACATGATTGTTTTTAGCAAAAGATGTTTTTTTTGCTCTTCTGATTTCATATATAGAGATTACAACGAGTTGCACACAGTATATGATGACTGATGCATGCAAATGTGTGCCTACTAGAATGGACCCTACATTTGTGTCATGGTCTCTGACCTTGTGGTACAACCGGTGCACTGGACCTCAATTTTCATATTTAGACATTTTAGAAAGAACATTACTACGAAACAGAGCGCGTACGTGTGGTAATGAATGCCCACCACATAAAATGATATCAAATAAAAAATCAAACAGTCTGAAAATAAAGTATTCCCTCCGATTCTATAAAGGGGGGACGAAAGCCTAATTTCTCTCATACGCAACGAAATGAGTACTTTGTGTGAAGCAAGGCTCTTTCATTCGCATTGAACAAACAAGAGCCTTGCTCTACAAAAGTATGGGTGTGAATGAATGCACCAAATATGTCCTCCGGTCAGTCCAGCTTTAAACCAACAACCCAAACCCAGACCGTTCCTTGTGTTACTGACCAAATTAAACCAACAACTTTGCACTAAACAAACAAGAGCCTCATTGTCTCGCGTTGCCAAGTCTACGCCCACATCGCAATACCAACAACGTACACAAACCCTCCCTCCTTTCCTCCCAGCATGCTCTCCCGCCCTATATATGTAGCCCTTCCTTGATGCTCGTCTCTCAACAAGTCAAGTAGCACTAGCTATAGCCTTGTTAACGCCATTGCAAACCCAACGATGGCCTTTGTGATGGGTGGAGCTGTCGCCGGCAGCCATGTGCGCGCTGTTCAGCCAGGCGTCCGGGGCGCGCTCTCTCGTGCAGTCCACGGTGCTGGCCGGCAAGGGGCGCTCCATGGTCGCTCTGCTCGGCGGACGCCACGGAATGTCCGTGGCCGCCACGCCGCCGCCTCTTCCCCGTGCCGTCGCCTCGTCCCGCTCCGGCCACAACTTTGCCGGGGAAAACTCCAAGCTCAAGCTCGATGTAAATATTTTCTCTGGCTTGCAGGGTGTTGATGAAAGTCGTATGGTATATACGTATTTCTTTGTGGTATCAGGCTAGATGCATGGTTTTGCGACGTAGTACTCTCGCTGCCTCGCACTGGTTGAGAGTCGTATTTCCTTTCGCTAGATGCATGGTTCTGCGATGACGTTAGGATCTCGTACAAGTAGAGTAGATCATGAACGACTATCTTGAACTTACAGAGTCGTAGTCTTCTTTGATTTCATTATATTGTCATTGGTAGTTCTTGATCGACATGAGTAATTATGTGTCATTGCACAGCTCGTCGGGTTCGCGATGTGCAATGGCACGGGGAAGGGCGGCGTCGGCGACACAAACCACGGCTGGGCTTGGGATAGTGTCATCGACGGGAAGGTCCCCTCGTTGTTTGGCTTCAACGATAACCTCACCGCCTCCATGTTCGGTGTCGATGCCAATGGATCCAAGGTATATTTTCATGCGTGCAGTTTGTCATACACAAAAATATGACCGTCGTGGATGACTGGTGGTTTTCATTTTCATCTTCTAGGATAAGCAAGTTTTACGAGATACATTTCAATTCATAACAACTAAAGAATATGCTGCCTTCATTCCCAGATCAGTCTCGGGGTGCTGGTGCAGATAATGATCATCAAGACGTCCACTATCGTTCAGGAGACCCATGTTCCGACCATTTTCCCAGAAAAGGAGAGGCAGTTACTGCGTACCAAGTTCAGAACTCTCGGCGACACAAGCCTTGCTCTCGTCGACAAGATCAACAAAGGGGATCTCACCGAAGATGATGCGGCCAAGGCTTTGATCCGTGTTCACTCCAACATAGTGTTCCACTCCCATGAACTGTTCCAGGCGTTCAAGCAGTCGTTTCCAAATTATCCATCTCGCCACGAGATGCTCGCCCACTATAAACCGAAGATCTCCAAGCTTTGCTCATCAGCGGAAGAGATAGATACCTATGAGGACCTTATGTACGTTATGTTTCGCACAGAGATGGTCCTCCGTGAGTTCATGAAGAATTGATGGCGGAGATGCCTAGAGGCTAGATCCATTGAGATTGGGTGGATTGGTGATTTTGTATCTCAGCTTATCGAGCATGGTGAGCCAACTTTCAACTATCTTTAGTTTAAGCATGATGTGAGATGATCACAAACTATCTAGTTACTTATATGCTGTAGTTTAAGCTTGATTAGGGATGATGTTTGTCTCCTGGTTGATTTCTTAAAAAAAGTCTTGTGTCGAGGAAACTTATGTGTTTCTCTACGCTATTGTGGTTTGCTCATTTAAATGCATTTTCGAATACTGGTAATCCTTATCAATATGAATTGAAATCTACCTTTTGTGTCATTAAAATATCAGTGGATCGATCCCCATTTTGAAACTATCCTACTTCCTTCCTATGGGTTTACGGCCACAAAAGAGTACCTCAAGAGTCCCAGACACTAAACAAAACAACCATGAGTTAATGTCAATGTTTCCGGTGTACAATGACCTTCGATTTAAAGACATCGTACGCACCCCTGCTTCTACTCATAATCTCGGTCATGATACCAAAGACACTCCATAATCAAAACTTGTTTCCATTACAATAACATGTGTGAACCTAAAGGGACACACACTTCATAGATTGAAGTCAAAAAGGGATTTGATCCGAAGGATGTAAAAGTGAGTGAGATTTTTGAGACGATTGATCCTTGAGCCTATTAAGGAAAAGATGGAGGGGAGGAAACCTGGAGGGGTCAGCATTTATAAAAGGGAGAGGCCCGCGCACCCCCAACACCTCCATGCTAGCATCTCCACCTCTTTGACCACTGAGTTGGTGCCACATATTCACCTAGTCGATTGTCAATCTCGTATGTGCGGATATTTTGGATGCATTGCGGATTCAAAATTTGGATGAATCATTCGAGGGATCCGTGAAGAGGAGTTAGTATGTCTACACTGCACCGACATGTTACTCCAGTTATTTTTACCCAAATGATAGTAAGTGTATAGTGGAAAAATACCCGATCTATACTGAGCATGTTCCTAATTTGCAGAACAAATTGTTATTTTTGTTGACTATAGTGTAGTCTAGCTTGTATCCTTATAAATGGGTCTTGGCCTCTTGGGTACTTAGACATGTTCTACACTTGAGCTCCTTTGCTTCTCGTGTTTCTTGTTGGCATTTCTTTCCATTTCTTTTTCTCCATTGACTTGTTGATCTTGACACTTTTTGGGGAAAAAATTAACCACCTTGGTCTTTGTTGACTTGGCATGAAGGATTAGATGGAACCATTAATTATTCCCACAATAATATCTAAATAGCTAAGAACTCGTAGTCCTTATCATAAAGGGTTCTCACGAAGCGTGCATGATAGGCAATGCATTGAAGAGATGGGACTGAGACCCATTAATTGATCGCATTGCTAATCAGGCCTATGTGGTTAGAGATACTGTGGAGTAAGACTAACCCTTTAGTTAACTAAAGGGAATACATTAATAAGTCAACTAGATGTTAAATTATGTACTGCGTATTATGCAGGCATGTTAGTGGAAGCCTTAATGTGTTATGTGGCTTTTATAGGAAGATGTTGTCTCATAGGACATCCTTGAAATAACATAACTATATGAGTTCGACTGTTTATGTCGCAGTCTGTGACAGGTGAGTACTTGTTTATTAACACATGAAGAGGCATATATGACATCACAATCCATGGGAATTAAGTACTCTCTTATTAACATATGTAGAGCCATGAATGATGTATAAACTCCACTCACGGTGCAGCCCTTTAGCATCCTAGTATCAAGGCTTTTCGTGAAACTTATTTGTACAAAACTTGTAATTCATTGTATAGTTCATTGTCAAGTTCTGAATACATGTAGCGTAAAGTTATATGCGGAACCTGATTAGAGGATTACCGGATATTATCACTGCAAATGTCTTAACCTTGGCAATTTATAGCATTGGCCACAATTAATCAATTTCTGTTTAGAGTTGTGATGTTTCCATTCTCTTACTTATGCAAGAATTGTGTTGGTTCTCTCGTTTTCATGTCAATTATGTTGTCCTCTTATTTTAGTTGTACTTGTTCTTTTGGGAGTTTACCCTTGTTTTTCTTTTCTTTGATGGTAATTTTTTGAAATAAAGCGAGTAAAATAAACTCAACTATGCACTATCCAGTAATCTACTATGCTTATAAATCGACAATGTGATGAAAAATATTAAAATTACATGAAACAACAGCGCAGGCAACATTATGCAAATGTCGAGTAACCTTGTAATTTAGCGTGCTTATAAATCTATACAAAATGTTTACGATGGCAAGGACTCGGCAATGCCTTCCTCGATAGTAGTCATCCTCATCAGCGTCCCACTTCGACTCGTCCCCTTTAGTGACTCGGCTCCCTTTGGTGCTCGCCTCACCGCTGCTCTGTCGTGCACCCTGTCCTTTCGATTATGATGACTTGGATTTTGACATGGGTGGAATGTGTCATGGGCCTCCCTCACTGACATGGATGACGATGGCAAGGAAGAGGAGGTGTTGGCCCTGCTGACGTAGTTGGCTTCCAAAAGCTCGATCATGGTCGCTCAGTCAGTTGTCCCGTGAGTGGGACATGAGGCGAAGGCAAGTGGAGGATGGCAAGAGGTGTCGCCCCAACATTCGACGTCACCAACACCGACATTGTCACCTCGTCGCATCCCGGCTTAGCTCTTTGGTAGGTGTTGTGGATGCCTTGTCCTGGTCAT
This sequence comes from Bromus sterilis, assembly GCA_950022295.1. Taxonomy (NCBI): domain Eukaryota; kingdom Viridiplantae; phylum Streptophyta; class Magnoliopsida; order Poales; family Poaceae; genus Bromus; species Bromus sterilis. The sequence continues at coordinate 13,460,632 of OX465600.1, read as the reverse complement.
CGTGCCGTTGCTTGTAGAGATCCCTTGTAGTGCTCCCGATGTTTGGAGAGTGTTCACTGATGCTGGAGGTTCAAAAATTCTTGTCATCCACTCAGCTCACTGGCATGCCAACATCTCACCTCGGCACCGTGAATTTTTGAGCTCCATCTTCTTGTGGAGGTTTGATGAAATCAACACTCCCCTCCAAGGAACTTCAACACGGGGCATGGGAGTCGATCGTTTCTTCTCACATTGACTCGGCAACCCCATTCGATGTGCTGCTACAATCTTCTTTCGGAGCTCAGGCAGAGCTGAAGGTGTGTGTTTGGAGCTTTCTGGAGCGGGAAGAGGTTGCTCTTGGCAAGGTCTCTCTTGCATCTATTGTGTTGTAGCCGAGTCTTATGCCGCGTCCTTCTAGTGATGTCAATGTTGTTGGTGGCTCGATGGAGAACATATATGCAAAGCTCTATGGTTGTTTCTCCCCTCGAGTTGGGGATAACTCCTCGTTGTTAGTTGCCTTGCCCCTATGTTGTTTAGCGTTAAGGGTGAGGCCATCGTCGTCGTTGTGCCTCCGATGATGTAGATTATGCCTAAGCTTCAGGTGCTATATGTGAGCTCTCTGCATTGCCTTTATCAGTGGAGCATACGATAGTGGAATCGCTAGCAATCACTTGTGATGGACATGAATCACCCTATCATGGGAACAGCGGGAGGTGAACTCACTCATGCACTCAAATGTGGCTTCGGTGCTCGCTCCATCCCCCATCGACCCATAATCCTGATGTTCTCTTTGCAAAAGAGCTTTGTGACTTGGTTGCCAGCTTGAAGGCTGCTAGGCCGGATTCTAGAAGGGCAATGTCTTGCCTCCTAACGGGAACAACATTCAAGGACAAATGCAAGAAGGTCGCTTCAATGTGGTTTCTGTAAAAGACACAAGTGGTCGATGGGTAAACAAAGTCATATCTTACTACAGAAAAAAACTATCATAGCCACAAAATCATGCCTCGTGATTCGTGCTGACCATGTGAGGGAAGAACAAATAGTTGAGGTAGCTATTTTCCTAGTAAACGTTGGTAGAAAATGCTCTCGGCACAGAACACAACTCTGTGGACGCGAGCTCTAAGGTTGTGGAATGCATTTGCAATCTTTTTATCATGTATGTCATGGTTATACATATTCAGATTATGCCACTGGCATCGATTGTAGGAACTCTACCTATGGATACTAATCACTTATGCATGGGAGCAGTGTCATGTCAATCAAGATCATAGAAATATGTTTCTACATCAACCAGAAAGCTGACTAGCTGAGTACATAATTATGGTTGATGGTTGCAAAGGTTCTGTTTTGCGATGACAGTCAAAATGTTATTCATCTTGGCAAGAATTCAAGCTATCACTACTATATCACTACTATAGGGAAAAGCCCCAGTCATGGCGCGAGGTAAGTGTCGGGTAGTAGCGCAGGTTTAGTACTCACTACTACTAGCACGCTACAACTAACTTGATAGTAGTAGCGTGGTTTGCAACCCCGCGCTATTATTAATCCTAGTAGTAGCGCGGGTCGAACCCGGGCTACTACTAAATAATTGTAGCCTGGGTTTAGCGCTCTGCTATATCTGTCTAGTTGTAGCATGTGCACCCGCTACTACTAGACTTCTATCCTACGTCACCGCTATTTTTGTGTGTGTATTTACACAGTATATATACTGATTTTTATACGGCCAACACTATGCGTCAACCGGCAGTAGTTTGGAAAAAATCCGCGGCCTCCTAAGCCGTTCGAACGCGTCGGATCGATTCAACGCAACGCATCAGCCTTTGCAACAAGGGGCTTGTTGCGCTCAGACCAATGCAACAAGCCCCCTGTTGCAAATCCCGTGAAACGTTTTTTAAACTAAATCAGGTTAGTGTTTGGCCCAGTTGCAAAAAGGTTCACGTAAGATGCATGTCCAGAACCAACTTTTGCAACAAAAGGCTAATTGCACTTGAACAATTACAAAAAAACTCCTGTTGCAAAGTCTGTGAAGTATTTATCTTACGTTCCTGCAAACTGACTCACGTCCCGCACGCGTCTAGGCCCGATGCAAACGCATCAAACGGCTGCAAGGGCGGTCGATGCAGCACGCCTGATCCGCCGATTGAAGGAGATCTTCCTTTTTATACATTACATACAACATATACATACATCATTGAAACTATATGGGAAATATCATCATCATCATCATCATCATCATAGCTAGTGATAAAATATAGTCTCATCATCATCGAAATATGATACAAGTTTAACACAACAAAGAAATGATATCTTAAAAATAATAATCATACATTGAAAGTACTTTGTAACTACTTTGCAACATTTGATAACTAAGTCTACTACTCTTCCGCTTTCGGAATGCAAGTCAAGAATGGGAAAGTGCCTTGAAGTCCAAGGTGCATCACAGAGACAAGTCTACCTCCAATTTCTAAATAACATTCCTCCAATATTTGCTTTCATTCATTAATTACCAGGCATCCATTGTGAATGTCTGCAACTTCATGTCTCTCTGAATTTGATCTTATCTTCAAAGATAAAAAAAATTCATTCATTAATAACAAAGACTTTTTTGGCTCCCTCGAATTTCTTTTCAGGACGGGTGGGTTTGGCGGATCTGGTTGGGATAAAAAAATCATTCCGGTTCGCTAAATCGGTGGTTATTTTCCGAAAGAAAGGGTTTTGTGAGATCTGCTAGAGATGCTCTCATATAGGATTGACAAAGGTCTTTGTTTGTGCAATATCAAACGCCTAGTAGGGTTTTTTTTGTTGAGGGTACAAACGCGGCGCCTAGTAGGTTGATGGACTTTTAGTATTGCCCAGACCATCCATGATGAGTTGAAAACCATACAAAAAAAGCAAGAGTTGTACTGTGGCTGTAGTACGCGGTGCAATATACGGGCCGGCCGGTCTGATACTCGTTCAATCGAGAGGTACGAACCACTCCGACCGACCTCCACGGCAACTCCGAGCTCTCGCCATGGCAGCAGCAGCGTACGCCGGTTCCTCCTCGTCGTCGCGGGCAATGGTATCCCACGGCATCCCCGACCCCGCCTTCTCTACCGAAGCGTCCTCCTCCTCGCCCTCGTCTTGTGATGGCAGCGACGAGGACGTGCTCAACCTGGACTCCCCGTGGGTGGCGACCGCCGAGTCGGAATCAAGACTGGAGGAGGCTGCTGCATCTACGGAGAGAAATCACCTTCGTGCAGACAAGGAGGAAGAAGAGGGGATCAGACGAGCTAACCAGGAGCGACAGCAGGACGAGGTTCAGTATACTGCTATTAGTTCTTCATCTCAAACTGGATTTGTTTTAAATAATCTTATGATCGATCTTGGCCTGTGGGCATGTGAGATATGACTATGATTCATAGCTTGCAACGGAGTTTCCACCTAGCTAGGGTAGCGATGCTAAGATTTACTGGCTTTGGCCTTTGGAGGAGGGTTTAGTCAGTTTCTGAAGAAGTTTATGGCCTGATACTGGTGCCATGCATGTTTAGTTTTTTTCTTCTTCTTTCAAATCCGGCACTGTAGCTTAATCATTAACAACATTCACATTCTATTGCAGTAAGAATCATACATTGGCTGACTTGATCTCATCATTGTCCACTGCAGCTGATGGCATTGGAAGCAATATATGGGGATGATCTGGTTGAATTCGGCAACAAACGAGGGCTCCACTATTTCCAGGTTTCTTGTGTTGGCCATCAGTTTCATCTGTTTTTTTAAGCTTGTAACCATAGAACAAATGTTCTATGGCAATTTATTAATATAGTACATATTATCAGTTTCATCTGTTCATGGATGTTGAAAATTGATTTTGAGGGTTTTCTTCCTTTTATATATACATTCTTCCTCTTTGTCTCCAGATCTACATATACTACGACTTGCATCATGGCTCTCAAGTGCGCGCTAAGTTTTCTCCTGCCGATGGAGAATGCCATCATCATCATGATGGAACAGAAGATGATGGTGATGAACCAGAGGAATTCTCTTGCACTTGCAACCTTGACTACTTACCACCAGTGGTATTGACATGCTTGCTTCCGCAGACCTACCCTAGCCAAGACCCACCATACTTTACGGTCACTGCCAAATGGATGGATGGGTCTCAAGTTTCTCAGATCTGCGAGATGCTCGACGCCATCTGGGCACAACTCCTGGGACAGGAAGTGGTGTATCAGTGGGTCGAGTGGATCCGCAATTCGTCTTTGTCACACCTCTGGATTGATGGCAAGATTATATTAGTTCCAGACAGTCCAGCACATAAACCAGATAGTCGTGCCATCTCAAGTGGTCTCCCATTGGATTATGTAATCCCTTCGATGCTCAGCTACAGTGGTAAGAAGCGTCGTAAAGTTTTTACTGACAATGTGCATATGTGCATGATATGCCTTGACGAGAGCAGCGGTAAGCCTTTACCCTTTTCAATTCTTCTCTATCTCTCCATTCATGCCAACATATTATTCCTTAAGTATGTGGCTTTCTTGGAAGAGTGTCACTTATTCTATGCTTCCCATTTGACTAACTGAATTATGCGAATAGAAGTTCGTTCCCCTGTGAACTAACTTGATGTTTGGAACAATTAGGTTCAAACTTCATCCAGCTGCCATGCCAGCACTTGTTTTGTGTCGAGTGCATGGAGACCTTATGCAAGATACATGTGAAGGAAGGCACTGTGTTCCAACTCGTGTGCCCCGACACCAAGTGCAACGCTTCTATTCCACCGTATCTGCTAAAGAATCTTCTTAGGGAGGAAGAGTTTGAGCGTTGGGATAGGCTTCTTCTTGACAAGGCATTGAACGCAATGTCGGACGTGGTTTACTGTCCAAGGTGTTCGACTGCTTGCTTGGCAGACGAGGAGAAGAGCGCGCAATGTCAAAGGTGTTTCTTCACCTTCTGCTCTACTTGCAAGGACCCACGCCATCTAGGGAGACAGTGTTTAACTCCACAACAAAAGCTCAAGGTATAGATGCTCTTATGTATTTGCATTCGTCGGGGAGGCTGAGATTCTAGGGTGTTAAAACTTGCATCTTTTGTTATACTAAGCAATTGGATTGGATTTGATACACATCATCCTAGCTAGTAATAACCTGTTACCAGCAAGAAAACACAATATTGTTTTGTTAGCAAATCCTTCAAAGATAAAATGTACATTCGATGCACCATAAGCTTTGGACGTGTCAAATCTTTTGTGTATTCTCTGAAACATAATATTCAGTCTTCAATTTAATGCTTGCAGGCATCAGGCAAGTTAACTGTGAGGGAGATGGTGCAGGAGATGCTAATGATCAGAGCGTTGTACAAGGATGCGAGAGCATGTCCAAACTGCCGAATGGCCATTAGCAGAAGTGAAGGGTGCAACTTCATGTATTGTATCAACTGTGGCAAGTCATTCTGCTTCCGTTGTGGCGAGGCCATGAATGCTGGCAACTATGGCCATTTCAAGTAGGCTATCCTATCCTAAGTAATCAAGGGTCCTTTTCTCTTTGAAAAATTATCGGGCTTATGTCAATGCGTCTACGATTTTCAGTAAATGTGGGCTCTATACGCCGGTAAAACAAGTCTATGACAAAAATGATTTGGAGAAGCGACTGAAAGAGCTAGAAACCGCAGAACGCGTGGCTCGAATGCATCCGCTAGGCAGCACCATAGAATGCCCGAAATGCCATCAGAAAATTATCAAGGTAAGGAGACCCCTGTCTTGTTCAATCTTCAACACGCCATGAATCTGAAAGGGGGCACTAGAGCCTGACTGTTCTATATATGCATCTATCTAACACTGATGAGATGACCAATTGACCATATGTATGTTTCCAGGATGACGAGGAATATGTTTTCTGCTGGGCATGCCAAGCCAGGTATTGTACGTTGTGCCAGAAGCAGGTCGAGTTTACAAGGCAACACGGGGCAAGGGGGCACTGGGGGTCGCCGGAATGCGTCGGGATAAATCTCTAGTGTCGGAGTTGTCATGGTTTGCAAATTAAACACTTGTAATTTTATTGTGAAACGTCCTACATGTTGGCAACCGGCCAGGCAACCTGGTAGAAGAAACCAAAGTACTATAGGAGATGGGTCGACCTTGTTTCCATCCTCAGTCACACATACTGTTTTTTCCTGAAGTTTTTCCTTAGTTTTAGGAGTTAAATGCATGCTGAAAATCAAGAATTAAATCCAACAGCACAACTACTACAGTAACAACAGAAACATAGTTGCTCCTTCATGATCATTCGTCACGCTGGTGATAGTTCCTCTGTTCCTGTACCTGCCCCGGCTCCACCACTAGCAAGATTAAACTGACCGCTGCAAGAAAATTCCACAATAATGTAACTGCAGAGGCTATAAACTGTAAATTCTTCCGGATAAACAGTGCAGCTATAAGTCACATGTTACAGCTACAACATACAAACCTGAAAAATGTAGAACACCTGTCAATTTCAAGCCTAAGATATTAGTATAACGCAGGATCCTACATCTGCAGATCACCATATGATATTTTCCCAACTTAGTTTGTGAAGAACAAGGCATGCCATACTATACATAAGTAAACCAAGTGCTAATAGTCTGCATTTTTAGGGTACCAGGCTTTTGTAATCCAGATAACTGATGCTTACGCAGGCCATCATACTCTTCGTTTCCTTACGCAGGCCAGAGGAGCAGGCGATCATACTTCTTTCTCTCGGCCCTTCTCCTCTGCCGGACTTCCAATGTCTTTCCTTTCTGCTCCTCTAGATGGAGCATCAGTTCCTCTTGCTGGCACATCAGCTCTGCCGACTCCTGGTTATCTTGTCTCTCCTGCAGTTTCCGTTTATCTTGCTCCTCTAGTTCATACATCTGGTACAGTTTCTTGATCAGATTCTCAACAGGGACTGTAATGTCTATGAAATCAAGATCGGGGCTGGCGTACAATAACTCCTCCGTGAACTTGGAAGAGACATAGAAGTCCCGCTCGGTGAAGCTCAGGGCTACGGTTATGGACGGCCAGGACAGCACAAAGAGAATGTCACGAAGCTTGACACCGAGCCCCTTGACGTGAGACATGATGGAGATCCCCTCGCCGCCGGGAAGCCGCTGGATCACGGCGACCTCCCTGAGCGGCGGAGATGAGCCCTCCTTGAAGACGCCTTCTTTGGGACGTAACCACGTCTTGTGATACCAGTCGGCATGGTAGGAGATCGCGCCGGGCTGCCCGCCCTCCCCTGCCTGTTCCAGCCGGAACCCATCCGGTCCGATCACCAGGCGCGCGACGCGCCTCGGGGCGGTGTACCCCGGCCGCTCCGGAGGGAACATGTCGTACTTCTTCTTCCACCATGACACCTGCGCTTTCTTGGCGGAAGCCTTCATCTTGAAGAGGAAGAATGGGGATTTGGGTGCTTTTCTGCTCCTGTCCATGGGGCTCATCCACATCCAGTTGTCCAGTGCTGGGTCGTCCATGTTATTCGGGTCGAATGACGCGAGCAGCTGCCGGAGCAGGCAGGCGTGTATCTCCTCCTCGGTCTTCAGCCCCGTGCGGATGGCGGCGGAGAGGGCCTCCTCGGCGTCGAGCCCGCTCCGGACGGCGAGGTGGAGGATCTTCTGCGCCTCCTCGGGCTCAAGTCCGCACTGGAGGGCGTTGTCGACGAGATTATTTGCTTGCTCGGCCTCGATCCCGCTCCGGACGGCGACGTAGACGGCCGCCTCGGCTTTGAGCCCCGCCCGGACGGCCAAGGATACCGCCTTCTCCCTTTCGACGGCATTTAGACCGCTCCGATAGGCGAGGGAGAGGGCCTTCTTCCCCTCCTCCGGTAGACTGACACCCATCTCCAAGGACTCGGCTTGATCCTCCTGCTCCGGCTCTAGTCGCGACGGAGTTTCGCCGCCGACAAAAGTTGAGGTCGACATTAGGGTTCTTTGGGGACGAAAATTGAGGTCGACCCTCTTGCCTCTGTTTTCTCGGGCTCCCCCTTATCTTTGTTGGGCTCGTGCAGTTCGAACTTCCACTACTACTACTGGGCCATTGTTGGTCTTATCACGATCGAGAGCCCAATCACAACAGAACCCAACACTTTTTTTTGGGTACCCTTAAGTTTTTCCTGTTGTGTTTTGGACTTCTTTTTTTTGTCACTTCGCCATCGATACATAGCAGCTTTTAAATGCACAATCGCAACCAGGACCATAACCACAGATACAACCATCGATGTAGCCACAGGCACAACCGCATTCATAGTGACAGCCAGGGGTATAGCCATAGTTTTCCGCGTAGCCACAGGTGCGGTCACAGTTTTCTCACAGTCATAGGTGCATCCACAATTCAAAGATTGTGATTACACTAAAAAATCTATTTATCACCATTGAGAACTGAGTGGATCACTGTCTTAGAAACAGTGCTCCGTAAAAAACGGGTTAGTGGAACTTGCAAATGGAGTTCAAGTCTTAGACTTTTTTGACAAAAGGAGTATATTAATATTGCAGAGATATCAATTACTTTCGGCCTTTGCAACAACGAAATGGCTTAAAGATATTACAGATGAATACAACCCTACAACAAAAAGAAGAAGAAGAAGAAGAAAAAGAAACCGCTACAGTGATCAAAGCCTTGTAGCTGTAACACAAACCCCAACCAAAACAACACCCGGAGTCCAAGTACTCAAAAGGAGACTCCTCCAAGAAGGAAATAGTGCACAAATGTCGTCTCCGCCCGATCATAGATCTTAGGTTTTCACCCTAGAGAAACTTCACGCTTTCAAAACAATGTCTCCAACAAGGCTATTGCCATGTATAACCAATTAAAGCCAAACCATGGATTTTCATCCTGAAACATAAGACTCTCTACTTCGTGATGTCGCCCATGCTTGCCGATGTCGTTGCTACAAGATAAGAATCACCAAACAAAGTCCTCGTCGCCTCAAAGCCTCGATCTGCCATTACTAGGCCGCAAAACTCAATCGCCATGACATTATCTGCCACTGTCATCACCGTGAAAATTAAAACACCGGCATGTACCATGATGAAAACAAACCAACGAAGCTTCACGTCACAACCTCTTGAAGCCACTCAGCCAGAATTAGGGGTGCACGCAACCGGAATCCATATGATCCAACAATCTACATGCATCAAACGCCCAACAAAGATTGTTAGGGGAGCCTTACGGAACTCGTCACCGACCAAAACACTGAGGCCAGGCATCAAGAAGAAAACTGTCTTGATGCGAAGACAACTTGAGGATCGCCTCCCTTATTAAGCAGAACGACAGAGCCCCATGCCGCCACCCACCGGCTTCCAACAGCAAGCCGGAGATCTCAACGGGCATCGCCGCCACCACTCGCACCATGCGAAGATGAGGGGCTGAGCCGCACTGGGCCCTAGAACCAGTCGTTATGCCGCCCTCACAGCCACAGCGGTCGCCAAGGTTAGCGAAGAAGATTGGGGTCGTCGCTCAACGTCCATCTCCGCCACAAGAGAACAATGCCGTCCATGGACGACGCGAGGCTCCGGTAAAATATACCGCCACATGAGGAGGATTGAGCCTCCACCGCCACCATCTGTGATAGGGGATGAGATCCTGCCACCATCGTCCACCGCACGACTTTTCACCGGGGCTTCCTTCGGTGGTGGGGGTTGATCGGGGGCGAAGGAGAACGTGGCGGTGGCGGATAAGGTACCGCCCGAGCCGCCCCTCCTAGGAGTAAAGCAGGGGCGCTCGGGAGCGATAGAGCGGCATCTAACCTTTGGATTGATCCGGCGGCTTCGCTACCGCAGGTGGGGCGTAGACGAGGCCGCCGAGATTACCTGGATGAGGTGACTGTAAGTAGTATCAGAATTCTTTCAGTGATATGGCATGTCCATTAACTACGAGATGCTCGTGAGGACTTCATCAATCAAAAGATTTATGGACTTAGTCCCTTGAAGACGGTCATATAAGTAGGGTGTACCTGTGTTCGTGGTGATTGTGTGTGCATGTATGTGAGTGTTTATATATGCACTAATGTTTTTAATAACAAATATGGTAGATTGGTGATTTCAGTGAGCTCTTTTGTGTTGCCACAAATTTTACAAGCGACATGACCATTATATCAAGGTTTTTATTTATCAGTTTCTCATACTATTTTTTATCAACCTGATTATTTACTTTGCGATAAGAGTGTAGGGATAACAGGTGTGTGATAGTAACGAGCATTTGTGCCTTTTGTTTTCTCGAGTTGTAGATTAAAGTTATTTTGTATAGATTTTATGATACTGAAATAGCATTGGCACGAACCAGTGGAGTTTGGATTTTGTGCTCCGCCCATTATGGTGAGTCAAAAAGTCAAAAAATAGTGTGTAAATATTAAAGTGAGTCACGTGTCAAAAAATGAATTGGGATTTACATGAAACTTTAAAGAAATTAAAAGTTATGGCTACACTCACATGCAATGCACCCACAATATGACCAGTAAAATCAAACAAATAGCATAAAATCAATCAAATCTGAAACTTTGTGGCATTGATTATGAAATAATGTTTTAGGTGCTTACAAAGTTAGGTGGCCCAATAACAACAAATGATCTCCATACAAATGAAATACAAATTCTGCTCAATTAATGAACATACTTTGAGAATGATTATTTTTTCTACAGAGCTCCTCAGATGTGAAGACACCAAAAAATTTAAGCACCTAAGACGTTTGGATAATGGATGGCACAAAATTTCAGATTTGTTTGATTTTATTTTCTCTGTTTTCGACCATGGGTTTAGCGTGGATGCAACGTTAGTGGGTGTACAAAAACCAATCTCAACTTCAAATATGTGAACATAGTTGATTCATTTTTTTACAAGGGTGCATGTGCTCCTGAGCATAGTTATAGTTCTATAAATATTATAGCTTGGTGGTGGCCTTGCCATTTGCTCCAAAATAGTATTTGGAGGCAACGTCTCCAAGACACTAATCTTTCTGTTACAAGATCTTTTGATACTCATTTTCCCTAAAATCATAAAGTGTGTGTCATGTTGTAGATTCTTTTTCTATAGAACAAGAATTTGAACCTTTAATCGTGCAATTTGTACAACAAACCATATCATCATCATCAATATTTCCCATTAATAGAAACCTATATCAAAAGAAAAAAGACCCCTTTGTGACACCCTTCCTCGGCCTAACTAGAAACTTTTATTTACTGAACTATAGATAATGAAATAAACTTATCAACCAATAGAATTAGATCATACTCCAAAATAAGGAGGGGGAGGGGGGTCATCTTCTCCCTCCTCCAATTTTAGTTTACTTTGCCCCCATCTACTATCATATCTCGAAGCAATTTAGAGCCCCCATCGGTTTCGAGAGCAACAAAATTTGCACATACGATTTACAAAAATATATTTTGGTAACAAAATATGACGGTTTGTGATGTATGTGAAGATCAAAAGTGAATATCATTTTTGCATCACTTGTAAATAATCAAATTTTGAAACAAATAAAATACATTGGCAATTTTTTTTGATAAAGGGTGTTTTATTACTTAATAGTTAAGCATTACACCTGGCCTCTGCATAACTAGAATGCACACAGCCGATACATATCCTAACCCAAAAGGAAAAGGTAAAAAAAACAGCAAAATACAGCTGAAATACATTGGCAACTGAGCATCCAGAACATTAAAAATAAATGCCAAACATTGGCACTACAAAATGTATATAATATATCTTCAGGGAAGACACACACACCACATTTGGAACAACCAAAATACCACTCTTGACTCGTCTGTAGACCAACAGAGGGAGAGATCAACATGTCTCTAGTGAAAAGCGTTGTTGTTCTTGGAATAATAGAAACATACGTATAATCAGTCGACATCAGTGGTAACTAGTAAAAATAGCCAAAATCAGTAAAAGGGCGCTCGTTCAGGGGATCGACAGACGCCCTTCCGAGGCTGGTGGCGGTAGCTGGTCCCTCCAATCGGCCCAAAGTTGTTAGGCGTGGGCAGATCGTCGATGTCTTCTTCTTTTTCTATGGTGGAGTTTGAGTCTGAGCATTCCCGCTTGCATTTCGGATCAAGAATGAATGTCAAGTTGGGATTGGACACCATTCCATCAAGCTGCATCAACGGAGAAGCGTAAATTTATATCAGTATCGAATATAGACTAGCTGGGTAGTACTAGATGTTTAGTACGCCTAAGACTAGCAGCTTTTGTATACGTACATTGCTAATAGATCGAGCTCATAGCAATACAAGAATGTCAAATAAAGAACATCCATACTTCAATGCTTAGATTTCACATGTCTGGATAGAAATATACTTAATTAAGTCGAACGATTGATCGGCACATATAAACAGATTAAAATTGGGTGTGGCTAGGTCTCATGAGATTTAACCAAGTCTCAATCATGTCACATAACATGCAAAAGAAAAGAAAAAATTAAAAAAATGCATCGATCTTAATGTAAAATCTCACAGATATAACATCGACTGAGACTTAACAAAGTCTCAGTGGACTGAGACCTAGTAAGGCTGATTAAAAGATTTGGTGATTTGAACTCAGCTATGCATGCATGTATTTCAAGCATTCCGGCCGGGTGTAACCTAACCTAGCCTTCAAACGATCAGCCCGCTTAGTGAACGGACGGAGATGGAAGGAAAACATGCACAGCACGAGAGAGGCGATCGAGGCAGGTAGACGCGCGTGTACCTTGCATTCTAGTGAGCAGAAGCAGAAGGCAGCGTCGAGGAGTCGCCGGCCGCACTCCAGGCACGCACCGGCGGGGCACTTGACATCATACTCCGGCGACTGCGGCCTTGGGTTGAGGTACACCGACCTCTCGTGGTTGACCACGTACGGCTGCACCAGGGAGATGTCCGCAACCTCCTCCAGCTCCGCCGCCCGGATCACGTACGGCTTCCTTGGCGACCGCCGTATCTGCAGTAGCATCAACCAAATATACTTACTTATATCAATACAAACTGGCTAAGCTACGGCGCCACAGGTTAGTTTGAGGCTTCGGCAATGAGCTCTTACGTATCGCCACGTCTTTTACTTTTCCTGTTGACACGTACTATTGGCTCCTTTTTTTTTTGAACAATACTACTGGCTCCTAAGATAACTACCGGCATCCAATATTTTAAGACTATGGGTACGACCTTTGATTCATATTACTTTATCGCTAAAAAGATATATCTAGATGTATTTAGTAATACTAAGTACAGCCACTTGAGAGGGTGGTCGACGATGATGGTGCCATATTTTTTCTGCAACGATAATGAGAAATCTAATCACTAAAAATAAATATCTAGATGTATTTAGTGCAAAGTACAGCCGCTTGAGAGCGTGGTCGGCAATGATGGTGACATATTTTTTCTGCAACGACAACGAAAAATCTATCACCGACCATTACCTTTATCGCTTAAATAGATATATCTAAATGTATTTCAGTGCTAAACACATTCATTTGAGGGTGTGGCCGACCGCGATGATAACATTTTTTTGCTACAACGGAGAATGGAGAAAGCTACCATATTGATCCTTATTTTTGCTACACTAAAAGATAATAAAGTGTGACCGATGGACCACAAATTTGTTATAACCGGCGACCAAATTTGCGATGAGATTTTTAGTTCAAGATCTTTAGTTGTTGTTAGCTTGACTGAACAGAAATTGAGGTTTTGTTCCAAAAGATAGTGAATGTTCATGTTTTGTTAGGAATTATGTTTACTTTGGTCCATCTCTTTCAAATATGGTTAATTGTTTTTGCTTTGCTCTATCTTGCTGATAAATATGTATGTAGCTGTTTTGTGTGTGGTAGGAAAGCAAACTATTAACATGAAGTTTGATGGTTTCACCTTACTAAATTTCTTCCATTTCTGCTGAACTCGCCGATTTATTGCATGTCGCTTATGTGCAGTCCAAATAGCATATATTGGTACCATGTAAATGATCATATTAGAAGAAAAAAAACCGATGTAGTGCTGATGCACGAGCACTTCTTTTCCTCTTTTGTTAATGAAGGACTATTTTGTTAAATGATATTTTTGGTAAGAAAGGGATAATTACCTACTGCAAAAAAATTACTGTTGGTGATATGAATGTTCAATGATATATTATGTTTTGCGTATTGGATCGTTACAAACATGAATACTAGAAACAATTCAAAATATAAAGACCATGCATGCTAACAATAAAATCTAAAAATGATCGTTACTATTATAAGAAAAAGCTTTGCCATGCCACTCCAATTGTTCATATGTGTTTCCATGGCAATTGTTGCGTTCTTCCACTGCCATCAAAGTACTTAATGTATATATTAAGATAGATTGAATAGTGGTACACTGTAAAGCTAGATGACAACACATATTTACTTATCTGGAAAACATTTCAGATTACAAGAAAGCATACTTATCATACAATATGTGAATTAATATCTTCGGCGTTGGCTGATGCATGTAATTCATGTGTGTTGCTTTTTTACATAATAAGTAATACTCCCTCCAATCCGTAAAAATTGACGTGAGCCCTGTAGAAATTTGTACCAGCTTAGTGTGGTTTCCACGACACTTTTATTGGACCGGAGGTAGTACTAGGAAGAACAATTCTAACAGTAAATTTATAGAATTTACTTTATTTTATGTATGATCTTTACTTAGTAAACGTAATAAGAAATAATTCATACAAACCAAAACTAACTACCGGCACTCGCACGAGGGTTCTCATTAGCGCGGCGACACGCCGCGCTCTTCTCCTACTAGTCAATCTACAACGCCGCCGCTGCCATTGCTGCTCATGTGATGCGCTTGTATCTAATTATCTATATACGTATACGTTACGTACCTGGAGGACGTGGTGGCCGCGGTGGCCGGAGAGGATGCACATGGGGCAGCAGACGGCGTCGTCCTCGCCGGCGCAGTCAAGGCAGTAGTGGTTGCGCTCGTTCTTGCCCTGTTTGGGGTGCGCGGCGCACGGCTGGAAGAAGGTCGCGCCGAGCAGCGGCCCCAGCCACCACGGAGCGCCGTCCAAATTCATGCCCGTCGACGACGACATTGCTCTCTTTCTCTATACCAAGCAGACACAAGCAAATAGATGATACTAGCGATCTATGCTGTTGTACCTGCACGGAGACTTCGTTCCGGCGGGTGATCTCGATTTCTGCAGCTCTACGAAATGAAACGTGGTGAGATTTGATTTATGTATATTTTGTTGGGAGGGAGGGGGAACATGGAAATGGAAAGAAACCCATGTAGGGTTTCCAGTTTGTACAAGGCCAGTTTGAAACAAGACTTGCCTGCATTTCTTTCCATGGCCGGATAGCCATAGACCCAGGTGGAACCTTCAAATGTCCTGTGGCTACGTTCGCCTGGCGATTTGGCCATAAGTGCAGAAAAATAATCATCTAAAAAACTCTAACATCCTTGTTTTGAAAAACAACAACAAAAATAAAATTGCCAAATACTCACGTATGCAAAATTCATGGGCGACTTGCGTGTCATGTTAGTCGATGATCATAGATCACCAATGGGCAATGGTTATTGTACAAAATTTGAAGGTTTAGGTCACAACTTACCATATCGATGGTTGATGACCAAGGTGAAGTGACTTGTTGCCACCGACCATCGGGTTCAACGCCATACAAGCGACAAAAACAAAATGATGTGTTGTTGTCATCATGGAGAGTGATGATGGCCATGTAGGCATAGGGGAAAGATTTGTAGAGCGGTAAGGAAGCCATGACATGGAAATATTTGGCACCAAGCTTTGTTTGGAATGACACATATGTCCATCCTAACACAGATCAAGAGGAATTACCCATGGGCTATCCCACTTTCAATGTCGGTGAGCGCCCTAGTCCAAGCGGGCCCACAGATCTATTTTTCATCAGAAACCGCGTGAGGGATGTTTGGATGACCACATCCATCTGCATGTGGTCATAATACATGTATGAGAGGGTGGTGTGATGTTTGCATATCCAATTGCCATCTTTTATCTGGTACTTGCTTCATAACAAGATGATCTCCCACGAATGTTTTGGACATAGAGTGTCGGTCGCCCCTACGAGACTACGGTAGTGAATCTTGTATAGCCTTCACTAGTAGAAAACAGGGCTTTGGTTCAGGCCTCTCCAGCCGATTTGTCCCGGTTCTGCCACGAACCGGAACCCATGGGGGTCATACGTCCCGGTTCGTGCGCCCGGGGGCTGGCCGGGCCTCGTGGAGCATTGGTCCCGCTTCGTCTGGGGGCATATGTCCCGGTTCTAGACAAGAACCGGGACCAATGGTCCTCGCTCCTGGCCCACAACCACTTGTCCCGGTTTGTGGCTCAACCCGGGACGAAAGGCTGAACATTAGTACTGGTTCCAGCCACAACCCGGGCCGAAAGGCTGGCCTGTAACCAAGTGAAATTAGTACCACCTCGCTAGCCGAAGTGGAGTTAGACCTGTTTATAAGCACAGGTCCGCGTGGACTTATCGTAGCATAACAAGTTCACTAAAGGCCGTACACGGAGAAATTCATCTGTATCCTGTACTCTGTCCGGGGAAATTTCGGACGGAGCTCGTTTGGTTGGCAGATTTTCCAGATGTGCCCACAAGGCGGGGACCGTCTGTAAACCCGTATGGGATGAAAATCCCGTACGGGTATTACAGACGGTTCCCGCCTGGTCGGTAGACTTGCGAGATCTGCCAACCAAGCGTGCTCCGTCTGAAATTCACCATGACAGAGTACAGGATATGGAGTATTCTTCCGTTGACGTCCTATAATGAAATTGCTATACTTTTTTTGTTTTTGTTTTCCAATCAAACTGGCCATAGAAGTACTAGTACTAATATTGTTGTGATAATGTACCATTTGGTTGTGATAATGAACACATATATATTTATTTTGCTAATTTTCTTCCCGTTTGTTGTTTTGTGTGTTTTATTTTATGCAAAAAAGTCAATTAAAAAAAGGCCCACTAATACCCACATCAAGTAACGAGGACTGGTTTGTTTCATTTGGGTTTTGATAAAAAGAACAAAATCAAACAAACAACAAAGAGATAGGTGACGGTGACATCACATTATCACAATCAAACTTAATTTCAAGCCCGATTGTTACATTCAAGGCCATTAGTCTCGGTTCCAGCTACGAACCGGGACCTCCAACCACCGGTTCCAGCTACGAACCGGGACCAATGACGGCGCTTCGTCTTCCGCGCGCGCCCGACGAGCTTCTCGATCAGGCTATAAGTAGACGAAGGCCGGGAGCACATCCGACTCATCTCATCTCATCTTCCCTTCTCATCCCTCTCGCGCCCGACGAGCTTCTCGCCGCCATGTCGGGGTCGTCGCTACGATGGCCGTCCGACTCCGACACCCCGTCGGACGAGGACAATTCCGAAAGGCGCAAGTTTTGGGACCCGCCTCCGAAGCGGCGGCCTCGACAGCGCGGGCGATGATCGCGCGCCGCCGCCGACAGCCCGCCCCCCGCCGACGACGACAGTCCGCCCCCCGCCGACGACCCGCTGGAACGGCTGGCGGCGCTGGAACGGCTGGAGGCGCAGGAACTTCGGCGTGCCGATCGTGCGGAGAAGTCCCGCGCGAACCTGGCCAAGGCGAGGGCCAAGAAGAAGGAGAAGAAGAGGGTCCAGATGACGGCGCTCGTGGAGGCGAAAGTCACGTCGGAGGAGGCCACCAAGCGGGCGGCGCCCAGCGACGACGATGAGGGCGCCGGGACCTCCGCCAAGAAGCAGAAGATCGAGTAGTTTAGCTCTAGTCGTTAGATTAGACGCTTCTAGCTTCGATCTTCTGTAATAAAATATTATGAATTATATATATTTTTTTGGTTTGTTAATCATGATTGTTTTTTAATAATTGTTTGGAATTCAAAAAATTAAATCATGTGATATCAAGACCTAAGGATTATAATGATTGATGTCTTACTATTGTCAGGAAAACAACAAGTGCAGACTTGGAAACTAGGGGAGATAGAACCTGAAAGTTAAGCGTGCTCGGGCTGGAGTAGTGAGAGGATGGGTGACCGGCCGGGAAGTTAGATGATTTAGAATGAGTGTTGATTAATCCATATTAGAGATTAGAGATTAAATTGTGAAGCAGTGAGGAGGGGTGATTAGAGATTAAATTGTCAAATAATTCAAAGATTCAAAAATGAAAAAAATCCAAATATTAAAAAAAAAACAAATTTTGGAAAAATTCCTTTAATCCCGGTTTTTAACACCAATCGGGGCTAAAGGTGCTCCACCCCCCGCTCCAGCCGGCTTCCACGTGGAGGCCCATCTGTCTCGGTTCGTAACAGAACCAGGACTAAAGGTCATGGGCTTTAGTAACGACCCTTTAGTCCGGTTCCAGAACCGGAACAGAAGGCCCTCTGAAACCGGGACAAATGGGCATTTTTCTACTAGTGCTTGGCCTAAAACTCAGTTTTGAATGCCACTTATGCCCACCCTAACACAAACCTAAGTCTTGGGAGCAGTAGCAATCTTACCACGTTTTGATATTCTGGTTGAGTGACTAATATCAAGAATGCCTAGTCGTCACAACCACGACAAAAGGACCACAATTTGAAGTACAGGAAAAGGTAAGAGGATCTGAAGCAGGAAGTGCAGGAAAGGACAATCGACGGGAGTTGTTCCAGAAGAAGACCCGGTAGAATTTACTCACATGATAGATTGGAAAGCACCACTGTCATCAAGGAATGCGGTTGGATTCAATTCTCTAAAAACTGGCTTTTGTTTCGAATATGGGATAACATGCGTGAGATAGTCCCGAGCATTTGTGCTTTTGTTTTTCTCGAGATTTTGATTGAATTTATTTATTTTATAAAATTTATGATAGTAGAAAAGTATTCATAAACCAATGGAGTGTGGATTTCTTGTCCACCGCGTGTCCCCTCAATTACAAATTCCAGTTCTAAGTTAAAGAGTTTACAAAACTAAGAAAATATAGTGTAGATATTAGAGTGAGTCATGTGTCAGAACACTAGTAGCGAAAAAACCTATCTATAGAGTGGTAAAAAAATCATTGTTGTCCAACGCCACCAATATAACGTCACAGTGCGAATTTTGTACATGTGTAAGCGGGTACATGTGGTATTTTATCCGTGTGTTATCGTTTGAGATTTCTGCCAAAAATTTCTATATTTTTTACACCATGCGTTTATTTTTATTATAGCTTCCATAAGATGTAGTTATTTGAATACATACCATAACTTTCTATCAACATATATGAAATGGAACTTAAAATTGCTTTATTGTTTGTAGGATTCTAAAAACATAGGAGCAGAAAAAACATATGACTAATATGCTATTACGTATTGGTTCCTATATGATTTGAAAATGCATGGTTCAATTCACTGGGAAAAAAAGAATTTTCCTTAAGGATTAGGTACATGGCATCGGTTTTTGTATAAAATATGCAATGTTCCTAGCACAGTTTTTACGGATCACAAAGCAATCTTTTAGCATTGTGCGGATATGATATCACATGTACCCGCTTGTACATGTACATATGCATTTCTGTATAACGTCATTGATAAAAAAGAATGGTGGGGCTGGCAGCCCTGGCCAGTAGTACAGGGGGTTATTATGGCGTATGTATGTCAAGCCACACCACCTATTTTGCAGGTATAAAAAAGTCTTTTCCACATTTGAAACATGTATGCTAAAATATTTCGAATTATATATACTAAAACCAAGGTAGATCGATGAGACTTAACATAGTAGCTTACAACGCGAAAGACAAGTTCTCTCACGTACTAATTAACATAAAGAAGGAAAAGTAGCTAGCTCTCGAGATGATTAATTTTTCTCAATGATAGCCTAGATCTTGCAAAGGTTCTCGTTCTTCTTTTGTAGGTCAATGATATAACCTACATTCGTCATATGAAGCTCACTAACTGCGGGCACGAGATGGCTCACATCTTTCTGAGTTTATTCATCTCATCTTCCACCTCTTCTTTGTCATGGATGATCATCGCTTTCTCATGAATGAGATCATCTCGATCTTGTTTCAAGTCAATGCTATCCTTCTCTAGTGTCTAAATTCTCTCATTTTAAGACTTGATGATGAGCTTAGCAACTCGATTAGCTTTAGCAAACTTATCCTCAACTTGCTCGAGGTATGCCTACAGAAAATGTTCGCAATTACGTACTCATCATGCGTATGCCACTACTTATGAACTAGATTATTCCCCGCGTGTTGCTGCAATAAATTTATTGAAAAATGCGTAAATAGTAACTAAAAATAACTAAATCTAATGAAAAGAAAATAAAATGAGATTGAAAATTAATAGAAAGAACGTGTCTAGAAATACAAAAAACTTTTGAATTTGCTGTTCAAAATATCATTTCAAAAAATGTGAAGGATGACTAACATACATGTATGATTTGACAGCGTTTCATGCATAAAATAATGCAAAATAATTATAATTTATAAGTTTGATTATGTGGCATATTTTGCATGGCCTATGGATGAGAAAATTTAAATTCATGGTTCAGTGAAAATGTTGCGGTGGACACTTTGTATGTCGAAAAAATTAAGATCAACTTCTAAAAAATGTAAGATGACAGTTAATATAGAACGAAAGAGTACTAGGTAGTTTGATTGATGGTCTTTCAGCGAGAGAACACTGACATCTCATTTCAGCATAAATATGACACAAACTATATGAATGCCTAATGTTTCAGCAATTCACAGGGAACAATTTAGATGTCCACGGATACATTAGGGGTACAGAACGAGCACTAAACTTTAAACATTACTCTGTGATTGTGCATCCATATGCTCATAAGGTCCTACGTACTTCAGTTCCCAATTTTTACTACTCCGTATTACATTAAACACAAGTCAGAGCATACACCAATTTCAGCTCCGGCCCATTGCAGTCATCTTGCACCTTACGTCAAAACTAACGCGACCTGCGATCTGCCTCCGCCGCACGTTCTCTTGAAGCTCCGATCCTCGCAATCGGCGCGCGTCCTCTTGCTGCCGCGGTAGCCATGCCCAAACGATCCTCCGTTGTGCCGTGGTGGCGGTACCGTCGTGTTGCCCATGGCGCCGACAGCAGCCATCGGGTAACCGCCGCCGTAAGCGTAAGGCATGCCACCGTAGCCGTAGTAATACATGGATGGATCGGCGGCCGACCACTGCATCCCACCAAAGAAAGGATCGTAGCATGCCGGAGCAAATGGAGCGTTGTAGCTGTATTGATGATCGGCATGGCTAGAGCGCGGCCCTTCCGCCGTGTCCGTCGTCTCCTGCTCCTTTCTTGGCTTGTACGCTGGTGCAGCCGTCGTCGACTTGCTTCCGTCGCCGTGCTCCGACGAGGTGGCGCCCTTCTTGGAACAGACGTGGATCTCCTCCGTGGATGCGTTGCTTGCGTCCGAGCTCCTCTGCTTCTTCGTTCCACTTCCACCATCCGAAGTGCTGCTGGCCCGGGCGGCGCCGGCGAGGATGTTGGAGATGGTGGTGCGCAGGGTCGGATTGGGGATGAGATCGTCTGCGCTCGCCTTCGCGCCGCACGCGCACTTGGAGTTGGCGGCGATGAGCGCCCTGATGCACCGGTCGCAGAAACTGCTGAAGCAGCACTTGCTCGTCACCACCGCGTCCACCATCGCCTCCTTGCAGATCTTGCAGTGGAGATCCGCCGGGACGCCGTCGTCGTTACTCTCCGTCACCGCCGGCGCAGGGGCAAGGACTGGACACCTTCCAAAGTCGAATCTGGGGTCGCCGTTGGTGGGGCAGTGCTGGATGAAGTGGCCCGGGACACGGCACCTGCGGCACACGTACCCGGCCGGCGGCGGCCGCACGTTGTATGCTGCTCCGCGATGACTGTAGGAGGAGCGAGACGAACCCTCCGACTTGAGTTCCTCGGTCCCCGCCGACGCGCTCGACCTCGACGCCGAATCCGACGAAGAACCGTCACCTTCTTGCTGCGCTTTCGAGCGTTGGATGGAGGGTGAAGCCACGATGGTCTCGGCTGGAGGCCCGGCGACTCGGCGTACCAACACCGTCGAGTTGCGCAGGACCGACGCGCTGTCGTCCGTGTATTCCTCGCCGGTTTGTGCGTCGGCAATCGTCACGACGCCCTCCCTGGGACCCCGGCCGCGTGTCCGGCCGTGGCCGTGGCGGCTTGTGCCCATGATAAGGCGCTTCAGGTCGGCGACGGAGATGGAAGGCGCCGCCACGGGCAGGGAGAAGGTGTCCACGCCGCTCCTGTACCGGTAGTACACCGCCATCCTTCCACGAAGTTGATTACGGCGGCCGAGAAGAAAACCCTCGTAGGTTGCGTCAGACTCGCTCGCCGGAGATCGGTCAGCCTTGGATTGGATGGTTGCTGCGGCGACGAGAGGAAATGTGTAATGTTTCTCAGGCGAGCAGGGGCGGTGGCCTTAAGACACCCTCCTGCCGGTAATACGAATCCGAGAAGGTTTCGAGCCTTTGCTGGAACCGCCTTCGGGTAGCACGCGTTTACCATCGCGTTCGCGTATCAACTATCAAGTGTTCTTGGTTCAACTGGAGTTTTGACACTTCTCCCGCCAAAATGCAAAAACGAGTCTCAAGATTTTGCTTGCTATTGTCAGTGGTTTGTTCAAACTTTTTTTAAGAAAAAATTCCATTTTAAATATTAAACTTATAGAGGTTAGGCGACTAAAACCCCAACCTTTAAATCCCACCCTAAACTATTAAATCTCGGTTTAAATTGAACCTAGACCTGTTTGGCAGGCCGGGTCGGGATGGCTAGTTGGACATAAGAGCGACTGGGCCGGCCCATTAGCACCGTCGTTTGCGCCTTATTTTTCTTTCCTTTTTGTTAGCTTTATTTTATTTCCTTTTCTTATATTTTTAAAAATGCATTATAATCTGACTAAATAATTACTAAATAGTTCACGCTTATAAAATGCATTAAAATGTTCAAACAATTTAAAATTGCATTAATGCATTTTAACTCATTTTGAACTGTATACAATTTTTGAATACGCAAACATTTTTAAGTGCAAACATTTTTTAATCCTATGTTGAATTTCTTATTTCAAACCTCTTTACTTAATTAATGAAAAGAAAAAATACTTTTCCTTGCTTTAGAAAATAAAAACTATGGTTATTATAAGGGATTTGTTCAACCTTTTTTGGAGACAAAATATCACGCTTTATTCATCGGGTAATCAAGAGTGAGTGCCTCGCGGATACAATCTCAAGTTACATGAAATATAGAGTTACTCGCAGAGTTTTGATTTTCAATAAAAAACAAATTTTGGCCAAAAAACGGCCGTCTCGGCTAGATCCGATAATGTCGACCAATTTTGTCAGCCAGTTTAATTTTTTCCGTCCCGACCCACATTCCAGAGCCTTCTCATTAGGCTTTGCATGAGTGCAAAGCGTCAAACTGAACCCATCTTAGATTAGTGACCTTGAAGAGGCGGAGGACCCGAGTGGGTAAGGTGTGGCCGCTACAATACCTCGAATCGATCCAAACTTTTTTTATATGTACGCATGCATTACTCCCGCTAGGAGGCTAGGTTGGGTTTCATCGCTAAAAGAATAGATGATGCCTGCGCGTTGTTGTGCGAATTGTTAATAAATAATTTATTATTTTTAAATATAGAAAAAAATATGAAATATAATTTAATTTAATTTAATTTCTTTATAATTAATATTGTTTAGAGTATAAATTAAAAAAAATTGATGATAAATAAAAAATGAGTATATTTTAAAAAAATTAGTTTACTACCTCAACATCATATTGGTGAGGTGATATGAGACGAAAAGAGACACATTGGAGACATCACCCTTGATTAAACACATTACAATGATAGCAATTATATATATGCATTCATAAAAAAATTATCGCATGGATAAACAATATGTGAGGTAACTTATAATTTGATTCTCTATAAATAAAGTCACTTATAAATTTTAGTGCAAAAGAAAGTTAATATTTATATGGTATAAGTTGCATGCGCATGCGAAATTAATGAAAGCTCCCTTATGCGGCATACTTTGTGTGAAGAATAGAAGTGATTGATCTAAAACTTGTGTTTATTGCTTGTGGGCAAAGCCCTATTTATACAAGGATTTGGGGTGCCAATGGCACCTGTTACAAGGGACACGACTGTTACAAGAGATGCAACTGTTGGGAAAGAGAGGTTGAAGAGGTGTCTATACATAAGAGACATGACTCTACGGAAGGGATGCTTTGGGCATATTGGCAACTGCCTAGACCAGTTGTAAACTATTCCTAACACTCCCCCTTGCACAAAGCTTCGTCTTGTATATCTTGTATTCCTTGTATAATCTTGAAAATAATGGTCTTGATCACAATCGTATATGATCAAGCGTATAGATATGTTGCTGTGGGAAAAAATATGAGGATAATTGTGTAGATATGTTGCTAAAACTCCTTTAAACCCAGTGGGAAAAAATAAGGAGAAAATGATGCAACATGTAATGATTATTGTCTCCTTGATAACTCATATGAGAAAAACCTTCGAAGAAGGAGAAAAACTCGTTGATGAGTTTGGAGAACAATATATATATGCTTGGTATACTTTCATTTAAAATCCCTATTGGGGAATGTTGAAAGTATTGCATATATCACCTCATTTAAACCTTTTATGAGAGATTTCGAGAGAAAGCTCATAAGAAAAAAGAGTGTGATCTAATATGTCATTGAAAACTCCTTTAAAACCCAATGGAAAAAATATAAGGAGAAAATGATATGACATATGATGGTAATTGTCTCTTTGATAACTTATATGAGAAAACCTGGAGAGGACAAAACTCAATTGGTAAGTTTAGAGGACAATTAATATGTCTTGTATACATCCGTTAAAAACCCCGATGGGGAAAAATAGGAGGTACGACATATGTTTTTGTGTTGATATTACCTCATTAAAAACCTTGATGAGAACCTTGAGAGTAAACTCATAAAGGGAAAAAGAGTATAATATAATGTTTGTATAGGTTATAATCCAGGAAGAGACTCCCCTTGATCTTTTAATTTGGGGCAATATGCTTAGTGATATTGCTTCTTATATAACCCCTTTGCATCTAAGCAACACAAGTATTATTATCGTTGTAGATAATAGTTGGTGATTCAATAGAACCAATTCCACATAAATGTTGTATGTGGTTTATCATTCTGCAAAGCAACATATATTAATATGAGGTCATGTATTTCAGAATGATTGGTTGATGTAGCCACTAAGGTCTATTTTAAAGACTTCCATATGATGGCTATCACATCAAGTGAGTACACGATGTGTGTCTACGATCTGACATAGTGGGGATCTGATCGATGTATCCGATGATATTGGTGTCCATGTTTAATTGAAAAACTAGTACAATGTGTTTTGTGCCTTGGAGATATCAAAGATATTCACGAGTCCAAACCAATTGTGTTTGGTGGATCTAGTGGCACTAGAGTATGGAACCTTGGGTTCCAATATCTTATTTCCATCTTCTCATGGTTTAAAATGGATCTTTCTCTACGTCTAGAGATTGAACAACCATGAAAGTTATAGATGGATAAGACTTGTTCATGTCCAATATATTCTGGATATAGACAACATGGTGTATCATAATATATAAGTGAAGGGGATCGAATTGTAGCTGAAGTAAAGTTTGTTTTTACTTACATCCTTCATCTCAAATTCCGTCTATGGATGATTACGTTCTTCATCAATATCGTGTGTGTTGTCAATGATGTTATAATCATTACCATGCACTGATAGTGGAATCCTAATGAGGATTTGTTGATGAACATGCATGTGAAATCATCACTATTAGAGTATCCTTTTGCATAAGGAACTCACTAAGTCGATTGTACCAAATTTATTTTGACTATTGTAAGTCATGTAGTGACTTATTGAGTTTACACAAAACATGTTGCATTTTCATTTTGGATTTAGAATTGGAATTCCCATGAGGAACTTATATGTCTGAATCAAGTGACACATTAATATATTTGGTCACTACATCTATCAACTGCATAAATAGATGATTTGTACTGCCATTGAGATAATTATCGGAAATTGATTTCACTTGTGTATGGAGAATCGATTTGGGTATCTGCGTGAACCCTTATGCTACAAGCCTTGCTATTCACCACATGTATGTTCTCATTCCACTTTATGATGAAAACTAGTGTAGGTATTACTTTTGTGAATACCTTCCTTTTATTGAGCGAGGCTATTTCTTCTTGGATTGCATCCTTTGTTTGAGTCCAGCCTGAGCAAGCATTATTTAAACTCTTCCATGGCCATGGTCTTTGGATCCGGATCATTGTAAAGGTTGTTTGCAATCATGAGAAATTTATGTCGACAATTGTAGGCTTTCATTTATATGATTCTCCAGAATGTATAAAATTTTGGTGAAATCTTGTTACCCTTGATGACTCTTCATGTTTCCCAATACGGTTGAGTCTAGGTTTCCGATGTCCCAGTCATTGTGTGCACTATTGAGCTGGGTTATGGAGGTTTCCCTCTCATTGGGTGTATACTACCCATTGGATGTCTATCAACGTGAAGTTGACTTGCATTTACCAAATCAGAGGCCTCGATATCCTTTGTTGCTTGCGAAAAGCTGAATCCTTATATGTTGTGGCCGTACTTCTACCCTTCTTGTTTTGAATGAGTAGTTGAGTGGTTTTTGTTGGTACCTCCACTCTTTTGGGCGCATTTTCGTAGGATTATAGGATTGTGTGACACCATTATAGTTGGTAAATGAGATTGGCAGGTTTTTTGCAATGTGTTGCAATTCTTCTAAACAATGGGTTTAGATCTTCGAGTACGTGGATTTGAGGTGGAAATGTGTTGAACATTCCAAGTGATTTTCTGGCATTCTTTTTGGTACTTAAAATCTCCCCCTAATGCCTGGAAATGTACCTCACTGAGCATACTAGCCATGAATAACTCCCCCTGATAAGGGCTTAAGGTATTTATAGATGATGGAAATACAAATATTCCTCACATAGATCCCAATTTTCTGTGAAGGGTCATTGATGTATGCTATGGTGGTGATTTCGGTATGGAACCGAATTATCGAAGATGGGAAATACTTATGATTTCCACGTACTAATTTCAGAGGGGGTGTACTACGATATGTAGTATGATACAGTTGAATTAAGTCAACAGAGTGTAAAACTGCATGGCTCCAACGTCAAGTTGGTAAGATACAATTCCGAAGTAAAGATCCTGCAATGAGCTTAATTATTTGGATATAGGATGTTCTCAAACCATTTTGAAACTGGAGATATGGGACAAAGTGCTTAATTTACATCATAGGGCCATGTTCATGGCACACAAAGATATTTGCAACATTGTCCATTCGAATTTCATTGAAATTGATTTTAGGATAATGAGTCAATGGTTCATGTGGGTAGATGCACACTGAAGACCATCGTGTAGATGTGCCTTTTAGAACCATGGAAATACCTAAATAGTCCAATCAATGGTTGAGAAGTACCACTTACCTCGGCTTGATGCGTTCAAGGAATCTGAGTGGTTAAACACTTTAAGGTGCTTGGACCTTAAAATTAGCTTTCCTTATCACATGTAGTGCACATAAAATCCAAATATTGCTAGAACTTAGCATCATTTTGGCATGATTATTGGAATTGCTGATAGTTTTCATTTCAATTCAATGTCAAAATGACCAAGGAAAGTGTGCCAAGTTTGTCATGTAAATAACGTTTTGGAAAACTATCTTGTATGCAACATGTGCTACGGGCTTTGTAGGCTGAATAGTGTAATTCTGATGATACAAGAGAATATGCTTTTATATCTGTTTCTGTAACACCCTCAGTTGTCTGTAACAGTAATCCTTTTGCTAATGAAAATTACTGTTGCTAAATCATGCCATGATCAAATTTGAATCAAATCAAATCCAAAATGCCTTTTGTTGATATAAAAAAATGTTGCAAATAAAACTTGTCCAAAAATTATACAACCACTTTTATTAAATCACAATAATCAGTGGGTCATGCCCATGTGGTTATGGTATTTTATTATGCCTCTGGAAATTTCAAACAATTCAAACACCAAGAAAAACAGCACCATTTGACAATTAAATATTATAAAGAAATAGTAAATGGTTTTGTTTTAATCCTAAACTTTTTGTGGCACTCTGGAAATATACACTCCTAATTATGGACCAGGTTACACATTTTACAAAAATGCAAAAGGCACTAAATTAATTACTAACAAAAAAGAACAGAATGGAAAATAAAAAGAAACTGGAAAAAGCTCTAAGCCTCGCCCTGGGCGAAGGCCCACCCGGCCCACTCACCCCTTGTCTTCTTCCCCAACTGCTCCCTCACCTGCTCCCGTACGGCGCCGAGCTCGCCGTGCCGCTGCCAGGCCGGCCTCGCCCCTCCACCTGCTCCCTCTCGCCGCGGAGGCGATAAGGTTGAGCCCACGCATCTGCTGGACACCCCCGCTTCCCCATTCCCCTCCTCCTCGCCTCGCACGCCTCGGGGAAAATCCTCCCGAGCCGCCGCCGTTCACCGTCGTGGCCACACGCGGCCAACGGCCACTGCCCCCTCCGCCACCATGTCCTAGCCGCTCCCCGTCGTCGCCCTCGCCACCCTGCAGAAGAAGAGGCGCCCGGAGCCCCCACCCCCGACGAATCGCGGTCGTCTTCATCCTCGGGTCCGCCGGCGTGCAGCTCCGATTCCGGCAGCTCCAAGCCCTCCCCGAGCCCGCTGCCAACCCCGACGCGTTCGTGGTGAGCATCTCACCACCCCCAACTGCCCATTGTGTCCCGATAGCGCCGTAGACGAAACCCCCCTTTTTAGCTGCTCCAGCCGTCGTGGCTCGTCGTCGTAGCCGTGCTCCCAAGCCGTTCCAGAGCACGATTTTGGCACGCACGCGTTCGTAGTGCTTCGTAGGTTCAATTCCACCCCGTGGCACGCTCGTTTTCGTCTCGGAACACAAGGCGCCATTGAAGCCCGACTGCCTCGTCCGCCATTGTTGACCCCGAGCTCGCCCTGGTCGTCCCCGACACCCTCCCCCACCATGAATCAACGCGGCATGCCTCACTGGTCCCGTAGGAACAAACGGCGGGCAAAATCGTGCCATGTGGCGTGCGCTGGCTCGAGTTCGCCGGAGCTCTGTCTCCGGCGAGTCGCCGGTGGAGTTCTGGTGAGGCTGCCAGGTGGGCCCGCGCGTCAGCTAATTTGATAGAGATTAGTTAGGGCCCAAATGGCCACTGACAACTGGGCCACCCCGGCTAATCCCACTGTTAGCTTATCAGAAAAATTAAACCCCCTTGGGTCACTTACGAGTGGGCCCATGTAATTAGGTTAGCCTATGGATTAATTAGACTGTTAATTATGCCCTTGTATCACTTACACCTAGGCCCCACCTGTCAGTTTGTTATTTAAAATATTTAATAAGAAATTCCAGTGGCTGACATATGGGCCTAGTGGCTTTTCTGATTTATTAAAATGTTTTATAAATAAACAGAGGCTGACATGTGGGTCCCACTTGTCAGGCACTGTTTTGGATAATGTTTTGGATAATGTTGGAATTTATTAATAAAATAAATTCAGAAAATCATTTAAATGATTTAAAACTTTGAAACTCAATAACTTTTAAACCGTAACTCAGATTCAAAAACCTTATACATGAAAATTGATCAGCAAACTATAACGAATACGAATATGCTATCTGTATGTCTACCACCCCCCTCTAACACAACGAACATCGAACCGTCCCCCTCCGGACCGACTGTCCGATAAATTGTCCGGTACTGCTAAAGTACTCGGATGAATTTATTTCGAACACGAATGTTTCTCAGAATAGATCAACTAGCACGGATACACCCCCTTATGTTTTTCCGGTACCCACGACACCTCCGGCTTGATCCTTCCCCCCCTCCGGACACCCTGTCCGGTAATCATCCGGAGCCGGTAGTTCATCCTCAGATGAATTTCCGTTCCGAGCAACGTGCATTGCACTGCGTTAGAACATCGTTAACATTTCATCTGTCAAGACATGCATCTGTTTGTATATGTTTGCTGTGTATTTACTGTTTCTCCCCCCCCCCTTAATCTCCGGTAGACCCCGCTGCTGTCGTCGACTACACCGCTGCTGAGTACGACTACTTCGTCGACGACCCTACTTCTACCGTCCAGCTTCCAAGAAAGCAGAGCAATTCTCTTCCCCAGATACGCCTATCTTTCCGTACTTTCTTGCACTGGGCATTGTTACTGCTGTTGCTACGTTGCTTACCTACTCAATTTCATAACCTGTCATTGTCGCCCCTTGATGTGCCTTCCTTATCCTATGCTGCCTATAAATATATATATATATGATATTCAGCAGTGAGCCCTGCGCATTGTTAGCTAGGATTAGATAGAGGGCTGTGATCACTCAGGGGAGTGAACGCGGATACAATTATTATAACTGCACAGGTACGGTACAATGCAGACACCGCCTCAGGCCCCTACCTCGGCTCTGCCGAGCCACCACCAAGTGTGAGCTATCAAGGAGAAATCCATGTACTCCACTCGTTGCTGACTCTGTATAGCCGCTCTAGGTACCCGAGTAACGGTTGTCCTTCAGGTAAGAAGTCGGGCGACCCAACGGTGCCCGCGAGAGGTATTGCGACGGGACGACAGGGAGGATACGACCAGTGTACCGGTGTGCTTGGCCCCTGATCGTTGGCCGCGAGAGTTATCAAACCACGAAAGTCGAGCTCCTTCAGGAGCACACGCGAGACAAGGTAAGGAGACGGTTCACCTTGTTGGTAACCGCAGAGACTTGGTGGGACGACAGGGCAGACATCGATGTACTGGTGGTCCTGGCTGTTGTCGTTGTCCGCGGGTCAGTTAAGTCGAGGCAACGATAACGGTTGTCCCGCAGGTTAATTAAAATGCTATATGGTTCAGTGGATGTCTTGAGTTGGCTATATGCCATGTACGCACTACCTACCCGTGGGAATTACGAGTTATGGGCTCCTCGTCTTCGTAGTGTTGTCTGAGGACTCTTCAGACGTCAGCAGTACTGCGGGCTGATTGTCGGGAAGTGGTGTGGTCTTATTTGCTCGCGTGGTGGTGTCTTACTTGGATTTGCTTTAACTTCACCGACCAGTCACGCACCGTGCAGGAGTACGTTCGGGTTGGGGTCCAAGGCCCGGCGTACTTAGGATGTAGACCGGCGGATGGCCTCTCTGTTGAGTTTGAAAGACGGGCTACGAAGTGTCGGATAGCCTCGGTGGAGCGTTCCCTAACAAGGTTCCCGCCACCCTGGAGATCCGTGCGTGTAGCGTAACACAAGTGCACCCCTGCAGGGAAGATTAATCTATTCAAATAGCCGTGTCCACGGTAACAGGACGCTTTATGCTGAAGTTGGATCTTACCACTACGAACTATTACTATTAAACCGTATGGTTCCGGGTTTGCTTCCTCGCAGGGGAGTCGTGGAGGGAACTCTGAGGCATTGCTAATTATTACAACTTATTATTATACAATGCTGCAGCAACTTCTGCTGCATTGTTACTTTATGCTTTATATAAACTGTTGGCTGATTCTTATCGCATGTTGCAAGACATCGTCGGAAGATGCTAGTCTTCGATAGGCCTAGCTTCTTACCCTTATTCTGATTTCTATCTTGCAGTCCACTATATACAGCCTCTTCTTTCCGTTGATACAGTGCATAATGCTTAGTAGCGGACGTAAGACTCGCGGGTATGCTAGATACTCACCTTTGCTTTATTTCCCCTTTTTCGCTTTGCCTGATCGGCCGCTGCAGCCGACGTTGGAGCCCAGGAGCAGGAGTACCCCGGAGGCGCCTACTACAACGTCGAGTTCCCCGTTGACCAGGAGTAGTTCGGTGGATCCCAGGCAGGAGGCCTCGCTTTTTCGATCTGTATCTCTGATGTGATTTGTGCTAGCCTTCTTAAGGCAAAACTTGACTAACTATGTCTGTACTCAGATAGTATGGCTTGTATGACTTATGTATTCGGGTCCGCGTGACCCCCCTTTATTGTAACATATTTGTTTATCCTTTTGTGTTTAGTGTTGTGCTGTGATATTCTCACCGTGGCACCCTAATCTCAGCCGTGTACCCTGCGTGTATGATTACTGTACACGGATTGATTTTGGGGGCGTCACAGTTTCCTATGGTAAAGAGAATATATTTCTCTTTGTTGTCATCATGAGTTTCTATAAGGAGCAACTAGCATAGAATCTAGTGTTGTGGTAGAAAAATAGAAAAACCAATCTGGACCATCAGATCAACTATGAATGGTACATATTCTAGTGGAGACTTCTCATACCACTTAGTGTACATTTCATGAAAACCCCCCTGATACTTGTTAGATATAAAACTTGACTTTTGCAGTAACCACCTTAACTTTCTCATATCCAGTGGTTTTTTTCCTTGATAATAACCTCACAGCGTGCATGTCTCCTCTTTACAAATCAACTTGTCTTTTTAAATGAGTTTCAAGGAAAGATATAATTATGCCTCATGTGCATACAATATGTTCATACGTGACCAAATTCCATCGCTTTAATCTCATCTGAAGTAACATGAGAGAAAAATAGAAAGTACACAATAACATATTTATTATCATTTGAATTTTGCACTGTCTATTTTGCTTGTGCATTTGGAGGTCACCATTCAAAATTATATCATAAGTAATGTAGTTATATTTTTATTTTGCAGCCATGAGAGAGCCAGTATCTCTACCTCACGCATTAGACAAACAACCCTAAAATCACAACTCGGAGCTACTCATTACAGAGACTGGTCAAAACAGGAGTTCGACACAACTCGGAAACTTGATTCATTACAAATAATGATTAACACGCTCAACTTGAATAGTCAAATGAGGCCATTATGAAGCATTTCTCAAGTGTGAACAAAAACACCGGTTATACTGAAAATCCCTCAGTACGTTTTTTACACGTAAAGGTGTGTTTATTTTCCCACACCGAAGATCCTTCACTTCGCTGCCCTCAATGAGTCAAGTGCTAATGAAATGAACTGGAAAATCGATAGCAGAAGCTATTGAATGCATCGTGTTCTTCTGCTGCTATGTCCTGCACCAAAATAAAAGCATATGCTTGAGATAGCATCACAAAGTAAAAAAAGAGAACATAAATGTACAACATGGGTTTCTCTCAGATACATGGGCACTTTACATCGGAATGTTCCTCATGACTTAGTAATATATGACATAACAAAGCTCTTTGACAAAAGCATGAGACTGTTATGATTTTAGCTGATTTCAGGTTCCTGAGACTATTAGCTTGATGTATTTGAAGACATAAATTGTTGGTTTCTTGCATAATTAAAATAAATCTGCATAGATGGTTATCAGGAGAGGTGGTGGCACGACATTATTTTTTCACTACATAAAAAGGGAGCACATTCATGTAAAGAAGCAATGCATTCTCAAACCTACATAGGTTAATTAGGATCTCTTACAATTGCAAGACTGGATGTTCTTATCTAGACACCAAACCTCGAACAATGAAGAGCATGGTTTAGTCAATGGACCAACCTACAGGAGAGCAACATGCATTCAATGTTTATGAACCTAGTGCCTGATACAAATTATTAGATGGAGTCGCTCACTGTCAAACTCGAATCCATAAAGGGCGCCGATTAAAAGGTGATGATGCACGTTGCTATGGGTTGCTTCACGTAATGTCTCGGAAAATCAGAAGACAAGAACTGTATTTAGTATAGGAACTGAAGCTTCGTATCAAATTTTACAAAAGCAAAATACGGACAGTGTAGCTTCGTATAAGTCCATGTCTTTAAAGTATTTTGTACATTCCTGTTATAAATTTTCAGTTCTAACATTTTTCTAAATTGGTACCCTAAGCTAATATAGGACGAACGCTACTTTAACATAGTTGGACAAGCATTATTAATTTATTATACATTCAATCAAAAGGTCCACTTGGCAGCATATTGAACAGAATTGAATAGAAAGCAATGGAAACGCTGACAAATGAAAAGGATATACCAAATGATTAGATTGTGAAAAGTGTATCTTACCAAAGATTGTTTCTCTATCCTGCGTAGAACTATCCATCGTTCCTAGAGCAAAGAGTGCATTCTACACCAATAACCCGATAGCTGAATTCAGTCTCCTGAAACATAAAAAATTGAGAAGTCATCTACAATTTCAAGGTTGCAAAGTTAAGATTGTAAATTGGAAGGTACACACAACGAAAGTCTTATAACAGCAATAATATGCTTACTAAAACAGCAACAATATCTTATAACGCTGACAAAAATTGAGAAGTCATCTACAATTTCAAGGTTGCAAAGTTAAGATTGTAAATTGGAAGGTACACACAACGAAAGTCTTATAACAACAATAATATGCTTACTCAAGCTCTACAATCTCAAAGTCCCACTTGTCTTACAACAGCAACAATATCTTAGAAAGTGATCTTAGACATGAAAAATGGAGGCAAGTGAATATGGTCCTCCATGAGTTACTTAACTTTTTCAACAACGCATGATTTACAAGTATATTTATGGAGAATCGGCAAGTACAGTTGCAACAAGTAGAATTGATTCCTTCCATACAGAAAATATAAGAGAGTTGCGTAGGTGCATTGTTGTAATCATAAAAAAAAATCATGCGAATTGTGTGATTAAGGAGTTGATTGCTAACTAAGATTGATGTGAATTTGAGTCAAATGAAAGGGTTTGTGTTTGACTAAACAGGTTCAGGTGAAAGATATGCATATGCTACTTCTTCAGCACAACTCAGTACGAATACGAAAAATGCTGGATCCTGGAACGTCAACCAGATATCAAGTTCAATTAGCAATTACCAGGTAGAACTCTGGAATTATTGTTCAGAAAATAGGAACGAACCCCTTACCGGTCAAGGAAGAAAACCTAGCGCTAGGGCGTGAGGCCTTATGGATGCGTATTGACGAACAAGTCTGTGCCGCGGGTCTTCAGCTCGGTCGCGAACCCGTCGGAATCTGGCACGGAGACTGCCAGATGGAGCCTCCGGTTGAGGCGCCCGCAGCCACCGGGGAGGCGGAGACCATGGTGGCGGCGGCGGGGACCGGATCGACGATGGTACATCGCCAAGCCAAATTGAGAGGGGGAGGGGGAGGAGACATGGAGCAGCTGGAGTGGGCTCCAGGGAATCACCGGATCTAGATTGACCCCCGTAGAAATCAATATATAGTTTTGAAGATTCTCAATATGAGAAATCTTTATTAGATATATAGAAGACATACAAATGTAATTGTATTAAAGTGCTGATACACTATATTGTGATGAACAATATATGATGACAACGGCAACAATGTATGTATTACAACAATAAATGGGTGTTGATAAGGAGTTAGGAGGCTAGTGAAGTCTCGAAAACATGTCATGTAAAACATATTTAATGACCATGTTCTCCTTGTTCATGGGATTTCATGACTGTAAAAGAGCTTTGTTGTTACACGATGTGAACAATAGCTTTCTGGACACAGTCAGATTGAAGATTGAAGTGTGCTTCATATCTTTACCCAGCAGTGGATCGGTTGTGTCATGGATTGTTTGAACAAATTGATCATATGTCGTAGAGTATGGCATTTGGGGGATGCTGGTAGCATACACACTTTTGACAAAGATTAGTTTTTATGAAACTT
The DNA here is from genome assembly GCA_950022295.1 of Bromus sterilis. Lineage (NCBI taxonomy): Eukaryota > Viridiplantae > Streptophyta > Magnoliopsida > Poales > Poaceae > Bromus > Bromus sterilis. Next base: position 13,425,062 of record OX465600.1, on the reverse strand, counting down.
CGTATTTGTAGTGCCTTTCCCACGAGCTGATGCATGTGGCTTGTGCTTTTTGTTGCATTTGCATTTCCCTTTGCAGTTTGTTGATTGACTTCTAGGAGAGCCATCAAACTGTGATATCCCGAAAATGTGCATATACAACATGTAGAGGAGAAACACCGACATGGTTGTAATGATGATTGTTAAAGATTTCATCAAGTTTCTCCTCCTAGAGTAGTAAATGCTGAAGATCAGAGATAAAGTAGGTATCTTTTGCACGATATTGTTGCTATAATTAAGATCCTAATAACGAGAAAGATAGTAGACAATGTCTTCTATTTTCACCATAATGTGGGTTGTTTTTTCAAATTGCAAGCTGAAGCCAATTTTATGAACCTCATGATTGTAATCTCCCGCGGATTTAAACCTTGGAGTCGGAGATGTGTTCAATCATGATTTGCTTTAGACAAGATGATTGTCTCATGATGTTCATACCTTATTGATAACTTGCCACATGTTGAATCATAATTTTGATTTGCTAGCGGGGCATGCACCATGGGGTGATTGACGTGCCGCTATAATTTCATGAGACACAATGTTGACCTCAACATCCATATGCCATGTAGATTTAGTTGTGACCGTCGAGAGTTCGCTCATCGAATTATGGTCATCTTGGCTTACATGGGGGTTCAAACCATAGACTTTTTATTTATTTACTTGTCAGTAAATTAAAAGTCATCACGGAATGTTGTAATAAAATTTTGCAAAGTTGTGAGTTCAAGTGAAGACTTGAATGTAGATCTCAAGTCATCTATGATACCACGTTGGAGATAATTACATATATTATGAGGTATATCTCGTAGTACTAAAAAACATAATCTGACTATAGTCAATAGATTTCTTGGTCTTAGTACCTTATGTTATTATATGATTAAAATATATGGAATGGCACTATGAAGATAGTCATAATGTCAATTTTGACAAAATGTAGACCTTATAATAATTGTGGATAATCTGCATATTGCGCAGTAGATGCCACATTACCTTGTGATTCCATATATATATATTTGAGATGATAATTCCCCAATTTTGCATATCAATTCAATTCGAATTAAGTCAATTTAATGCCTTTTAGGCATTTTTGGACTTAAGTGATGGCGAGTTGATATGAATTTTTGCAAAATAATATGTTGTATCATGTGTATATATTATAGGGATTGCAAAGTGCAAACACATTGAACATATAATTTATTATGTTGTAATAATGTTGCAAATTTGATGCTCAAGCGAAAAACTTGTATCAAATTGCAAGAGAATTCAGCCGAGTGAATTAATATGTCGCGGAAAGAAAATCAATCTTAATCGCAATAAGATTGTTATTACCAAATAGACATGTTATAGGGATTGCTAAAGAGCAAACACATTGAACATGGCATCTTAATCGCAGTAAGATTTTTATTACCATTAGACATATTATAGGGATTGCCAAAATAGCAAACACATTGAACATGCCATTATTTCAGAAAATATGTCTGAAACTATTATATTTACTTAATGTAAATATATAATTTAGAGAACGATATGGTCTCTGATGCAAATATCCAGTCAGTCAAAAGGGCCTAATCTGCAATTTATGCTAATCAAGTGTTATATGAAATATCATACAATACAAGGACTAAATAGCAAAATTATTGAAGAGGATAAGATCCTCAAATTCTCTCCCGTGCGGCTAGGGATTTTTTTTCCCAAAATCACGCAGAGGAGAGGGAGGCCATGGTCATGCCTCGGCCATGCTCCGTGCTGGGATTCGCCTCCTGTGCCCGGGTGTTGCGCCGAAGAGCGCTGCCTCCTACGGGGCTGAGACAGAAGTTCCTCATCTGTGAGCGGGCGCGGTTGTGGCCGTGGTCACCAGCGCTCCTAGGGGCAAGGCCGAGGGCCGAGCGGACAGGGGCCGGTTGGATTGCGGTCGGGCGGTGGACGGACGCGGGGCAATGGTCGAGCGACCGGGCTACGGCGTGCCAGCTGGCCGTGCGGACGGGAGCGCCTCGGAAGCCGTGTCCTACGGCACGGGCGGACGGGCGCGAAGCCACCGGGGCGCTGCAGCGAGCCGTGCGGCTGGCGGCGCGGAGGCCGTGGTGCGGCAGCGGGCGCGGCCACGGCCGACGCGCGCAGCGCATCGAGTTGATTGCCCTTCTCGCTCTTCGTAGAGCAAAGTGTTGATAACGTGTGAAGAATAGAAGTTATTGATCTAAAACTTGTGTTTATTGCTTGTGAGCAAAGCCCTATTTATACAAGGATTTGGGATGTCAATGGCACCTGTTACAAGGGACACGACTATTACAAGAGATGCAACTGTTGGAAAAGAAAGATTGAAGAGGTGTCTATACATAAGAGACATGACTCTACGAAAGGGATGTTTTGAGCATATTGGCAACTGCCTAGACCAGTTGTAAACTATTCCTAACACTTTGCATGGCTAGTGAAAAAGAAAATTTACATGATTGGCTTAGTGGGATGGTGAGGTGGACACCTTGCATGTTGAGAGAATTGAGACCAAATTGTTAAGAATGTAAAATGTAAGATGTAAGATGTAAGATAAGAAAAATGTGGTTTTTTTACATTGTTGCTTCTGCCTTCTGCCTCGACAACTGCCATGTGAACATCCATTGACGCATAACTATAAACAAAATTATCATCTAATATCCAAAAAAATGTATTTGTCTATGTAAATCCATTTTTTATCTAATAAATGTATGCTACAAAAAGAACAACGACAATTCGTTTAACTATCTATGTATCTAAGTAAATAAACGTACTTAACCTACAACTAATTAACCTAACCTAATATAGTAGGGAAATCTGGTAGCTAGGGAAATCTAAATAGAAAAATAAAAAAAAGAGGCAGGAGGGGGTTCTCACCGGTGGCTTAGGGAGGGACGACGACGACAACGGGAAAAGGATGGGCAACGGGGTGGAGAACGAGGGGCGCGGGGCAGCGGGGTGGATATCTACAGGAGAGATAGATATGAGTGGAGGGAGTTGCGCACAAAATCGAAAATGAAGTGGGGTTTGGGATACCCTTGTTTGAGATTTACTAGGTGAATGCCCGTGCGTTGCCATGGGATACAAAATATATTTAAACATGATAAATAATGTTATAATTTAATTTTATGTTTATTGTATTCAACTTCTATTTTGCAATATTTGAACCCTTTTGTTTCTACATAATAAGATAATGCATCAAGTAAATGTTCATCATATTTTTTTATTTTGTCACATAGGAGTATAAGACTGGCTCCATTTCTCTTTTATGGGCACTATACACTTTGATCAATCCTTTCTGTTGACATCTCCAAACACAATCGCCACCCATTATTTCCTTCCCATTGACATCTTCTTAGTACAACCTTCATCGACCATTTTGTTTCAAGTTACATTCATGATTCCCACCTGCAGAGCTGATACCATTGGAAGAAGATAACAGAACAACAGAACAACTATACATGTTACACGATGAAGATGAAGCAATAGTGTTTTTGATAGAATGTCAACAACAATTAGATTTATACAAAATATACATGTTCCACGATGAAGATGAATGTCAACAACAATTAGATTTATACAAAAATACATGGTCATAACCCTATACCTATTACTATCATAAAGTAGCATAATAATTAGGCTAAAAATTTCCTCCTTCATTGAATAATTCGACGAACCCTAGCTAGCTAGGCCAAGCCATCTATTTTTTTCCCCTCTTCTTCTATTATGAAATATTGTACAGTCAAATCCCAAGCATGCGCAACTACTCTGCTTACGATTCCTAGGTTTACCTACAAAAATCTGTTATTAACATAACTACCCAAGTGTTGCTGCATGATGCTGCTACCCTACGAAAACTCAGAGTACCATGACTTCCACCCATCCACGTAATGAGCAAAAAGGCCACCAAGTTCTGCATTCAAAATATTTGGTTAAGAAACTATGAGTTTCGGTGTTATAGTAAGTTCAAGCGACATAATTACAGTTTTCTTTCTATTTATGCCAATGCTAGTGAGTAGGGTCCCAAAGGCTTGCTTGTTCAACTCCTTCTTCCTTGCGAGGGATACATCAACTGTGAGATAATTTTCTGTTTTTGGTTTCTTTCCCATGCCCAACTACCAGAATGCAAGATTCCTTGTGTCGATTTCGGTCTGAATCACAAGACTCAAGAACATATTCAGAAATATTGTCATCATTTAAGTGGAACTGATTATCAGTTGGTTTATTAAAGCCTACCTTCTCAATGAGTTTCAATGAAGACAACACGTTGGCTATGTCATATAATTGTCGGACGTTAGCTGTAACACGAATACAGTAAAGAATATTAGCTTGTGTTTTGATTAGTATTCATACTAATAGTACAAGCTGAAGAATTATTTAGGAAATACAAAATACTAACTTCTCATATTGGACTCCAATGGTCTTCATCGAGGAGGAACTTTGCAGCTTCATCAAGAGAGATCATGCTAACCTGCTCGTTGTACAGATTTCACAGTAATCAACCACAGTTCCAAAAATAATTATACAAGTGCAGCAACTAAACAAACATCTAAGTTCACAAATTGTAATCATGTTCGGTGCTCCTGCTTGCGTAAAATTTCTGCAGCACGAGAAAACCAATAGATGGGAGATGCGGTGAAATTTCTGCAGCAAGAGAAAACAGAGAGAGCGGCAGTAAAATTTCTGCATCAAGAGAAAATGGAGAGAGTGGAGACGCAATGAAATTTCTGCAGCAAGAGAAAACAGAGAGAAGGGGCATGTAGCCATGTACCACTGCACCACATACCTTTTACAGTCCTGGTATGTTCGGCCGCTGGAGGGGAGGTGAGTTCGCGTGTCTTCTAGCTGCAACGCCGACGAGGACGATGGCGAATGCTGCACATGATTGGAGAGTTCAGCACGACGTGGGCGATCGGGGGTGCACTGGCGGGGCGTAGGGAGAAGTCCAGAGGTCGAAGGAGGAATAGAGCCCGGAGGTGGTGAGGTATGGCAGAGGAGGATGTGGTCCGATAGAGGAGGCGAACGACGAGCGGCGAGTTGGGCTGGGGAGGGCGAAGGTTGGGATGCGAGAGAGAGAGATCCGGAGCGATGGATAGAGAGGGAGAGCCGTCGGGCGGCTGGGAGGTCGTGACTCGTGTGAGGCAGCATCACGGTTATTCTGCAGATGGAGAGAAATCCGGAGAGACAAAAGGAGGCATAAATTGGTAGGAGCGAGGAAAAAAATACGGATGGAGAGATGGAACGAGAGACGACGAGGGAAGCAGAACAGGGAGGTCGGACGAAGGGTGGGCAGAGACACCCTTTGGCAGAAAAAGGAACCTTACAAATATTTTATTTTATTTAAGAAAAATAGGACAATGCCCGTGCGTTGCAACGGGGAAATAAATCCTCGTGTTCCTCACAACATATTCATGTGATTTAGCGACATATGAAAAGGTTTACCTAATTTGATTGAATGATATATGGAAATATTTAATTAACGTGATTGAATTATGCATGGAAATAGTTAATATGATTTAAGTCGCATATGGTAAGTTGTGGTTAAATAAGATTTGGTGGGATAAGAAAACCGGTTGGACGAAAAACTCGATGAAAAGACGTGGTGGAAGAAAATAAACCAGTTGACGAAACTGCTGGCAAAACACTTTGAAGGGACCGTGAAGAACCGTTAGCCTTTTTTTAGATAGTAGAGATTTGCTGTCATGGACAGACTCGGCCATGTCAGGAATTCATTTAGGTGGTGACGTGAGTTTTTCAAACCGAAGATATTTTTATTCACACTTACACATTTTACACGTACATTGTTTTTTTGTTACTTAAATACTTTTTTCATATTTAATCATTTTTAATATACACATTGCTTTCTATATATATATATATATGTGTGTGTGTGTGTGTGTGTGTGTGTGTTTTACATATTATTTTGTATTTATATTTTCTATATATTTTTTTATATTTATTTTACTTTATTTTGTGTACTATACATAATAAAAATAATTAGTAGAAAACACACATGTATGTTGTGCTTATTTTAATAAATAATTATTTATATGTATATATTATTTCATACTTTATTTATGTTCTTTATATTTTATTTCATGTTTATTTTACTCTATTTTGTGTACATACAAAATAAAATAATTAGTAGGAAAACACACATGTCTATATTGTGTGTATTTAAAAAAATATGTTTATTTTTTATATACGTATCTATGTTCTTTACAAATTATTTTATATTTATATTTTATTTATGTTCTTTATATTTTATTTCATGTTTATTTTACTCTATTTTGTGTACATACAAAATAAAATAATTAGTAGGAAAACACACATGTCTATATTTGTGTGTATTTTAAAAAAATTATGTTTATTTTTTATATACGTATCTATGTTCTTTACAAATTATTTTATATTTATTTTACTTTATGTTGTGTAATCTATGTTCTTTACTCCACCCTTGCACATATTGTGCCGTCTTTTTTTGTCTCGGTTGCAACTTGCAAGTGCCAATTTCTGTATTTTTGTTAACTTTTGCATGCGTTGCCTCTGTGTCTATATAGTCTAATTTCTTTTTCTTTTTTTACTTTTTCCTGCAGGAAAGAATCCCAGATAACGACGCAAACAAACAATCCTATCACCACCAGAAAAACAAGTGAACCTCAAAGGAAAAATAAAGTGCCAGGCAGTCCCCTGGTCACTCGCAACAGACACTTTACCCTGTTCTAACGTCCACGTCGTCACAACGTTCGTCGTTATCCTTGGGACCTTACGGTGATGTGCACTTTGCCACGCAACCTCAAAAGTCCTAGTGCAACCTGGCCAAAGGCAGAACCAGCACTACTCTACACCCGTGATCTCTCGCCTGAGATATACATTTAGAATAATTTAAATTCGGGTTTGTTTCGTCCCTGAATCGCCCCAAAGGCCAAACCAGCATAGAGCATACCCTGTTGTCCCCGATCTTATTCATGTTGCATTTATGTTTTTCCTTTAAGGCCAAATGCTACATATGTTAAGTACTTCCTCTGAAAAGAAATATAATAATATTTAGACCACTATTTTAGTAATTTAAATACTATTATATTTCTTTATGGAGGAAGTACTACTGTACAGACCCTTACAAAAAAATAAAAAATACATTCCAATTCTTTGAACTGTCGCACCATAAATAAAGCTCATCACCTCAAACTCCACAAAGTCAAAAAAATTGTAGATGAGGACCAAAAGATGTCGATAATCCATCATGTAAAAACACCTTGATAATAATTGAATGCACAAAAGTCCAATGTACGAATTCAATTGAAAAGTGAAGAGCGGTTAGGGTTTTTATCCCCCCCCCCCCCACCCGAGCGACTCCTCATCTAGGGTTTTCACGCCTTTCATCGGCACCACTGTCGATATGTCTAGTCCCATGTGGCTTAAGGCCATGAAGACGTGATGGATCTTGCTTTGTCGACGGTAGGGCTTTTGCTTTGTTTTTAATTCATTTTTTGATGTGTTTACAATTTGTTTCCTGCTTAAGAAAGCGAGGAAGCGGCGGCTCCCTGGAGATGGAATAAAGTACTCCCTACCTAATCTTTGTCTCACGGGAGTGTGAAATTTTGTTTTTGATGGATCTTGCGGGATTCGATTATTGTTTCTCTTTGATGGATCTGTGTGGATCCAGTCTTCATTCGTATGTGTTTGTATGTCTACATATTGAATCCTTGCAATCTACACTTTTTTTTAAGGACAATGGTTGTTCCTTTGCTGTATTGGTGATTTTAAGTGTCTATTACAACGAAGTTTTACTCGATTCTGACGAGGAAGAGATGATGACGACACGCCTTCAATTCGTCCAGTGATTATAGTAATGTTTTAGGATTTGTTTGGATTGTGATTAACTTTGTCACAACTAACCTTATGCAAAGTGTGGTGAACAAAATGACAACCACAAAGTGTGGCAAAAAAATGAGTCTATAAAATGTGAACCATAGCACTAGTAAAAGTGTAGCAAGCCATAAATATGATAATGAACCTATCAAAAAAATGATAATGAACCAAACACAAATCTAAGATGTGTTATGGCATGACTAAACTTAGAGCATCTTCAGCCGTTCGCCTCCCCAAGGCGATTTTCGGCGCTATTTTAGCGCCGCTTGGGGGGTCATTCGGCGGCGATAGTGGCTTGGGGGGGCCGGCTACCCAGCCGCGGCCTCAAGATATCCCCCCAAGTTCGCCAAATTTCGTCCAATTTTAAGTAAATTTGGGCCAAACCAAGTAAACTTCGACCAACTTCGACCGATTTCATTAAAGTTTGGGCATATTTTACATAAACGACGAAAAATAAAACGAAAACTAGCCTAGGGCTGGAACAAGAAGGCGTAAAGGGCGTCCATGGACGTCTCCTGGGCGCCTCCTCCAGCAGTACCGTCGCGGCGCCATCGTCGTCGTCGCCGCCATCCTTTGGCTCCGGCTTGATGCCGGCCTGCGCGCCACAGGTTCCGCCGCCGAGCGGTCCCTTTCTCCTACGCAGCCGCAGCGGCACCTCCTCCTCCTCCTCCTCGTCTGTGTCGTCCAGCACGACGAGTGGCGGCGCTGGAGGCGTCCACCTGCTGCTGCCCGCGCCGCGTGACGACTTCTTCTTCACCGCTTCGGCGCGCTTCTTCGCCTCGGCGAGGTCAAACGCCTCCTGCTGGCGGCGCACCTGCTCGACGAAGTAGTCATTCCTCGCCCACGCCAGCTGGGCGTCGATCTCCTCGTCGTCGGCGGCGGCCGTCGGTGGAGGCGGAGGCGGGGCGACTTCCTTGCCCTTCTTCTTCCCGAGAATGGAGCCGAGGAAGCCACGGCGCTTTGGCTGCGGCGACGGGGTGCCGATGGTGACGCCACGGCTGAGGCGACCGGAAGGCGCCGGGGTGGGCTCCTTCTTCACCTCCAGCTTCACCGGGGTGAAGAACTGCGACGACGAGAATGCCGGCCCCGATAAATGGGAGCCGGTGGAGCGTGAAGGCCGGCCGCCAGAGGAGGAAGAAGAGCCGCCGTCATCGCGCGGCAGCGTCGCCCACATCGGCGTGGCGCGGCTGTAGGAGCGGCGGGCGGCCCCGTAGCCCAGGGGTGGGTAATCGAGACGCGACGTGTTGCCGTTCTCGATGTACCGCATCACGTACTCCAGCGTACGACCCTGCGCGCTCTACCACCGGTGTCGCCCGTCGCGGTTGTTCCGACCAACAACCGGCGTCAGGCCGTTGGTGGAGGCGACGTCCTGGGCTCGTCGGGAGGTGAAGTACGCCTCCCAGGCCGGCGTGTTGTTTTTTTGCGTTGTCGGGGTCGGCGCGCTCTTCCGCCGTCATCGTTCACCAGAGGAACTGGAGGCACCGACACCCCGCCGACGGATAGCACCCACGCGTGGGGTGTTCTGGTGTCCGGCGGGCATGGGTAGCCGACCTGCGCGAGGAGGAGCGCCTCCATCTGCGACAGGTTGCGGCTCCTGAAGCCGTTGCGGGCGAGGTTGTCGTCGGCCATGGCGATCGAGGAGAGCTCGAGGAGGGAAGGCGAGAAAGAGAGGAAAGCTCGAGATGAGGATGCGCGGCTAGACCGCCCCGGCGAGCCCCTTTTTATAGCGGGGAAGAACGCGAACAGACGGCGGGACACGCGGCGGCGCGATCGACGGACCGTTGGGTATCTCAACGCGCCGCATTGATGCTCTCTGCGGCGATTGGACTCGTCACCGGCGCCGCATTGATTCACTGCGGCGGCGGCAGGTGCGGGGAAGCCGAGGAGAGAGGATGACGACGACGCGTGTTCACACGCCGACAGGGCGCGGCGCGAGGCGCGCGCGAAATCGCGCGCACTTTCCTTCTCTTCGCGCGCTTTCCTTTCATTCGGCGACCCCAAGCGACCCCAGCGCGACGGGTTTGGCTTGGGTTCGCCGGACTCAATTTCGGCCCAATCTGGCGCTATTTGGGCTCTTGGGGGCACGGCTGGGCGATTTTCCTCCGTCCGGCGCTATTTTCGCCGTCTTAGGGGCCTCTTGAGGACGCGGCCGGAGATGCTCTTAGGTATGGTAATCTTAGGCTAAAAATCAAACAAAACCATTAATGTTTTTATACTACTCCTATTATAATTTGATCAGAAGTTCTTTCTAAAAAAACTCCAATGTGTCCTCCAAATATCTGACAAAGTTGCGTTTAGAAACAGGAATCGTTCACTGAGTATATATATACACCACGCACGTCGCCATCGTGCCAAACTGTCGGAATCCGGATAGCGTCATTCCCACCTTTATCTACTCCAAGTCCCGCACGCCACTTACCTTATTTTTTTGCTGTACTCAGCTCAGGACACACTACTCTGCTCTCCGCAGCAGTCGTGCAGACATGGCAACCTCCGCCGGCGACCCGCTGCTGCCCGGCGACGGCGAGGACCACCGGCGGCGGTTCCTGCCGTCGTCCATCCGGCTGAAGACGTCGGTGTGGTCGGAGCTGGGCGGCGCGGTGGGGGACCTGGGCACCTACATCCCCATCGTGCTGGCGCTGTCGCTGGCGTCGCACCTGGACCTGGGCACCACGCTCATCTTCACCGCGCTCTACAATTTCGCCAGCGGCCTCCTCTTCGGCATCCCCATGCCCGTCCAGCCCATGAAGTCCATCGCCGCCGTCGCGCTCTCCTCCGCCCACCTCACCGTCCCGCAGATCATGGCCGCCGGCATCGCCGTCGCCGCCATCCTCCTCTTCCTCGGCGCCACGGGCCTCATGACATGTCTCTACCGCGTCCTCCCGCTCCCCGTCGTGCGCGGCGTGCAGCTCTCACAGGGCCTCTCCTTCGCCTTCACCGCCGTCAAGTACATCCGCTACCACCAGGACTTCTCCCGCTCCTCCTCCGCCTCCACCTCCGTTGAACGCTCCCTGCTGGGACTCGACGGTCTGCTGCTCGCGCTCGCCGCTCTGCTCTTCATCCTCCTCGCCACCGGCTCCGGGGACGACGACGACATCACCATCAACGGATCGGACGGCGTCGCCACCGCACGCCGTCGCTCCTGCGGCCGCGTGCCGGCGGCGCTGATCGTGTTCGCGGTGGGGCTGGTGCTCTGCTTCGTGCGTGACCCGTCCATCTTCCGCGGCCTCCGCTTCGGGCCGGCTCCGATCGGATTGGTGAGGATGACATGGGACGACTTCAAGATAGGATTCTGGCAGGCCGCCGTGCCGCAGCTGCCGCTGTCGGTGCTCAACTCGGTGATCGCCGTGTGCAAGCTGTCGTCCGACCTGTTCCCGGAGAAGGCCGAGCTGTCGCCGGCGCGGGTGTCGGTCAGCGTGGGGCTGATGAACCTGGTGGGGTGCTGGTTCGGCGCCATGCCGTGCTGCCACGGCGCCGGCGGGCTGGCGGGGCAGTACCGGTTCGGCGGCCGGAGCGGGGCGTCGGTGGTGTTCCTGGCCATCGGCAAGCTGGTGCTGGGACTGGTGTTCGGCAACTCATTCGTGACGATCCTGGGGCAGTTCCCCATCGGCATCCTGGGCGTGATGCTGCTCTTCTCCGGCGTGGAGCTGGCCATGGCGTCGCGCGACATGGGGAGCAAGGAGGAGTCGTTTGTCATGCTCATCTGCGCCGGCGTGTCGCTCACCGGCTCCAGCGCCGCGCTGGGGTTCATCGCCGGCATCGTGCTGCACCTGCTGCTGCGCCTCAGGGAGGTGGACTACAGAGAGCTCGTCGGCCGGTTGAGCGGCGGGCGGCGACCGACGGCGAGCAATGCTTGATGAGTCACTGATTTGTGTAAATTACAGTAGTATTTTGCCCATAGGAATGAGCACATCTGTACTAACTCTCTATCCTGGAAATTGGCAGAAGTATACATAATAAGTTCTGAATTTGTAAATGAAATGACAAACAGATGTGCCAAATGATACCACTGTAATAATTCTGACAAAAAATCAAATCTTGATACAATAAGTCACTAGTAGTGATCTTCACGACATCATGAATGATGCTTGCAGACCTGCCTTTACTGATCTATTTGAGGACAACACAAGGAACATATCCATTGCCTCAAATACAACAGGAGTTAAGGCATGCTTGACTTTCTAAGCATGGCCTTTATAGTTGTATACAAACAACCAAGATGCCAAGGGTCGGATGAAGTGCATTGTACTTGCAAAAATATGTCATGCTTTAGACTGTTCAGTCTTGCAAATTTAATCTGATTCGGAACACATTCCACAAGGGATACATCTAACTATGATTCAGGGAGAGGCGATACGGATATAACAAATACACTGAAATACAAAATACATTGCAGCATGTGCGTACGAACAGGGCCAAATTACATTGCCTCTGACTTGCATAGCACATGGTTAACAGGATGCTAGCACTACAAATTATGAAGTCCGCTGCTTGTACAAAACATCACATATCCTAATACTGGCAAACCACCATATCTTCCGCCGGACACCAAGCACCATCCTTCGAGCGGGCAACCATCTCACCTGGGTCGTCTTCTTTGTTGAAAGCTTAGACACATATTCTTGTTCGTGGGCATCTTTGTAGACATGCAAATGATGTTTCTTCAATGGAAGGATACAGGGCAAGAACCCAAGCATCCCTAGTTGAAACAAACATCTATCTCCTCTTGACTGGAGTTCTAGATCTGGACCGCTTCTTCCTGCGATGATTAGAAATAGCTTAACAAATGGAGTGCTATTACAGTCCAGGTGCTATAGCACACATAGGGCTCCAGATTAGCAGGGGTACGGAATCCTGACAAGGTCTAGGATGAAGCACAGATGGAATGCCGGCCCTGCCACTGGACTCCACAACAAAAAACAATTCAAAAGTTCAAGAGTTGGCAACCTTATGGAGGCTTGAGTGCTTGTTCTAGGATATTCTCTAGAATTTGTTTTCAAATTTCTCAAGACATTATGGAAAACCATGCAAACTTACGATATAATCAAAGTTATCTTACAAAATCCAAAACCCAACAAATTGAATGACACCTAAAGGTTCATCCTTTTATCCTGAAAATCCTTAAGAGCAAGTATAATAGAGTGACATAGGCGGGCTGTAAGAGATGTCACATCAGATTTTTGCTTAGTTGGAGGAGAGAGAGAGAGAAACTGTAGAATTATAGCCAGCTGCAGCACAGGCTCCAACACCCTTTGTAAGAGAATAAGTTGGGGCATGCAAGTATGTCTTAACTATTACTCCCTACGTTTTTAAATATAAGCCTTTTTTTTAATAAAGAGGGGCAAAAGCTTTGCCCCGTATATTAATTGAGAGGATTGCAAGAGAGCAAGTTTTGTGACCGAATAAAGTACAACCCGACTACTCTCGTGGTATCAAGTTGCCCAAACATTTGGCACCCGCGAGGACCCACAAGCGAGCCTCATTCTTAACATTTGGCCTTTTTAGATATTTCAATATGTACATACAGATATATATAGATGTATTTTAGAGTGTAGATTCATCCATTTTGCTCCATATGTAGTCCATATTGAAATCTCTAAGGGCTTATATTTAGGAACGGAGGGAGTATATGAATAGGCTATTAGGTTGCGGAAATGCCTTTTGGAGCTCCGCCTCACTGGCACCCTTTAAATTTAAACTTGAAAATTCGTCAAAATTCATATTTCTACGTTTCAAAAAAATCTGAAAAAAATACATATATACATCAACACAGGTGTGTAAATTTTTAGGACGAAATACATTGAAATGAGGGCTGTGCAAAAATAACAAATCTGGGGGATGTTAACACATGATACTATTCATCTTCTCAGGCCATGAATTTGTCTTTTTTGCACAGGCCGCAATTTAAGGTATTTCATCATAAAATTTTACACACATGTAGATTACATCCTTACATACTTGCATAATTTTTTTCAGATTTTTTTGACATCAGAAAATTTGAATTTCGATTTTTTCAAAAAACCGGGCTCCATGGAGCCCGGGAGCCAAAATGCCTCACTCACTAGGTTGTGGCTATAGGTGACATGGCAACTACATATAGCCGATTGTTGACTATACTATTAACCATGATCTAATATCTCCTCTTTTTTGGTCATGTTGTACTAACCCATTTCCCAGAAATCAGCTACACCAAGTTTGAATAGACTACAACCTGAATCTATAATTGCTGAAAATTCACACAAAAATATCACCTGGAACAATGTAATGACAAATAAAGAACCAATTAAGCGCTTACCTCTCCGCAGATGAATAAGGTGAATGCCTGCGGTGAGAATGCTTGCTATGTGGAGACCGCGAAACTCGTCTAGAGATAAAACATAATACTAAATGGGTAAGTTTAAGGATAAGCGATATATGAACCTGATGTTTCTTCACTCAGAGGAGTCCTGCTCAGAGCTTATTCATATCAAATTGACAAAACATAGAAATAAACAGTTCCTACATTATTCAGCTTCGAGGCACTTGCTTACAAAGAGCATTATTATTAAGAGATGTAGTGCAACACATTTCTACTAAACATAAAATCAAAATCCGATGTAAGTCGCAGAGCCAACAGCCAACTTAACATAAAGGCCCTACCATTCATGGTGAGAAATGAGATTGATGTCTATAGCATGATTCTGATTATTCATGACAAACAAGCTAGCAATGTATTCTGCGGCTTACTGGGTGAGTATTGACTAAGATCAGCAAAACTATCAATGTCAACCTTACAATAGTTATGTGAACATGTTGGAGCTAACTAGCAAATCTCTAAATTAGAGAGAAGGGAGGAATATTAATATACCTGCTCCTAGATTTTGGCGGTGAAGGAGACATGCTGTTTTTCCGCGAATGACTCTTTCTGCAGTAGAAAATGGAGCAATGAACTAATCAATACACAAGAGAAAGGGCAACCCATAAACTCAAACAGGCTAAAAATCAACATGTAAAAATAACACTACCTCCTTTTTGCATTATCAGAAGGCTCATCACTTGAAACACTCCCTCGAACATGTGACGAACTCTCATTCCTAGTACGGCTTCTCCCACTTGGTGATCGTGACCTTCTACTGCTGTGGCTAGCTGAGCTCTTGGTAATTTGCCTTGATCTATCGTCATTCCCATCTTCTCCTATGTCTCTTCTATCAGCAGAATCCCTCTTTCTCTCTCTTGCATCCTTTGGAAGGTCCTTTCGATCTCCTTTGGCATCATCCCATCTATCCGATCCATGTTTTGCATACCTGCCAGAACCCTTTTCCTCTTTGTAGCTGCCTTTCTTATCAATATTTCCAGGCATGCTATGCTTGTCGCCATCTCTAATCTTGTCAGTTCTAGAAGGCTCGGAGTTTTTTCCATTGACAACCTTCGCCACTTTAATAAGATCTTTCTCATGACTGTCCCTTTCGGAATGCTTGTGAGCACTCTCCACATTATTATTTTTATTTTCCATATGATGGCCAGAAGAGGTTTTTCCATTATGTAAATCCATCTCCTCATGTCCATGTGCCTTCTCATTAGTTTTACGAATCACACCCATCGGCTGAATAGAAGTTTTGGCTTCTCCATTCTGTGTGACATGAATACTTGGCTCTCGTTCAGATTCTATAGTTGGCCTTCTCTGAGATATTTCGTCACTGGACTTGTGATATTCTCCTGATGGAACACTTTGGACTGAAGCAATACTTCCGTTATTATTATTGGGCAGTTCACCATCAATTTTATTCTCACCTACAATGTGTATTGAAGTCAATAAGCTGTTCCTTCTTTAGAAAATAAATTCTGGGAAACCATGTCCTCTTGAGTGTTTTTTAAGAACTTACTTTCTATAGGATGAGCTGCACCAACTTTAGTTTCAGATGATAAATTTGAAATCAAACCCTTACCATCACCGTCACCATCATCATCCTCGTCATCTGAATCATAACTAGCAAGACCAAGAAGAGCACCTTTAGGAGAACTTAACCCAGTACCATCAGAACGACCAGTAGAGCTAACATTGTTTGGCCTAGCAGGGACTACAACTTTAGCTGTGGTCTTGACTTTTGATTCTCCCAGACCAAGCTCCTTTGAGGTAGAGACACCAGTGGTCTCATTTGCTGCAGTACAGAGGCAATAATCAGCAATGTAAGTTACCTATTTACATTAATTTAGTATATTTCACTCACGTTCAGCTGATGAATCATCTTCATTCATAACTTTGGTTGCGATCTCGTTAAAAAGATCATCAGTAACCTGGAAATGACAAAAGTACACAAGTAAGATGTCATGTGGGGTAAGATGTTTCAGCGAAGGAGGAAGTCGGCACCAGACCCTAACTCCAAGACGTGATGCACCAGGAGTTTAGAATTTAGATATACGTATTGCTTGCTTTCCTTTAGTAGTGTTAGGTTTTGGAAAGTGGAAACGTTTCGTCCCGTAGAAGGTTTTCCTGCTACTTCCAAATAATTAGAGTTTGTTTCTTAGACTACAAGTTGTAACTGGACTATATAAGTCCACCCCACGTTGAGTAATAAAGCAAGCAGAAATTAATCCAATCTCTCACCTCTTGCTCCTGCGCCCCGGCGCCCCTCCTCACCTCCTTCTCCGATCATAGGTCGACGGGACTATCGCCCTAAGCCTCCAACTGACCACAACTACAACCTTCGATCCAATCCACCCCCAGCCCGTGACAACTTGGTATCAGATTCATCGTCGATCCCGGCGGCTGCCATGGCACCCCCGCCGCCACCTCCGCAAACCCTAGACGAACTCATTACCAAACAACAGGAGGATCATCAGTCGGTGCTTGCGACCCTCACCAGCCTCGCCGATGAAAATCAGACCTCACGGGCTGAACGTGCGGAGGACCACGCCACCCTCAAGTCCATCGCCGACACACTCCAGAAGCTTCAGAGCAACCTCGCCGACACATCGCAACAACAACGCGCACAGCATATGGCCATCCTCCGACTCGAAGGGAAGGGCACGGCCCAGCTGGGTGGCCTCGGGCTCATGCAGCCGCCGCCGGCCACGTCCAAGGCCGGCGAGACGATGGTCCTGACGGACCCGGCTGATCGTGCGCCACGCCTCTACAAGATCGATTTTCCGCTTTTTGATGGGGCGAGCGACCCGCGACCGTGGTTGACGCGCTGCAACCTCTTCTTCCTCGGTCAGCGAACGCAGGAATCCGACAAGACCTGGTTGGCTTCGTACCATCTCACCGACGTCGCAGCCCTGTGGTACGGCCACCACGAGGCAAAATTGGGCCAGCGGCCGTCCTGGGGAGAGTTCCAGACTCTCATCTCCAACCACTTCGGACCGCCGACACGCGCCAACCCCTTTGGCGAGCTGATCTCGACGCGCCGCTCAGGCACGGTGGCGGAATACTCCAAGCGTTTCCTCGAGAATCTCTCTCGGGTGCATCCAATTTCTGACGCCGAGGAACGGGATATCTTCACCAATAACCTGGGCGAGCCCATGAAGACGCAAGTCGAGATGCTTAAACCGGCCACGCTGGATGCTGCTATGGACTTGGCAATCTCCTTTGAGCACCTGAATACCGTCACTGGAGCCTCGGCTGCCGCTCGGTCAAGCCACCCACCACGGTCCATGACCAGCCCTAGTGCAGCAGTCCAGGAGTCCTCCGGTTCACAGCCAGCACTGGTTTTCAAAAAACTTACACCGGCTGAGATGGATGACCGGCGCGCGAAAGGCCTCTGTTTCAATTGTGATGAGAAGTTCGTTCACGGCCATCGCTGCAAACGGCTTTTCTACATCCAGTCAGCCGATGATGAGGAGGAGCCTGTCACGGATGCCCAAGAGGCCAAAATTTCGCTCCTTGCCGTCACAGGAATTCCCACCAGCAACACCATGCAGGTTTCGATTCGTGTTGGGGATCGTGATCTTGTTGCCTTGCTTGACTCTGGCAGCACGCACAACTTCATCCATGAGGAGCTGGCCACCGTTGTGGGAGTGCCCTTCTCCTCCGATCGGCGCCTCGGGGTCACCGTTGCTAATGGTGATCGAGTCACTTGTCGTGGGCTCCTCAAACAGGCTGCTATCACAATTGGCAAGGAGAGCTTCATTGTCGACTTGCATGCCATACCCTTGGGCGGATTTGATGTTGTTCTCGGCACACGTTTCCTCAAAACCCTAGGGCCAATACTGTGGGATTTCTCGGCTCAGTGGATGTCGTTTTGGCACATGGACCACCAAGTGGAATGGACAGGTCTTGGTTCACCGGGACGGCCGCCTCACTCGTACATGTCTGCGACGGCAAGGACCTCCTAGACAGCCTCCTGGCCGCGTTCTCGGACATCTTCGCCAACCCCCAGGGTCTTCCGCCGCCACGAGCCCATGACCATCATATTCACCTTATACCGGGGACTCAGCCTGTGGCCATACGGCCTTACCGGTACCCGACTATTCAGAAGGATGAACTAGAGCGACAATGTGCTGAGATGCTTGCTCGGGGCCTTATTCGCCGTAGCTCGTCGGCGTTCTCGTCACCCGTGCTCCTCGTCCGAAAGCATGATGGCACATGGCGTTTCTGCATTGACTATCGTGGACTCAACATGGTCACCATCAAGGACAAGTTTCCGATCCCAGTCGTTGATGAGCTGCTCGATGAGTTGAAAGGAGCCCGTTTTTTCACCAAGCTGGATCTCCGCTCGGGCTACCACCAAGTTCGGTTGGCTCTTGAAGATATTCACAAGACGGCGTTTCGCACTCATGAGGGTCTATTTGAGTTTGTGGTCATGGCGTTTGGTTTGACCAATGCACCCGCGACGTTCCAAGCGCTCATGAATGACGTACTCAGGCTTTTCCTTCGTCGTTTTGTGCTGGTTTTCTTTGATGATATTTTGATTTACAGCTCATCTTGGTCGGACCATCTTCGTCATGTCAAGCTCGTCTTGGAAGTTATGCGCACACACAAGCTCTTCCTTAAACGCTCCAAGTGCTCGTTTGGTGAAGAATCCATGGCTTACCTTGGACACGTCATCTCAGCAGAAGGGGTTGCCATGGATGGTGATAAGGTCCTTGCAGTGGTGGATTGGCCAGTGCCACGTACTGTCCGAGCTGTCCGGGGATTCTTAGGTTTGGCTGATTACTACCGCAAGTTCATCAAGGGGTTCGGCACCATTGCCGCCCCGCTCACAGCCCTGCTCAAGAAAGATGGGTTTCTTTGGACTGATCAAGCGGCAGCCGCGTTTCAAGCTCTTAAGGGTGCACTTACTACTGCACCTGAGCTGCAGTTGCCAGATTTTTCAGTTCCGTTTATTGTGGAGTGTGATGCCTCGGGATCTGGATTCGGTGCCGTGCTGCATCAAGAGGGAGGGCCAATTGCCTATTTCAGTAAAACCATAGCTCCGAGACATGCCTCTCTAGCCGCGTATGAGCGGGAACTTATCGGTCTGGTTCAAGCTGTGCGCCATTGGCGGCCATATCTCTGGGGGCGCGCCTTTGTCGTCAAAACAGATCATTACAGCCTCAAGTTTTTGCTGGACCAATGCCTGGCCACAATTCCGCAGCATCATTGGGTAGGCAAGCTTTTGGGCTTTGACTTTACCGTGGAATATAAACCAGGCCGCCAAAACATTGTCGCGGATGCTCTCTCTCGCCGTGATGTTCCTGCAGGACATGCGTGCGCCGTCACGGGGACTTCTTTTGATCTCTTTGAAGCTCTTCGTCAGGCCACACACACGGACCCGGCGCTGGTCACATTTCGGGAACAGCTGGAATCTGGCGAGTTGGGCCAGCCTTGGGCACTTGTCGATGGCATTGTTACTTTTCAGCAGCGAGCTTATGTGCCTTCTTCATCACAGCTCGTAGCAGAGGTCTTGGCGGTGGCCCACGACGATGGCCATGAAGGCATACAAAAATCGTTGCATCGACTCCGCCGGGATTTCCATTTGCCTCAAGCACGAGCAGCTCTGCAGCAGTATATACGTGCTTGTACGGTTTGTCAACGCAATAAGACGGAGCAGCTTCATCCGGCTGGCCTGTTACAACCCTTGACAGTACCATCTCGTGTCTGGGAAGACATTTCCATGGATTTCATTGAGGCATTGCCGAAGGTGGGCGGTAAAAGTGTTATCCTTACAGTGGTAGATCGTTTTTCCAAGTATGCACACTTTATTCCTTTGGCACATCCATATACTGCTGAGTCGGTTGCCAAGGCATTTTTCTCCAACATCGTCCGTCTCCATGGTTTTCCTACATCCATCGTGTCAGACAGAGATGTGGTATTCACTTCGGGATTTTGGAAGGCCTTGTTTGCGGCTGCGGGTACACGATTACATATGAGTTCCGCTTTCCATCCACAGTCAGATGGCCAATCCGAGGCAGTAAATAAGGTCATCACTATGTACCTCCGATGCATTACTGGGGATCGACCACGCCAGTGGCTCCATTGGTTACCGTGGGCAGAGTATTGCTACAACACCTCATATCATTCAGCACTGAAGGACACCCCTTTTCGGGTTGTTTATGGCCGCGATCCCCCATCTCTTCGTGACTATACTTCGGGCGAGATTCGTAATCAGGCGGTGGAACGACAAGTTCTTGACAAAGACCAGTTCTTGCTGGACGTCCGTGAGCGTCTCCTTCAAGCAGTTCAGAAGTACAAGCACTTCTATGATGTCAAGCATAGGACTCTTTCCTTCGACGTGGGAGAGTGGGCTTGGCTCCGTCTGCAGCACCGGCCAGCGGCATTCTTGGGAGCAGGAGCGAAAGGCAAATTGGCACCCAAGTATTATGGGCCTTTCAAAGTCCTCGCTCAAATTGATTCGGTTGCATATCAACTGGAGTTGCCGCCTCGAGCCCGTATTCATAATGTGTTTCATGTTGGGGTCCTCAAGAAGTACCATGGTCCGCCTCCTGAAGGTTCCCCGATGCTTCCTCCACTATTTCAGGGTCGAGTTCACCCGACTCCGGTACAGGCATTGCGTGCGCGGATTGCTCGCGGTGTGCAGCAGGTGCTCATTCAATGGGAAGGACAACCAGCGTCTGCAGCCTCATGGGAAGATGTCACAGCCTTCCGCGACCGGTATCCAGGCTTCCAGCTTGAGGACAAGCTGTTTCAGAATGGAGGGGGAGATGTCATGTGGGGTAAGATGTTTCAGCGAAGGAGGAAGTCGGCACCAGACCCTAACTCCAAGACGTGATGCACCAGGAGTTTAGAATTTAGATATACGTATTGCTTGCTTTCCTTTAGTAGTGTTAGGTTTTGGAAAGTGGAAACGTTTCGTCCCGTAGAAGGTTTTCCTGCTACTTCCAAATAATTAGAGTTTGTTTCTTAGACTACAAGTTGTAACTGGACTATATAAGTCCACCCCACGTTGAGTAATAAAGCAAGCAGAAATTAATCCAATCTCTCACCCTCTTGCTCCTGCGCCCCGGCGCCCCTCCTCACCTCCTTCTCCGATCATAGGTCGACGGGACTATCGCCCTAAGCCTCCAACTGACCACAACTACAACCTTCGATCCAATCCACCCCCAGCCCGTGACATAAGAAATGACAGTCTTGCTGTATTTCTTAGAACAGAAGTACATGTTCTGCTAAACCTAGCTAATAAGTAAATAACCTCCATGCAATGAACAAACCTTTAGAAGAATTTCTGTCAATACGCGTTTAATTTCCTTGTTGATTGCTGCCGTCCGTGCCGCTTCAACTTCATCCTGCAAATGATTCAAAGTCCAGTACATTGATTTGAAATGAGGGTCATGTTAATATCCAAGTTGAATATGGATAGGAACAAAAAAGGATTAACTTTCAGAAAGCTTAACAAGCTAACGTTCCCTGGGAAGGCATGGAAAAACAAATGTTTTTATGGGTATTTTCGTTGCTGTGAGGATGGCAAATTTAGGTACTCCATAGCAAGCACGGCAAATCCTGACAAATAAATGAACTGGGCGGATTTGCCATGCCTCCCAACTAAACTTGCCATCCACGGACAACAAAAATTGCCATGCAAATCGTTCGCAATTGCCATGCCTTATCAGGGAAGGTTCGCTGGTTATGAGGGTCCTTAACTTTTCAGTAACTAGCGATGTTCCCACCGGATCCAAAAGAAGCGAACACGTGTACAAATGACTCCCGAAAACTGATTATAGGAAATAGGAGATTTGCCAGTACAGTAATAAAGTATGACAAGCAACCTCAAGTCTCAAGTAAATAATATCCAGGTTGTTTCACTGACAAATCAAATCTGGAGAAGGTTGACACAGCCGTGCCATTTCTCTCACAATTTTGATATCACTATTCTTCACGAATTACTATATAAAAAAGTAAAAAAAAAACTATATACGAACGTAGGCAAATTATTTAGTTCATCAAAACCACTAGGCACTAACCTCCACTCACTCTAACAGCCTAACCTTTTTATCATGATTAAACTGGTTCACTTTAATTTAAAAAGTTGAACCAAAAATCATTATGCATTTAATGTCCTCCACAATACTATTTAGCTTTAAACCCGTTAACTTGGACATGGCACTACTCATACTGAAACAAATCATAAGGGGCAGATTTTTTCATCCAAGTGAATCACATTAAGGTGGATTAATAGCATAATATGTACTGCACTAATGATCAATAATAAAATAGTAAAGAGCACCTCATCGGGTTCATCAGCGTCGGTTGATTTAGCTGAACCGATGCGTCTGCTATCAGTTTGGTCAGCTCTTTTTGGTGGCTCTGCAGCATCTTCAGATTCCATGGAATCGGAATATGTCGAGTGTTGCACTGAAGCATTCACTGGAGTGGATTTTTTCTTTAGAAGCTCTTCTCGAAGCCAGTTAGGTACTGGAGGCTGGTACATAATCAAGCACAAGAATCGGTTACAATTAAACATCTATGATGATAAGGAAGTGAAATGGATGGAACCACGAAAACCTACTTTCTTTGACCGTTCTGCAATATTGAAAAGAGTGTTTGCGTCTGTAGGGAATGTTTCAGCTACACTACCAACACCAAATGCTGCAGGTGGAGCATAGTTCGAACCAGAGAGTGCTCCAAAGAGTGGCCCAGCATGCAAAGAAGGATCCATCTGTAACAGAATAAAAATAAGTAACAGTGTATCAAACTATCAATCATGCAACAGATTATAACAGAGTACTAAACCTGTGATGCTTGTGGCGGTGCTGGAGCTGGATGAAAATATCCAACTGCAGCAGATGGGCCCCATGATTGAGTTGATGTTGGAACTGTGCCATGTTCAGACACTGCTGTTGGAACAGTAGATCTGATATTTATCATCTCATGTACTGCCATATCAGGAGCTTTCCTGTTATTGAATTCCAAGGGTTGGTCACTGGGATCAGCCATCATCCTATAAGACTGTACACCATGCCCAGGCACACCAGGAGGACCCCGAGCAAATCCATCTTGAATTGATGAGGCACTTGGCTGAGCTTGTGGGCTTGGATATTGAAGCATAGCATTCCCATTACCTGTTATTACATGGCATAGTCAAAATCTACCAGTATCAAACCCTGAGAAGAATACATATAAGCATCAACCATATACAGTGACCCGCCTAGTAATTAAGGATGAAAAACATGAATGTTTGCAAGAGACACAAATATTCCTACTCTTCAGAGTGACAAAGGACAATGGATCAAATAGATGCTACAGGAACTAAGAACCTAGGAAAGCTACATATGATATACCAATGAAATTTTGGTAACACCAAAAACATGATATAATCAGTCATTTGTAAAGAAAATCACAAGCATCATACGCATAGTGCATGCAACCAATAATTAGGCTCGGCGTCTGCCTTTTTCTGCTCCATTTGAGGCCAACACAACAGTGACATCCAATGAATTGCCTCAAAATACAACAGAAATTATTTATAAACAGCTAAGGTAGCCACCATATCACAAGATGGATGAAGTGATATACCCCCTCTGTTCTAAAATAAGTGATACTTTAGACTTTTCAGTCTTCTGTGATTGAACTGAATACATATCCAGCATGGATACACCTAATTCAGACTCAGGCCATACAAGCGAATTAAATTGCCAAGCAAGGCATACCTGGAGCAGAAGAATAATTATAAGGTACCTCCTGCTCATAGGTGGATGGAAATGGACCAAAATTCTTCGGTGGCGGCGCCATTGGACCTCTATCTGCAATATCATCTTCAGATCTGTTCTGAAACTCATATATCCATCTGTAACATATATTGAGCAAGCGTAACAAGACATGGTACCTTGCAAATAGTTTGTTTCCCTCTGTTGACCTGACATCTGAAACGGCAACTGGTCGCTACTTGCTTGTGGTATTGGTGGGTGTAAAGGTTCTGTCGGAAGACCAGCTGGTTGCTGATACTGATCATTGTGACCATAATGGTGAACTTCTGTTCTATTTGGATTGACATGCTGCTGAATCTGGTGGTTTTCTGTAACAGATTTAGTAGAAGCCCATTCCTTCGCCTTTGTGGCCCAATCATCCTCATTGGCAAGCCCTTCGAGTTGATTTTTTTTAGAAATTAAATCGTCATAACAAACTAGCTATTTATTATTGGAAGTGTTTTTTTCTGCTCAAGGAGCTTTTTTAAGTTGACTGTCCTATTATAGAGAAATGAAATTCCATTGTAAGTCATTTAACTAACAAAGTGACTAAGAATCACAAAACCAAGGATTTGCCATATCAGAAACCAAGAATCACGACACAACTTGGGAAGCACTGATTGTTTACACAAGTATTGAATTGAAGATCAGAAGTGAGGGTTATGTAGGAAGGCATATGCATTAATATAGTAACAGGCATAAGAAAGGAGTGTAACCAACCCAAAAAAAACTGTGACACACAGGATGACAGAATAAATATAGTTTGATAATTTAATTGCATGCACAGTTCACAGTTATTTGACAAACATCTCTACTCATAGGGTAAGTGTTTTTTTACACCAATGTTGCGTTACAATACCCAAATATCGTAAAGATGATCCATATCAGTATGAACACAAGCTATGGAAGTCTAGTTTGGTTACCTCATTATTTGCCTGTAAAATTATATACATAAAATAACATAGGCTTGGATGATATTGACAAACCTGGGTATCCATGGTTCTGAGCCCATGAATGATTCGGCCATGCCTACAAAATAAGAAATGTCCAATTGTCAAGTCACGAAACTTCATGTTTCAATGGAAGAACATAGCAAATAAGCAACTGAAACAATAAGTCACAGGTAAAAATGTATCCCTATGGCTTAAAACTTGAAACCAAGAAAACACGCTGCCATTTGGCGGAACGTTTGATGCCACTGAAAAAAAAACTAAATCATAAAATTGCTGGCCAGTTGTACAAAGCGGATGAGACAAGATATTTAGCTATTTCGCGAAGCCATGAGCGATTTCCGGAGAAAAATTACAGAATGAAGACCACAAGTTACATCGCTAGTGACAAAATTTGCTAAAACAATTCCACACCAATCACCTATCAGTAAGACAGCAACTGAGTTACAGATTGCCCAATGTCACCAAACCACACGGTTATATAACCCACCCTCATTCCACCATGATAGCGACATCAGGACTACACCAGGCACAAGCCGCGGTAAATCGAGTGAAATCACATAACCAAATATAAGTTCATAACATAACATGCTTCCCCTAAACCCTAGGACCAACAACGGGCCTGCCCTCCGAATCTAACACAAAATCAGCAACAGATGCTCCTTCCTAACAGTTTTACGATCGGCAATCTCCTATTTCCAGAGACGGGGACCGGGAGAGACCGACGTACCTGACCCGGGGGCGGAGGCGGGTAGCTCTGCGGCGGGGGCTGGGCTGCGGCGTGGTGGGGAGGCCAGGGGTTCCCGGGCGCGGAGGGCGGCGGGTGAGGGGGCTGGTACGCGTACTGCGGCGGCGGCGGCGGGAGGTGCTGGTGCTGGTGCTGGAGGTCGGGGGGCGGGGGGCCCCACTGGTGGTGCTGGGGAGGGTACGGGTGGTTGGGGTGGGGCGGATGGTACGGCGGCGCGGGGCTGGGGTACCAGTGGGAGGGTGGAGGGGGCTGCGGCGGCGGCGCGTCACCGGAGCCGGAGCCGGAGCCGTCGTAGCGGCGCTGGTGGTGGTACGCGTCCATGGAGGCGGGGGGAGGGGACGGGGACCGGACGGACGGGGGGCACGAGCTGGCTGCTGAGCGTGGTTTGTCCTGGTCGGGTGGGGTGGTCGCGTTTTGTTTTGCCGTGACGAGGCCGGATTGGCGCCGGACTGGAGGACCCCGGGCTGGGCCCGCGTGTGCTGGCAGGGCAGCAGGCCATGGTCGGCCCAGTTACAAAATGAAGGGGGGTTTGGGGAAGGAGGGCAGAGAGAGAGATGTCGAAATCGTCGATGGTAATTGAGGGCATCACGAATCCTCGCGTTCTTGAAACTAGATGATACCTTATACGTTGCTGAGAAAACTGTTAATAAATAATTTACTATTTATAAGCCTAATATTTTTTAATTTTTAAAAAATGAAAAATAGTATAATTTGATTATAAATTCTTTTTTTGAAAAAATATTCTTTAAAGTAAAATATAAAAAATTATGAAAAATCTAAAAATGAGTGTGAATTTTATTTCATTAATTTATTACCTTGACAATATATTGGCAAGATAATATGAGATGAAAATAACATTGAGTAGAGACAACGGAGATATCATCCTTGGTTAACCTAAAAATGATAGCAAATACATATGTGCATTCATAGAAAAATGTCGCATAGAAAAATAAAATGCGAGATAACTCATAATTTAATTTTTTTAAGTTGCTTATAGATCATAAGGTTGAGTGCATAATTTTTATTTATTTATTTGGTATAGGTTGCATGCACATGAGAAATTAATGGTAGCATGTGCACGAAGAATTAATGAAAAAGAGTTTCTACATGGTGGACCTACTTGATGATGTGGATAGATTGCATGTCAAAATAAGTAGATTAGTGGAGATGAATTATTTAGGTATTATATATTATGGCATGTAGAGAAGGTCTTTCCCTGGCAGCTGATCTCAACATTACTCAAGCCATGATTCCAAATGATTGCCAGAAGGAGGAGATGGCTCTGCGGTTGTGAAGGAGATGGCTCTTCGGAGGAGGAATTTTACATCTTGTGTTTTTAAGTTCGAGTCTAGACTTTCAAATTCTGATGCACACAATTTAGTGAAGTCTTCTTTAGCTCTTTCTTTGGCTCGTCATGTATGACTTCTTTCTCCATACGATATTTCATGTCATCCTTTGATTATCCAAGTTAAGGGTGGTTGGAAACCCCTTAAAAAAGATGTCGAAATCACTACTCCTTTCGTTCCAAAATATAAAAACAACTTGCAAAATGCATATTATAAAACGGAAGGAGTAATTAGTAATGATTACTTTTTGCGATGAACATTTTCAACTTCATATAAAGAAAAGTAAAACTTTTGCTTTTTCACGGTTGGCAAATGGTGCATTGCATTCGTGATACTTATCGCAATCCAGAGTTTTCTTTTTTATCGTAGATTCTTTTTTCAAAAAATATATATTTTAAAGCATGCGGCCAAATCACAAACCATTTGCACTATTGGATTACCCGCGTTGAGATCTTCGAAACTAGATGTCTCATGGTAATAGGTTTTGATAAACTTTTTTCACGAGAGGCGCCATTGTACCTCTTGCAAAATTCGAGCGAGCCCAACAGAGCTTCAAGAAAAAAGCCGATCACAGACGCACTAAGCGCTCTTTTCAGGTGGGCGAATCCGTGTTACCGAAGATGCAACCCTATGTGCAGAAATCGGCGGTCAGACGCCCCTGCACCAAGCTCGTGTTCAAGTTCTTCGGGACAAACAAGGTCTTGGAGCGCGTCGGGTCACTGGCGTACAGATTGGAGTTGCCATCGGAGAGTCGCATCCACCCAGTCTTCGACGTATCTCAACTGAAGCCCTTCACTTCAGACTATATATTACTCGTCGCGAACCTGTCGTGCATCCAAGACCTGTCGGCCACGGCCACGGCGCTGAGCATCATCCTTGACAGGCGAATGATGAAGCATGGAGACTCCGCCATCGTCCAAATCAAGGTACAGTGGTCTCCAGGATCACTCGAATCGACCACTTGGGAAGACTATGATGTCCTGCATCGTGGCTACCCAACCGAAACGCATGCTTAGGGGGGTGGGGGTGGGGGTCACAGCTGACCCCTTGGTCAGTGTGACTAGGATCTGTAGTGTGGGTCCGTCTGCATACGGTTGGCAATGTGTGTGTGTGTATGTGTGTGTGTGTGTGTAAAGGGGAGAGACAGGGGCCGGTGGGGGCATGTGAGAACTATCTTACATGTACTCCAAGCTTTCATCTGAAATCGATCATCTTCCTCCCCAAGTCTTTCTTCTTCTTCTACCTGCTTTTTTTTATTTATCCCACCCTTTATTACCTTAATATTGTAGCATCAGCTACCAGTAGGTCCCGTACACAAAGGGGGGGGGGTGAGTCTAACCAAACACCATGATGCGAGAATTTAGCTACTCTAGCTACTTCATGGGCTATTACGTTGTTCTCTCTATTACAATGTTCATACAGAACATGATTGAAGTCCATCGCCATATAGAAGCAATCATCAAAGATAGCGCTTGCCGCCGAAGAGGAGAATCCATCCGCGAGCGCCGAAATCACCTCAACATTGTCCGAATTAACTTCTATCTTTCCACAGACGACTGTTCTTGCCAGGTTCAAGCCAAACCTAACTGCAATTGCTTCCGCAATGAACACATCGAAGCATACTGGGATCTTCTCATTAGCCGCTGCTATAAATTTCCCATTGTGACCCCGAATGATAGCCCCAACTGATCCTTCCAAAGAGTCTTAATCAAAGCCTGCATCCACATTCAGTTTAACATAGCCAGACCTTGGTTTGCTCCACTCATTTATATGAGGTTTACTCTTAAGATCACATGCAAATGATGCAATAAAGAAATTCTCTGCTAGCCCAAGGACAACCAAGCTAATGTGCGCTGGCGATTGAGTGCGTTCATCATGTGTCAACTTACGCCTTTCGTACCATAGGTACCATGCAGTAGTAGCCACCAACTCTCTCATCTTTGGAAATCCTAGAATCCTAACGTCAGATTCTGGAAGGAAGAGAAGATGCTCCAGGACAACCTCTCGAGCCCTGTCAATTAGAAGAGCCATCTTAATTACCTCATAAATTCCCAGCAATTTCCAAACGCTACTGCCTTTGGGCATTCGAATAACAGGTGCCTGATATCCTCTGGACCACCATTACACTCTGGGCAGTTAGCTTTAACCTTCAAATGACGACTTGCAAGGATTGCACGCCAGGGTAAAGCGCTATGGAGCGCTCTCCAAATGAACACCTTAATTTTTGGTGCGCACTTTAGCTTCCAGATCACAGACCAAGTATCTTTAGGAACTGAGCAGCCCGATTCATTGACGCCTTTTTCCCAAACTTGGACTCCCATTCCAAGTGGTACGCTGACCAGACTGAAAAAATGTCGTTCTTATTTGGATTACAAGCCAAGAAATCTGTCATTTCATGGAATGGAAGTGGTATAGATAGAATTCTTATGGCATCAATTAACAAGTTGCGCATCCCAGTCACCCATCACTGGATCAATCAGATCAACCACCTTAGAAAGAAGATTGTTTCCTCTCGGGGTCACAACCCGTTGGCCCGAACCTTGAGATATCCAAGGATCCTCCCAGATATTTACCTTCAGACCATCTCCAACTCTCCAGATAGCACCTTTCTTCAGAGTTTGTACTCTCGCCATTATGCTTTGCCAAGTATACGAGGCTTTCTTCTTCAACTGTGTGCGTTCAGCAAACCCCCATCTGGGAAATATTTTGCTCTTAATATACTTGCACGAAGGGAATCTGGTGTATCAATTAGCCTCCAGGCTTGTTTGGCCAACAGTGCCAAGTTGAAACAGTGAATATCTCTAAAACCCATCCTTCCTCTACTTTTTGGGATGCACATTCTCCACCAAGCAAACCAGTGCATTCTCTTATGAGTTGCATCATCTCCCCACCAGTATCGAGATATGGCGTATGTAATTCCTTTGCATTTTTTTTAGGAATTTTGGAGACTGACATCGCATACGTCGCGATCGCTTGCGCAACAGATTTGATCAACACCTCTTTACCTCCTTTCGATAAACACTTTTCTTTCCACCCATCAATTTTACCTGCTCCTTCCACTCCAGATCTCGACCCCCTCTCTGATTGGGGTGTTATAGAGGAGGCAGCGGCAACGGCTTCATGGTAGGCAGCGCAACCGGCAGTTTCGTGGGTGCGAGACGGCAACATACCAGACTTGTGGAGGGGGCAATGGCCGCTTACCTTTCTTTCTCTCTTGTCCTCTTTCGTTCGCTCTAGAAAAAAAAGGATCAGGCGACTCGACGTGGCAAAACGATACGAACGCACGACCAGACAAACATGCAATAAGCGGTGAACCAATGATTACCCTAGAAAATTGGCACTCTAATCTAGAAGATTAGGAGGCTTTTTGGGGGAAGGGAGAGAGTTCAAGGTACCTCATATTGTGCGTGAACGAAATGATGTAAGTCATTACCTAGCTTCGTTTGGTAGATTGAAAAAACGCACGGTTGTGTGGCTTGGATCAAGGCCAGGTGCGGTGCCTGATCTGTGTAAGGATGAATTACCTCTATGTGATCAATGAAAAGTCCCCGTTCAACCCGCAAAAAAAAACTCACACGCCTACACCGACAACACTGTGTTCGTTCAGGTATTGCTGCTGTCAGTGTCCAGGTTGAGCTGATATCGGTGTTAGAAAAAAACATGTTTAGTTGATACTAACAATATCTTAAACAATTGGACTGAGGTGAATTTAACAATATTTGACCTTACTTTCATATGATGACAAGAGTTGATGAATATTCTAACGAACTCGTAGTGTAGTTGCGGTAGGACATAAGTTGTTGCATATAATTTACCTTTTTTTTTCTTCTTTTTTTACAAGAAAAACTTTTTAACTATTCATTAAACATCATGGTAGTACAAAAAACATAAGAAGCAATAAAAATTACATGTTCACATTTGTAACATTGAACTTGAAGAAGGTTAGTCCATCTTATGTCATGGCATGCAATAGGTTACTTATGTGCTATCATGAGAAGAACTCCACAAATAAAACTAGCAGGATGCTTCATTGTGATGCAAATTCTGGTTGTCATTTCAGTGTAGGATTATTTTCATTCAACCTGTAGACATTTAGATGCTCAAAAGGCTCAAATAAGCGTGCAGTTTAGTCCAACACAAACTTCTAATCCACTATCCGAATGAACTCTTTTGGCAATACCATGGTGGTCTTTTGCCCGACAAAATCCAGACCTGCTTATGGGAGTGAGCTAGTAATTATGCATTATTGGGTTAGTCATAGTGCAAAGTTATCTTACCTTATCCTATTTATTTATTTTTCTCTTTTTTTTGGGAAAAAGTCAAGTCTATTCATGGTTGGTTTTCACAAAAAAAATCGTTGTTTTCTGCACTTCCATGACGGAGATGGGGTCAAAGCAATCACTACACCAACGCATTTAAAAAAAAGATAGCAGCCACTACAGGTAGGAAAGTCTTCTTTGACTGATTTTATTGATATGGATTAAACTGAAGAAAGAAAAATAAACTTTTTTAGAATAGATAAGAAACACTTGACCCTAACGTTTTCTTTAGTGTGAATCTGACTAAAAGAACTTTGACATTGAAGTAATAGATTAAATGTTAACCATCAATTTGATCAATAATGTATGAATCACATGTTATGAAAATTATATAATTGAAAACTAGTTGAATGATATAACTTTTGTCAAGCATACCTCTGTTCTTTAGTGGTTTAAGTGGTCAAAGATGAACCTTGAATACATGAAGATCATATAAACAAGAGCGGATCAATTATTATTTTTCGTCTGGTTCACGATGCAAGATAGACTTTGGTGTAACGACAGGCTGCAGTGCCGTGGATGATGGGAGAACAATTACTTCTGTCCATTGTGAACCTGGACACGCCGACCTTCAAGCAGGGCATCAAGTCTATCCTGGTACTGACTACATGGGAGCTTATATATCTTTGTTTTAGGGGGTCTTATATATAGCTAGGCCAATGGCCGTTCGGCAGCAAAAGTACGCAGGCTCTCTCTGAAGGAGGCTTATATGAAGCTGCATGGTAAGTAACATTTACTATTTGCTGAAGCATACTGTTTTAGTGTTTCTGCAGTTTTTAGTTTCGTTTCTGAAGTGTTTCCACAGTTAGGATGACATGCCCTTGCAGTATTCCTGTATACGGTAGAACTTTAGATCACTCTCTTCGTTTTCCAAATGTCCAATAAGTGGTGGGCAATGGCCAACAACAACTTAAAGGGCACAAATGTCTAGCTCATCTTTGAGTTCGTACATAACCTTTTTCATTTTAGATTGAGAAAGTATGAGTTTCTAATCAGCATGAAACACAATTTTATGTGTATTAGCATGTATTTTGGTGATGATAATATTAGAATCACGGTGCTTGCTGGTTAATGCAAACTTTTTTCTGATACACACGTATAAAATTTTCCATAAAAAGAGGTCAACTCCTGCTTGGAAAGTTTCTATGTCCCAGACAATATCTGAATGCCAATACGACTAGTCAATAGTATTAAACATTCAGTGACTCTAATTTTCACTCCTGTTTAATCTTGCTGATGGAACAGAGATCAAGTGTTGACTCCTGAGAGTGCAAAGGGCAGTTGTCTTTCAGGTACTTCACTCACCAAGAGTTTCATACTACTATTTGCTAACACTTGTTGCCTATCTAATTTTCTAATTTTATTTTTTATGGGAATTTTGCCCCTTGTATGTATGCATATGATGAAGCTCTAGATTTGACAAAGAAATCCAGCCATGATGGTTATTGCAGTTGGTCAGTTTCTCTTGGCACTTGTGGTTTGCAGTACCCATGTTGCCATCTGCTCCATGCATGGAAATGTGACAGATAGGTTATCACTGCTTGAATTCAAGGATGCAATCAGTCTTGATCCCCAGAAAGCTCTCATGTCCTGGAATGACAGCACACACTTCTGTGATTGGGAAGGCGTCTCGTGTAGCCCTAGGAATCAACATCGCGTCACTTCCCTCGACCTCAGTGGTCGAGGCTTACAAGGGCGCATCTCTATTTCACTCGGAAATCTTACATTTCTAAAGAGCCTATCCCTACCAAACAATATGTTCACAGGACAAATCCCTTCGTCCCTTGGTCACTTGCAACAGCTTCAGAATCTCTCCTTGAGTAATAACACACTCCAGGGTGAGATACCAGACTTGGCAAATTGTTCTAGTCTGCATATGTTGTGGCTGGATGGCAATCACTTAGTTGGACAAATCCCTACGCATGCCAATCTTCCTCTTCACATTCATACCCTGCAGATTTCATATAACAATCTTACCGGGAAAATTCCCATTTCACTTTTCAACGTTACAACACTGACTCGAATCGGTATCGCGTACAATCAGATCAGTGGCGAGATCCCAAGTGAAATTGGAAATATGCCCATGCTGGAATTCTTTTTCGCCGGGGAAAATAGATTATCAGGAGGGTTTCAACCAGCCATCCTTAATTTGTCTTCTCTTGTTATACTAAGCCTTCCCTCCAACTATCTAAATGGTCAACTGCCATCCAACCTTGGTAGTGCATTACCCAATCTTCAAAAGTTTGGATTATTTAACAACTTGTTTGATGGGCATATTCCAAATTCACTGGTAAATGCTTCTAAGCTATCCTTGGTTGATATGTCGAGTAACAATTTCACTGGAGTGGTGCCTAGTTCTATTGGCAAGCTTAAAAATCTCTCCTGGTTGAATCTTGAATATAATCAATTACAAGCACGTGACAGGCAAGACTGGGAGTTCATGAATAGCCTAGGCAATTGCACCGAGCTACGGCTATTGTCCCTACATGGAAATCGTCTTGAAGGGAGGCTATCAGATTCATTTACCAATCTTTCTGCCAAACTTGAATTGTTTTTAATCGGAAGAAACAGACTATCAGGAGGTTTTCCTGCCGGTATAGCTAACCTTCACAGGCTGAATTTTTTGGCATTGGAAGAAAACCAATTCACCGGTGTCATCCCGGAATGGCTAGGAACTCTAAAGGACTTGCGGCTTATAGAATTAACTAAGAACGCTTTTACAGGATATATCCCACCCTCCCTCTCTAATTTATCTCTACTGGGACAACTCGTTTTGGACTCTAACCAGTTGCATGGGCATATACCCCCGAGTCTGGGAAATCTCAGTGCCCTCGAGGCATTAAAACTTTCCAATAACTTTCTTGATGGTAGCATTCCAATGGAGATATACAGCATCCCTAGCATCAGAGAAATTGTGCTATCTTCAAATAGCCTAGGTGGACCACTTCCTACTGAAGTAGGCCGTGCCAAGCAACTACAGTACTTGTACCTTTCATCTAATAACCTGTCCAGTGCCATCCCTGACACACTGGGTAACTGTGAAAGTATGGAATACATTGAGTTGGATCACAATTTTCTTAGTGGAAGCATTCCAGCGTCACTAGGCAGCATCAGAAACTTGCAAGTACTCAATGTGTCTCATAACAGCTTATCAGGATCCATACCAAAGTCTATTGGCAGCCTGATGTATCTTGAGAAGCTAGATTTGTCATTCAACAATCTTGAAGGTGAAGTCCCAGAAACAACAGGTATATTCAAGAATGTGACTGCTTTAAGGATAGATGGAAATAAGGGGCTTTGTGGTGGTGCAGAGAAGCTACACCTACCGGCCTGCCTTGTTATACCTTCAAATTCAGCTAAGCATGTGACCTCAACAGTACTCAAAGTAGTGATCCCATTAGTCAGCATGGTGTCACTTGCTATGGTCATATTTGTCTTGCTATTCTGGAGGAGGAAACGAAAGAAGAGTAACATGTCTATTTCTTCTTTTGGTAGAAATTTTCCCAGGGTTTCTTACCACGATCTTGATAGAGCAACTAATGGATTCTCCACATCCAACTTAATTGGAAGGGGAGGATACAGTTCCGTGTACAAAGGTAGGCTGTTGCAAGATGAAACTCTTGTTGCTGTGAAAGTTTTCACCCTAGAGACAAGAGGAGCACAAAAGAGCTTCATCGCAGAATGCAATGCTTTGAGAAATGTGCGGCACCGGAATCTAGTTCCCATCCTAACTGCTTGCTCGAGTATTGATTCTAAAGGGGATGATTTCAAAGCCCTGGTATATGAATTTATGCCAAAAGGTGACTTGCATGCACTACTGTACTCAGCTTCGGGAAATGAAAACACTTCAAATTCAGAGCGCATTACACTTGCTCAAAGGTTGAGCATTCTGGTGGATGTAGCAGATGCACTCGAGTACCTCCACCATGATAACCAAGGAACTATTGTTCATTGTGATTTGAAGCCTAGCAATATTCTTTTGGATGATAATATGATAGCTCATGCTGGAGATTTTGGCCTTGCAAGATTCAAAACTGGCCTGACACCGTCACATTTGGGTGACTCAATCTCAACTTCTTCGACAATAATAAAAGGAACGATTGGATATGTCGCTCCAGGTGATGTCTGTTGTTCATTTTCATGTTTTGCCATATATTTTACACAATAACCTCAGAATGACTCCTTATTTATGATGCTTATGTTAATGATTTGATTAAACTGTGTTGTTACAGAGTGCGCAAATGGTGGTGAAGTTTCAGTTGCTGGGGATGTTTATAGCTATGGAATTATTCTGTTTGAAACACTTTTGAGGAAGAGACCGACGGATAATATGTTCAAGGATGGATTGAGCATTGCAAATTTTGTTGAGATGAATTTTCCTACCAGGATATCACAGATTGTTGACTCTGAATTGCTGCAAGATCAGCCGGAGATTCCTCGGGATTTTGTTGAGATGAATTTTCCTACTGGGATATCACCAATTGTTGACTCCGGATTGCTGCAAGATCAGCACGAGATTCCTCGGGAAACTCCAGTGGCCACGAAGGAAAAAGATTTGGACTGTTTACTCTCAGTGCTAAACGTTGGGCTTTGTTGCACCAAGTTGTCCCCCAGTGAGCGCCCCAACATGCATGAAGTGGCTGTAAGCCTTCATGGAGTTAAGAAGGCATATCTTGGAGGGAGATAAGGTAAACACTTATTTAGTCTGTGTTATACATGATTTGCATAAGGTTAATCACTAGATGCATGTGAC
The DNA here is from genome assembly GCA_950022295.1 of Bromus sterilis. Lineage (NCBI taxonomy): Eukaryota > Viridiplantae > Streptophyta > Magnoliopsida > Poales > Poaceae > Bromus > Bromus sterilis. Next base: position 13,388,958 of record OX465600.1, on the reverse strand, counting down.
ATTTCTTTGCAAATAAGACCACTAGTCTTTTCACTGTCGTAACTGTTCAGTAGGCGAACTAACCTGACGAATTATTTCAAAACATAACTAACCTGATGCTTGCCATGCAGATTGCCTCAAAACCCCGACTACAAGAGGTGTCTGCTCCTGACAACAAGTTGTGGCTTCTGAATGCATGGTCAAATGTGTTTTCCCACTATAAGTTGATTTTGCTGGCGTATTGTTGCGCAATGCGCTCTATTCCTGATGTTGCCAAATGGAATAATTTCTTGTTGCGTGTATTTTAAGGAATTACCTAGATGCTTCCACGCTTTGCATGTTAATAATAGTATGATGATTGCTTTTGTGGGCATCAGTGTAATATGGTGTGTTGGTCTGGACTCTTTGATATAGAACTGGCAACTATTTCTTACAGGTTGAACCTCACATTCTATATATGTTTTCACAAACCATATTTTGATTAAATTGATTGTGCATCTGTACATGTAAGTTGAAGTTTTTAGAAAGATCTCCTCGATATTTACACGGAATTTGGTTGGAAAACAATTAATTATCCAAGTTTCCTGTGTACCCCAGTTTGGAGTTGATTGTGCGCTTCACTTGCAAAGATCTATTTTTTCCCTTGCAAAACAATGGAGGGCCATGGCCATACAACCAGTGCGTTTACACATGGGAGGTGCTCCAAAGGAGGAATGGGGATGGATCGACACACCGTAGAGAAACACATATTTAATGATGTATTCCCTCCGTTCCAAAATAACTGTCGTAGTCTTAGTACAAATTTGTACTAGAGCTAGTACAAAGTTGAGTCAGTTATTTTGAAACGGAGGGAGTAACTTATTTTGACCCTTTTCTAGGTTTCTTATTGATAAAGAACTCTAAGGCAAGTTTAGGTCCTTATAAATCGCGACAACAGGATCCAACAATTGAAAATTTAACATTAAGTGACCCACGACAATGACACACAAACTCAACAAAAAATGCATCTAGATCACAATGACGTGACTTGAAAGTCCTCAACTCCTATCATTGTGATCCCGTGCCTCCTAAATATGCTGCCTGTTTGTAGGCTTGGAGCACGCTGGAGTTGCATTCCGGTAGAAAACATGGAAATAAAGAAAAAGTTGAGATTCTACAGATCACAACAACAGAAGTACTATCCAACATCGAGCTGGCAAGGTTCAGTGCTTAAAAGCTTCACAGCACACACACATGCATAATTTTTCATCGAAAGCTAGAAATTTCTCATAACTGTCACTAGGCAATTTCTACAGGCAAACCGCAGAATGCATTCACCACCTAAAATACCGATACCTCATCTTAATCCAGCCAACTTCGCACCAGGAAACCCAGGATATCGGAGGCCTTCACACTGGAGTCATAACCTGAAACCCAGGATTATCAGAGGCCTTCACATTGGGGTCATGACCTGCTGCTGGCTTCCCTCAATAATAACCAGTGATTCCCCAAGTAGCCTTTGTGCCTCCTCTCTCCTCCTGAAATTAATAGAAAAAAAATACTTAAACATGGCTGTTAAAATAGCTAGTTACAGTAGTATCGGGTGAAGTATTGACATAATTATCACCCATTAAAAACATTACACGTTAGAAGATCCTAACAAACAAACATGTACCATACCACACAGTGCCTGCTCACAAATACTGTACAGCATGGGCAGACCAATTGTGGATACATCATGTGCTCTTTACAAATCAATCAAAAATACAACATCATCAGTTACCAATTTTTGAACCATATTCAATCATTTAAACTGCAGCAACAAGTTATGGCAGGGAGCAACTTTTTGTCTCCCAAACTGCAGCATCTAACTATAACCTGAGCTTTCTCTACCTCAGGCATGCAACTAGTGTATGAGCGAAACAAAAAACGAATATTATAAAACCACACGTGCCTTCCTGGTTAAGTATTTTGTGCTTTTAATATATGCATGGATGATAGAATAACATGACGATTGAAGATTAGCATGATTATCAACACAGTACATCTCCCCTTGACTTAATTACAAATGTACAGATATATGATGGTTGCTTCAGCGTACAGTACAGTATTTCCAGGGACCAGGTAATCTAATAAAGCTAATGATAATACACTTGTATTCTGTGAAGAGGTACTGATGCAGATCTGGATGTCTATCAGTTTTCTATAAATCATGTCGAATGAAGATCAACAGTATGCTAATTTACCAGCCAAGTCAAGCCGAAGAAAGTTTAGTTACTCACTGTTTTATATCCTCAATCGCTTGCTTACGGCGCTGTATTTGGCTCTCAAGGAGGTGAATCAATGTCGCTCTCGCCTAAAACAAAATTAAAATGAGTTATGGTAGTGAATTGCAGAAATAAATTCACCACATGAAATAAAATCTGTGGTTCATACCTGGTGTGGTCGTAGAGAATTCAGAAGATGGTGCAAGTTCTTGAAAATGAGTGAAATGTCTTCAACCCTGCGGGCATACTGAGATGGTCTCTCCACTAAAATATCCGCTAGCTCCAAGATATGGAGTTGAAGCTCTCTGTTGAGTGTCCTTAGCTCCTTCTTGAAGTCTGAAGGATAGTCAGTTTAGCAAATATCCAGCCCGCGACATCAAATAAGATAAACAGTATGTTGCGCTCGAAGTATATAAGAAGTGACAATGTTCAGGAATTCATCAACTGCTAGCTACTCGGTCGGCCAGCGAATAGGGGATTCATAGGAGAATCAGCCAGTTAATCGGCTACTCAGTGACCCGCCAAGCAGGGATTAATCGGTCAATTAAATGATTTATTGGCTGGTATTTTGAACAACAAGAACAATCACTTTGGTTTGTCAAAATTTACAACGGCAGCCTTAATCATGTAACATACCACAGAGTAACCATTTGAAGCACATTATACATCAGTACACAATCAATTAGGTGTTGACAGGAATGACACCCACCGATATCTGGGCCCTTCGGGTAAAGCTGGCGAACGCCTTGATCCTCCAGACTTGGCAGCACCACATCAGTCTAGAGATCATACAGGAAAATCCACACTCAGTTCGACACAAGCAGTGCCACGTTATAAATAAGAATGTGCTGAGCAACATACTGTGTAGGTGGCGCCAAAGAGCTGGTACGCTCCCTCGATGGGCGGCGGCGGCTCCGGCGCAGACGAGGGGTCCTGCTCGAAGTCCTTGTACAGCCGGTAGAACGGAGGCGGCGGAGGGTACGCCGAAGACGTCGCCATTGCCATCTGGCCTTATTCTGTTCACGCGGGGTCGAGAGGAACTAGGGTTACGTTTGAATCGGAGAAATCGGATGACATTTCAGGGCTGCGAACGGTATGAAGACGAATAGAAGATGCAAGTGATACAGATTCGCACCTCGAGGAACAACCGCCGGGGACGGAGGCTCGCCGGCGAGGCCGGTCGGCGGGCGGTCGGAGACGGAAGAGGAGACGATGCCGATGCGGGGGTGGACCGGTGGAGGCCGGGTTCGGCGGGGTGGGGATGGTGGTGACGGGCCAGGATCCAGAAGATTCGATCTGAGCCGTCCACGAGCGATCGGGCGGCGACGAGACGCGGGTGGAGTATTTTTTGCGCCCATACCCCTAGCTTGAATTATTTATCTGAAAAGAGCCCCCGCACCTTCCGCCTCCGCAAGAAAGGAAGGAAAAGAGGGGAAGCAAACGCACAGACGCGGCCGTCGAAGCAGCCCAGCAGCAGCAGCAGCAGCAGACACATAACCGCAGCCGTACGCCGCAGATCCGCCGCCGCCGCCGCCGCCGCCGCTAGGGTATTCGCCGGAGAGAGAGGGGGTTCGCGGAGATGGACGTGGTGAAGGCGGCGCAGCTGTCGGGGAGGACGCTGGACCGGGTGGTGGTGCACCCGCTGGTCCTGCTCAGCATCGTCGACCACTACAACCGCGTCGCGCGCGACACCCGGAAGCGCGTCGTTGGCGTGCTCCTCGGCACCTCCTCCCGCGGCACCGTCGACGTCACCAACTCCTACGCCGGTAAGCCAACCAACCCCCCGTCTCTACCCCTGCTAGGGTTTGCGCCGTCCGGGCCATCCCGCCCGCCCGCCGGTTTACGGGGGATCCGCGCCTCCGGAGGGGCCTAGGGTTCGCGGAACCCGCCCTGGCCGTGGCCGTAGTTAGATCCGCTGGCGTGAAACCCTTGCGCGATTAGATCTGTAAAGCTATTTGCGGCGGTGGTTTGCTGAATTTGTGACCTGAGGTGGCGTTTGTGATCTTGCAGTGCCGTTTGAGGAGGATGACAAGGACCCGAGGATCTGGTTCCTCGACCACAATTACCATGAGTCTATGTTCTCCATGTTCAAGAGGATCAACGGTATGATGTTTTAGAATTCTCAGATATCGTTAGATTGGACTTGCCCGTGGGCGGCTGTTTCTGTTGTGTACGGATGATGAGCTTTTTCCGGATGCAGCCAAGGAGCATGTTGTTGGCTGGTACAGCACTGGTCCAAAACTAAAGGAGAACGACTTGGATGTCCATGCATTGTTTGCCAAGTACGATTCTGCTCTACAACCATTTGTCCTGCAATAATTTAGATGTATTTCTCTGTTTATACACAATTATTTGGTACAAGTACTTACAACTTATAACATACAGACCAATGCTGGAATGCAAGTGTGAACTCTTTGAGGATGATAGCTGTCTCTATAAAGTATTACCATTCATTTGTAATCTAGTTTGGTTTCAGTTTTTGTTTGATTTTGTGCTTCTAGTGACACATGTGACTGGAGAAATTTCTCCTGTGCACAAAAAAATGTTCTACAAATTAGTCGCAAATCTCCCAAAAGGGATAGCTAATTATTATTTTTATTTGATCTGGAACTAGCTAGACAATGGAAAAGTTCTGATGGCCTGATGTAGAGTATATGTTTTTTAGATGGCCTGATATAGGGTGTTAATTATGACAGAATTGACAATCTTAGGCATTACAGAGAACAGTCATCCTGATGATATTGAAGTTGGATTGATCTGCTACTGTAATTCTTGTCTCTCCACTAGTAAAACAATCTAATGCTTTAATCCACTTGTTTGCTTGAACTGACTCATGACTTTAGTGAGCTGGTTACACCTTTTGATGATTTCGGAAGATAAAAGAACAGTGTTAAAATTAGCATACAGACATACTTTGCATTCACCACCCTTTATGTATCATTTTTCTGGGAGAAGGGTGTTGATGGTGGGGACTGGGTTTGGTGATGGAAGTATCATGGTTTTCCCCTCTTCTATTCCCTTTGGCACTTACTCTTATGCAATTAATTTTAATTTTTCGTTTACATTGTACAGCTATGTTCCTAATCCTGTCCTGGTGATTATTGATGTTCAACCCAAGGAGTTGGGGATACCCACCAAAGCATACTATGCTGTGGAAGAGGTTAAAGAGGTGGGTGTATGGTCTAAGATGCTGAGATTTGATGTTTCTTATTCATCTTCACTAATATGATATGGTTTTCCTTTACAGAATGCTACTCAGAAAAGTCAAAAGGTGTTTGTCCATGTGCCATCAGAAATTGCTGCTCATGAAGTCGAGGAAATCGGTAAGAGCTAGTTTGTTTGAAATTGCATGAGAAAGGGGCATCATTTATGGCACTTTCAAGTTGTAGATTCAACAGTTCAGTCACGCTCTTTCTGATAGCTTGTTCACTTTCAGCAAGAAATATAATTTTGCTTGAGAGGTTTTGGGTTTGCTTCATTAGCTGATGTATTTTTATGCTGTCTTCAGGAGTTGAGCACCTTCTGAGGGATGTCAAAGACACAACAATAAGCACACTTGCGACAGAGGTAATGTTTCGTACAGATGGGAGGATACAGTTTTGAGCTTGCTTTATATATACCATGCCCCTAATTTTCATTTGCCAATATAGGTCAGCAGCAAGCTTGCAGCCCTGAAAGGACTCGATGCGAGGCTTACGGAGATCCGGGGTTATCTAGATCTTGTAATTGAAGGGAAGCTACCACTGAACCACGAGATTCTGTACCACTTGCAGGTTTGCCTCTCGCCATTTGTTATATGTTATGTTATTCACTTCTTTTAGGGAGTTGCATCCGATCATTTCTTCTGTTTGTGTCTCAGTTATCCCTATTATACTTGATCCTTACAAGGGAAGACTGTTGCACCCATAAACCTTAAATGCTTTAAATGTAACTCTATTCTTAAAGGTCACCAGGATGAACTGTTTAATTGCAGTAGTCTCCAAAAGAAAATTGTGATGCTTTAGTAGTCTCTGGAAGACCATTGTGATGCTTTAGTAGTCTCTGGAAGAACATTGTGATGCTTTGGTAGTCTCACGAAGAAAATCGTGATACTTTAATACTCTCCGCAAGAAAATTGTGATGCTTTAGTTTTTTCCAGAAGAAAAATGTGATGCTTTTTAGAGATGCAATTTTTTCCTTCAGAATTATATATGAAAGTTGTGCATCCAGTGAGTGATTGAAATATACCTACTCTTAGTGCCTGTGGTACCACCAGCAGTTTCCGCCAGAAGTTGAAGCAAATACTTCCTCCGCTCACAAATACAAGATGTTTTATATATTTTGAGTTAGACTACATACAGACTGAGATGAGTGAACAGACACACTAAAAGGCATCTATGTACATCCGAGTGAGAAAAAAGTTAGAACATATTATAATAGTGAATGGACGGAGTAGGATGCAAAGGGTGCTTTTAAGCCTTCAATACATCACTTTGGTTGGGGGATATACAATTTTTGGGTTGTTAAATCATGCTTTATATATGTCTGTTGTTCTGTCCTTAGAACAGTAGTTTGTCTGATCATATTGTTGCTTCACCACTTATTAGGTCCACATAGAATAAGAAATATATTATAGTTTGGGCTGAGATGATGCTTGATAATTTTAGCTAGTATACTGAGTTGTGAACAGTTCAAAATTCGTCCTAAGTTCTCTTACTGAAGCAATTCTACATTTTCACTTGTTGACTCTGTCATTTATTTGTTTCCTTTTTTTACAGGATGTGTTTAATCTGCTCCCCAATCTCAACGTAAATGAGCTCATTAAAGCCTTTGCAGGTAATCACACATGTCGCCATCAGTTTACCAGAACAGACTTGTTTTCCCCTTCAATTTTCTTGGTTTGCTTATTGCAGCAACTTTATTATCTATTGTATCCTTTTATGCAGTGAAAACAAATGATATGATGCTTGTCATATACCTTTCTTCTCTCATCCGGAGCGTCATCGCTCTCCACAACTTGATCAACAATAAGGTAAGTTGTTTCTGTCCGCTAGTTTAAGCTGATGTCTTCATGCTGATGGTATGAATTAGTTTTGCAAAATTTGTGGCAAGTGTTATAAATCTTTTATGTGATTCCAGATGCTAAACAAGGAACATGAGAAGGCTGAGGATTTGAAGCCAGCCGCCGTACCTACTGTGGCCGGGAGCTGAATGTCTTGTTTGCCTCAACATGGGGATATCGATCTATGACCCAGCGGGGGACAAAAGAAACTGTGGACATGTTTAGCATGGGTTGCGTTTGTACCAAGTGTCTTGACCTTGAATTTTACACTTTGATGTTTACTTCATGTATGATGAGGTCAACGACAAAACCTTACATTCTGTGAGCTCTACTAGGCCTTTTTGAGATTTTTTATCTAGATCTTATACTGTTTCGAGGGTATGCATTGCATTGCATGGATTATTTTAGTAAATGTATGTTTCATGTGAAACATTACCGCCACATTTTCAGTCTTGTCTTGGTGGCCTGAAATCATTCCCCTGTTCAACTTTTCAAAGTCCATCGGGCTGTTCAACTTCGTGTCTCCAGATTTTTTCCATCCTTGAGCTTTGTTCCACCGTTGAACCTCAATTTGAATTTGAAACTGCTGTTGAAATAAGAATTTACCAGAAACACTTAAGCTGAAGCCTAAAGATTAAAATTTAAGTTTTGGCCGGCAAACACTTGAACGAACTGTTGGTTGTACTACAGCAGATTCGAAGCTGCTGCCAAAACTGAAGCTTAAAAGGATCGTACTGTTGGATCGTAATTTGAATTTGAATCTGAATCTGATGTTGAAATAAGAAGTTGAATTCGAACCTGTGCTGGAAACAAGCTTGAACTGAAGGCGCAGGGATAGTACTGTCCTGAAACCAACCTCCGGCGTGTCCCCTTGTTTCTCTGCCAACCCAATCCCCGTGATCGATTCCGATTCCGTGCCCCGCCGTGCGCCTACTGATCAGATCGGATAGCCCGTCGGCGAACTTCCTCCCTAGTCCATCGGACCGCCGTCGCCGGCCGCACCCCCTGCACCAGCCCACCTGCCCGCCGATGGCCTTCTCCTCGTTCAAATGGCCGTTCCGCCGCCGAGCCGGCGCCGGCGCCACCGCCGGAGCCGGCCCAAGCAAACCCTCCGCCGCGGAGGGGAAGCAGGGGGAGGACGAGGAGCTCGGCGTGACGCCGCAGCTCCTCGAGTTCCTCCGGACGCTCTCCCCCGACGCCTTCAAGTCGTCCGCCCTCCAACTCCACCAAGGCACTCCCCCCTCCTCCCCAGTTCCCGATTCCGCTCCCCAGCTCGTTCCGTCTCAATTTCTGACGGTGATACGCTTTGTCGCAGGAGGCTCCGCGGCGGCGGCGGGAGAGCTCTCGGACTGGCAGCAGCGGCACGCCGTCCTCGTGCTCGCCAGAGCCAAGGTAGGTCTCCCGCGGATCTCGTCCTCAACTTCTCCCAAGAGAGAGATGGCTCTCGGGTCTGAGCTGTAATCTGTGATGCTCTGCAGGAACTCGCCAAGATCCGGTATGACCTGTGCCCACGCCACATGAAGGACAAGCAGTTCTGGACTGTATACTTCCTGCTCGCCAGGACCTACATCTTGCCGTAAGCTCTTACCAAACCTCATTTGCTTTCGCCCGCAAGTGCATTGTTCCACTCCAAGTGCTCAGTTAGCTTCACGGGTCTGATCTCATCACAGTACTGGTCGATGCGTGTAAATTAGCAACGCGGTTCGATCTGGGATGCAAACTAACTTGACAGTAGCTTGATTTTGTGAATCTTCAGTTAGGAATTGTAGTCCATCCTGTTCCTTAACACCCATCAAGCTCATTCCGCATCTAAGCATGATTTTCTCAGTTACATCTTGGACCATCGCTGCTGTCCTCGTGCATAAACATCCAGCAAGGATTGACATCTGAAGATAAATGTAAACACCTGTATATGTAAAAATCCAGCAAACAGGGGACGTCTTCATGTAAGGTGCGGTCTGTGTTTAATCAAGTCTTTCTAGAGGTCTAATGCTTCCACTAGGGATACCTATAATACTAGTGCTGTTTATTTCATAAATTTTCTGGCATTACACCAGTATCTCAGTAAAACAACTAGTATTATAGAATGTGGTAGCCATGAAGGTTATTGCTCATTGCTCTGTAATTCACTAGCATCTACTTCCTGAAAGGCTACATTGAGTGGACATTTTCAGTGTATAGATAACCTGGCTGAAATAAGAATTCACAATCCTTGGTTAGTGTTCTCATGGCATGCAGCCACATTACCAAGAAAATATGGTGGGACTTACATAATTCAGGCTAACATTATTGGTTACATGTACGATGGTTGACCAAATTTTATATGGTTGTTCTTCTGCAATTTTGTGCAGAATTTACTATCAGCTACTTCCTCCGTTCACAAATATAAGAGATATTTCAATATGGACTATATACGGACTGAAATGAATGAACAAACACATTAAAACACGTCTATATACATCCGTTTCAGAAAAATGTATAACATCTTATAATTGTGAAGGGAGGGAGTACTCCTTTTAGCAGCCGTTGAGACTTGAGAACCGAGATGGATTGATTTGTTGTGGTCATCATATAGAACTAAAGTCCAGCTGATATATGATACTCTAAATATGTCCTGACATGAGTTGTTGACAGCATCAACGTTTAAAAATATTGTGTTCTTACAGGTACGAGTTGCGGGCCATACAAAAAGAAAAGGTAAGAAGGATGGAGACAGAGAACGGGAAGTCAAAAGATGAGATTGCTGTTGAGGTGGAGATGCAGGAATCGAAATGCAGTAGAGAGTCTCAAACGCCACCAGATGATTCAGAACCTCAGGATTCATAGTTAAGGTTACTGACGGCATATATATTAGGTAAATGTTGTAAGCAGTATCAAAATAGATGTCCAACTTACTTCACAGCTCATGTTTTCGGTTGAACTATTTTTGCAGAAGTTTTAGATCCACAGGCTGAGTGTTCACTGCGGCTGCTGGATCGGCGAAGTAATCAGCTGAGTGTGCTACCGTAGTGCCTGTATATGTAGTATTCAAATTTTGGGTTCTAGGAGTTTTGCAGCATGCGGCATCTGCTGATAGCTCAACATATCAGATGTTTGTTGGCTGCGCACTGACATGTAAAGCTGATGGAAAAACTTGGCCGTGATCTTGATGTGAAATCCATATATCTTTTATGTATTAATGCGCAGGATCTTCCCCCCATATTGTTTGAGACATTCACAGCCTTTTGAATAAACTGCCTAGCTATACAAATTCTGCTGCACTGCAACACTCGTTATGTACGCCGAGTTGATTTTACTGGGATCTATAGTTGCATTTAGTCTCATTTAAGGCAGGTTTTCTGCCGAATTTAGTTACAAGGCATCATACGTCACATCTCAAATTCAGTATTCTTTTTTTTAGATGTGCAATTCAGTATTCAGGATATCAGTAACCGGGGACCATATTGCCGGGTGCTGAGTAGGGATAAATAGGTGAATTTTCCAGTTAATCATCGAATAAATCAGTTAACATTCAGTATTCTTTTTTTTAGATGTGAAATCCAGTATTCAGGAATCAGTAACTGGGGTCCATATTGTCGGGTGCTGACTAAGGATAAATAGGTGAATTTTCCAGTTAATCATCTAATATATCAGTTAAACTGACAAAGATGCCAATTAATTGGCCGATATTTGAAACAAGGCTCAAATTAATTGCACAAGTTCCATTAGTTTCATGACATCCTCAAACTGAAATCAATAGCGCAAGACTCAAAAACAACTGCACAAATGACCAAGTTGAAGTGATTGTTTCTATAAACTTACTAGAAGGATTGGGCGCGCTTTGTTGCGCGGTTGATGTTGGGATTTCATACAAAAAATTTGTTTGGCGCGTGAGAAAGATGATGAAGTGTTTATTTTCATATAATACAGTATTTTAATACTAGGTTTTTTTAGGGTATAATTATGTGTTATCTGTAAATCATCCCACACGTATTCATAAAAGTTTCTTAAAGTGCTGATCACATGTATTATATTGATGCTATAGTGTCGCATGTTGGTATTTATTTTTGTAAGATGATAAGAGGCTACACAAGATTAATAATCGTTGACCAATCAGAATCATAAACCAAATTCAAATTGAACACCTCACCTGAATGAAAGTGCTCCTTCAGAAATTATTAACCAAGTTAAAACTGAAAACACAATCTAAAAAAATGTCCTCGATTGAATGAAAGATCTCTAGTCCTAGCAAGCTTAGTGATATACTTCCTCAGTTCTAATATAACAATCTCAACTTTAGTACAAAATACAAAGTTGAAACATTTATTTTAGGACAGAGGGAGTAGTTGACACCATAACATATTACAGAGACAGGAAGATGCAGGTAAATACGCAAAATGATAGTATCACATAGGACAAATGCTTAGCAGCATGAACTTGATACAGCGAAGAAATTGAATCAACTTGCAGATAGCAGAACGCATACTGTGCACATCACAATCGGTATCACAATTTCCGTATGACACTGTATATCAGCATTAGCAATGCGATCCGGGAGGGGATAAGTGTGAACTCATTAGGCATTTGCATGCTATAGCCGTTTAGCTTACATCACACAAGTAGCTTTTTTCAACAGATAACTACCTCAACATATTGTAACATCGGATTCAGGTTGAAAAATTTATCATAGGAGTAGCTACTACACTGAACCACCGATGGTCCCAAAATTTCTACTATCACGACATATCCTCACATCATGGCATCATAATCATCCATTGCGCCATTATACTGCATGATCCTCTTCTTGATCTTTGAGGAATCCACCCAGGTGATGAAGTCCTCCATGTTCCTCGTTACAAGGTAGGCTGGATCGGTGACCGTCTCTGGGCCTACACGCACATGCCCCTGTTGAATGTAGGTGACGGCCTCTTTAAAGTGTTCGGCAAACTTGAGCTGCACCATAACCGTTGCCAGTCTCCGCCTACAACAGTATTTAGCAAACAATATGGTAAGCAGAATGTAATATATCATTTTTTCTTTATACAGCACAGCCACTATGGTCATTTGGTGATTCACCGCAATAGGCAACTTTCAAATACGTAACTGATAAATAAAATGCAAAGCTAACAATGATTGGAATGGAAATCACTGGTATAACACAGTGAGAGAAAGAGACCTGCAGAAGGCGCTCACTGAAAGTTTCTCGACTTTAACCAAGCTCTTCTTTGTTGGAATTACACCCATATTATACCTGAAATTTAAGAAAAGTTATTTAGACTAAACATATGAGCAGGCCTATAAAAGTATACCTAGGAAAAAAATAGAAGCCCCAACCAAGAATTGCATGATTCAGCATAAAGGAAATAGCTTAAACATTCAGATGTTTCTGATAAGATGCCGCACTGATCCAACACAATACATAGAGGGTGTTCTCATAGCTTTCCTAATACCTGGGAGTATCAATAGTGGGGTATAAAAAAAATCTATTGCTCTAGGAACTAATTATCAAAGTGCATGATCAGGGCATAAGCGGGAGCGGAAGAATATAATGAGATGCCAATAGTCTCTGAGAGGTTTATGCAAGAAGGTCTTTTTTATGCTACCACTTGCATGATTTATTTATTTGAATAACAGCAGGAGAACTGCTATATTCATTGATTAGAGAAAGGTCAAATGGACCAAAGATCAGGGCAAACATCACAGGCTAAATGATGATTGCCCGAAAAATCTCATACGAGTTACATATTAGTCTGCTGGGATCAAAAGGGGATACTGCTTTCATCATTGAAAATAAATTCTGGGGTAATAGTCAAGTACAGATAACAGAAGTTGAAAATACAATTAATTAGTTAGACAATGACAAACAGCGACGAATCTTACATAATACGTATTCCTAAGGTTCAGATGATGGATACTTTTCATAGTAATGACAGTTAAAATTTCAGACGAGCAGATGATGCAGATAGCATCACACATGCAAATGGAAGAAAAGTAAAGGGGTTTGCGGCATCTATCTTACAGCTTATCGATCAGCATGCCCGTCATCTCGATTCTAAAGGGGTCCCTGGGATCCATCTGCTTGATGATGTTCACGAGCTTCTGCGCCATCAGGCAAATCCCGTTGTACCTGCCGCGACACAAGAAACAATCACAAGATCAATCAGTGTGCTACGAAATCGGGCGGTGTTTGATGGGGGAGGAGGGGATCGATTTCGGCGGGGTTACGCACTTCTTGTAGTCGTCCCTGTCGACGAGGCTGTAGCGCTGCGTGACGGCGGCCTCGCGGTGGCCGCCCTCCCGCTTCCACAGCAGGAAGTTGGACCTCTTCGTCAGCTTCTTCTCGTGGTCCTTGAGCCTCCTCATCCTCCCTCACGCTGTGGAACTTGAGAGCAAGGAGTTTGCGTCGACCGCGGCGGCGGCGGCGGCGGCGGTGGACGGTTCCGGGAGGAGCGCGTGTGGCGGCGGCGGCGGTGCGTGGTGGCGCGAGGCAGGGAGATGAGTGGAGACGGGCTGCTGGCCGGCTAGGGTTCGTGGTGGACATGAGGAGGGTGGGCGGTTGATGTGAGTGAGACTGAGAGATTCCAGAATGGGCTGAGTGGGCTTCCCGGTATCGTTTGGGCTGAACCGACGGAAGGTTAGCAGGCCAAGCCTCCGATTGGGGGTAAGAGAAATACGTACAAGAAAAGTATGTTTTTTAGTGCTAAAAAAAGAGTAGTATTTTTTTATATAAAAATAACCTTGACCCTAAAAAAATGTAAAAATAATTTTTTTTCTGGAAAATAGATGAAATCACTTACCCTATTAAAAGATAAAACTACTGAAACACTCCATCCAAACGAGAAGAACAAGGCAGCAATTTCCTATTTAATACTCCTTCCGGGCTCCGTCTTAATTTTTTTTTTACTGATTTAGTAATTTTATATTAAAAACATTTTAGCATATCTCGTAAAAGTTTGTACTTTAAATTTCTTTGAGGGCATGCCGTAAAATGTTTTTATGGTATTATATGTATATCAGTAAAATAAATCATGTAGCGGAGTACTGGTCAGTAGTGGTGGGATGGACGAAATCGACCTTGGACGGTGGCGGGGGTGTCGAGGATGGAAGGCGCAACTGTGGTGGGTGACATTTAATGCCCGACAATTATATCAGTTATCTATGGCGAGCGCCCACACGTGCCCGCCACATCACCATTATTTTATTTTAGTTTTTGCAATATTTTGCTGTTTTAGGGGTATATTTTTGTTTTCATAAATTTATAGGTTTGAATTTTCCTCATAATTACATTCATATGAAATTATTGTCATCTATTGAATTTATTTTCTGTTTTTAAAAGCATTAATGAATTTCTAGCCATTTATCTAACAAAATGACTCTAAATGTTGGAAGGAATAAAAATGTGATCTAGAAATGATGAAATTTGACATGGTGTCATTATATGATCCCGTAGGCTATGGAAAAATTTAAACAGTTATGTCAAAACTTGATGCACTTCGTGTATGAAACTGAACACTCGCAAATTTATGAGTGTTTCGAAGAAAACCGACGCCTTCAACAAAGAACTCAATTTATTTACATTATTTTTCCTTTAAAAAAGGTCTGTGTTGAATATGAAACATTGAAAGTGACATGCTCAATTTTTAAGATATTTTGACTTTATTTGGTATTTTCAAACATTAAATGAGTTTCTAGCCATTTAATCTAACAAAATGATGCTAAATTTTAAAAAGAATGCAAATGATTTCTACAAAGGAAGAAACTTGGCATATTGTCATTATATGACCCCCATAGGATGTGGTCAAAATATAAAAGAGTTACGCTAAAAAGTTGATGCACTTCACGAAAACTAAACACTTTTTCATGAATTATCAAGGTTTCAAATAAGAATCAATGTTTTGTATAGAGAACTCGATTTTCACATCATTTTCTCTTTAAACTTTTTTGAACAATCAGGGAGAGGGATAGGCTCCCCGCCTAAATGCATTACTCAAGGCGCTACGAGGGCGAGTTTACATAGTTGCGCTAGTGCACGAGGATAGCTATTGATGCAATCACATGATATCGACCTTTTGAGTAGTATCTCTAAATCTAGCCGTTCATAGGGTAAAATCACGAACAGTTACACAAATAGTGCGCCGGTTCCGGCGAAAGGCCATCGGGTTTCTGAAAATCTTCCAAGTGATGATAAGTGTCACCGGCAGCCAGATGTTGTTGTCCAGGCCGAAAGGTGTGGAGATGTCCTATAAGTCATTGATAGACATGGGGGTTGGGAGATATAGGGCAGCCCACACTCCTCTGGAGTTAGGGCAGGCGAATAAGATATGTGAGACGTCCTCGCATGGGGCATCGAGTCGAGCACAAACGGTGTCTGATATGATGTTTTTTGTGGAAAAGGTTCGCCTTTGACTTGAGGCGGTCTTTGAAGAGAAGCCATCCAAATTTTTGTACCTCAATGGGAACTCGAGAAGCCCAAATGAGGTTGGCGTTGATGTTGTGAATGGGCGGACCGACGAGTAATTTTTAGGCATACTTGGTGGAGAACGGGAGCCCATGAGTGAGGTACCTATCATCATCGAACTCGTTGTGCTCGAAATCTTGCAACAAAGACAACAAAGCTTTGCATAGGCAACAACGCTAAGGAGCTTTTGTAGGTTAGTTAGCAAGCCATCTTGTATAACCAGCAAGGCCAAGGTTTGTGGCGTTTGTTGAGTGGGGGAAGATGTGGGCAATGCTAGGTAAATTGGCTGGTGGTGTATTCAAGTGTCAAGCCAAGAAAACGTGGATTGGTCGTTGGTTGTGAAGACAAAGAAGAATTTTTGTAAGGTGGGTAACTGGTAGCTTACAACTTTACAAATGAAAGAGGATTTTAAGGTTTTGTCTGCTATGGTGTTGGACAATGCATCGAGGTATAGTCGTTGAAGTAGTTTGAAAGAAAATTTTATTAGAAGACAATTATTTCGAATAAGCAACTTTTTGATACCTAGACCATTACAATTTTTTGGTTCGCAATCATTTTTCCAAGAAATAAGACACTAGACCCCAGTGTAGTTTCTTTCAGCCGTCCAGAAAAAGGTCATACGAACAGCGTCAAGGTTCTTTAAAAAAATTGATAGCTGAAAAACGAACTTGAAATATAGTGGGAGAGAGTTGAGTATGTAGGAGATTAGCATGAGTCTAGCACCGCGGGATAGTAGGCCTGCGGCCCATCCCGAGAGGAAATTTTGTAGAAAGTCGCATTTACGGGACTAAAGACCGAAGAGGGTAGTGTAGTATGGGGGAGTGGGAGACCGAGATAGGTTCCCCTTAAAAAAATCCATGTTGAATATGCAACATCGATGTGATATGCTCAAATTTTAAGCTATTCCAACTTTATTTGCTATTTTAAATCATTAATTGAATTTATAGCCATTTAATCTAGAAAAATGATCTTGATTTTTTTAAATGCAAATGAACTTTAAAGATGATAAAACTTGGCATGCTGTCATTCTATGAGCCCTTAAGTGTGGTATAAATTTGAGAGTTACATAAATAAAATAATTATATTCTAAAATTAAATTATATATGACTATTGTTTTTATAATATAGCAAGTAATAAAATCTATGAAGTTTAAACATTTTTTCATATCAAAAAAATATAAAAAATAGCAAAGTAATGTAAATTAAATGTATGGCGTGCGAAAAATAAAATGACCCACAACGCCCGTCACTGATGTGCATTGCCCGCGAATAAGAAAAGAAAAATGCAGCGTACCTATCAATGGTGGGTGCTTTACGATGCTCCCCATTGCCGAGTTAGCTACCTGTGGTAGGTGAGTTATGATGCATCCACGACTAGATTGTGAGCTCGTAATTTGTGGCGAACACAATTTGTCACCGGCCATTGGTGTTAACTAGAGCAAGTCTAATAAGGCTTAGTCAGCTGGCTATAAGCCTTGCCATGTCATAAAAATCCTACGTGGAAGAGTGAGAAGAGAGGAGAGAGAGTGAAGCAGGCTCTTATTTTACAGCCCGGCTATAGCACAAGAATCAAGAAAAAATAGTATGCATGCAACTATCATCCAATCATATGCATTGTTTATGTAAACATTAAATGCTTAGAGCCAACCTAATAGCCATTCTAAAAGCCAACCTATTATATGACTATTTTTTATGAAGGCTCTATATGACATGGCATTTTTTTATAGCCAACAGCCGGCTACATTATTAACCATGCTCTTAGTGGCGGAAAAATTTAACACTCGCTACTAGTGTTTGAGAAAACTAGGGACGGGTGTTCCTATGTGCCCCCACCGAGGACCCAACTATAAGACCCCCATCTGATCATTGAAAAACATCCGTCGGCTGGCGTAGCCCTCACCATTCGTATACCATGAACATCGTTACTACGCGAATCAACCATGTGAGTGTTTGCGTTGTACTAGCTTAATGTCCGTGCGTTGCCACGGTCAAACAAAAAAAATACATAGTGATGAAAAAAATCTTCTCTCCCATTTCTCTTTCATTGAAAATCTTCCTTTTCTTAACAAAGGTCCCCCACGTTGCGATAGTTAGGTGACACGGGTGGTGACTCAATCCCCACTGCCTGTAGCGCAACCCGCCAGCTCATTCCCCCTCATCGCCGCTGGTGTTCACCGTCGGGCAAAGGCCACGTGTTGATGGCGGCGGCGGGGTCTTCTTCGTCGCTCGATGCTCATCTGGCGTGATTCGTGGATGGGGGCGATGGAACCCAATGTAAGAGGAGTGTTGTACATTGGGTGGCCACGAGCATCTCCATGGCGGTAGGGCTAGCGGTGGTGCTGCTGTGTGGTAGGGGTGGCCGGACTTCGATTTGGCTGGATTTGGCTGCCTTGTTTGTTCGGAGGGTGTGGATGCTTCATCTGTGCCGCGGCGCCGTCCTTCTTCCTCCCTTAGATTCGTTCTGGGGTGTCGTGGGGTGCTCCCCTCCGGATGTTGCACCTCCGTCGAGCGTGGCTACATAACCTCGATTGCTCCCCCCCCTCGAAGGCACAACTTCTACTGCTACTAGTTGGGGTTCAAATCGCGGAAGTCTACCGTCCGGTGATCCAAATTCGATTGACCAGATGCTGGTGGTGGCATAAAAAGCTACAACAACCTCCTACGGTTCCACATCAGCCGTAGTTACTATAATGATTATTTGAAAGAGGTGATCCCTGTAGATCTAATGGTGTAATTCAGCGGTAAGATGCAAACTATAGTTGAAGGCTTGACACCAAGGGATGGTTGTGCATCAACGGTGAACGCAAATGCCCGTTCGTTACCACTCCTGGCTGAGATCCACTGTACGGGAGATAAGGGCACCTGGACGCAGCATCTCACGGGCACTCCTGGTCAAGATCCACTGCCGCCATGCCGCCACCGCACCACCGCCTCTGGACTCCACGCCAGTGCCCTGAGATGGCCACCCCCCTGAGATGGCCACCACCCCACTCCTCGCACCATGCTCCACCTCTCCTAGTGCTCCCCGCCACATCGGAGAAAGACCACCGCGTCGCCCGCTTGACGAGCCATCTCGCGCGAAGGGGACGCATCGGGGTGCACAACCCACACCCTCTGCCTTTAACAACAGATGAGGGAGATGGACGAGGCGGCTACGGTCTGGCCTCCGAAACCGCCCGCGCAAGCGGCCCAGGAGGTGGAGGGGACCATCTTCAAACCAGAGATAGTGAATGGGGGTATGCGTCGGGGTACGTTATATTCAAAGACATCTAAAAGCATCCTATAAATCCCAAACTAAACTGGCTTGTCTATGTTTTTTTGGCAAAGCATACGTGTCTCATTGTGGTCATGTAGCAGCTCTATTTCATGGCACCGCTCTAGCGTGCATACCGAACCTTCTTGCCTTCTTCATCTCACTTAGTGCGTAATATAGTATCTGCAACCCTGACAAATAGACACACCTTTTATTTTTCTCAATCTTCCTAGTAACGCTTTCTCATATTAATTAAAGAGACCTGGTTACTCCTTTTACTCATGTATAATTGTAATGAACACCCATTGAGTAACTGAGTGATATGAATGCATGGCTCAGTCAACGTCTGAGAAATATGATGTAATGTAATGTATCTTGAGTTACAATTCCAAAGCCAATGATATATAAATATGAAAAAACAGTATGGAGCATTAGTAATGTGAACCCAAAATTCTAGAAAAGTAAGTTCCCAGAATAGTCGGATAGAAAGATGGATTAAAAATATAATTCCTATGTTTGCATGAATAGAAATTGGTTTAAGTACAAATTCTGAAGTATTGTTGTCCTCATACTGCAACCCAAATGCCTCTTGATATGCCCACATAAAAAAGCAATGCCCCTTGTTTACTGTTTCATGAGATTATCATCAATACCCACTTTTCTAGGATGTGGATTATTATATTGTTCAACTCTACCCCCTTTATACAACATCAATAACAGCTAGAGAGATCAAGCATTAGAAACATTGAAAGTATTTTCTTCAATCTAACTTAACTCACCGCAACACTTCTCATATCTCCAGCTTGACAGGCGAAAACTACTACATTTAAGAGATGAAATATTAGGGCAGCACAACGGCAATAATCGGAAACCTAACATGTCAGGAAACTGAACTGTTTGAGCAGTGGATGATAAACATCAATGTAGTACAAAAAATAACTTTCTTACTAAGTGTTGATTTGTTCAAAAACCTGATGGTTAACCCATAAAATTTAACTATTAGATCAACGATATGGCACAATAGCTACTTTTGGTATAGAAGCAGTTTTTACTAATGCCTCAACCTATAGATTGTCCGAATACAGTTGTATTTTCCCTTTGCATTAGCACATGAGCAGGATCTCAGTTTCTTACATGGCCAAATTTTCTCAAGCATTTTAAAAACTAAAACAATGATGAGGCCATGAAGGAGCACCTGAGGACGGCTCCGTAAGGCTAAGGAATCGGAAAGGAAATTAAATTGGCTAATATACACCTTTCAAATAAATCTCGGTAGATGTTCTTCAGAGAAACTCGAGGCTCTTAGCATAAATGCATCATTTCCTCCAGATTGGCAGATTCCACTATCCGCGACACTTCCCTCTTGCCTCTTCGAATTCAGCTGCTCTCCAGAATCCGTTCAGGGAGATAATGGCGCAGCAGCTGTAACAACCCA
Source organism: Bromus sterilis (assembly GCA_950022295.1). NCBI lineage: Eukaryota > Viridiplantae > Streptophyta > Magnoliopsida > Poales > Poaceae > Bromus > Bromus sterilis. Next base: position 13,368,568 of record OX465600.1, on the reverse strand, counting down.
CTTTTCACAAAAATCAAAAATTTTGTTTTCGGTGTGAATTGTTTGATTGTCTGAATTGTTGTAGTGTTTGCTTCACCGAAATAATAATCGGTGAATATTTCTCCCCCTTATTCTCGTATCGGATGCGTGACCGGCCCCTTTTCCACCACGGTACACGACCTTGCGACACCGGGGTTTCACCCGATCACCGTCGCCACCGGCACAAGTCCAGCCATCGCCACCGGATCGAAAACCCCGTTTATTTAATAAACGGATTATTTTATGGGGCGCCGAAAAATATTGTCGGAATGTCACCGCGGTGAGGTACGATCGACGGGCTCGACGCGCTGAACGCGTGGTTCGAGTTTTCGTCCGAATCGGAGTCCGTACGGAGTCTCGGCGGTCACGAACGCGATCGCCGGACGCGCGAGAGGGGTACCGGGAACGTTTACGTAAACAGGCCAGCCAACCTGCCTATATAAAGACCACCATACTCCCACCACCCAATTAGGGTTTACCCTAATGGAAATTTGCAGCCACCCCTTAGTTTTGCCACAAAATTTGCCCCACAGCCCCAGATCTGCGAAACCCTAGCCCCAGGCGTTTCTGGCCGTCAGATCCAGCAATCTACGGCTCAGATCACGCCCCCAGCTCCACCAACCTCCAGGCCCAGGCGCCCGGGCCCCGCAGGTCCGCCACCGGGCCCGCCAGGCCCATCTGGTCGCGCCACCCGTAGCCTCCACGCCAGCGGCCGCCACGACTCCGGCGACCACGGCGATCGCCGCCGCCGCGCCCAGGTCGCTTCGGCCCCTCCCCTCCCTGTCCTGCTCCCTCCCTCACCTCTTCTCTTCCTCCTCTCTGTCCAGGACGCCGCCCGACGCCGCGCTGCGCCATGGCCCTCTAACTAACAACGAACAAATCCGGGTGGCCCCCGGGTAGCCATGGAGCTCGAGCTCGCCGAGCCCCTCTGTTCGTCGTCCTCGCGCCCGGGAACCTCGCCGGCGTGCAGGTCAGGCCTCGCTGCTCATCCCCGTGGCCAAGCCCCGCGGCCGCTCTCCTCTGCGTCGCCTGCCGCCGGTGGCCGGCGCCGCCGCTTCCCGATCCGGTAGGGGCAGCCGGCCTGCCAACCGCCACCAACCGAACGGCCACCATGGGCCGGCCCAGATCCCTCCAGCGCGCCCCCTCGGCCCGAGCCAGGCCGCCTCATGGGCCAAGGCCCTGGGTGAGGCTTTTTCCTTTTTTTTGTTTTTGTTTTTTTTTCTGGCTAGCTCCTGTGATTTTTGCTAAGTCCCAGAAAAACTGCTGCTGATTCGATTCCGCGTTGACGATAGCAAGCAAACCGTAGCTCCGATGAACGTGCCCCCAAAACGAAAGTTGCTCAGAATTGCGTGTACTTTAATTCATGTTTTGTGAGCATTTGCATTTGAGCTCATCTTGATTGTGTAATTGTGTGCTGAACAGGGCATCAGGCCGTTAAACTGCTACTTTTTCCTGTTATGTGCTGCTGTTATTATTTTGTTGCAACTTTGCATGATGATTGTAACAAATCCATGAGGCCTATTTCATTGATTCTTTCTCCTATGTGTTAAGCATCATGTGTACTACAATTCCATGCTTTAACTTGCCAAGTTTGGATGCTTTAGCTGTATTAAATCTTGCTCCAAAGTGGTGATCCCGATGTTATTGTGCTGCGGTTGCTGAAACTGTTATTTTGTTGCAACTTCGGTCGGCAAGTGTGTCGCGACCGTTTATCGGAATTGGGTGATTCCAATTGCATATTGTTAAGCATCATGTATAATTTCATTACATGTTTTGCCTTGCCATGATATGCTTGCTGGTCATATAGTTATTGAGCTCCAAAGTTGCTATGCTGCTGTTTTTGACAGCCACCTCAGTTTTTCACTAAGTCTGTTACTTTGCGATGCCATGTTGTTTGCTTAATATCTTTTGATCTATGATGTATTTTTGCATGATTATTTTTGCCATGCCTTCTTTGTCATGTCTACTTTCATCCCATGTATTGCTATGTCATGTTGCTGCACTTTTGCATATAGATTTACCCCTATTTATACATCATGTGTGCATAACTTGTTTTTCTTGTATCTTTTTAACCGTAACTCCGTTTGGAGTGTGCTTTATATGTAACTTGATTAGTTTTTCGTGTACTTTGTGTTTATGCTATTGTTTCCTGTTGTTAACCAACCTAAAATATGGTTTAGGACAGAACAGTACCAAATCCTTTAATTGTCGTGCGGCACTTAGTTTATGCCATGTTTAGGTTGTGCCTCACTTAAATTGACTAGCATAGATAGTTTACTTTGTGCTTCACCTCTTGACATGTTTGTGCGCTTTGCCATGCTTGCTTGAGTTTCCATGTTAACAACCGTTGGTTGATCATCTGTAGCTAAGCAACTTGAACCACCGTAAACGTGCGGTATTCGCCGTGTGTGACGAGTACTCCACTTAAATTGTTAGTAACCGCTCTCGACGGTAGGTGCGATGTCTCGTGTTGCTTATTGTTGATGCTTGCTCGTGTTTGCCTCGTAGTAATAGATGGGTGCTCATTGATTGCTTTCCAGTGTTTACCTCTTGTGTGCTTCCGCGGGTACCTCTCGGAGACGATGCGAGCTTGCGATCAACTACACCTTCGGAACCCGACTTATCAACAGGCAAGGACTATGCATTACTTATGATCCATTCTATTTCAACCAGCGGTTTGCATGCTAGTCTAGGTTAGCTTCGATGTTTGATCCTACCACATGTTTACAGCCTCTTTCAAACCGATACAGCCATGTCCCCTCCCAGCAAACCTTGTACTGCTATGTTACTACTGCTCGTTGCTCATCCCCTGCTTAGTATGCATGCTTAGGATGCTACGATGTTACCCTGTTACTCCTGGGTTTGGGATATCACCTTATTATATTATTGTTGATGATATGATTATTATAATGTTGACTATATTCTACGAAAGATGGAAGGTCTAGGCTATCCCGCCTCGACGCTTTGTTCCATTCGAGTCACCTAGGATCCGAGTTCCGGGTATTGGTTTTAAGACTGAGCGTGCCTAACCGCGTGTGGGATTTTATGGGGTCCCTTTTCTTACCTACCTAGCTTCAAGCATTTCTAGTGGTGGCCCAAGCTGATTTACCTTTTGAAACCGTGTGTGTGTGCTGGTCGTACGCCAGTAGTTTCCCAACCAACCCGGACCAGTGGGGACATGGTTTCTCTGTTGGCCCACCTTTGACCGGCGAGGGCCCGAGGCCTCACGTGAGGCGTCTCGGTAACCCAAACCCTGTTGAGACGGAAGAGTCGGATCCGATAGCGTGGCCAGCTTTTGGATTGGGTGTCGACTTCCCGGGGGCCACCCGGATTTGTTCGTTGTTAGTTAGAGGGACCTGTCGTTTCGGATCTCTTGGAACTAAATCATAAAATGGTTGCCTGTGATGGGTAGCAACTGAGAGAGATGGGCGAGCGTGCGGAGCCTCGTAATGGGCAGTTGGTACACCCCTGGAGGGTTAAATCTTTTCGAGAAGCCGTGTCCACGGTTATGGACGACTTGAGACCTACTCCTTGTTCATAGACAACAACAACTGAGATAATCTTAACATAACTTGATCAACGTGTGTGTGCCTTGACTGCTTCTTCTTCGTTGGGATGCGAAGAGGAGGACAAGGATAGGATAGGTGTTATGTTTGCATAGTAGGTGGATAGCACACTTGTTGGAGGCGATTCCTCATTGAATGCTTTGCTTCTTACCTTACTCTCTAGATCGTTAGCCACTTCATAAATGCTAGTGCGGCAGCAACCTCACCACTTACCCCTTCCTTACCGTAAACTACTAGTTGTCCTAGAATGACGAGTGATGAAGTCCTTGCTGGGTCATATGACCACTACAGTTGGATGCTGAGTACCTCTGTACTCATGATACTACCCCCAAACTCTTTTCAGGGTTCTGATCGACAACAGGTATGGTGATCGACGTTTCACGTGGCGACTCGACGACGACTAGTTAGGCGGATCCCGACGGAGGGCCTGGACCCGTGTGGTTATGGGATCGATGTTTTTTCTCTTTGCCACTAGGCATTTGCTTGTAGTCTGTACTCAGACATGTATCTTCCGCTGTTATATTGTATTTAAGGCAGTTGTATGCCGATTGTATGAGATGTTGTATCCTTGTATATGTAATGTTGTGATATCATGTTGGAAATCCGGGGCATATGACTTCGTCATATGTCGCGGTGGGACCGATATGTGCTTCGTCCCCGGATCTGGATGGAAACATCTAGATCTGGAACAGTACCGCATATCGGGCCTTACAACAGCCTCCGCGACCCTGGCACGCACCGCAGCCCATCGTCGTGCGGCGGCCCCGTTCATGGCGGAGGTATTCCCGCCGCGCCAAGCCAATGAGGAGGAAGGGGCGTTTTTGGCGATGGCAGTGCGACGCGCCGAGGAGGTGCAGGAGGACGGAGCAGTGAGCATGGAGGGATAGGGAAGAGCCGAGGCCTGAGCCCTCGTCGGCATAGCCATGGTCGTGTAGGGGCTAGGCAGAAGAAGAGCCCTAGCTGCCCCGCGTCTCTGGAGTACGTACCTTCATGCGAGGAGGGTGTGATGAGGGTTTTGGGGGGCGTCAATTGGAATCAACGACGACGGTGACATTAGTAGACGCGCGATGAAAGGAAGGGTGCGCGATGGAAGGAAAGTGATGCGGCTGCGGTGGCAAGGATCTGGGAGATAAGCGTGGTGAATTAGGAAAGCGATCGGGGATTTGTGCGATTATGGAGATCGCTGAAATAAAAATCGGTGGGAGTGAATGCTATCGATCGACGAGGGGTAAGTTTTGATTTGATTGATTCATTGACATACCATAAGATGTATCAGTTGTATCTATATATTTGGTAGGTGGGTTTTTTAAGTTAAAAAACCAGACGAAGGTGCGGTTTTCTAGAGAAGAAGAAAAATCGATAGCGTGGGAGAGGATGATCGATGGGTGGGTGGGGGGGGGGGAGTTCGTGTCGACTTACGAACTCCCCCTTTTGGAGTAGAGTATTGTCGAAAAAGAAAACATCATTACTACAATACCTGATAAAGTGGAGCGGGATTTAAAATAAAAAAGTGAAGCTACCCTCGAAGCCCTAGTTCGTCTCCTACTGAGAATTCTCGGCGGCGGCGTCAGCCATGCCCACGGACGCGGGGAACGGAGAACAGCGGTGGCGCGACAAGTTCGGCCTCCTTGCGAAGGAGCAAGGGTACCGGAGTCGCGCGGCCTTCAAGCTGCTCCAGCTCGACACGCGCTTCCGCTTCCTCCCGACGGCTCGCGCGGTGCTTGATCTCTGCGCCGCGCCGGGGGGCTGGGTCCAGGTGGCCGTCAGCCGCGCCACCCCCGGCGCCTTCGTCGTCGGCGTCGACCTCTTGCCCATCCGCCCCATCGACGGCGCTCTCGCTCTCAAGGAGGACATAACCGCCGGCGCCAGGTGCGGTGCCGCCGTGCGGCGGCTCATGGAGTCGAGGGGCGTCGAGTCATTTGAAGTCGTCCTCCACGACGGTAATCTTTCAGCGAGCGGCGGCACCAGTGCATCGGCTGCGCAGGACAGCACCACCACGCAGTCAGCGCTTGTCATGGACGCCGTGCGCTTAGCCACCATGTTCCTCGCCCCCAACGGCACCTTCATCACCAAGGTATGCATGATGTGTTTGTAGTTGGGTTTGTCTAGGGCACATCAGAGCACATCTAAGTGTTTAATTAAACTAGGAAGGAAAAAAATATCTAAATAAATCTAAATGTAAAATCAATAGTATAGAATTTAGATGCGCTCTATCTTAGAGCACATCTAGATGTGCCATAGAAAATCTGTAGTTATAAAAGTTCGTCTGATTTCGATATAGGCTAGTGTAACTAGCTTTCATAGGTGGATCAGTACATTGCCTAGTGTGATAAACATAGTGGATCATATTTATTCTGGCAGCCTCTTGGGTAGTTTTTATGTTGATGACTTCTTGCAAAAACTCTTCTCCATTAGTTCTTTAATCCTTTATGAAGTGTATCCTCTTAACTGCAAATTATAACTGTTGATGTTGTTCGATCCCCTGTGTGAATTGCACATCTCAAATCAGATTTTCTTCTCTGAAATAGTTCTTCAGGTGTCAAGATTACGAGGCTGTAATGTTCTGCCTGAAACAGGTGTGTTTTGGTTATAATTTTTAAAGTGTTTGTGTTGCTACTTTGCTAGTTATTTTATACAAGTTGCTATTAATGCATCAAATGTACCCCTTTACAGCTATTTGAGCGCGTTCATCTGAAGAAACCTGTAGCAAGTCGGTCCACGCCTGCTGAAATTTATGTTATCTGTCTAAGATATAAAGCCCCTGCAAAGGTTGAACCAGAACTTCTTGATTTGAAGCACCTGCGCTTGTTGACTGTGGATCACGAGAAGAGCAAGCGGTAGGTATTTCTTCTTACACCCTCACTGGAGTTTGTCTGTTTTTTTTATCTGCATATCTTATTGGCTAATGTAGTTGTTATGTGATACCGTTCTGCAAAAGTATGGCGCCTCCATGCGAATGCGTTGGCCTCACCATGTACTTCGTCGTATGGTTTCCGCCATACTTCTGGCATCAATAGAATATTGTGCTCATCATCATCTGACGTAGAGGGAGAGTGAAATTGATAGGGAGAGGGAGAGGGAGGATGTGCTTATTCGTAAAGTCAAAAAAGCAGTTAAGCAATTCAAATTTAAGCATGATTCTTTTAGAGCAGTAAATAGGCATTAAAATTAACTGGCATTACTGTTCTTTTCTTCAGGGCCTATGCTTTCTAAGTTTGAATATCCAGTTTGGTGGGAGCTACACTGTTCTAATTTCTATCACATACTATTTATGTAGGCCTGAAAGCACAGAATTCTGCAAAACTGGTCTAGCATCAGATTTTATATGGTCCGAGGCCCATACACCACTGGAGTTTCTTGGTTCTTTTTGGACAATTTCATTTGATGATCCAGCATCTCTGCCTATCAAGAATCATGAGCTTACTACAAATCTGGTACTGGAATAATGCCTTCCTAGCTTATTTTCTGTCTTAGTTATGACTCTGGTTGCTTGTACTCTTTGCTCTCTAGCAGATAAAAGAATTTTGTGAACATTTGTATGTGCTGGATGAAGATTGTTACGATTATCTCTTGAAGTAAGTATCTTTCTTCAGTTCTCTTTATATTTTGTAATTTATTTCTAGATTATGATTATCCAAACATGACTATTAGTTAGGCGTGCACAGAAATTAGTCCTGTCAACCTCATACGAAATTGATTTACAATGTTAGATGGCGCATGCGCATAAAGAAAGCACTGTCGTCATGTTCACAAGGGACACAGGCTGACGGGGCTGCGACAGCCGGCAAGGGCAGAGATGATAACCAACTTGTACACGAAGTGGAAGATTTGAAGAATGTTGTTGCTAGAAAGAGAAAGAGAATGAAGCGTCAATCAAGGCCTCATGCAAAGGTATTTCTGTTATGAAACGCAAATGTAATATCTGCTGCATGTGGGATTAATTTTAATTGTGTTCTAATATATTTCATTCCAGGGTAAAGCACACAAGGTATCAGGAATGCAAATGAATGCTACAGAATACGGTTATGTTGATCCTGACTGGTGCCCTAATTGTACTATTGAGGTATCCTTCCAGGGCGTTGCAACGGGGTAACAAAGTCAATGGAATCTTTGAGAGTGACAACTACGATATCGACGCAAAGGAGTCAAAGGAGTGACAACTACAATATCGACACAATGTCAAAGGAGTCTGAATTACCCTCTGATATTTTTGTTACTTAGTTCTGTGAAAGCACAATTATTGGTTCAGATATTTAAACCTTGTTATATTATGAGGGTGGTCTCGATAATAAGACATGAGCATACTGTCGCAGCTCCATATCACACACACCACCATCAGACCCCCCATGCAGCCAACCTGCGGAGATGGTGATGATTACGTGTCTTCCCGTGGACACAACAAAAGCTTATGTGTCCTGCTATTCACATAGATCCACTAAGGAGAGAGGTAGCTTTTTTCACATTTGTACATCAAATATCTGCTTCACAATGATATTAATGTCCTTCAAGTCCACATGGTTGAATGTTGTGCAGTTGATATTCACATAACACCACGAAGAGCATTAACACATTCATATAACATGAATCAATATCTTATCGATATCCAATTCATATAAATACTACGGTTCCTCCATGTTCTCGAGGCCTAGGGTATTACTCAGAAATATAGACAAAAGACATCATCAAGGTGTCCATGGCAATGAAAGATGAATGATTAATGTAACACACGTTTGAATCTACAATATGGCTTGAGATTACAATAGAGGAATGCAGAATTCAAAGTTCAAGACTTGTATGATGCTGATAACGGTTGATGTCATACTCTCCAAGAAGGCAATGTCGGAGTGTTGCCCTTTTGTCGGTTTCCCATTGGAAGGCGGTGTTTTTTTGCTTCTGTTTTGTGGCTTGGGGCCTATCTGATGGCCTCCTCCGGGATCCAAGCACACAGGGTTGAAATAGTTGACCAATGGGGAATACCGAATGATACAATTACTGGCGCCAACGGGTGTTGTCATACCACACATTTAGCATATTTTACACCCAAAAAATGGTGTTTTCCAATCATTGTTCAAAATCTCCATCCTCTTTGAAATTAGACAAAAAGGGCGTGCGGACATGGTAAAATACAAAACAAACTATGACTAAGAGTCAAAAAACGCAAGGTAAAAGTGATAAACATACACTCATCAAGAAGCCGATAGCCAGCTACAACATCAAAGCTAAAGAAGACATCGGCAAACGGCGAGTTGTCTGGTGCGGTAAGCCCTTCGATACCGATCCAGTCAAAATTCTTTGGAATATAGATCCTAAAAAGGGATAATAAAAATCACATGAAAACGAGACGTGCGGCAGATGATGATAGGTTTCTGTGGTGAAGGTTGTGATACGAGAGAGGAGGAATATATATTCTAGTTGTGAGGATGAATTTTGTAGTGGCATCTTTATATTTGGGAATGTTAGTGATGTGTACATTGTCTGATACGGGAGAGGAAATATTCTGCTTGTAAGGATGATATTTCTCGGTGGCGTCTACCGAGAATGTTGGTTATTGATGCTTCTGTTGGGTCTTTGTTTTCGGTTTTGTAGCAATGAAGTTGGTGGTGTAGGATGCATCGGGTGATAACCATCAAACTTTAACTAGAGGTCAGGAGCACTCTGGTTGTTTGTCATCAAGTAGCACAATTTATTATTATTACTATTATTATTATTATTATTATTGATGATGATGAGGATGATGTTGTTGTTAATTTGATCTAAAATTCTAAATAATCCTTGATTATAGTCATTGTTGATCCTTGTATAAATAACATGCATGAACACATGCATGCATGCGTGCAATGTGCCAATGTGGTGTGTGTCACATTTTGACCGACGTAAGGATAGCAAGATTCGTGGAATCTGTTTGTGTGGCACGTATCAGCTTGTCAATTATAATTGATAGTGAGTGTAGGATATCAGATGACATTGTAGTATTTTGCATTGTACTACGTACTCCTGTACTAGTATGCATATCTTACTATTACAAACTGGCTAGCTAGCAGCCCATGCCGTGCGTTTCCAGTGTTGAGCGAGAGCTCTAACAGGTCGCCACGTATATCATTTTCTCGGTTGACACGTTACCTGCCCCTTCTTAGAACCCCTAAAAAAACCTGCCCCTTCCTAGAGAGAGCGAGGGACAACGATATATAGAGAAAAAAAGAACGCTGACTGCCCGCAGTGTCTCTGCAACCGCACCCGCCGTTCATCGCCACAATCCACCTCTTATGACGCCGCCGTGTCTTCCTCATCCTCTCCTCTGCCGTCTCCTCTCCTCAAATCGACTCGCGTCACCGGCCGCCTCCTATCTAGGGTTTACCTCCCGTTCATCTCCCCTTGGTCACAGGAGGAGGGGCCGGCGTCTTCTCCCCCAAGAGCTTGCCGCCGCCGGTGTGAACCACCACGCGCCACTCGAGGCTGCTCGGCGGTCATTTTGTCCCCCTATTTGCGTACTCCGACGAGGACGACGAGGAAGGGGAGGAGAGCATTGCGTCCTCGGGAGGATTGCGGCTATGGCTACTTCACTGACCACAAGATCCAGAAGGGTGGGGTGTGCTCTACCGACTCCAGCCTGTTCCCGAGGGTGAGGGACCTGTAACTTGCACGTCAGCCGGAGGGACGGTACCCTTGCTCGGGGCCGATCGAACGAGAATCCAGTTCGTCCGTGTTTGCCGGGAATTGATCCCTGGTCAAGATCTGGTGGACTACTCCTCACATGTAAGGAACTAAGGACGCTCCTTTCTTGATATTCTCCACTGCAAATTAGCTACAACAAGCAAGCCAGTAACTTTGATGAGAAAATAAATTGAAGGAGGAACTTATATGTATAGCAAAATATGTGTTTCAGAGTTCCCAAATAAATCACAATGTATTTTTCTTTCATAAAAAAAGACAAAAATCTGTACTAATAGTACATGTTTAAAGTTTAAGAGATCATTCTTTATTTTGTTTCACTTATAGATCATGTACTGTTAGCATCTTGGTGTGGTAATCTATTCTCTATTTGGTTAGCTCCTGCTCTGAATTATTTCTATCGTGTTTTCCTGGTGGATATGTCTATACAAAAGTCTCTTACCTGGCTTAGCATTCTATCAGTTAACGGTCATATCCATATCATGGCTGCGATGATCAGAGTTTTTTTTTCCAGAATTATGATAAGAGGATATAGCTGCAGGTGCAGGGTACACCTAAATACACTATGAAATATGCAGCTACACTTAAATGCTCAGTAATATGCATGGCCAACACCACACTGTCACATGCTTTCACAAAACATGAACTCCTAATTGACAATGCAACATCAATTTGCTTTTACTCATCATTCCCTCACTCATCTTCTCATCGGTTCATCTTGAACCTATAGTTAAAAGGAGTTTGATCTTTGGTTCCACATGTAATAAATAAAAATGTGTCTAACTCAGCAATTGGATCGTCAAAAATTGTACAGTCGTACATACTGTCTCAGTAATTAAAAAGAAACAGTGTCAAAGTGCTATCCAAAAGCTGTAACTTAGGATTTGCGATCACATTTTAATGTTTTTTTTGTCAATCTGAGCTTAGATGTACAGATCTCAAGGTTTTACACTGGTTTGTGACAGTGCATCTTTTGATGTACAGTCATGATTAACTACCTTGCAGCCTGGTAAGACCACTATAATCTGATAATTGCTGAGAACGTGCAAACGCCGTCAGGTTCTCCACTGAGGGTGTGAATCCTTTATGTCGGCAGTGGTAACACTGGTGAGTTCTATCAATCCCTCAAAACTCTCCGTCCTCTTATCTGCACCCTCTATACTCCCTTAAGCAGCAGCTTGACTTAGATTTCCATATTTATCTTGCGTACTAGATTTATTTCGTTGGAAAAAATCTACTGCTTTGGCAATGTATGTTTATGATCTGCAGATCGCAGTATTGGTTTACCCATATGAAAATTATCATTGTCAACATGGTTTTGATTTTGAACATAACCAGGTTACTACCTGTACCAGTAGTCTTCCTATATAGAATAGTACATTGTACATAACGATTGAAAGTGTTTTCTGCTCCTGTAGACTAATCAGTTAACTTTGGAAGGGTTTCTACCTCATGGTGAAGTTTTTATTGCATGCTTGAGTTTGATTCTAGGGATAGAAAAAAAAGTGCAAGTTTCAGTATTTTTTCTACTCTGGTTGGTATCAAGGCTCTTTAGTATGAGTTTATATCTGATTTCACATGCTGGCTACATTAAATATTTATGTATAATGAATTTGAATTCCCACCACATATTTGACATCATTAGACTCGAGGCGGAGACTTTCTGGATTCAAGGTGGATACAAAGAAGGATTTCGTCTCCTCTCTTAATTAATTGTGCCTCTTTGGTTTTTCTTTTTTTTTCAATTTTTTTTGGTTTAGTTAAATCCAGTATGTGCATTCTCTGTCCTTCTTCTGAATAGTTATTTCTATTTTCTAAACTACTACACAATTTTTCCTTTCGAAGAGAATCTTAGTTGAAATTTGAAAATAGATACAATTTTTTCGCCATCGTTGAACAACTAATTGATAGTTCATACACTACCAATAAATGCAGGAAATAGTTATTTTGATATTAATAGCGACAAAATCTAAGGGTTGGATATATATATCTAGGCAAACAGAAATCGTGTCATATGTATTGGTTTTCTGCTCAATTTTTCTAGCTATGTTTGCCGCTGTTCATATATCAGGATAATGTACCATGCCATGCTAAATTGTTCTACCAATCTTATATATCCTCTACAAGACGAAACTGTAGCCCTTACATATTTTGTTTAAGCCATACAGTTTATCTATCCTTGCCTGAAAAACATGAAATTTGCTACATGACCGTGATGAACTCCCAAGTCATGTTCAGCCTCAATGCTTGATTTGTATTTTCCTGCCATATTTTTTAAACAGTTGTGCATGCATCTCCTTTCTCATTGTTATTGCTATCATACAGACCGGACTGTGATGGAATGTGTGTTTTTGAAAGATTTTGAAATAGGAGGCTATGGTCTCATAGTTGTTGAGAGCATTGGATGAATATGGGAGCACTGGAGCTCCATTCATCTACACTAGATGGCCTCAACTTTGTCATGGTTGACCAACAGGTAGCAAAAATTGAACGCACATTGCGACGTCAGCTTCAGTCCTCATCAAGCATGTTATCTTCTGTACACATGACCAGCATATAATTCTTTTTCTCAAATTTATATGTAGGGAGTAGTGGCCGAGGGAATGATTCAAGATTGTATCAGAGAAAGATCGGTGTAGAAAATTGAGTGTTACTTCATAGAAAAAGCAAAAGAAAAATACAGAGCGGTGATCATCCTTGCAGGCTTTTTTTTTTACCAATACAACCTACTATCGTTCCTCATTAGAAAGGTTTTCCTCTGCTTTCCCACAATGCACTTCCATTTTTAGAACTTGAAAAGCGGATTGGACCGATCAGTTGTCAGGTTACATTTTGTGCACATTGATCCACATAGTTTCACGTTTTCATCTTTGTTTTAACCCTTTATGCTAACTGAGATCATATATTTGTGTTGTTAGGTATTATTGTTGTCATGGATATAGTACCCCCCACCAGTGCTGCTCACAACCAAGACGCCAAATTTTCATCATAGATGGACTATATATATCCTGCTTATCATTATTTTCTTAGTTGTTTGCTAGATCATACGCATTGGTCAAACACCACTGAACAGTTTTCCAACTTTTCTAGAAAAAGTGTGATTGTTACACTTTGGGGCAGCTTTGCGTATAGACTCATGCTTAGCACGGGCACGGCGTGTCGCCATGCCATCTGCCTGCTAGTATGGATACATACATGCTGGTGTGGATACAGTGCTGCAAGAGACGGGAGGGAATATATGAATGGATGGAATGGTTGAGAAAGGAGGGAGATATTCGTCACCCACAGACAATCAGGAAAGGGAAAGGATAGAGGAAAAGAAAAGATCATGCAGGTCTGGTGGTACTACTAGCTAGAGGGCTAGTATATGGCTGGATGGATGATGGATGTGAATGGGGAGGAACAAGCTGGGAAAGGTAGAGGGTTGCGTGTCGACCATGCGCGCGACTCGATCACTAATTACAGCAATGGAAAACATTGTGGTTTATACTCCATTTGGGCATCATATCGAAGCTGTCAGGTCGTCGTTTTCATCAACAGTGTTTACGTGTCCATCATCGCCAGATTCATTTGGTTAGCTTGTTAATCCCTCAATTGGTATGTATGATCCAGCAGGTTTTAGTTAGTAGACAGAACCGGCTAGCATATGCCTGAATGCTGCAGCCTGAAAGACAAGGAAAGAAAGAAAGATAGTGCCGACGGCAAGTTGGCAACATATGTCACCGTCGATAGATCCCAACATATGTCTCTATGCAATACTTGTGCGTGGCTGCAATCCATAGTGGTATTCCTGTCCTTGCTTGGGTTGCATTTGTATGGACAGACATGCAGGCATATGCATGATATCTACATGAAAAGGAGGAGGAGGAGGAAGGAGACTAGACAGATGCAACATATGATTCCACATCTTTGCTAGCTAGGACAACACGCATTAGAAAGCAAGTAGGCCATCTTTGATCTTTCATGGTAGTACGTGGCAGAAATACAAACCGAATCCACGCGACCACGGTGTATATCTGCAGAAATCCATCTTAGCGTGCATGTATCTGTCATTCCATCTATCATCTTGCCACCTTGTGAAGTTGTGATGCAAAGAAATGCCGTTAATTTACGCACGCAGCTCTCGATTCATTCATTACTATTCCTTCCGTCCCATAATAACCGTCTCAACCTTAGCATAATTTTATACTAAAGTTAGTATGAATTTGAGACAACTATTTGGAGGGAGTATAAAGGAGAGAGAGAGTCATCATATACGACTCTAAGTTTTGCTTAATTTTGCAAGAAATCTACTACTACTAGATTACACTATACATGTAGTCGTATAGACATACTTCCTTGCCCGCGACCATGCCTCGTGCTATTTAAGATTTGAAAAAAAATATTTGGATACATTTTTGTACTTTGAAAACTATGCAGGATAGGAGCCGATCTCCTGCTATCGTTGTTGCCTCCAGGGGGAGAGAAACCAAAGTGGCAAGGGTTGTCGGCTGAGTTGGTGGCGGAGTTGGCGCTCCCGATGTAGGTGAACTCGAGGATGAGCGTCGCGTGAGGAGCTGGAGGCGGCGGTTTGGGGGGTGGCTGCGACACCGATTACGAGTCTCCAAGGTACTTCTGCATGTCCACGACATCATCAGGGTCGGCCCTAGGCCATGAAAAAAGGTGCTGCGGTCTAGGGCCCATCTCAAATAAGGGTTCATTACGCTGATATCTAACTATATTATAAAATTATAATTTTTAAAATATAACGTGATCGAGTGTATGGGGGGCATTGGCCCCGTCCCTCTCCCAAAATTTTATCATTTATATTTATTAAATGGTTGTTTATGATTGAAGATATGTATTTTATAATTATTATTTGTATTACATAATCACATATACATGATTTATCAAGATTATATTTTTGGTGTTTGTGGATTTTTTATTAAATTTTTACGATGTGATATTTAGCTATAAATATTTATATTACTATGTTATACCAGTTGTTAGATTCATTGTACCTCGTTTGCACTAGCGCCTCCATAATGTCAGGGCCGACCATGGGCGTCGCTGTAGGGATGAGGGGCCATGCCATATGTTGGCAGGGCTCGAACCGTGTCAGAGCGAATTAGATAGGCTATCACAGAGCGTTGGTGGCGTGTTGCACGACCGCTTTTTGTAGTAAAGGTGATTGGCAACAACCAGTAGGAAATTAGCCAAGAGGCTGCCGCAGTGTGCAGCTGATTGCGTGTCGGGGTCTCGAAAACTCCGGGTTTTTCCCTCGACCTTGTTTCACCCAGCCCGACTATGATTGAGTAAATTGCCAAAACCATCACAATTCAGTTGAATAATACCAAATATCAGCGATTCGTTAACAATTTGCAAAAATACTGATTTTTCAGTAATAACAGTGCAAAAAACACTAACTTATCGATTCCGCGCGTTATGATAGCAAAACGGACCCTCGGCCCCACTCATCAGGACCACGTGGAAAAAAGTTAACCTTGTTACATTTGACTGACACAATGACCGTTATGACATGTGGTACCCACATGTTAGGCTTAGCAAAACAAATACTCAAATAAAAAACATGTAAATCCTCAACTATCTCCTGGACTATGCAAATTTCTCCAAATTTTCCAAATAAATTTCTAATAGAAAGTCCCGAACTATGTAAGAAATGGCACGGTTTAAAGTAGGTGGGACCCTTGTGTTGGCGGTTGTCTCTCTCTCATCAGAGGTAGAGGTCTCGATCGAGATAGGGATACACCGACCCAACCTTCTTCCCCTTGCTCCCATTGACACCCCTTCTCTCATCGATCTCCCACGCTAGCCATCACCATGCTGCCATCCTCCTCACCGAGGCACACCATGGCTACCCGGATCCACACCACCCCGACCGCATCCGGCGGAGGCAGTCACCAACCACCATCTCCATATCCCTCGCGAGAAGGACGAGGGAAACGACTTCTCATGGTCGATGGCCACAACCAGGAGGGAGACAAGGAGGTTGGTGGCAAGGACGAAGTGCATGAGGAGGAGGACCGCCGTGGGGAGCTAGCCTCCATCGCCTCGATCTGTCCTCCTCCCACCAGATGCGGACGGGTAGAAGGAGGGGGTGATACGTCCCAAACGTATTTATAATTTTTTTCTTGTTCCATGATCATTTGGCTGACATTGCTATGTGTTTTTGCTTCACTTTCATATATCTTACAATTTTTTTGGAAACTAACCTATTAACCGATTGCCCAATACCAATTCTTGTCTATTATTGTCTGTGCATCGCAGAAAAAGGTGAAAAATCAATATGCTCAGAAAATTCCTGAAAATTTTCTAAAATTCCAATATTCTAGAAGACACCGGAAGGACCAAATAGGGACCAGAGGGGGGCACCCCCTGGCCAGGTGCCCTGGAGCACGACCAGGGCTGGGTCACACCCCCTAGCCTCCTGAGGGTGGGTCCACCCCTTGACCTCCATCTTACGCCTATATGTATGCTACATTCCCCGAAAACCCTCAAGGTGGAGGTTTTGTTATGTACCTATCGTCGTTCTGTCGCCACCGCAATTCTCATAAGGAATCACTGTTGTTCTATCCCGGCACCCTGCCGGAGGGGGCAATCATCCCCGGAGGCTTCTTCATCAACCATGTCTGCCTCCTGAATGATGTGTGATTATTTCCACCTCGGACCTAGGGTCCATGGAAGTAGCTAGATGATTTTATGACTCCAATCTTGTGCTTTACTAATTAGTCATTGTTCTTCATATTCAATGATCAAGGCATCTTTGCTATAGTTGTTATGATGTTATGTTGTGTTTGTTGGGATCCGATGGATTATGAGATTATGTTCAGATTGTGGATGAAATATATGTGGTATCTTTTATATTGTGTTATTGAGTGTTCTTGCATGATCTCCATTATACTTTGTTGCTTTGACCAAGTAGTATTTTATAATTTCAAATTTTTCAAGAGGGAGTGTTGTGCTCGATAGTAGGTTCATGCCTCCTTACGTCGATGCTTGAGTGACAGAAACATGTAGGACATGGGATATGTTGTTGTTACTAAGGGTATAACATTGGTGCTTGTGGCTATTTTTTAACAAGTGTTGCTTACATTATGCATTGTGTTTATAGAATTTGTCTACTGCTTTCAGTTTCCAGCTTTGGGTTGTTGCTCACAACTTAATACTAGCAAGATGTTATGGATAGATATCTCAAGGTGGATGATTAGTAAGTAGATGCTGATGAATAAACGGTCTACTTGTCTCGGTGTAATGCTCATACAAGTGAAACTAGCACCCTCTATTAGCATAATTAGCATTGCGATGCGTTCATAATTCTGTCAATTGCCCAGTGATACGTCCAAAACGTATCTATAATTTCTGCTTGCTCCATGCATGTTTTGTGTGATATTGCTATGATCTAGATACACTTTCATACACTTTTGATCATATTTGGACTAACCTATTAACTCAGTGCACCCCAGTGCCAGTTCCTGTTTTCTACTGTTTTTCTATTTCAGTTTTCCCCCATAAAAAAGTGCCAGAAAAATTCGGGAAAATTCAGATAAAAAATCAGCGTGACGAAAGCTTCGAGAAGAGCCCGGGAGGGGCCAGAGGGGAGCCAGGGGGGCCCAGGCGGCCACCCGGCGCGGCCCCACCCCTGGCCGCGCCAGGGGGGCGCCTGGGCCCCTGGTCCACCTCTGGCTGCCCCCCTTCGCCTATTTAATCTACGTCACGGGAAAACTCCATAAGAGGAACCCTATTCCGCGAACTCGCCTCTGTTCCGCCGCCGCCGCGCTTCCAAGATCGGGAGCACCAGAAGACCTCTTCCCGGCACCCTGCCGGAGGGAGGATTGACCTCCGGGAGTCTCCTCTCCACCATGGATGCTCCCCGGATGTCTCGTGAGTAGTTTTCCTTAGACCATGGGTCCGTGATCAGTAGCTATGTGATGTTCTCCTCCGCTCTTTGATCTTCATTGTTTAGACCTCGTGAGCTGCCATACATGATCGAGGCACCTTTGTAATATTTATGATGTTGCTATGCTGAGTTTGGAGGGATCTGATGGATTATGAGATTATGTTCAGATTGTGATAGAGTAATATATTTGGTTTTTATATCTTATATTTTTGTTCCTAAGTAATTCTTGCATGTTCTTCGTTGCTGTTTATTGCTTTGGCCAAGTAGTAGGTAGTGACTCCAAGAGGGAGCGTTGTGCTAGATTGTGGGTTCATGCCCCCCGATGACACGCTTGACTGCTTGAGTGACAGAAACATGAGTCTAGGGGATGTGTTGTTGCCACAAGAGGGAAAACAACGGTGCTTGTAACCGCAGTTACAAGGATTGTTTACTTTACGCAAAGTTCTTTTTAATACAGTTGTCTGTTGCTTTGGGTTTACACTTTCGGTGGGGCTCGCAACTTAATACCAGCGAGATGTTCTGGATAGATATCTCAAGGTGGATGATTAGTAGTAGATGCAGATGGATTTCGGTCTACTTATTTTGGCGTACTGCCCGTGCTTTTGAACCTCTTCCTTTCTTTTGTAGCATAGTTAGCATTGCGGTGCGTTCATAATCCTGTCAATTGCCCTTCTGTAATTTGTTTACCTCGCATAGCAGTTTTATCGTCTTTTGGGAGAGAGACATCACTAGTGAACATCACGTATCCCGGTCCATATCCTCATTACTGTTTCCAAGCTATATTTACTTTTCTGCATTTACTTTCAAGTTGCTATCATTATCCCTTGCGTTTTATCATTTGTGAACAACAAGACCGGAGAGATTGACAACCTCTCTGAACTTCGTTGGGAACAAAGTTATCTGTGTCTGTGTGCAGGTCCGCGTCAGTTGCGCCGCTGATACCTACTTATCATCTCTGGAGTCCTACTGGAGAAAAACCTTGGTATCTTCACCGAGGGAAAACTGCTGCTTTACTGCATCACGCCTTCCACTTGGGGCTCCCAACGAAGGGCGAGAAGCCAATAAGCAAGAGTATTTCTGGCGCCGTTGCCGGGGACTCCGAGTTGCATACTACCCTTTACCTTTGTTTTTTTTAGTCTTGTTAGTTTATCTTTCAGTTTTTATCTCAGTTTCCTTTATGAAAAACCACAAAAATAGTTGCTACCTTTTGCCTTTGTCTTGCTTTGCCTATTTATGCTATCCTCACCATGGGTGATGAACCACCCAAATATGGTAGGATGGACATGTTTCACTTGGATCCTCTTCGATCAATTTGTGCTCGCGCTAAAAACCCAACCGACTTGGTTGAGGGAAAATCATTGGATGAGCATGCTCATTATACGCGGCACCGCCTATCTCAGAAAGGGAAACACTTATGGGATCAAATACATGTTTCTTATTGCCATGCTAAACTTTTGTGCCACATTTATGATTTTACTTGTTGTTCTAATATAGATCATAAACACCTCCCTTTCCAATGTGAGTTTAATGAAAATGAGATCTTATCTTCTTATGCTAAAGGTGTTTATCATTACTTTGATGTTGAAAAGATTGAAGAGTTTGTTGCTTTTAAAGGTGCCTATGAGATTGCTTCTTTGATTGAAAAATATCACGATACTATTTTCGAGTCTGGAGACTTTGCAGTTCTTGCTTATTGCTTCGAGAATTATACTTCCAATTCTTACATTGAGGATTTTAAAAATAAAATGTTTGCTTCCCAAGAAGAGGCCAATTATTGCTTTGAGGAGGAATCTCATGATTCCGAGGACTCACTTGAAATATCTCTTTCTGAAAATTTTGATACTTGCTTTGTTGATGGCCAAGATGCCACTATGGATGATGCTGACAAAAATGAACTCTCTATAGTTCCTTATGTTAAGCATGAAATTGTTGCTATTGCACCCACACTTGATTGTCCTATTATCCTTTTGAAATCTCCAACTCCGTAGAATTTTCCTCTTATCAAATCTCAATATGTTGGGTTGCATTTATCTTATGATCCTAAAAACCGTGTTGAAAATAATACACGTGTGCTCGTAGGTCATGAACAATATGATTTATGTGGTATTTATATTCTTGATGTTGTTCATGATACTACTGAAAATTATTTTGAGAGAGGAAAGTTTGGTTGTAGAAACTTCCATATTACTAAAACCACTCTCTTTATGTTGAAAGTTTTGAAGATGTTCTTGTTCCACCTTCCTATGTTGGTTTCTTTGTGCTTCTTTGATTTATTTTATTACAAGATGCCTATGCATAGGAAGTGGGTTCTGCTTAAATGTGTTTCATATTTGCTTCTTGATGCTCTCTTTTGCTTCAAATCCTTATTCTTATGAGAGCACCTTTTAAAATCTTTATGCCTAGCTTAAAGGCATAAAAGAAAGTGCTTTCGGGAGGCAGCCCGCAACGAATTTAGGTTTTTATTTTTGCTTTTGTTGTGTCTTGATGATTTTTACTACTGTATCAACATCATTGTATCTTTATTTTTCAGCTTTGTGCCAAGTTATAGCCTCTTACGGCAAGGGAAGTAAAAGTTGTGACATGCTATCCAGAAAACAGATTCTGTCCTCGTGACCAGAAAAATTCCAGAAAAATCCCAGTTCATCTTTTTGAGCTGAATTTTTTACACAGTATGATCTATACAATTACGAAACCTCCGTATGTTCTGAGTTTTTTATTTGAGTTTCAGAAGTGTCCCTAAAAAATTCTTTACTATCTGTTGTTCTGTTTTTCACAGATTCTGCCACGTTTTGTCTCTCCTTACTTTTGCAAACCTTAAGCTTGCTTTTTCTTTGCAAAAACTTTTTGGCACTCTTGAGAAACAGTAGCTCTTCAAGAATATCTTTATATCTAGTGGGTAAAAAATTATTTATTAAGGGTACTAACCTCTCTAATCAGCTTATGACGAGTTATGTATGAAGGGAGTTTTCAAGTGTGCGATAGAAGATGATGAAAGAAGATCCAGGAGTGTCAAGCGCTCAAGCTTGGGGATGCCCCCATGCATCCCCAATAAATATTCAAGGAGACTCAAGCGTCTAAGATTGGGGATGCCCCCGTGCACCCCCTTCTCCATCAACAAATCATCAGTTTGTCCTTCGTCTCACTATATTTTTATCACTTCATGCGTTATGTGCTATGCTTGAAGCGTCTCGCTCTTAGGTTTTGTTTTTAGTTTTATTTAGCTTTGCTTGCTGTTCATAACAAGTTAGATCCCGTCTTACTTTGTGTGGGAGAGAAACACGCTCCACTTTCAAAATCTAGAACACATCATAGGATTCTTCATGCCTATCTTTTTGCTGTTGTGTGTTCTTTATCTTTTCATAGTTGCTGCCTTGTTTAGTTTTAGTCTTAGTTTGTCTTTATCAAGAGCTTTGGATTTTGTTTAGTTTGTTGCTGGAACTCTTTTTAGTTTTCATGTTTATCTTTTTAAAGAGAGTTGGTTGTTGCACTGAGTTGTGTCTTGTCTTGAAAGTAGGTAATGGAGGTTGCTATTTAATTTTAGTAGTAGCTTGCAATAGTTCTGAAGTATTGATGTGAGTAATGTTTGGACTTTTGGTGTCAAGAGCTCTTGCCTATTAGTGATAGGTGTCGTATTTTGGGCAATCCGTGTTTATTTTCAAAACCTACAAAACTAGTTGAGAACTCTAGCTACTAGATAAATCACTACTCTTCTGAGGGGTCGAATATTAGAGTACACTCACGTACCATGAGTTGAGGATGCGCAAGGATAACCAAACCCACATACACTCCTCCTCGGGGTACTTGTCTCTTTGTGAACCTCCTTATTAGATTGAGAGTTACCGATAATAAGTGCATGAGTTCTTCGGACTACTGTAAGTATTGAGAGTTGACACTTCCACCTTCCCATATTTTGCTAGCCTTTCCCGTGCCGTGCATTGCCTTCTTCTCACTCCGAGACTTGGTGTCCACCTTCGCCGGTACTTCCAAACCCTTGGCATGATACGCTCTGTCATCATAAGCCTCCCTTTATCTTTCCTCAAAACAGCCACCATACCTACCTATCAAGGCATTTCCATAGCCTTTCCGAGTTACATTGCCATGCAACATCCACCTCTTCATGACTTGATCTTCATGTCATACATGTTCCTGCTACACTGGCAGCGACATACCTTGCATACATCATGTTAGTTACATCTTCTTTATGATTTTGAGTACCTTGTAAAGTGTGAAATATCTCCTTTACCTTCTTGTAAAATAGAGTGTTGCCCTTAAGTGAGGAAAAGATCCCAAAGTGGACACAATAAAAAGATCCCAAAGAGGACAAATGGGAGTTAAATAGAAAGAGCCATTGAGGCCACCAAAAAAATAGAAAAAAATAGAAAAAAGAGAAAAAGAAATAAAAAGAGAAAAAGGGGAAACACTACTATCCTTTTGAGAGATCCACACTAGTACTCCCTTTATATCCTTGTACTCCATAGAGATGATCTTTATGCATATAGCTATGTGGGGACCTTCACACTATAGAACTTGTCTTGCATATTCCAAGGATGAACATCCTCAAACGAGCTCTAGGTCTTCATGAGCGAGAAAGTTAGATGCACCCCCACTAGTTCCATTGGAGAGCTTCTTAGCTCGTATGTGCATCCGTTGCATTGCACTCCCTACTCCTCACATCATATCTATCATTTGGCATCTCTTGCCTATGATTGTCCTCATTGATGTGAGCCTTTCTCATCCTTTTTGTCTTCCTCCTCCACCATATTTCTCTCTTTGCCATCCTAAGTGTCAACTCTCGTGCTTACGCTCATCCATTGCATGAGTGCTCAAAATATCAAAAAGGAGTGGATCAAATTGACTTGTACCTGGCTAGTGGTCTGGGGACGAGTCAAGATAAGATTTCAAAGAGGACCAAGTGTGAAACTTTAGTAGATTGAGTTCTCAACAAAAATACTTTTTCTCTCGTATTCCCTATCCCCTTTCTTGCACGCAAACACCATTTGGAGACATTCGAGTCATGGACAGCGAGAGCTCTTGCACCTTTTGTTCTTTTGTTACTTGTTTCAATGCTAATATAGACTCTTGCATGTTATGACTTGAATTGAATCTCTAACCTTGATTGCTTTACTTTTCAAAGTTCTTTTATGGTTGCTAGCATGTCACCACAGAAATTATGCTTGTTATCATTTACCTACTCGAGGACGAGCAGGAATTAAGCTTGGGGATGTTGATACGTCCAAAACGTATCTATAATTTCTGCTTGCTCCATGCATGTTTTGTGTGATATTGCTATGATCTAGATACACTTTCATACACTTTTGATCATATTTGGACTAACCTATTAACTCAGTGCACCCCAGTGCCAGTTCCTGTTTTATGCTGTTTTTCTATTTTAGTTTTCCCCCATATAAAAAGTGCCAGAAAAATTCAGGAAAATTCAGATAAAAAATCAGCGTGACGGAAGCTTCGAGAAGAGCCCGGGATGGCCAGAGGGGAGCCAGGGGGCCCAGGCGGCCACCCGGCACGGCCCCACCCCTGGCCGCGCCAGGGGGGCGCCTGGGGCCCCTGGTCCACCTCTGGCTGCCCCCCTTCGCCTATTTAATCTAAGTCACGGGAAAATTCCATAAGAGGAACCCTATTCCGCGAACTCGCCTTTGTTCCGCCGCCGCCGCGCTTCCAAGATCGGGAGCACCAGAAGACCTCTTCCCGGCACCCTGCCGGAGGGAGGATTGACCTCCGAGAGTCTCCTCTCCACCATGGATTCTCCCCGGATGTCTCGTGAGTAGTTTTCCTTGGACCATGGGTCCGTGATCAGTAGCTATGTGATGTTCTCCTCCCCTCTTTGATCTTCATTGTTTAGACCTCGTGAGCTGCCCTACATGATCGAGGCACCTTTGTAATATATTTGTTGTTGGTATGCTGAGTTTGGAGGGATCTGATGGATTATGAGATTATGTTCAGATTGTGATAGAGTAATATATTTGGTTTTTATCTCTTATATTTTTGTTCCTAAGTAATTCTTGCATGTTCTCCGTTGCTGTTTATTGCTTTGGCCAAGTAGTAGGTAGTGACTCCAAGAGGGAGCGTTGTGCTAGATTGTGGGTTCATGCCCCCCAATGACACGCTTGAGTGACAGAAACATGAGTCTAGGGGATGTGTTGTTGCCACAAGGGGGAAAACAACGGTGCTTGTAACCGCAGTTACAAGGATTGTTTACTTTACGCAAAGTTCTTTTTAATACAGTTGTCTGTTGCTTTGGGTTTACACTTTCGGTGGGGCTCGCAACTTAATACCAGCGAGATGTTCTGGATAGATATCTCAAGGTGGATGATTAGTAGTAGATGCAGATGGATTTCGGTCTACTTATTTTGGCGTACTGCCCGTGCTTTTGAACCTCTTCCTTTCTTTTGTAGCATAGTTAGCATTGCGGTGCGTTCATAATCCTGTCAATTGCCCTTCTGTAATTTGTTTACCTCGCATAGCAGTTTTATCGTCTTTTGGGAGAGAGACATCACTAGTGAACATCACGTATCCCGGTCCATATCCTCATTACTGTTTCCAAGCTATATTTACTTTTCTGCATTTACTTTCAAGTTGCTATCATTATCCCTTGCGTTTTATCATTTGTGAACAACAAGACCGGAGAGATTGACAACCTCTCTGAACTTCGTTGGGAACAAAGTTATCTGTGTCTGTGTGCAGGTCCGCGTCAGTTGCGCCGCTGATACCTACTTATCATCTCTGGAGTCCTACTGGAGAAAAACCTTGGTATCTTCACCGAGGGAAAACTGCTGCTTTACTGCATCACGCCTTCCACTTGGGGCTCCCAACGAAGGGCGAGAAGCCAATAAGCAAGAGTATTTCTGGCGCCGTTGCCGGGGACTCCGAGTTGCATACTACCCTTTACCTTTGTTTTTTTTAGTCTTGTTAGTTTATCTTTCAGTTTTTATCTCAGTTTCCTTTATGAAAAACCACAAAAATAGTTGCTACCTTTTGCCTTTGTCTTGCTTTGCCTATTTATGCTATCCTCACCATGGGTGATGAACCACCCAAATATGGTAGGATGGACATGTTTCACTTGGATCCTCTTCGATCAATTTGTGCTCGCGCTAAAAACCCAACCGACTTGGTTGAGGGAAAATCATTGGATGAGCATGCTCATTATACGCGGCACCGCCTATCTCAGAAAGGGAAACACTTATGGGATCAAATACATGTTTCTTATTGCCATGCTAAACTTTTGTGCCACATTTATGATTTTACTTGTTGTTCTAATATAGATCATAAACACCTCCCTTTCCAATGTGAGTTTAATGAAAATGAGATCTTATCTTCTTATGCTAAAGGTGTTTATCATTACTTTGATGTTGAAAAGATTGAAGAGTTTGTTGCTTTTAAAGGTGCCTATGAGATTGCTTCTTTGATTGAAAAATATCACGATACTATTTTCGAGTCTGGAAACTTTGCAGTTCTTGCTTATTGCTTCGAGAATTATACTTCCAATTCTTACATTGAGGATTTTAAAAATAAAATGTTTGCTTCCCAAGAAGAGGCCAATTATTGCTTTGAGGAGGAATCTCATGATTCCGAGGACTCACTTGAAATATCTCTTTCTGAAAATTTTGATACTTGCTTTGTTGATGGCCAAGATGCCACTATGGATGATGCTGACAAAAATGAACTCTCTATAGTTCCTTATGTTAAGCATGAAATTGTTGCTATTGCACCCACACTTGATTGTCCTATTATCCTTTTGAAATCTCCAACTCCGTAGAATTTTCCTCTTATCAAATCTCAATATGTTGGGTTGCATTTATCTTATGATCCTAAAAACCGTGTTGAAAATAATACACGTGTGCTCGTAGGTCATGAACAATATGATTTATGTGGTATTTATATTCTTGATGTTGTTCATGATACTACTGAAAATTATTTTGAGAGAGGAAAGTTTGGTTGTAGAAACTTCCATATTACTAAAACCACTCTCTTTATGTTGAAAGTTTTGAAGATGTTCTTGTTCCACCTTCCTATGTTGGTTTCTTTGTGCTTCTTTGATTTATTTTATTACAAGATGCCTATGCATAGGAAGTGGGTTCTGCTTAAATGTGTTTCATATTTGCTTCTTGATGCTCTCTTTTGCTTCAAATCCTTATTCTTATGAGAGCACCTTTTAAAATCTTTATGCCTAGCTTAAAGGCATAAAAGAAAGCGCTTTCGGGAGGCAGCCCGCAACGAATTTAGGTTTTTATTTTTGCTTTTGTTGTGTCTTGATGATTTTTACTACTGTATCAACATCATTGTATCTTTATTTTTCAGCTTTGTGCCAAGTTATAGCCTCTTACGGCAAGGGAAGTAAAAGTTGTGACATGCTATCCAGAAAACAGATTCTGTCCTCGTGACCAGAAAAATTCCAGAAAAATCCCAGTTCATCTTTTTGAGCTGAATTTTTTACACAGTATGATCTATACAATTACGAAACCTCCGTATGTTCTGAGTTTTTTATTTGAGTTTCAGAAGTGTCCCTAAAAAATTCTTTACTATCTGTTGTTCTGTTTTTCACAGATTCTGCCACGTTTTGTCTCTCCTTACTTTTGCAAACCTTAAGCTTGCTTTTTCTTTGCAAAAACTTTTTGGCACTCTTGAGAAACAGTAGCTCTTCAAGAATATCTTTATATCTAGTGGGTAAAAAATTATTTATTAAGGGTACTAACCTCTCTAATCAGCTTATGACGAGTTATGTATGAAGGGAGTTTTCAAGTGTGCGATAGAAGATGATGAAAGAAGATCCAGGAGTGTCAAGCGCTCAAGCTTGGGGATGCCCCCATGCATCCCCAATAAATATTCAAGGAGACTCAAGCGTCTAAGATTGGGGATGCCCCCGTGCACCCCCTTCTCCATCAACAAATCATCAGTTTGTCCTTCGTCTCACTATATTTTTATCACTTCATGCGTTATGTGCTATGCTTGAAGCGTCTCGCTCTTAGGTTTTGTTTTTAGTTTTATTTAGCTTTGCTTGCTGTTCATAACAAGTTAGATCCCGTCTTACTTTGTGTGGGAGAGAAACACGCTCCACTTTCAAAATCTAGAACACATCATAGGATTCTTCATGCCTATCTTTTTGCTGTTGTGTGTTCTTTATCTTTTCATAGTTGCTGCCTTGTTTAGTTTTAGTCTTAGTTTGTCTTTATCAAGAGCTTTGGATTTTGTTTAGTTTGTTGCTGGAACTCTTTTTAGTTTTCATGTTTATCTTTTTAAAGAGAGTTGGTTGTTGCACTGAGTTGTGTCTTGTCTTGAAAGTAGGTAATGGAGGTTGCTATTTAATTTTAGTAGTAGCTTGCAATAGTTCTGAAGTATTGATGTGAGTAATGTTTGGACTTTTGGTGTCAAGAGCTCTTGCCTATTAGTGATAGGTGTCGTATTTTGGGCAATCCGTGTTTATTTTCAAAACCTACAAAACTAGTTGAGAACTCTAGCTACTAGATAAATCACTACTCTTCTGAGGGGTCGAATATTAGAGTACACTCACGTACCATGAGTTGAGGATGCGCAAGGATAACCAAACCCACATACACTCCTCCTCGGGGTACTTGTCTCTTTGTGAACCTCCTTATTAGATTGAGAGTTACCGATAATAAGTGCATGAGTTCTTCGGACTACTGTAAGTATTGAGAGTTGACACTTCCACCTTCCCATATTTTGCTAGCCTTTCCCGTGCCGTGCATTGCCTTCTTCTCACTCCGAGACTTGGTGTCCACCTTCGCCGGTACTTCCAAACCCTTGGCATGATACGCTCTGTCATCATAAGCCTCCCTTTATCTTTCCTCAAAACAGCCACCATACCTACCTATCAAGGCATTTCCATAGCCTTTCCGAGTTACATTGCCATGCAACATCCACCTCTTCATGACTTGATCTTCATGTCATACATGTTCCTGCTACATTGGCAGCGACATACCTTGCATACATCATGTTAGTTACATCTTCTTTATGATTTTGAGTACCTTGTAAAGTGTGAAATATCTCCTTTACCTTCTTGTAAAATAGAGTGTTGCCCTTAAGTGAGGAAAAGATCCCAAAGTGGACACAATAAAAAGATCCCAAAGAGGACAAATGGGAGTTAAATAGAAAGAGCCATTGAGGCCACCAAAAAAATAGAAAAAAATAGAAAAAAGAGAAAAAGAAATAAAAAGAGAAAAAGGGGAAACACTACTATCCTTTTGAGAGATCCACACTAGTACTCCCTTTATATCCTTGTACTCCATAGAGATGATCTTTATGCATATAGCTATGTGGGGACCTTCACACTATAGAACTTGTCTTGCATATTCCAAGGATGAACATCCTCAAACGAGCTCTAGGTCTTCATGAGCGAGAAAGTTAGATGCACCCCCACTAGTTCCATTGGAGAGCTTCTTAGCTCGTATGTGCATCCGTTGCATTGCACTCCCTACTCCTCACATCATATCTATCATTTGGCATCTCTTGCCTATGATTGTCCTCATTGATGTGAGCCTTTCTCATCCTTTTTGTCTTCCTCCTCCACCATATTTCTCTCTTTGCCATCCTAAGTGTCAACTCTCGTGCTTACGCTCATCCATTGCATGAGTGCTCAAAATATCAAAAAGGAGTGGATCAAATTGACTTGTACCTGGCTAGTGGTCTGGGGACGAGTCAAGATAAGATTTCAAAGAGGACCAAGTGTGAAACTTTAGTAGATTGAGTTCTCAACAAAAATACTTTTTCTCTCGTATTCCCTATCCCCTTTCTTGCACGCAAACACCATTTGGAGACATTCGAGTCATGGACAGCGAGAGCTCTTGCACCTTTTGTTCTTTTGTTACTTGTTTCAATGCTAATATAGACTCTTGCATGTTATGACTTGAATTGAATCTCTAACCTTGATTGCTTTACTTTTCAAAGTTCTTTTATGGTTGCTAGCATGTCACCACAGAAATTATGCTTGTTATCATTTACCTACTCGAGGACGAGCAGGAATTAAGCTTGGGGATGTTGATACGTCCAAAACGTATCTATAATTTCTGCTTGCTCCATGCATGTTTTGTGTGATATTGCTATGATCTAGATACACTTTCATACACTTTTGATCATATTTGGACTAACCTATTAACTCAGTGCACCCCAGTGCCAGTTCCTGTTTTATGCTGTTTTTCTATTTCAGTTTTCCCCCATATAAAAAGTGCCAGAAAAATTCAGGAAAATTCAGATAAAAAATCAGCGTGACGGAAGCTTCGAGAAGAGCCCGGGAGGGGCCAGAGGGGAGCCAGGGGGCCCAGGCGGCCACCCGGCACGGCCCCACCCCTGGCCGCGCCAGGGGGGCGCCTGGGGCCCCTGGTCCACCTCTGGCTGCCCCCCTTCGCCTATTTAATCTACGTCACGGGAAAATTCCATAAGAGGAACCCTATTCCGCGAACTCGCCTTTGTTCCGCCGCCGCCGCGCTTCCAAGATCGGGAGCACCAGAAGACCTCTTCCCGGCACCCTGCCGGAGGGAGGATTGACCTCCGAGAGTCTCCTCTCCACCATGGATTCTCCCCGGATGTCTCGTGAGTAGTTTTCCTTGGACCATGGGTCCGTGATCAGTAGCTATGTGATGTTCTCCTCCCCTCTTTGATCTTCATTGTTTAGACCTCGTGAGCTGCCCTACATGATCGAGGCACCTTTGTAATATATTTGTTGTTGGTATGCTGAGTTTGGAGGGATCTGATGGATTATGAGATTATGTTCAGATTGTGATAGAGTAATATATTTGGTTTTTATCTCTTATATTTTTGTTCCTAAGTAATTCTTGCATGTTCTCCGTTGCTGTTTATTGCTTTGGCCAAGTAGTAGGTAGTGACTCCAAGAGGGAGCGTTGTGCTAGATTGTGGGTTCATGCCCCCCAATGACACGCTTGAGTGACAGAAACATGAGTCTAGGGGATGTGTTGTTGCCACAAGGGGGAAAACAACGGTGCTTGTAACCGCGGTTACAAGGATTGTTTACTTTACGCAAAGTTCTTTTTAATGCAGTTGTCTGTTGCTTTGGGTTTACACTTTGGGTGGGGCTCGCAACTTAATACCAGCGAGATGTTCTGGATAGATATCTCAAGGTGGATGATTAGTAGTAGATGCAGATGGATTTCGGTCTACTTATTTTGGCGTACTGCCCGTGCTTTTGAACCTCTTCCTTTCTTTTGTAGCATAGTTAGCATTGCGGTGCGTTCATAATCCTGTCAATTGCCCTTCTGTAATTTGTTTATCTCGCATAGCAGTTTTATCGTCTTTTGGGAGAGAGACATCACTAGTGAACATCACGTATCCCGGTCCATATCCTCATTACTGTTTCCAAGCTATATTTAATTTTCTGCATTTACTTTCAAGTTGTTATCATTATCCCTTGCGTTTTATCATTTTTGAACAACAAGACCGGAGAGATTGACAACCTCTCTGAACTTCGTTGGGAACAAAGTTATCTGTGTATGTGTGCAGGTCCGCGTCAGTTGCGCCGCTGACACCTACTTATCATCTCAGGAGTCCTACTGGAGACAAACCTTGGTATATTCACAGAGGGAAAACTGCTGCTTTACTGCATCACGCCTTCCACTTGGGGCTCACCAACGAAGGGCGAGAAGCCAATAAGCACCCAGCTGTAATTTGTTCACCCAATATAGTTTTTATCGTCTTTTGGGACAGGGACATCACTAGTGAGCTCCATGATGCCCCGGTCCGTATCACCACCATATATGTACACTGTTGTTATTTACCGTTTTTCTTTCTTTCCAGTTACACCTTTTTATTAACTCTTGCGTTTTAACCTTTATAAACAACAAGGCCAGAGGGATTGACAACCCCTCTGACTCGTTGGGAGAAAAGTTAGTTGTGTCTTCTGTGCAGGTCCAGCTCAACTCACACATCAGAATAATCTCTGGCACCGTTGCCACCTTCTTGTAGTCTCTGGAATCCTACGGGAGACATAAACCTTGGTATCTTCACCGAGGAAAATTTTCTACTATATGCAGCATAACCTTCCACTTGGGGTAACCAACAAGGAGGTGTTATCTACTCCCATCAACACGCACTACACACGATATTTCTCAAAAGAAATGTTTGTTAGTCCGAGGATGTGATCACCCTTTAGGAGATCTTTTAGTTTTCTCATGCCAACATGGGCTAGCCACCCCTTTTAGTTTGGCCATTAGACAAGTTTCCCTCCAACTTTCCAAAAAAGCCACTTCGAGGGTATCTCTCCGAAAGACTTTCACACTTGTTAGACCAAATAGTGTATCACAACTAACAGAAGCCAACTGCAAACGAAAAGAAAATTGTATTGAAGGGATTGGACAAGCATGACATTTTCAAGTGACATGTTGTTAGTGACCTTGCCCAATCCAAGTACCTTTTGGAACCACCAGCAAAGACATTGATCATGTATGGTTTCATAGCATCCATGAAGTCCATGATCAAATAGCTTTCCCCAGTCATATGATTGGTACATCCAATAATGATCACCCATTTGACTCCAGTGGAGAAAGCACCCTACACAGTATTTAGTTAGAGATTCCCATTATGCAATGGGAACTCTAAGATTAGTAACAAGGGTCTTTGGAACCCAAATGGAATAATATCTAAAAGCATGCGGAGTCCCATCAACTTTGCATAAACATATCCCTCCTTTGCCTTACGAGCGCATAGGATGGAGGCGTATTCTTCTTCTTATTATTGGGAGTAGGCTTTCCCTAGTGGACTTCCTACTCTCAATAACCTCATCAACTTTCTATTTCCCTTTGTGATTGATTCCGTCATGCACAAATTGACCTTTTTGAGGAGTTGAGCCCTTGCTAGGAGTGAAATCCTTCTAGTGTCTTTCTTGTACTTGGGTCAAACCCAAGTCCTTCATTAGAAATTGTCTCCTTGTGGTG
Source organism: Bromus sterilis (assembly GCA_950022295.1). Taxonomy (NCBI): domain Eukaryota; kingdom Viridiplantae; phylum Streptophyta; class Magnoliopsida; order Poales; family Poaceae; genus Bromus; species Bromus sterilis. Next base: position 13,336,505 of record OX465600.1, on the reverse strand, counting down.
GCTCAACACCTCATTTGGGTTCTTTTCACCTTGGGCACATGTGATGAGCCCCTTCTTTAGTTGGGCGTGTAGGGAATTGTTCTCCTCAATAAGAGATGCTTTATCACAAGTAGAGTTAGTAGCACAAGCAACCATAATTATTTATATACGTTGGAGGATTTATATTAGTGAGCGTTTTTACGTGAGACAACTTAAGGGCCTCATGACTCTTCTTTTTTCTTAGTGAGCGGCGAGGTCATCCTCTTTTTTCTTGACAAGCAATGTGAGTAGCTAAAGGTCCTTCGAAAGACAAGCATTTGATATATCAACCTTTGATCTTGTCATTAGTTAGTACCTTACACATTTGTTAGCCTTTTTCAAGGAAAAAACATTCTTCTCATTAACATAATTTTTTCTTTGAACGGTTTTGCACAAATTGTCATCTCGTGCCTCCTCAAAGTCTACCTTCCACTCAAGGAGAACATAATTCTCCTTTTCCTTGGCAACGAGGTTCCTTAATGATTGCGGAGTGGTTACTCACCACATCCATAAGTGTTTGAAACATTTTGAGCTTCTTTCTTTTGAGAGTGATCATGTATTTTTTCACCTTTTCAAACAACTCATCATTAAATGCATCATTGTCATTATCTTCTTCCTCACCATGAAACTTATCACTAGGACCACTGGAAAAAATTGGCATGAGTCACTAATAGATGTTACGTTGATCTTATCCGAGTAGAGAGGTGCATCGTCAAACAACTAGACCATAAGGCACTTGTGTGCATTTCCGGTGTAGTCATTCATGTAGCTGTAGTTGAAAACCTTACCATCTTTCTTGAGAAGCTTCGACATCTTTTGTGTGTATTGATCCACTCCAGAAACACCACCTACATCCTCGGGATCCGAGTCCTCTTGAGCAACCATGGCTTGCCCGACTCTTCTGTTGGGTTTCGTATTGAGAGTATTGGGTAACTTCTTGACACCCTCTTTCATTGGAAATCTTGGCTTGTCTTCTCTTTTATCATATGGGTATGTTTTCGAGAAGTGCCCCGTCTCTTCACAGTTGTAAAAAGTTCTCAGTTTCTTCTTTTGAAATCTCCCTTTGAAGCCACCCTTGTTGAATCCCTTGAAAAATCTTGTCATGTCATCATAGGATGGACTTTCATGGGAAGTTACTAATGGCGCACTGTGGGTGTGGTGCGCCCCTACTAATTTTTTTGGGGTGGGACCAGCCCTCCCAAGCTCACAATTACTATTTTTGACTAGTAATGACGCACAACACCTACGGTGCGCCACTAGTAACAAAAAACAATTCCCCAATATTTCTTTTCAAAGCTAGTAATGGCGCACTATACCCATGGTCCGCCACTAGCTAGTAACAAAAAAATCATATTTTTCCCAAAACTACTAAGTGCACACTATACCCATGGTACGCCACTAGTAACAACAAAAATTAAAATATTTTTTGTTTTGGAAAAATATTCAAAAAATCACCCAAAAATGAGTTTTTAATTCTTTTTTCAAAGTTTTTCTGCAACTATTTGAATCTTCCCCAATTTTTTTGAGATTTTAAACATTTCTGGAGTTTTTATTTCTTTTAAAAAAATTTCCAAAATTTAATTTTTTTAAAATTTTTAACATTAAATTTTGGACATCAACAATGATTAATAGAATTAATATGATACATATATCAACAAGTGGTTGTTTATTTCTCGGTAGGCACTCGAATAGAACTTAGAAGTTAAGCGTGCTAGGGCTGAAGTAGTGTGAGGATGAGTGATCAAACGGGAAGTTTGACCACGAGTGTAATTTGACCTGATATTAAGCATACTTAGAGTTAAAAATGTCCCTTGTGAGATTAAGCAAAGAAATGAAAACAAAATAAAAAATAGTTTTTTAATAAATAAATTTTGTTACTAGTGACGCACATGAAGTGTTAGTAATGGTGCACGAGGTGGCGCGCCACTAGTATTTAGATTCTTAATGGCGCACCATTACTATTTATTACTAGTGGCACACCTATAGTGCGCCATTAATAGCAAAAATAGGTGTGCCACTAATAGCCTATTTTTTAGTAGTGCATGTCTCACAAGGAGACCATCAAGATCCTGGAGGAAGATGCCACCAAGCTAATGGAGAAGCGAGACGAGCTCGTCAAGGACAAGGCCAACCTTATTCAGGTCAAGGATGTGAACCATCTTGAGTCCGTTGTAGTGTTTCGAGCCGCTCACACCCACGCCTGTCTAGATGTGAGCCAAGCTAAATCTCAATGTCACTGTGGGAACCAACCCACTCCCGTCGCTAGCATCCTGCGCTCCCATCGCCAGCTGCCGCTACCACGCCCCACAACCACATCGCGCCAGCGCTCGACTTCATTATCTCGTGCCCTCCAACCTTGAGCGGCATGAGAAGAGACGCCCTCACCGATGTAGGCATGGCCGCACTCTGAGGCGGCAACAAGTTCATAAGGGCTGGAGTGATCGCTAGGGTTTTCCCCATGATGCTCTCAGGAGTTTCATGGGTGGGGGAGGGAGTTTAAAATTCAGATTATACCCCAAGTGTTTTCTACGCATTTGACATATGATGATGACTTCTGTGTGGCAGTTGGATAGGGAAGATGGCGCGGGGTACGAGTATATCCTAGGGACTTCTCAAATCGACCCACATTTATTTGATCATTGTTTACAAAAACACTAGCACGACCGGCCTCCCTAAACCGTCCATGTATATTCAGATAGTCTGGACGGTCTCTTGGGTTTGGTGCGGTTTGTATGTGTCCACCCCGTCACAGCACAGTTACACAAAGTCATCTCCCCTTGCTCCTCGACTTGCCCTCTTCCTCCCTCCTCTTTAGTCCTCATTTGCGCCCTCCTTGTCCTTCCCCATCCTAAGAACCGTTCTCTAACCCGCCCCCATCGTACTATCGCACCTAGATGTCGTTGCCATGCGCCGACCGCTATACTGGTAAGTCCTCATTCGTTCAAACATCATCATCATGCACTACACTAGAGAGTCGAACCACTAACCCCTCATTAATGACTAACTCGTGGTTAAGTGTCCTAGATTAGGATCATCACCGATGGGCTAGTTGACATTCCTTGGTGATGAGCTTTCACGGGCTATCCAAGCACGTCATCACTAACGAACTATCTGGTTGGTCTGTGATAAGTGCTTGTGATATGGGTATATCTGGCTATGACCCGTTAGTGACATGGGTACATCACTGACGGGGTTTTGCAAGCCGAGCAATGTTGACTATTTTCATTATTGCTATATCGCTTCAAAATAAGGGCAATCCCAAACCCCTACGTGCTCCTCTCACTTGAAAATGGCTCACTGGTCGATGTATCAACCGATTAACCTCTTGTAAAAGCGTGTAACCAACATTTTCCTTAGATATTGATTGTGCATCATGTTGATCTCGTGAGCTATATAATTTAATTCGAAATGAGGATTTAATCCACCCTGAACATATTTCATTAAAGTCCTAAAGCCTTAACATTGTTTGCTAAATGTCCAAAATGCCTTTCTCAAACCTTAAACAATTTGACTAGAGCCTCATAATTTTGTATGGTCCCCCTCCTATAAAATTTAGGAATTAAAGGAATTGTGTTGGATTTCTGGATAAAACCTAAACATTAATTCAATTGTGTATATTTTTTAAAATAAATGTAAATGTATACCGAATATTTAGGGGATTTTTGTCTGACTTGGAATTGATCCTATGAAGCTACACAAATGTGTTCATTATTTTTTGAATTAATTGAGCGCTTAAACCCATTTTAATCCGGCCCCCAAATAGTCTAACTATTAGATGGTACGAGCGGGCGTAATCATACGACGCATCATATTCTCTTCTGAAATAATAGGTGTGCCTTTGTTTTTTTTCACATGCTCATCTTTTTCTATGGAAGGCTCTTATGATGTTCAATTAGCATATTTTACACCCAAAATAGATGTTTCCAATCAATGCTTGAAATTTCATGTCTGATTGGAATCTAGAGAAATGGCGCAAGACTGACACGCAAAATCAGTACAATACGAAAAATCCTACGTCTGAGATGAAAAAAGACAAGGCAAGAAGTGAAGCAAAATGCACTCATCAAGCAATCGAAAGTCAACTACGAAACAGAAGAAGATTGCAGCAGGCAACACATCTCGTGGTGCCGGCAAGCTCGTCCATAGCGGTCCGTCCAAAAGGCTTTGGAATATTTAGTAAGACTACAAAATGGTATTAAAAAGCTTATGAAAATGATACAAGGACAAAGAACGAAGTATTTTTTGTGGTGAAGGTTGTGATACGGAAGGAATAATATATATTCTACTTGTGAGGATGATTTTGTGTGTGGCGTGTGTCTATTTGGTAATGCTTGTGATGTGTTGGGTGACACGGGAGGTGACATATTCTATTTGCCAGGATGATATTTCTCCCTAGAGTCTGTTGAGAATGTTGGTGATTGCTGCTTCTGCTAGGCCTTTTTCCGGGTTTGTATGGATGAAGTTGGCGGTGCAAGATGAACTAGGTTATGACCAAGAAACTATAACTTGAGGTCAGGAGATTCTGCTTGTTTTTTTTACCAAGTAACACTTTATTATTGTTGTTGTTGTTGTTGTTGTTGTTGACTTGGTCCAAAGAATCTTCAATTGTATTCTCCATGTATAAACAACATGAACCCATGCATGCTTGTAATGTAATGTGTGTCACAAAGGATAGTAAGATTTATTAATATACCTGTGTGTTATGAATTAGCTAGTCAATTACTCATGGACCGGAGGAAGTAATTGATAGTGCTCCTACAAAAAAAAAGGTAGCGAGTGTGGAGGTTATTGGATGACATTGTGGTATTCTGTACTGTATTCTTGTAGTTTGCATGTAGTAGCTGATATGTGTTTTGACCATGCATGTGGAACTTTCAAAAAAAAAAAACCATGCATGTGGAGTAGATACAATGCTGCAACATACCGGAGGGAATATATGAATGGATGGGATGGTTGAGAAAGGATGGAGATATTCTTCCCGCACAAACAATGAGGAGATGGCTAGCTAGAGGAAAGAAAAGATGCATGCAGGGCTGGTGTGGTAGTAGTACTAGCTAGATGGCTAGGAGTACATGGCTGGATGGATGATGGATGTGAAGGGGGCCGGGAGGAACAAGCTGGGAAAGGTAAGGGGGGTTGCGTGTCGACCATGCGTGCAACTCACTAATTACAGCAATGGAAAACAAGGTGGTTTATACTCCATTTGGGCATCATATCAAAGCTGTCAGGCGGTCGTTTTCATCAACAGTGTTTACGTGTCCATCATCGCCAGATTCATTTGGTTAGTTTGTTAATCCCCACTTGATGTGATTCGTGTTTTAGATAGTGGACAGGACAGGCTTAGCATGTGCCCTGAATGCTGCATCCTGAGCTAGGTGGGGTACCCCACGATCCATATCCACCTTGGGCACATACTTACTATATATTCATTCATTCATTTGGCTGAAAGAAAAGGAAAGAAAGATACTAGTGTGGATGACAACATGTGTCACCATCGACAGATCCCAACATATATACTCCTCTTCCACTAGATATCATGCATGCATGTAGATGTAGTCCGGCCATACAAATGCAACCCAAGCCAAGCCAAAGCCAGCACATGTATTGCATAGGAACATACTGTCGTTGACGACATTAACGGTGGGAAAAGGTGAGTATCTGCGTAAATGTGTGGTTGTGCAGTGCAGTGGGGTCATACCATACTGCATAGATGCAACATAGGATTCCACATCTTTGCTATAGCTAGGACAAGTGGACAACACACATAGAAAGCAAGCAAGCAGGCCGTCTTCCATGGTATGGTAGTAGGTGGCAGAAATGAAAACCGAATCCACGCGACCATGGTAGTATATCTCTGCCGTGACTGCACCCTCCAGAAATCCATCTTATCATGCATGCACTTGTCATTCAATCCATCTTCTTTTCACCTCGCCCAAGCAAGGCCTTGTGGTTGAAGGAAATGCCGTTAATTTGTTGCGCACGTAGGTAGCTCAATTGATTCATTCATCTCCTCCCTCAATATAATTAAGGAGACTACAGTAGTTGATTACTACTTACTTACCTAGTTTTGCAAGAAATCTACTAGGTTACACAGTACATACGTAGTTAATACAGGTTTGCTAATTCTCCTCTAGATGAGAATCAGCAAAAATGACTAGTGGCTAGTTAATAATGAGAGCTCCAATGCTGCTAGTCAAGTCGCCTAGTAGCTAGCTAGCTAGCTTGGAGAATCAGTCCCTTGTGAGTGGAATGGAGCTGCTGCTGCTGCCACAGTCGACGTCCGCCGCCGTGCCGATCATGGTGGAGGGGCCGAGCGGCACCTCTGTTGATTCTGCTGCTTCTGCTGGAGGCGACTACCAGTGCTCCTGTTGCTCCGGCAGTCGGGGACGGCCAACTGCGCCGCCTTCGCCTGACGATCCTGCATGCCAACAATGCACAAAAATACTCAATCATGTAATGCTTCCTGATGATCCAGCGAGTAATCAAAGTATCAAACTAATCACTGGATGGCAACGAGAGATCTCGAGAGGTTAGAATGATGGATACGTACGTTGATGAAGTCCTGCTCGCGCTGTTTGAGCATCTTGTTATCCCTGCGCAGCTGCGCCAGCTCCAGCTCCAGCTCGTTGGTGTAGACCTGCTTCCTCGCCCGCGACCGCGCCGCCGACTCCCGGTTCTTGATCATCCGGCGCTGCCGCCGGTCACCGCCCGTCACGGCCGGCTGCTGCAGGGCGGCAGCCGATCTCCTGCCACTGTTATTGTTGCCTCCGGGGAGAGAGAAGCCGAAGTGGCCAGGGTCGTCCCCGGAGCTGGTGCCGGAGTTGGCGCTGCCGAGGTAGGTGAACTCGAGGCTGAGCGCCGCGTGAGGAGGCGGCGGGGGCGGCGGCGTGCGGGGAGGCTGCGGCACCGAGCTGGCGCCGGCGCCGGCGAGGTAGTCCTGCAGGTACATGGCGCCGCCGCGGTAGGGGTGAGCGGCCGGCGAGTGTAGGGACACCGGGGTGGAGCACAGCGACATGTCCTTCCACAGCTCGTCCATGGATGATGGATGATCCTACTGCCGCTACCTAGTCTGGTACTATGGAATAGTGGATCCTCCTTGGGCTGGGTGGATGCAAATGGAGGCAAGTCAAATGTAGTAGCCGCTAGCAATAGCAATAGGATAGCTCTGGTCGATAGATAGACGTTGCTCTCTCTCTTTATAGCAAGGCGCCTCCTCCATCCATCCATCCATGGCTCCATGCCATGGTGCACACGTACGTACGATTATTGCAACTTTAATTTTATGTGACTTTTTGTTTATGCAAACGCAAGGAAAGGAGAGAATAATTTTAGCATGACTTTATTTAGGGAGGAATCGGGCCTACTTGGTACTCCTAGTGCACTGTTCCTCAACAGCGAGCTAGCCAGCGTATCCCGCGCTGACTGCAGTCCTTCCTCTACCCACAGTCTATTGCAGTGGCCGGCTATACATACATAAATCCTACACTTGTACTAGTATCCACTAGAGTACTACAGTTGAGTGGTCACCATTTCCTAGACTTTTAAACTCAACAAACATAGCTAACATATGTTGGACCATCAAAATTTGTGTCACACTCACACTATACCACAAATAAGAGATTTTCCACAACTTTTGAAGTCATAATGGAAGTTTGTTTCCAGCAATTTTTTGTTGCCATGGACCTATCCATGCTTACTATGTTGACCAGACACAAACTAAGCTTTGTATGTATGTGTCATTTTGCTCACTCCTAATAGTTGTGAAGATGTTGGGGAAACAAAGTCATGCCGGTAAATGCTATAATACGAAAACCATCAATAACCGGTGCTTGTGGTTTGTGTGCATCGCAATGATGCGAAGGCTAGAGTTTAACCTTCTTTTCTAAAAACAATCCTTCTTTTTCTAAAAACAATCAATAGCCGGTGCAAAAATGAAGAAGGAATTTCAGCTTTCACCCTCTAGTTTGGTATTTTTTTCCCGACGGTAATTACCCTGTTAATTATCTTTTCATCTGGATTATCCCATTTAACAATAGTTCTACTAGTATTTACCCCTTTAAAGTATTTTAGGTTGCGGATAGCTCCTCTAGTCATTTTGTTGCCCAACAAAGCATCGATGCCGTTATACCTAGAAATGTAGCACCTGAAAACAAATATGGTGAAGAAAAATGAGGTTGAACGAAAGCAATGAACAAGTATATGCATGGCGTGAAAAAGGATCTCATCAAGGCGAATAGATTTGTAAGTACACCTGATGACGGTGAGAAAAATTGGCGGGGATGGCAATAGGATGGAAATTATGACATGGCATGCCACATGTACATGATGGCTGGGACCCACAAGATAGATCGATATATGCGGTAAGAATCGACAAATGTTTTCACCGGATGGAGTAATCCAGGTGAAAATGTTAAATATGGTAATTTATTGAAAAAATGTCAAACTATGGCGTAAACAAGAATTAGAATTCACTAAAAAAGTATTCATGTGCAAGGTTTAGTGACAATAGAATTTGGATCCTAATATTTTTTAAGAAAACAGATATGCCCAAAATATGTATGAAATTGATATTTTGTACTTGTTTATGTGAAAATTCACTCTATTTTTAACGGATTGTAACTTTCTTTATACTTCGTTTGTAGTACTTAATTAGAACTTAGTTAGAATTAAATATTAACACATATTTAGATATACAGTGGAATAATAAAACTTTTTTTGCGTATTCAATAAAGAAAGATGTGATGTGGCTTTAATAGTGATCACTAGTATGATAGTTAGACATCTAAAGTCCCCTTCTGCTCCCAAGCCCATATGAGCTCAGGATGAAAAATAAGGACTAGGAAAAAACATTTGTGGCAACCTTTGACAATTTTTTTGAGTGATTGCAAAATTTTATCATGGAATGACATTCGTAGAATAATTCTTGTAAAAAAATCAGCACTCCGAAATGCTTTTAAAAGAAGTATTATTGGAGCCTCAATTTCTTTTGCCATGACTTCACGAATGTCAGTTCATGAAAAAAAAATCAAGCAGTGTTTTATTGTTTTACAAAGAAGTCAATATTTGCATAAAAACTTTCAAGACTCTTTTTTGTTTTATACTTATTCTTTCTTTCACTATTCATCAAAGAGCACTTGAGCTTGTAAGCAGACAATCCATGTCCGTTTAGACATGCCAATCTGTTTTTTGAGAGCACCACAGTGGCCTCCAAATTTCAACTCAGACCACTGGTTTACATTGCAATGACCAAGAAGATATGACATTCTAAGGAAAAAAAAACTCGGCAAACTAATGAACATTATTAATTTTCAAGTTTACATTGGTAGTCAATTGATTTTTATACCACTCAACAAAGTAAGATAGGAGCTAGAATGAGTGAATGCGTGCATGCATGGTGCATATATAGCTAGACACGCGCACAGTGGTGGCCGGTGTGCATCTCATGCACTATTTCAGCCGTGCACCTAAATGTAGCAAATTCGAGGTAGCAAATAATCAATCAGAGAGCGAGCCGTATCCGTGTCCCCCGGAAATGGAAAGAGAAAACAGATTGCAGTGCAAGTGGAGCGGAGGGGAGGCCCTAGAAATGATGTGTGCGTGCATCTGCCCTTTTTCTGTCTGGACCATATATGGAGAAGCAGCATATTTCGCTCCATGCAGTTCAGTGCAGAGCTTGCTTGAGCTGGTGCTGGCCAATAATAACTGGCGAATATGCATGCATGTATGTATGGGGCTAGTGGAGTAAGTAGAGTATATGGTAAGCTTCACATTTCCTTTCTCATGTCGATATTTCATGCACACCACATATATAGAAAGGGATAGTTTGCTCACAAATATTTATCCTCGTGCGTGCACTACACCAGCTACAGTGGATCGATGCTACGGGTAGTTTGGTGCTAGCAGATCTAGCTAGCTAGCTAGATATATCGACCGGTGGAGGGAGGGAGATGTGGTCACTGTTGATGCCTCGTCCAGTGTTGGCCATTGATTTGCTTGCTGCTGTCACGAGTACACTGGCCTATATGGGGTAGCTCCATATGGAGGGCGTGGGAGGAGGGTACATGGTGGGTACAGTAGGGTGGTACGAGGGCTATAGCTTGTGCAAGGAGAGGAGCATGGTCATGGTCATGGAGAAGCGTGACACAGCATGCAGCAGCTGCTATAGATAGATGGCTGACGACCACCAGTGTCCACAGCAAGACCAGCGTCGTCGTCGTCCGTGTTTGGCTGGCCCTTATTCTACACCACACTAGCCAGTACGATGAGTAGCAGTAAGATGTAGTACTTGCCCACGTAGCTTTGGTTTGCGTTGCTTGCCTTTGCTTTGGCTGCTCCCATGCATGGTCTCATCTCATCTCACTCACTCCCTTTCTCACTGAGACGTTGCGTCGCCCATCTCACCATACGTACGTACATCTTTCTTTAACAGCATACGTACGTACTTCAAACGTACCCGGGGACACACGTACTTCTACCTACGTACTCCACTCCTACATATTGTATTTTGTAATGCATTCCACGTACGCATATGAGTGAGTAAGCTGTAAGCCTGTAAGCACAGGCATAGAGGACAAACACAAGCACGAGCACGGATGATGTCGGGTCAGGCGGTGACATTGACGTGGCAGGCCGGGCTTTTCCTCTGATCACGCTGCCCGCAGTGACGTGTGCCTGCCACCGGAGCAACCCCGCCCACGTGTCGAACTTGCAATGGACCCGGTGGCTCTCTTGCATGCGCACTCGCCCTGCTGTCTCGCCAGCGAGCAGTGCACGCAGAGGCTGCAGTCACGTCGGCTGTCAATTACGCATTGGCTCATCCTCCTTGGTCTACACCGATGATGATAGTACCATTGCCTCTGACCACCATTGCACTTAAGCGCATGATATGTATCGTTGCATAATCCAGGTGCACATGCACGGCGCAGTGACACATCTCCAACAGTGATTATCTGCTTTTTCAAAGGCCCGGCTCAATTGTTTGATTTTGGTTCATCGCCCTTTTTTTGGTTCATTGCCGATGAAAATCACGGTTCAACAGGACATCGTACATGTATAAGTATTCGTTTTTGGTCCGCAGCGATCCATTCCGATCCTGGAGTCGATTTGGGTCTGCGTGGACACGTAATGGACGCACTCATTTGTCCCCCTTGTCCGCCCTACTCCACCTGTCTACCTCATAACCAAACCCCATCCCTGGTGCCCCCTAGTTAATCTCCCCTCTGCATAACAGTCGTCACCGTCCCAACATTAGCCCCGCCGCCGCACACCCCCTCGTTCCCCCATCCAACGATACCATTGGCGCCGCCACCCGCAACGGCCGCCGTCAACCCCAGCCACCCCCAGTGCAGGCCATGGCCGGAGTGAGGAGGACGCTGGTGGGAGGAGGACGCTATAGTGAGGGGGACACTGCTGGAAGGAGGACGTCGGAGTGAGGAGTACCACCACCGCCACTTTCGACGCCCGAAACACGCAGCGGTCGTTGCTTCCTCAGCATCTCGTCGACCTCTTCATCAAGCTTGCCTGCCCACAAGGTGATTGGTCAATTTTACGATCCGTGTGAGGTAGGAATTCGATCATGCCCACGGTGTAGAGGATGATGAGGATGAATATGCTGGAGGTCAGCTGGGTGGACATGGTCGGGGCCAGTATGATCCTTGACCGAGCCGCCGTTTTGACCGGTCGACGTCGGGCCGGACCGGACCGAGCGTCTTCGCGGTCCTCTTTTCCTAGACCGGACCGGTTGTGGTAAAGCCTAGGCCAGACCGCAGGACCGCCCATGGCGACGGAGAGAGGCGATTTTGGGCGCTAATTAGAGGAAGAACAGAGGGAAAAGGGAGAGTGGCTCACCACAAGCTGCATGAGAGGTCTGGGAGGTTGGGGAAGCAGCTATGACGATGTAATCGTCGATGAAAGACAGGGGCACGTCATGAGAAAGGAGGACGATGGCGATGGATATATGGAGAATCCAGCCGATTAGTTTCATGGGGAAGGAGATCCCATGAAGGCGAAGCTTCTGGACATGATGCTAAGTCACAGGAAGTCTAGTGTCCGCGCCGGTGAGCGCCGGCGCGGTGGACAGCTTGCAGAAGTGCGCTAGACTGCAGTTGGACGTGTGTGTGCGCGCACACTTTTCCTAGGTGGGCCGGGTCATAAACAAGAGTGTAATATGTGATGGGCCTTATCGGTTCAATTCAGAAAATGATTGAAAAACATTCGGTCCATCGAGTTGGACCTGGGCAAAACAGAACTGGCTGTATTTTTGAGTAGGCCTACTAAATTTGATCAGATGCAGGCCAAAAAGCCCATTCACGGTCCGTTCAGTTATGAGGAAGGGTGAATATTCGTTTTCTCTCGATATAAATACGTTGGTGTTCAACTAACCCAGTTCGTCATTTGGTCTGTTACTTGTTAGTGTGTGTTTTGTGTGCACCCATATTCATTAAGTATTTCATGGGGTTTTGCCGGGTTCCCTGGTCAGCTATTTGCATGGTTCAGTTCAATGTGATTTTCCTATTGAAAAGGCATTCAATATATGTTTCATTTACCTTTTTACTCAGCAGTAGAAAGGAGGGAACTAGTACAATTTTATCATTATTATTTTTGAGCCTTTAGTGATGCTTCAAATGTCAGCTAGTTACTATGTATTTTTCTTTTTGGTTGTTCATTTACTTTGCCGATAGTCCTCCATTTTTTACATGTCACATGAGTATGTCAGTAGGAATAATACAATAGTGATGAATTTTTCCATAATAAACTACAATTTTTGCCATATTTATCTTGGTTTACACTGTTAATTTGCATTGTCCTTTTTGACCATTTCCCCTTTGCCACATAACATGTGTTTTTTATTTGTGGTAGTATGACGCGTATAAACAATACCTACATGAAAAGGCTTTCTTGCATTATTTTTGCTTGCAAAAATAAACACCTACAATTATCATCCAGTCTGATGGCCTCTATTTTCTTCAGTCATCAGTAATTTCTTGCTATTTTTTAAACTTCACTTTTGTTTTTTAAAATTTTACCCGTTGTGCCACTTCTGTTTATCTGTTATAAATTCTATTTTATCAGTGTTTAATTCCCGATAGTCATGGTTTGGATTCGCATGGTGGTCAGATGGAGGAGTAAGTTGATGCTACTGTTGCTTCCATTTTCTACTTGTCATACTTTTTTCTTTCTTTCTTAAGCATCGATCGAACATCGAGAGAACGTGCAATAGTTTTTTGCTCGTTGGCGATACGATGGCGCGTGCGGCATACTATGTGAGGCCAGTTATTTCTCATGTATTTTATTCCTTCATTTTTTCAGTACTTTTGTTCAAGTGTTATAATATTTTCAGCCAATGTATGTGTTAACTCTTTTTTCCAGATCTCAGCAAATCTTTTCTTTTTCCTTTTCTCATTTTCATCAGTTATGGTTAGTACTTTCAGGGTTAGGTGTCATTTCTTTAGTTTCATCAGTAGTATCAGTGTCAAGTGTCATTTCCTTCAGTTCCGTCAGTTAGCACATAGGTAGGTTAGTTAGCTGGTTTAGCAAGCAGTAGTTTGAGTTAGTTCCTCATTCTCTTTATTTTCTTTCAATCAATGTTCAAAGAGCCTACATAATCGTTCAGTGTTTGTCTAATCTTTCATTCCATGTTCTTGAAGGTACCAACCCTGCTTCAGTCATCCTTACTTTTTCTCTTTATTCTCCTATTTCTTCGGTCATAGTTAGTCTTCAGCAATATTTCTTCTTTTTGTCTTGTGCAGTCTACTTTGTTGACATTTTTTGGTCTAATTTTGCATCATTCATCGTTTATTATTTTATCTTATATTCATTCATTTTCTCATAATTCTTGATTTATTATTTAGGCTCATTTTGGCCTTATTATCCTTGGTCTTTCTCATTTTTATAGAAGATGACAAATTATTTGTTTTTTGTTGTCTTTGTCAGTCATCATTACCAGTTATTATTTCTCATTTTTCAGTCTTCCTCTTTCTTGTGCAGTTGGTTTTTAGTCTTTCAGTATTCATTCTACATTCACTGGTCTTTGTCCTTTGAGTTCAATGTTCAATCCCTCATTTATTTATAAAGATCGGCGGTCCCATCTGTGAGGCTTTCAACATAAGAGATGGAGAGGGAAGAGATCGAGCGACACCCTCTGCCCATGTTGACAATCGATAGAAAATACATAAACCAGTGAGGAATACATATGAGCATGATCAGCCAGATAATACTATCGTGAAAAGACTACACATGATCTTGTCGGACGGTCACTTTGCTTACAATATCTGAAGAAACTACGGGTGGGTGATCTGTTTGTCTACACACCTATTTTGGAGTTTTTTCCCCACAACATTGTTGTAAGTTCCACAACATTATTCATGCTAGTTTCAGAGGTGAAACTAGCCGCCAAGCTGTAAGCATGTAATCATGTATATCCTTTCTTTTAATTCTTCATATATGTCATTTATTTTCACAATAGATGTAATTTTTCGTTAAAATTAGGTGTGACTTAATAGCACTAGATGTGTATCACGCTTTTGCCTCCAGCAGAGTTTTAGGTGTATATAATTCTTGCAAAATAAAAAGGTGTATATAATTTCATTATTAGTGACAGCATGGTTCCTTGTAGCAAAGTTTTATTGCAAGACTTGCCATTAGTTGTTACGGTTGGACAGACCGTTGGTCAAAAACCGCAAGCAACTAACCTTTGGCATTAGTTACTCAGACTTTTTTTTGTAAGTTTTTGTTTCTCAAGGGGCTCAAGATTATAAGTATGGATGTTATTTATACGTGAAAGGTGACCTTTGAATATTAAGCTCATATCATTTCATGGTTGTTAGAAAAAAATCTTTGTATGCAGCTCTTATTTTGGTTCTTCTATAAGATCTGTTATCTTTCATCCTTCACTTTTTCTATCTTCGGTGTTTCTGTTGCCAATTTCTGCGTGTGCAAGAGCATTGTCCATTCTTCTCAGTACTCGGTTTTTGAAAGCATGGTAAGTATCTGTTTGTGTTTTCTCCCTGTTACTTTTAGTTGTCTGTATCTATGTTTCTTTTTCTAACTCATTTTATTTCTCATTGTGTTGGTTTGTGTATGTAGGTTTTCTATGCTTGGATTTTTCCTTGTGTTGGTGCTTCTGTGATCCAAGATTTCTTTTAACTTATTTTTGATTTATTTGTACACTATGATCTTTACTCTTTCGGCTGTTGTTTTTGTTGGCTCAGGAAATAGGACACACGAACAGACAATGAAAAGAAGAAAACCAAAGCGAAAAACAGCGAAAACCTAAGATCCGTGTAGAAAGTGGCCCGATAGCATATTGGCTAGGGTAGAAGGGCAAAGGGACTATGTCGGATACGTTTTAGGGACACATGTATTTATCTGTATGGCTAAAACTTAGAGTGAGACTCAAATGGAAAATCAGCGTATATGTACAAGTTATGAGAATCTTCACTAACTCTTGATAGCGTGTCAGTGCAGAGGCAGCATTTTCTTACCGTTGATCCGTCTTATCGAAAAATAAGGAAAACGTCTAAAGTTAACCTTGAACTTGTAGATGAAAGAAAAATCAAACCCTGAAGTTGCAATCCTGAAAATCAGCACACCAAACTTTCATATCCCGGTCTATTTTAAACCTTGACTAAGATTGTTCATTGGTTTACTGAATTGGCTCAACCACCCCCATCAGGGTACTTTATGTTTTCTTTTTCTTTTTTTCTTTTCTTTTGTTTTTTCCTTTTTATTTTTCCTTCCTTGTAATGTCCTAATAATATTTTTCCAATATTTTTGTAATGACATATAACCAGCAACGAAAAAATATTATACTAACAAAGAAGGGCGTTAATATAGCTTTTTAAATATCAGAACCTATGTATAGTTTTTTATATGCCAAGAATCTTTAAAATTTCCAAACATTTTATTAGGTAATAAATAAAATTCAAAAAATTAAGATTTTTTAACAATGTTTATGCTTAAAAAAATTTGCTATTTAAAAAGTTATTCTGTTGTAGAAACGTTCTTTAAAAACTATTGGAACACTAATTTTTAACAATATTGGATTTTTTTGCAATGCATTTAAAAATTACACACACTAAAAAATTCAAAATACATTAAAAATGTCAACTATTTAATAAATCCATTGAAGGAGTTTAATACACTTCTAAGTAAAATTATGTTTTAAATCTTTATTTTCTTATTGCAAACATCTTTGGGAAGTTATGCAAAAAATGAATAAAAAATAAAAATAAAATAATTTTTCCGAGCAAAGCAAACATTTTAAAGTGTGAACAACTTTCAATACTTTAAAACATTTGAATTGGAATATTTTTTAAAATATCAAAATTTTGAGTGCCAATTTATTCTTGAAGTTAATGCAGCAACTGGATTTTTTTCATGCGGAAAAAGGAAGCAAAAAATAATATTAAAATAAAAAGGAAAAAATTTAAAAAAATAAAGAAGAGCGAGCAAAAATGATTATGTTAATGGGCCGGCCCAATTAATTTTAATGTCCAGCAAGTCAATCCGACCTAAATTCTCTGTTTCTTGGTGCGCCAAACGGCTATAAGATTTAATTTAAACCGGAATTCAATCATTCATTGTGCGAGCGACCGTGATTCAAAGTTTTATTTAACTTTCGTCTACAAGTTCATGATTCTTTTTAGACTTTTATCGAAAAATAATCTACCCGAGATGGCTATGGAGCTTCCTATACATGAAATTTGCTACAAATAAATAAATGTAGAACAATGTAACCAGAACAATTCAGACATTGCAACAGAAATGGACAAGTACGTCCAGCTCTTTCTTTGCGGAATGCTTCACATTATAATGACTTATACTAGTATTCTGGTTTGAATTAATCATCCCGGATATAGCCTGAGCTTGGAGCGTATTGTCTCTCGACATATCGGGCACCTGTCGAGGTTCTCCCCGCACTCCCTGCAACACTGTCGTCGTTCGGACACAAACAATCAGAAACATATAAATACAAAGACATATATATATATATATATATATATATATATATATATATATATATATATATATATATATATATATATATATATATGTTTCCATGCACTTGTTGCATGCTTCATATGAAAGAAATTATTGCTCGATAGGAGTATCTGATGAGATTGTTAGATTGAAGGCTCCGGCAAAAGCGAATAAATTTCACATTTCTATATCTTACCATGTGGCCGCAGCCAAATGCTAAATCCTTGGCGTTGGTCAAGCAGATCGGGCACACCTGCATGGACAAACACAGATGCATTGCTGTATCAGTCAGTTTGTTTTTGTTCAAGAAGGTTGGATCAATCATGGATCCTCCGTGTATGATATGATCATCACGAGACAAACAAAACTTAAGGTGATTCCGAGCAGTTTGCTGAACCTGGTCCTCTCTTGGCTCTGCCGCCGCGTTCGCGCTGCTAGCTTCCCGCCTCAACGACTGGGCAGAGGCCGGCAGCGGAGGCGGAGCCGGCACGACCCTCTTGGCCTTCCCGGTCGTGCGGCCTAGGATGCCGAGCTCCATGGTGGCCTTGTACTGGATGGGCACCTCCATGAGCGCCGCCAGCGCGAACGCCGACTCTTTCTGCTGCAGCGTCGCGTTCCTCGACATGATGGAGGTGAAGTTCACAAACTGGCCACCATTGTTGAATAACATGGCAGAAGTGCGCGTGAGTAAAGCTACATCGTAGTTCATCTTCAAAGATCGGATAAATTTCAGTTAGACCTGGAAGTTGTCGAAGGCTCGCGCGGGGAGCTTGTCGTCGAACTTCTGCATGTCCTCCCACGGGCCATCCCCAACGCCGACCAGCACAATGGACAAGGGATATGAACTGCATATTCAAGCTTTTGTGTTAGGTCTGTCCTCAAACCGTGCGTGCCAAACTGCCAGTGATCACCTGGCCATGACAATGGAGTCCACCGTTCTCCTCTCCTGCGGGCTCAGATCACCCTCACTTGTATCGACGCTCCTAGTGACCTGCGATCGCCATGATATTGCCATATCGGTATCAAGATGCGCTTGTTGCTGCATAACATAAGCTTTTTGATTAAGTCCAGTTCAGGGACCTGGCCGTCGGCGACGATGACGAGGACATGGTACTGGCCTCCGGTCCTGTCCACGATGTCGACGGCGGCCTCCACGATGGGCGCGAAGGACGTCGGCCCTGACAGCACAAACTCGCACGTACCGTTAATTTCATTCAGCAATCAGAAATGCAGTGCAGGAAGACTTGCAGAGCTTGTGAGGGATCGACGACGCGTCACCTGACAGCCTGAGGTGCGGCACGACGTTCCGGTAGCAGGCCAGCACCTCCTCGAAGCCGTGGCACGGCGAGTTGTCCGGGTGGAAGCTGAAGACGTTGTAGTCGTGCGTCGTCGCTGCAACATGTATATAGTACATGTGCAAACAAGAACAACAAACACAAGAAGTAAATAGAATGGAGTGGTAACCGGGGCTCACCGTCGCCGAAGCCGAAGCAGGGGATGTTGTTGTCCTCGTCGAAGGGAGCCAGCGTCTTGCCGATGATGCCGATGGCCGTCTCGTAAGGGTTGGGTGCGTCGCCCAGCTTGTGCAGGCTCTGTCCGTTGAACGACCGCTTCCCTGAACCAATAATTCATACTGTAAAACTGATCAAATGCATGCGCCCAAGAACAACAGAGTGCATATGAAGTTATGAACAGCAGGTGAGCAATCTATCTGACCTGTCCATTCGTTGCTCTTGGTGAAGTCCACCCCGAGTATGAGGTTGGACGACTCGAGGCCCTGATCGCGCAGCGCCGAAGCCACCTGGGAGATCGATCAAATTAACCCATGGTTATGCAACTGGAACGGCCGGAATCTATCTCAAGAAATGCTAGGCAGGCAGGAGATACCTGGTCGATGGAGGTGTAGGTGTCCGGTATATACGAGTACTTCTTGGACAGCATCGCCCTCCGCCGCTGCTCGCGGGCACCGCCGGAGCCCGACCGCTCACGGCTCCTCGTCGTCGCCATCCTCCCCGCCTCGGCCGCTCTCCGCCTGTGGCCACCCAACAGCGCGCTCAAGACGCCGCCCATTGTTTCTCGGAAGCGATCGGCGACAGGGGGCAGCGATCTCCGGCTAGTGTTAATACCAAATTCCTCGCGTTCTTTCTAAGAAGTTGCAGCAAAGATCACACGAACAAGCAAGGCACGGCCATGTGACTGGACCGCCATGGATGATGACGATGATGCGTCGGGGAAGATAAGAATCTCGCAGCGAAGCTTCTTGCGACTTTCGTCCATCAAAGCTCTTTATTCCGTGTCAGAGACGGCCGCGATATCTATGAAACTTCTCACTTAAATGTGCGGTTTCCTTCTGGTAATATCGCTGCTACTACTTTGTTGCCAGTGCTAAAGTATCAGGTTCCTGCGTGTCTTTCTGCGATGTCCAGTCAGCAAAAGGAAAAGACAATTTGGTAGAGCACGAATCTTTATGGTCCGAAAATAGTGCGGACGAACTCATCGTCGATCATCTTAAGAGTGAGTGAATAGATAGGTAATTAGCCGTGTGTAGCAACTGCAAACGATATATTTTTGTAATACACAAAAGTCTGGGAGAAATCATGTTTAGCTTATTCAAATGCTTGTATTAATTAGAACAAGACTTTTTTAAGAAATGTGTAGGCATGGATTTAACAATATTTTAAATAGGGGATTATGCCATTTAGCGACAACTCGGTTAGAAGCTGTGAAAGGCTATAGCGGAGCTATAGCGAAGCTTAGCCCCATTTAACGTTTTTCTTAAATCATGAGTTTTTTTAATAAAAAATAGGCATACAATGAGGCAACAAAATATGATATATCATATATACTTAACATATAAATTTGTTCAAACATCAAACCCTAGAACCAATCAGATGTTCTACTTTAATATCCAAGTTTTGCATCAATGCAACATATATATAAGTAACAAGAGGTAATAATAAGGCAGAAAAATGATTTTGTATAGTGTCTTAGCAGGCTAAATGACTCCAAATTTAGTGTTATAGCGGGAAATAACGGGCTATTAGCCTCATTTCTAGTTTAGTGTAAAAATTGCATAGCTTTAGTGACAGAGCTTTTAAAGGCCATAGCGGTGCTATAGCGGACCTATAACCGGCTATTTAAAACTTTGGGATTTAACCATGCTACATGGACAAAAGTTATAAAATTTCTCACTCTATAATATACATGAATTACACAAACACATGCAGATATGCTCCTCAATTAAAGAACACAAAAACTACCTTGCTGCCGGAGGAGAATCGCCATTTCCTGGGGATGTGGATGACAGCAACCCCAGAATTGACACCAAAGAGGAGTTCCATACAACTATGAGAGACTCGTGAGCTAGTTGTTGTGCGGTTCTAGCTGTCTACATGGCAAAGTTTTCTGCTGTGGAAAATTCTTCATACAAGGCATAGTGAACTAATTTCATACGCACATGGGAAACACAGGCACAAAGATCACTTGGTAGTTTTTTATTTGCGATCAAACAAAATAGAAGAAAAATAGG
This sequence comes from Bromus sterilis, assembly GCA_950022295.1. Classification (NCBI taxonomy): domain Eukaryota; kingdom Viridiplantae; phylum Streptophyta; class Magnoliopsida; order Poales; family Poaceae; genus Bromus; species Bromus sterilis. The sequence continues at coordinate 13,315,978 of OX465600.1, read as the reverse complement.
CTTTCACTCGCTTTATATGTAAAGCAACACCATTCAAGATACATGGCGGAACGATACAATATGATGAGGTTGTCCTCTTACACAACAGATCTTGAATAATAACAAAGATAACCATGGCTACGAGGCCGAACAACTAAGCATAGGAAGACCAAAAGCAGCGCTATCTAACCTAACTCCCACGACACAACTGTCAGGAGGGGAGCGAAGACTGTCGCTGTCGGGCCAAGGGCCAAGGTTTTCATCCAAAGATTCGCCATGGAGAGAAGAACCACGACGACGTCTTCAAAAACACGACACCCGCAGATGTCGTCGTCTCGGTGTCAGAGTGTGGAGCTTTCGCTCGGGGTAGCCAACGAGGAGCACTACTTCAGTGCCATCAATCGCCCCCGATGGCCTTTCGCGATATATCTCCTCTTGACCTACAAAAAGGCAGTGAAAATTATCAGATCCATCTGCCACAATCTACGAGGTAGAACCTTGTCAGAGCTCTTCTTCCCTCTAGCGAGGCGATCCTATTTGGGAACTTCCCTTTGGGAGGGGGAAATTGAAGATTCGTCATCACCAACACTCCAATTTGAATTAAAAATATATTCGTACACACACTGAATAAATATAATTTAGATTTACGTCTATATGTTGGGCCTGATGGGGTTCGAAGCAGAAAACAAAAATTTCTAACTAGCGTTGCCCATAACCAAGATCAATCTAGCTGTATTACTGTAATGAAGAAGCTTTCAGTGAAATACCACTATGTAGTCCGTTACGCGGGAAATGTTCCCGCAAACGTGGCTGATGACGGTGTGTAACCTTTACGCCCCCCCTGACTGTATAGACACCTGGATGAGTGAGTGTCGCACGTGCCCCACCTCGTATTACTCGCACATGTACGGTGCCCGATTACGACCTCCGACCTCTGATCCAGCGAAGGTAGCAAAAGTAGACCCTTCAGAACCGGAATTCCCGCATTATGACGAGGTAGTGCGGCGGTGTTGTCTCCCACGAATACGTAGGTGAAAACGGGAGAGAAAACCGACCTTTTGGGGGCAAGGGGAGGCTTTCCTTAGATAGAATATATTATTTAGGATATTAAATAAGTGCACCCCTCCATATCTATATACAGGACATGGGGGAGAGTCAACCCCCCTCCTTTGGCAATATGGGACTAATCCCTTCGCTAATGGGGAGGTGGCCGGCCAAGGGACGAGGGTGGCGCCACCCACATGGGCCTCTTGGCCCATATGGCGTCTCCCCCTTCCTTTTTTTTTCTATTCCCTTTTCTTTTTCTCTTCTCGTAATTAATGGCTTCTTTCACAAAGTAGGCCCATTGCACTTTTTAGTCAAAATAAAATTATAATTAATTCTTGATCCATTTAATTAATAATAAAAACATATTATTTCAATTCCCGAGGCTCTGGAACTTCTTTTAGATCACTCTAAACATCCTTTGGATCAACACGAAACTTTTCCGATAGTTCTGAAACGGTCTCCGATATTCATAGAGCCCTTAAGTGTGTTACCCTACGGTTCGTAAACACTCCAGACAAGACCGAGACCTATCTATGATCAATGATCATCAGAGGGACCTAGATGCCCGTAATGCCATGTGTGTTATGAAATAAAACGTTTAGAACCATACACATTGTATTCCATTCCATTTGTCCTGTGATACTGGATTTTTCTGTGATTCGATCATTAGCATCATCATGCTTAGTTCAATCTCGTTAATGACAAATGTAGTGGTACTGGATTTGTCCGAGATTCGATCATTAGCATCATCATGCCTAGTTCAATCTCGTTGATGACAAATGTAGTTTACTCGTTTCGTAATATTTCATCCTCGTGACCTAGTCACATGTTGCGCAGATTTATGGATGTAAACTCTCCGAGTGGGCCCTTAGTATCTATCCATCATGTGGATTGGAAAATCCCGCTCTTGATCCACACTCCTCTACGTATCCCTTTGGAATATCTGAGTTGCACATTCATGGTCACCCTGTTACGGTGTGACGGTAGATACAATCTAAGCATCCTCCGAAGATAGTGATTATTTGTAATCTCATGGTGTAAGGACCAGATTACTACATTTTTTAAGTACAACACCGAACTTGCAGGCCTTGATCATGTTGCAATGATTGCGTTGGGTAATGTTCATCATACCATTCATCTAATGATGTGACATCATTGTCAGTGATATAAATGTCCATGAACGTGAAACCCGGTCATCGGTTGACACACGAGCTAGTTTTCATGAGAGGCTAACTAGAAACTCTGGTTTATTTATATAGTACACGTATATCATTGTTTCACTAATACAGTTCTAGCATAGTATGAAATTGGTTGAACTTATTTAGATATATTACTACAATCAAGTATTATTATTTACCTCTATAAAATATATCCAATAGGACTTTTTTTGTCAGGCGTACCCAAACACATAAAATGTATCTAATGCGATCTTTGCATTGGCTACGGGTAACTCTAACGGGGTGATCCATTTGTCCACTTTGGGTTCGTTTGGGTCTTCGTGGACAAAAAGGTATGGACCTCGTATGAAAATCGGATACTAAACCATCGTACGTGAAGTAGTTTCGAAAAAGTATCCAACAATACAACCTATTTGTCCTATGCGATCCACTTTATATCCTCGGTGACCCAATCCTGACTCAAATTTGTTCCGCATTTGGGTCTCAAGCGGACAATGCAGACATCGTTCACGATCCGTTTTGTGTCCTTTTTGTCTGGTTTAGCCCACCACTGACCCACATTTCCCCCATCTCTCTCCCCATTTCCACCTTTGTGGCCCACCACCCACTCACCATCGACCGCTTCTCCTCCTCGAATGCAGAGAGCAGTCAGCGGCGCTCCGTGCGCCACCGTGGGAGCGCGCGGGACGGGCGAAGACGTGTGTGACAGACGCCGCCACCACCACATTGCTCCTCGGCACCACAATCCCCCATGGCTGCGACACTGCTCTCTGAGTCACGTCCGCTCCTCTCCTTGCGCTACGTCGCCGAACGCCTCCTCATCGGCCGCCTCTCCCTAGCCGACTATCCCTCCTCTCTGTTGGCATCCCTCCTCTCGCGGCGGTCTGTGGCTGGGGTGGGCGAGGCGAGCAAGCTCTCCAGGATGAGGACGAGGCGCTTTCAAGCTGGGGAGGTCGAGGCGAGCAACCTCTCTAGGCCGAGGCTGAGGCGCTAGGAGGCGAGACCGCGGGTCGGCCGATGAGACCGCTGACACTGTAGGTCACGATGAACGACTCTGTGTAGGAGAGTGTGTCCAGCGCGTCGGAAAACCTCTAAAGGGTGAATCCGACGGCAGGTAGAGGGCGGCGCAAATTTATTTAGATCAGAGTGTAGCGTTGGAGGCGACAATTATTTTCCTATCTCTGTCAGTGTTTGGTATTCATTTTGACGATCTAAACAGATAAAAGGTGAACTATATACACATCTGTTTGGATCTTTTTTTTTTGAGAGAGAACCTTTGGATCTTTTCGTTGAAGTTGCCCTAAAGTTACACAGAGGACATTTCGTGTGGAAAAAGCTAGCCAACGATATTCTTAACTTGGGTTTTCGAATATGTATTTGATAAAATCACGATGTGACGACACAACTTAAAGACTGGCGTGCAGCATTGCTCAGCTCAGCGTTACTGCTCTGCAGCCACCGGTATCCCTTCACCCATGCTGTGCAGCACTTATCACAGCTGGCTAGGACATGTTGACAGTCTAGGAGCTGATTATTTATTAAAAAAAGATTAGTGAGCTATATTTTTTACACTAAGCAACGCTAGATATACGGATCATGTCATCTGCTAGTAGTATTAACCAGGGAGAACATGAAAATTAGGAGGTGGCGTGGTAATTCTAGTTGCTCATTCTGTAATGAGCTGGAGACATCGCATCTGCTCGTGATTAGGCCCGGTTCAAAAATCTGCTACTAGTATCAAGTCCTTGGTTCTGTTCATTAGGCTGAACAGTCAGAGCCTGCATCTGCTCGTCAATTTAGTTGGGTAGGCTTAATGCAATGGAACCCGTCCACAATAATTCAAATACTATAGATTTGACAGAAAAGATAAGCATTTAGCCAGATTTATTTCTAAAACTGTTCATTTAGCTAGCCTTTAGATGACAACTTCTACGAGGCGATCTTGTAATAACTTTTTTTATTGATCATCAGGGGCTCTTGTAACTTTGCGGAGGTGGTGGAACCAGTGGCTTCACACGGAAGTCTCACTGCCACACGCCATGTCTGTCTCCGTAGTCTAGCGCAAGGGCATCTTTGACCCCTCCAATGCACCCCTCTTCACCATTCATCTCTTCTCCCCCGCTTTGTTAGTACTACTGGCCAACTACAATGAGTACTACTAAACCCTGAGCCATGGCCACGAAGGAGACCTCGACTAGCTAGGGCCACGAAGGAGACCATGCATACTAGTACTTGGAGTTGCCCTAAGTCGTGATGTCCGTGGCATAGAGGACATGTCGTGTGGAAGAATCCAGCCCCCTTGGCCACGACATGCTCAACATGGATTTTCGAATGTATATTTGATAAAATCACGACGTGACGGCCCAACTTAAAGACTGGCGTGGAGTGTTGCTCAGCTCAGCGTTACTGCTGTGCAGTCATCCGTCCATGGCGTGCAGCACGTAGGTGGGCTAGGACATGTTGACAGTCTAGAACCAGTGCCTTCACTCGGAAAGCTCACTGCGACACGACATGTCTCTAACCTTGCGCAAAGGCCTCTTTGACCCCTCTTCAGCATTAATCTGTCCTCGGCGTAGACAGCCCGGCTCGTCAGCCCTGGTGGTGGGCCGTCGGCGCCCCAAAGCCGTCGGCGTAGCCGTACCTAGGCCGACGGCCGCCGTCGGCGTAGAAAGGCCGTCGGCGTAGGCACCATTTAGGCCGACGGCCGCCGTCGGCGTAGGCCTGCCAGGTGGGCCCCGGTGACGGCCGGACGTTACGGCGTCAGCCCAGCAGGGGCTACGCCGACGGCCCCGACCTTTGGCCGTCGGCGTAGACCCCGGGTTGTGTTTTTTTTCTTCTTTTGTTTAACTATTTAATCTTATATTACTAATACTAATACATCAAATAATATTGGAAATGGAATTATAGTATATATCATCTTATTTCAACACTCGATATACGTATGCCTCTTTATTCTTTTAATGTCTACTAATTAATACATAAAATAATATAATAACAAATTATAATACTAAATTAAAATATATTATGCTACTATTACTATATTAATATGTATGCTCCACAGTTGTACCTCGTGCGGAGAAAGCTATAAGAGTACACCACCGGCCCCTTCCCGGCCGGCCCCGGCCTCGCGCTCGGACTAAGCCGGGTTTCGGTGAAGAAAGACCGTCGTAGTACCGCATTAACTTGCATGTGATTAATTGTAGGGTATGTGTCCAAGTGTGGTGTCAGATCAATGCATAAATGCAATGTCTAGCTCCTTGGTGTGACCATTTTCACATTCATGTGATAGCACTATTCAAAGTCATGGACATGTAGGTGGAAATACACCCGTTAATTTGCGGGTATTCCGGGGGCTACGAAAGGTTACAAGGTCCCAACCTTGTTTTCTATGTAGTTATGTCCTAAACAAATCTTAACAAACCAAAAAGTACATTGTTCAAAAATCATGCGGAGAAAGCTATAGGGGTAGACCGCCAGGCCCCCCACCGAAGCAGGCCGGATGTCGCAGGTGAATAACCGCCAGAGCGTCGGAATCCCACAAAATTTGCATGTGGACCTAGTTTATGTGTTCAAGTGTGGTGGAAGGCCCATAGATGCAAAACATAGATCCCGGGTGTGACCTTCTTCATACATGAATGCGATAACACTTAGAAAAAGATTCGTGCACACGTGTAGACATGTACTCCCGGAGGTGAATGATCTTGTGGTGAAATGTGTCCAACCTTGCTTCTCCATGTACATATATATGTGCTAAACAAGCACAGATGGAGAAAAGAAGTCCATTATTGGTCCACCCTGGTACGGAGAAAGCTATAGGGGTAGACCTGCTGGTCCCCCCAGATCGTCTACCCCCCTAGATATTCTCCGGATGGGGGTATCCCGTTGGACATTTGTCTTGGGTTGTGTTTGGTTAGGTCATAGCTAGGGTCATTACAAACCATGTCTAGGGTTTCGGGGGTGAATGACCGTCGGAGGGCCGGAATCATTTGGAAAACCTGCATGTGGAGCTAGGTTATGTTTATAAGTGTGATTTAATGTTTGTAGATGCCATATGTAGGTCATGTGTCTGACGTTGTTCACGGACATGGGCTAACACTTAGTAAAATCGTCGATCCGTATGTGGAAACTCCCGGTACGGGTCTACCGGTGTGAATAATGTGGTGAAATGTGTTCAACCTTGGTTTTCCATGTACATATGTGCTAAACAAACATAGATAGATAAAAAAGTCCATTGGTCCATCCTCGTACGGAGAAAGCTATAAGGGTAGATCTGCGGGCCCCCCAGATCTAGGGTTTCGGAGGTGAATGACCGTCGGAGGGCCGGAATCATTGGAAACCCTGCATGTGGAGCTAGGTTATGTTTATAAGTGTGATTTAATGTTTGTAGATGCCATATGTAGGTCATGTGTCTGAACTTGTTCACGGACATGGGCTAACACTTAGTAAAATCGTTGATCCGTATGTGGAAACTCCCGGTACGTGTCTACCGGTGTGAATAATGTGGTGAAATGTGTTCAACCTTGGTTTTCCATGTACATATGTGCTAAACAAACATAGATAGATAAAAAAGTCCATTGGTCCATCCTCGTACGGAGAAAGCTATAAGGGTAGATCTGCGGGGCCCCAGATCTAGGGTTTCGGAGGTGAATGACCGTCGGAGAGCCGAAATCATTGGAAACCCTGCATGTGGAGCTAGGTTATGTTTATAAGTGTAATTTAATGTTTGTAGATGCCATATGTAGGTCATGTGTCTGACGTTGTTCACGGACATGGGCTAACACTTAGTAAAATCGTCGATCCGTATGTGGAAACTCCCGGTACGTGTCTACCGGTGTGAATAATGTGGTGAAATGTGTTCAACCTTGGTTTTCCATGTACATATGCGCTAAACAAACATAGATAGATAAAAAAGTCCATTGGTCCATCCTCGTACGGAGAAAGCTATAAGGGTAGATCTGCGGGCCCCCCAGATCTAGGGTTTCGGGGGTGAATGACCGTCGGAGGGCCGGAATCATTGGAAACCCTGCATGTGGAGCTAGGTTATGTTTATAAGTGTGATTTAATGTTTGTAGATGCCATATGTAGGTCATGTGTCTGACGTTGTTCACGGACATGGGCTAACACTTAGTAAAATCGTCGATCCGTATGTGGAAACTCCCGGTACGTGCCTACCGGTGTGAATAATGTGGTGAAATGTGTTCAACCTTGGTTTTCCAAGTACATATGTGCTAAACAAACATAGATAGATAAAAAAAGTCCATTGGTCCATCCTCGTACGGAGAAAGCTATAAGGGTAGATCTGCGGGCCCCCCAGATCTAGGGTTTCGGGGGTGAATGACCGTCGGAGGGCCGGAATCATTTGGAAAACCTGCATGTGGAGCTAGGTTATGTTTATAAGTGTGATTTAATGTTTGTAGATGCCATATGTAGGTCATGTGTCTGACGTTGTTCACGGACATGGGCTAACACTTAGTAAAATCGTCCATCCGTATGTGGAAACTCCCGGTCCGGGTCTACCGGTGTGAATAATGTGGTGAAATGTGTTCAACCTTGGTTTTCCATGTACATATGTGCTAAACAAACATAGATAGATAAAAAAGTCCATTGGTCCATCCTCGTACGGAGAAAGCTATAAGGGTAGATCTGCGGGCCCCCCCAGATCTAGGGTTTCGGGGGTGAATGACCGTCGGAGGGCCGGAATCATTTGGAAAACCTGCATGTGGAGCTAGGTTATGTTTATAAGTGTGATTTAATGTTTGTAGATGCCATATGTAGGTCATGTGTCTGACGTTGTTCACGGACATGGGCTAACACTTAGTAAAATCGTCGATCCGTATGTGGAAACTCCCGGTCCGGGTCTACCGGTGTGAATAATGTGGTGAAATGTGTTCAACCTTGGTTTTCCATGTACATATGTGCTAAACAAACATAGATAGATAAAAAAGTCCATTGGTCCATCCTCGTACGGAGAAAGCTATAAGGGTAGATCTGCGGGCCCCCAGATCTAGGGTTTCGGAGGTGAATGACCGTCGGAGGGCCGGAATCATTGGAAACCCTGCATGTGGAGCTAGGTTATGTTTATAAGTGTGATTTAATGTTTGTAGATGCCATATGTAGGTCATGTGTCTGACGTTGTTCACGGACATGGGCTAACACTTAGTAAAATCGTCGATCCGTATGTGGAAACTCCCGGTACGTGTCTACCGGTGTGAATAATGTGGTGAAATGTGTTCAACCTTGGTTTTCCATGTACATATGTGCTAAACAAACATAGATAGATAAAAAAGTCCATTGGTCCATCCTCGTACGGAGAAAGCTATAAGGGTAGACCTGCGGGCCCCCCAGATCTAGGGTTTCGGGGGTGAATGACCGTCGGAGGGCCGGAATCATTGGAAACCCTGCATGTGGAGCTAGGTTATGTTTATAAGTGTGATTTACTGTTTGTAGATGCCATATGTAGGTCATGTGTCTGACGTTGTTCACGGACATGGGCTAACACTTAGTAAAATCGTCGATCCGTATGTGGAAACTCCCGGTACGTGTCTACCGGTGTGAATAATGTGGTGAAATGTGTTCAACCTTGGTTTTCCATGTACATATGTGCTAAACAAACATAGATAGATAAAAGAGTCCATTGGTCCATCCTCGTACGGAGAAAGCTATAAGGGTAGATCTGCGGGCCCCCCAGATCTAGGGTTTCAGGGGTGAATGACCGTCGGAGTGCCGGAATCATTGGAAACCCTGCATGTGGAGCTAGGTTATGTTTATAAGTGTGATTTACTGTTTGTAGATGCCATATGTAGGTCATGTGTCTGACGTTGTTCACGGACATGGGCTAACACTTAGTAAAATCGTCGATCCGTATGTGGAAACTCCCGGTACGTGTCTACCGGTGTGAATAATGTGGTGAAATGTGTTCAACCTTGGTTTTCCATGTACATATGTGCTAAACAAACATAGATAGATAAAAAAGTCCATTGGTCCATCCTCGTACGGAGAAAGCTATAAGGGTAGATCTGCGGGCCCCCCAGATCTAGGGTTTCGGGGGTGAATGACCGTCGGAGGGCCGGAATCATTTGGAAAACCTGCATGTGGAGCTAGGTTATGTTTATAAGTGTGATTTAATGTTTGTAGATGCCATACGTAGGTCATGTGTCTGACGTTGTTCACGGACATGGGCTAACACTTAGTAAAATCGTCGATCCGTATGTGGAAACTCCCGGTACGGGTCTACCGGTGTGAATAATGTGGTGAAATGTGTTCAACCTTGGTTTTCCATGTACATATGTGCTAAACAAACATAGATAGATAAAAAATTCCATTGGTCCATCCTCGTACGGAGAAAGCTATAAGGGTAGATCTGCGGGCCCCCAGATCTAGGGTTTCGGAGGTGAATGACCGTCGGAGGGTCGGAATCATTGGAAACCCTGCATGTGGAGCTAGGTTATGTTTATAAGTGTGATTTAATGTTTGTAGATGCCATATGTAGGTCATGTGTCTGACGTTGTTCACGGACATGGGCTAACACTTAGTAAAATCGTCGATCCGTATGTGGAAACTCCCGGTACGTGTCTACCGGTGTGAATAATGTGGTGAAATGTGTTCAACCTTGGTTTTCCATGTACATATGTGCTAAACAAACATAGATAGATAAAAAAGTACATTGGTCCATCCTCGTACGGAGAAAGCTATAAGGGTAGATCTGCGGGCCCCCCAGATCTAGGGTTTCGGGGGTGAATGACCGTCGGAGGGCCGGAATCATTTGGAAAACCTGCATGTGGAGCTAGGTTATGTTTATAAGTGTGATTTAATGTTTGTAGATGCCATATGTAGGTCATGTGTCTGACGTTGTTCACGGACATGGGCTAACACTTAGTAAAATCGTCGATCCGTATGTGGAAACTCCAGGTACGGGTCTACCGGTGTGAATAATGTGGTGAAATGTGTTCAACCTTGGTTTTCCATGTACATATGTGCTAAACAAACATAGATAGATAAAAAATTCCATTGGTCCATCCTCGTACGGAGAAAGCTATAAGGGTAGATCTGCGGGCCCCCAGATCTAGGGTTTCGGAGGTGAATGACCGTCGGAGAGCCGGAATCATTGGAAACCCTGCATGTGGATCTAGGTTATGTTTATAAGTGTGATTTAATGTTTTTAGATGCCATATGTAGGTCATGTGTCTGACGTTCTTCACGGACATGGGCTAACACTTAGTAAAATCGTCGATCCGTTTGTGGAAACTCCCGGTACGGGTCTACCGGTGTGAATAATGTGGTGAAATGTGTTCAACCTTGGTTTTCCATGTACATATGTGCTAAACAAACATACATAGATAAAAAAGTCCATTGGTCCATCATCGTACGGAGAAAGCTATAAGGGTAGATCTGCGGGCCCCCCCAGATCTAGGGTTTCGGGGGTGAATGACCGTCGGAGGGCCGGAATCATTTGGAAAACCTGCATGTGGAGCTAGGTTATGTTTATAAGTGTGATTTAATGTTTGTAGATGCCATATGTAGGTCATGTGTCTGACGTTGTTCACGGACATGGGCTACCACTTAGTAAAATCGTCGATCCGTATGTGGAAACTCCCGGTACGGGTCTACCGGTGTGAATAATGTGGTGAAATGTGTTCAACCTTGGTTTTCCATGTACATATGTGCTAAACAAACATACATAGATAAAAAAGTCCATTGGTCCATCCTCGTACGGAGAAAGCTATAAGGGTAGATCTGCGGGCCCCCCAGATCTAGGGTTTCGGGGGTGAATGACCGTCGGAGGGCCGGAATCATTGGAAACCCTGCATGTGGAGCTAGATTATGTTTATAAGTGTGATTTACTGTTTGTAGATGCCATATGTAGGTCATGTGTCTGACGTTGTTCACGGACATGGGCTAACACTTAGTAAAATCGTCGATCCGTATGTGGAAACTCCCGGTACGTGTCTACCGGTGTGAATAATGTGGTGAAATGTGTTCAACCTTGGTTTTCCATGTACATATGTGCTAAACAAACATAGATGGATAAAAAAGTCCATTGGTCCATCCTCGTACGGAGAAAGCTATAAGGGTAGATCTGCGGGCCCCCAGATCTAGGGTTTCGGGGGTGAATGACCGTCGGAGGGCCGGAATCATTTGGAAAACCTGCATGTGGAGCTAGGTTATGTTTATAAGTGTGATTTAATGTTTGTAGATGCCATATGTAGGTCATGTGTCTGACGTTGTTCACGGACATGGGCTAACACTTAGTAAAATCGTCGATCCGTATGTGGAAACTCCCGGTACGGGTCTACCGGTGTGAATAATGTGGTGAAATGTGTTCAACCTAGGTTTTCCATGTACATATGTGCTAAACAAACATAGATAGATAAAAAAGTCCATTGGTCCATCCTCGTACGGAGAAAGCTATAAGGGTAGATCTGCGGGCCCCCAGATCTAGGGTTTCGGAGGTGAATGACCGTCGGAGGGCCGGAATCATTGGAAACCCTGCATGTGGAGCTAGGTTATGTTTATAAGTGTGATTTAATGTTTGTAGATGCCATATGTAGGTCATGTGTCTGACGTTGTTCACGGACATGGGCTAACACTTAGTAAAATCGTCGATCCGTATGTGGAAACTCCCGGTACGGGTCTACCGGTGTGAATAATGTGGTGAAATGTGTTCAACCTTGGTTTTCCATGTACATATGTGCTAAACAAACATACATAGATAAAAAAGTCCATTGGTCCATCCTCGTACGGAGAAAGCTATAAGGGTAGATCTGCGGGCCCCCCCAGATCTAGGGTTTCGGGGGTGAATGACCGTCGGAGGGCCGGAATCATTGGAAACCCTGCATGTGGAGCTAGGTTATGTTTATAAGTGTGATTTAATGTTTGTAGATGTCATATGTAGGTCATGTGTCTCACGTTGTTCACGGACATGGGCTAACACTTAGTAAAATCGTCGATCCGTATGTGGAAACTCCCGGTACGGGTCTACCGGTGTGAATAATGTGGTGAAATGTGTTCAACCTTGGTTTTCCATGTACATATGTGCTAAACAAACATAGATAGATAAAAAAGTCCATTGGTCCATCCTCGTACGGAGAAAGCTATAAGGGTAGATCCTGCACATGAAAGTTTGAAAACATAAAAAATAATTTGAAAAGTTGGCGAACGGTGTAAAAAGAATTTATATGCTTGAGATACTATTACAATGGTGTAAAAAAGTGTAAAAGTAAAAAAGAATTTATATGCTTCAAAACATAAAAGAATACAGAAATAAAAAAATGAAAAAAATGAAATTACACCTAAGCCGACGGCCAGGCCGTCGGCGTACCTATAAATATTTTTTTAAATACCTAAGCCGACGGCCTGGCCGTCGGCGTAGGTCCCCGCCCCCACATCCCGACCAATGACCCCCTGGGTCAACGGTTATCCACTCCACGCCCCCACTCCCGTGCCCAACCCCCCACTCCCTCGACCACGCCGCTCCCCCGACCGCGTCGCTCCCTCGACCGCGCCGCCGACGGACCTCGCCCCGACGGCACCGCTGGTGAGCTCCACTCCCTCCTCTCTGCCCCCAGCCCTGCCCCCTCTCTCCCTCTAGCCCCTCCCTCCTCTATCCCTCAAACCCGGCTGCGGCAGGATGCACAACGGCGGCGGATGCGTAGCGGCTGCGGTATGCGCACGACGGCGGTGGTGAGATGCGTAGCGGCGGCGGTGGGGGGATGCGTAGCGGCGGCGGCGGGATGCGCACGGCTGCGGTGGCGGGATGGGTAGGGTGGAGGTGACGGGATGGGCAGGGCGACTGTGGCGGGATGGGCACGGCGGCGGGAGGATGCGCATGGCGGCTACGGCAGGATGGGCACGACGGGGGTGGCGGAATCTGCAAATTTTTTTTGTTTGATTGTTTTTGTTGCAACTAGAGTGTGCAATTTGGTACTGTGATATGAATGTGTGAGTGTGACCAGTGGAGAATCTAGACAAAGAACGAAGGGTAGGCTGAACTTCAGTACAAGGGCTTGAATCGGGAAGCAACAAGATAGATAACAGTGCATTGTAGCTTTTTTTATCATGTCTCAAAAAGATTTGGTTGCTTACACTACCGAAGAGAGCAAAATAAGAAAAAAGAAAATATGTATGGAATATGAAAGATCGCTATCATTTTTACAGACTTGTAAAAAATGTTATTATGGATTTCTATGGATTTGTATAGAATAAATATGGATTTTAATGGATGGATAACTATCATTGTGTATGCAGGGCCGTTGAGAGACGTCGAGGACCATCGGGGTCCGTTGAGGGCCACTGGTTGGAGGCACTGCTGTCTCGGAGCCCCCGCCGTCGTCGTCCTCTGCCACCACCGTCGTCTCGGAGCCCCCGCCGTCCGACTACTTCTTCTACGCGCCGAGGGTGAGCTAGAACTCCGTCTCCCCCCTCGCATTTTATTATGTCACTAGATTCCATTTTGCACGTCAAGTCGCGTAACCTATGTATCACTTCCCGTCCGCGAGCGTTACGCAGATAAATATGCATTAGTGGTCAGCATATTATGAAGCGTAACGCTTGCGGCATTTACGGGACAGTCGCCGGATCCGTAGATTGGGTACGTTTTCCATGTTCTGCTCAGGTCCGAGTCAGGATTTCGTCAGCGCCTCCCCGTTGTTCTCCGGATGCACATCCTCTTGTCTTTTTGCCGAGACGTGTATCAGGAGAGCAGCGGGGAGGTGCTGCCGAAATTCTGTCTCTAACTGGGGTAGAGCATGGAGAACGTACTCAATCTCCGGATCCGGCGGCTGTTAGGACCCTCTATACCTATTAGAAATTTAGGTTTGTGCTTGCGTTTTGCCCGGTAGAAAAATTAAAAAATGATGCATTTAGTTTCATGATATTATTTGATATGAAATGCTATGTTTGTCGTTTGGCTCTCAATAAAGCAGAAGAGGATGGCTGATAATGGGTGGATGTATAGTGGACGTACTAGTGCTGTTGATAGAACAGATGAGTGGGCATGGAAGACCGCTATGGTAGTGCAGGATATAGCCCGTGGTCCAAAGACACTTGATCCCCGTTGCCCTTGCGTCCGTTGCAGAAATCGTCATCTCGCTAGAAAGGAGGTTATGAAACAACACCTTTGGGCTTATGGGTATATGCCGGGCTTCGTCACGACGGTCGACTTTAGTCAGAATGAACGTGATAGAGTTGACGTGATGCGGCAGCGGATCGATGGCATAGAGTACGATGGCATGCGAAACTTGCTGGAGGATTTCTGTGATGCCATGCCGGAGTCTCCACCTTGTGCTGAACCAGAGGGACCGCCGGAACCGGAGCAACCGCCTGAACCACAGGATCCCGAGCCATCCGCTAAGGCGTTCTATGATATGATGGAATCGGCTAAGAGGCCTCTGTACCCGGGTGCAAATGTTTCTCAGCTCGATACCATCTCGCAAGCACTAGCCTCAAAGCTCCAGTTCAACATGACCCGTTCATGCTTTGAAGCCACTCTGGTAAGACATGCTAACACGTTGCCCGATGGTCATTGTCTGCCTAAAACCTTGTACGAATGCAAGAAAATCACGCGAGCGCTCAGCATGGACTACATAAAGATAGATTGTTGTCCAAAAGGTTGCCTTCTGTTTTGGAAACAGTTTGCGGATGACAAGTACTGTAGCTTGTGTGGGGCCTCTAGGTATCTTGAGTCCAAGGGAGCCGATGGTGAGCCCAAGGTGCAGACAAAGGTCCCCGCTTCGATTCTTCGTTATCTCCCATTCATAAAAAGAATCCAGCGGCTTTACATGACCTTGGAGTCTGCCAAACAGATGACGTGGCACAAGGACGGGAAGAGATACCCTGACGAGCACGGACGGGAAACAATGGGACATCCATCTGATGGCAGGGCATGGAAGAAGTTCGATGAAGACCACCCCGATCTGGCGGCAGAGGCCTGGCACTGCAGAATTGCCATATCTATGGATGGATTCAATCCATATGGCATGTCGAGTTCCTCGTACAGCTGTTGGCCGGTGTTTGTTATTCCGCTCAATCTCCCTCCCCCAGCCCTAATGCAAAGGAATACCATATTCTTGACGCTGATCATTCCAGGGCCTGACTACCCGGGGAAGAATTTGAGTGTCTACATGCAGCCGCTTGTGGATGATCTGAACCACTCTTGGCACCACCCAACGTTGACATACGACCGTGCATCGAAGTCAAACTTCTTCATGAAAGTTTGGTACCAATATTCCATGCACGACATGCCTGCGTATGCCCTATTCTGCGGCCACTGTACAGCTGGTAAGTGGCCATGCCCAGTGTGCAGGCAACTACTTGAGTTCCTTTGGCTAAAAGCGGGTAAAAAATATTCCGCCTTTGACACGCATCGGGCGTTTCTCAAAAGAGATCATCCGTTCAGACAGGACAGAAGGAACTTCAAGAAGGGCAAAGTTGTGCTTGAAGAAAGACAGATACCAACGTTCAATGGTGCAGCTGTTAAGGCCGAGCTAGCCGCTCTCGTGCGTACTGAATCCGGTGTCCCAGTATTTGACGGATATGGTAAGGAGCACAACTGGACTCACGAGGCAGGCATAACGAAGCTCGACTATTATCACGAATTAGCACTTCCCCATAACATCGATGTGATGCACACCGAAAAGAATGTCGCAGAGTCCCTTTTTAACACAATCCTGAACATTTCTGAGAAGACAAAGGATAATGTCAAGGCTAGAGTTGATGTTAAGGAGCTGTGTGATAGGCCGAGACAACACATGCAGCCTCCTGAAGGCAAACGAAAAGGGTGGTTGAAGCCGCATTCACAGTTTGTGCTTGATAAGGACCAAAAGAAGGAGTCATTCACGTGGCTGAAATACGTCGTGATGTTTCCTGATGGTTATTGTTCGAATATAAGCAAGGGAGTCAATATTGAGAAGGGAAAAGTCACTGGGATGAAGAGTCACGACTATCATATATGGATTGAGCGATTGATGCCGGTGATGCTTCGAGGTTATCTCCCTGAGCGTATCTGGCGAGTGCTAGCGGAGTTGAGTCATTTCTTCCGCACGGTCTGTGCTAAGCAGATATGTCCCGTGATGATTGAGAAGGTGCATGATCTAGTGCCGGAGTTGCCATGCAAGTTAGAGAAGATATTTCCGCCAGGCTTCTTTACTCCAATGCTACATCTCATTGTGCATCTCGCGAACGAGGCACTCTTGGGTGGACCGGTGCAGTTTCGTTGGCAGTTTTGTATTGAGAGAGAGTTCAAGTATATTCGGCTCAAATGTGGAAACAAAAATAAGATTGAAGCATGCATAGCTGAGGCAACTATCCTCCAGGAGATAGCAAACGCCACGACAGCGTACTATGCGGATGAAGTTCCCATTATGCATAACCAGGTACCTCGGTACAATGTCGACGAGCCCAAGCGTGACCCCAAGCTCCTCCTCTTCAAGTTTCTCGGTGGCAAGGCCGGTGGCGCAAAACCTCATACCTTGTCCAACCAAGATAAGGAGTGCATAATGCTCTATGTGCTTATGAACATGGGGGAAGTGGTGGAGGACCAGAAGAAAGAGAGCGGGGAAGAGGAGGAGGAGGAGGAGGAGGTGCCCAGTTTCCTTAGGTAAAATGGCGACTTAATTACTTTGCAACTGGTAACTCGGTTTCGTTCTAATACATATTTTCTCCTTCTAGCCAATTTGTGGATGAGGTGTGGCCGGGATCAACAGATCCCGATGCTGCGCAGTTGGATGCTCTTCTGAAAGGGGGTGCCCCGGGAAGAAGTTTCACCTCATGGTTCAGGGAAAAGGTAATCCGTAACCTATCCCTCTTAATTACCTGACAACTTGGCCCTCTTATTACACGTAACTAATGCACGATTCGTACTAAACTTGTAGGGAGCTGATCCCACAGTGATGATGTCGGATGAGTTGAGATGTGTCTTTCAGGGTTTTAACAATAAAGTCAACATGTATGAGAAGTATGATGTGAATGGGTATCGCTTTCATACAGAGGGCCACCAAAATAGTCGCCCGGGTGCAAAAACTATAAATACCGGGGTCTTCACCAAGGGACAAGATGACTTTGATTACTACGGAAGGCTGCAGAACGTATACGAGCTGACTTTCAACAATGGGCCCGTAGAACTCAATCTCGTTGTGTTCAGATGCCACTGGTTCGATCCACACCATGGACACAAAAATACCCCTTCCATTGGGTTAGTTGAAGTTAGGCCTTCAACCACCTATAGCGGATCCGATGTCTTTGTTGTGGCTCACCAAGCGAAGCAAGTTTATTACTTGCCCTACCCATGCCAGAAAGAATACCTCCAGGGCTGGGAAGTCGTGTACCAGGTATTGCCACATGGTAAACTACCCATGCCCTCCGAGGACGACTACAACAACATTAACCCTCAAACATACGAGGGAATTTTCTATCAAGAGCAAGAGAACTTTGGGGACTTTGGCTTAGAAGGTCTTGAGGACCTCGAGAACGATGCACACACCCGTGGTGAGATAGTCACGGATATAAGTGACATAGAGATGCTCAACAAGGCACATGCCAATGATGAGCCTCAGAGTGATGATGATGATGAGCCTCCACCGTCCGAGGATCCCGACGCTTTATACGCACGTGATAGTGATAGTGATGATGGATATGAGAATGAGCCTCAGAGTGATGATGATGATTATTAGTATTTATGTATCTCGATACTATATGTATGTTATTTTGGATGATGATGATGATTGTGTGCGGATGTGCTACGATGAATTGATGATGATGTTATTTTGGATGATGATGATGTTATTTTGTATCTTGTCAATGTGGTACGATGAATTGATGATGATGATGATGTTATTTTCATCTTAATTGCATTGCGTCTTTATGCTTCTTAATTGCATTGCGTCTTTATGCTTCTTAATTGCATTGCATCTTTATGCTTAATTGTTTTATTTTTCTCAATGCAGGTGATTGGCCAATATGAGTGGCAAGGCATCACCGCAGTCCTTGCTTCAGGGGATAAAGAAGACGAAGAGTGGAAGAGCAACCACCTCAAGGTACGGCGCCGAGGAGGTAGGAGGAGGAGGGGATGAAGGACGAGGAGGAGGAAGAGGGGGACGTCCCCCGAGAGCAGGAGGCCGAGGACGAGGTCGAGGACGAGGGCGAGGTACCGTCCTTCTAAGTGACATACCCTCCGCTTCCGGCGACGTGGCTTCACAGACCGCGTTCTCGGAGTCTCCAGACGAGGAGATTGACTCTCGAGACTTGGAAGCGGAGTCTCGAGACTTGGAAGCGGAGTCTCGAGACGAGGAGATGGTGACTGCGTCGGGGCCATCGAGTGCGTCGACGAAGAAGGCAAAGGTTCGTGGGGAAACAGAAGTCCCTAAGGAGGAGCCTGCCCCGGAGGCTCGGACCCTCATTGAACCTACTAGAACTGAGTAAGTGGCTATAGTTTCATTTCGTTGATACCAACTTGGCATGTACTAATGTTTGATTCTTGTGCAGCAATTGGCTTCATCCTGCGGGGACCCGAGTCCCTGGCTGCATGCTTGGAGCTATCATTAGGAAGTTTTGGCCGGGCTTCTACACCACGGACAAAGGCGAGAGGAAGCTAGCCACGACTTGGAGACACTACGAGCTCGCAGATTGTCCCCCCTACGGGAAAGCTTCTGACGCCGTGATCAATAAGTTTTGGGTAAGGCAAAATCATGACTCTTCACACTTTTTTTGTTCATAGTTGATGACCCCGCCATGCTAACTCATGAATCCCACACTTTTTTGATGCATGATTTCAGAGATTCTATAGGGTGGCTCCGGAGCACCAGGAGACGGCGAACAAGACACTGCAGGCTCATTGTAAGAGGTTGACTAATCAGCAGTTTTATAACCAGGGTCATACCGCCAGGAGTCAATACAACATGGCGAAATCGGGCAAGCCGTTGCCGAAGCACGAGAATGTCAAGTCACGCTCGACGATGAGCGCGGAACAGTACGACGAGGTAAGTAAATTGTCGATGAGATTATATGTTAATGCTAAGTTGCAATTGCATCATCTGTTCTTCACATGCGTATTGATTTTTCAGGTTAGGCCCGATTGGGCCTATGGCAAGGAGGAGGCATGGA
Organism: Bromus sterilis; assembly: GCA_950022295.1. Taxonomy (NCBI): domain Eukaryota; kingdom Viridiplantae; phylum Streptophyta; class Magnoliopsida; order Poales; family Poaceae; genus Bromus; species Bromus sterilis. The sequence goes on along the minus strand of OX465600.1, from coordinate 13,296,680 downwards.
GGGCGTTGACTGCGAGGTGGCGCGGGGAAGACGAGGAGTGGAACGCCTTGAGCGAGCAGAACAAGGCGAACCGCGGCAGCGGGGGGACACATCGGGCTGGAAACCTAGGCAGTGAGCGCTACAAGGCCAAGCTGGTATACACATACATGGAACAACCTGCATTTATTTCCCCTCATGCATGTTCCTATTTGGTACTCATAAAATCTCTTTGGCGATGCAGGAGGATAAACTAGGGAGGCCTGTCAGCTCATATGAGTCATGGGACTCGATGAGGATGATGGCGCCCGATCTCTCCCAGCCTCAGCCTCAGCTTCCCGAGTACTTCGGCACTGCCCAGGAGGACGGTGCTAACTACCTCGAGGCGATGATCGCTTTTAATCCGGAGTTGGATGACCCTAGAAGTGCGGAACCCGACCCCAGAGCGTTGGTCGTGTCTGGGGGAGGCTTTCAGCACGGCCGTCTAAAGGTCATGGATAAGATGACCCCGCGCACTCCCAATTTGAGCCTCACGCGGATCAAGGCTACCCTCGGTCCCGACGACCCCGCACCGCCTCCTCGACGACGGCCTTCCCAGACTGGCTACGATGTCAGTTTCTCTCATTTCCATCCTTTCTGTGACAATACTACTTCCTCAGTGGCTTAGTTGATGAGATGGTTCAATTTTTGTAATTGTAGGATGCTTTCGAGGCGGCCTACAAGGCCCACAACGACGCCTATTTGGTGGACCTTGCGCAGTGGAGACAGAGAGCACAAATACACGAGGAGTGGAAAGAGGCAAAAGAAGTTGTAAGTTCCAACCTTTATTTTTTTCAAAAGATGACAAGTCTCAATTTTCATACTTTTATGCAATGCCTGACATGTTAACTATTTTGCAGGCTCTAGAGAGTGCTCGGCTTACGGGAGTGCTCGTCGATATACCGCCACGACCTCCACGAGCCGGGCTTAAGCCGGAGTTTGTATCGAAGGAAGAGTTCGCCCAGAACTACTACTACACCGGCTATACCCCGGTAATTTACTTGCCCAATCAGTTGCTACCACTTTCACGTGCCTTGGCGGTTGCTAACTATTGCTCAAACGTGTAGGGAACGGGAGCCTCCGGGACTGGACCCTTTGGTCGTGCTGCTGCCTTGCCGTCGGCGTCCCGCGCGGTCACACCGGTGCACCCTGGCCCCGGTGGTAGTGGTGCCTCGCGCGAGAGCACACCGGTTCATGGTGGCGCGGGATCACCTGCTTCCGGTGCTGGTTCGACGGCGCCTCCGCACCGTCAGTCGCCTATCTTCACGCGCGGAGACCTCGGCTTCTCCGGCTCGACTCCCTCTCCGGACGCGATGAGTTGATGATGACGCTACCTCGGCCGGGTTATGTACCGATACGATGTTTCTTCTCTTTGCATTTTATGTATGGATACGTATGCTATGTATGGATACAATGTTTCTTCTTCTTATGCTATGTATGGATACGATGTATAAATGCTTGTGTCGATGGGCATGTGCTTATATCAATGTTTGTCTTGTGTTGATGTGCTTATATCAATTGTTGTGTCAATGTGCTTATATCAATGTGCATGTGCTTATATGCACATGATATAATATATAATGCAATATATATTATCTATTATTGAATTTGCTATATGCAAGGAAACAGGGAAAACAAACAAAAAAGAGGCCCTGCCACTATCTACGCCGACGGCCAGGCCGTCGGGGTAGGCCATATCCTGTGCCATTTGGCACAGCCTACGCCGACGGCCAGGTAGTGGCAGGGTCCAGACGAGACCAGCGGGCGACGCGTGGCCCGACTGGAAGGGGACCTACCCCGACGGCTCGGCCGTCGGCGTAGGCCCGAAGCCCCGCCGCCCCACAGCCTGCCGCGTGGCACCCTAGGCCGACGGCCCGGCCGTCGGCGTAGAGGGCAACCAGCCGTAACGGCCGTTAAGCCCAGGGTGGGCCCCACTGGTGCGACGCCGACGGCCTATACGCCGACGGCCGCGTAAACGCCGTCGGGCAGCCTATACGCCGACGGCTGCCCCTACGCCGACGGCTTTTAGGGCAAGCCCGAGAAAACCCTAGCCCGACGGCTCTATACCGACGACGGTCGTCGGCGTAGGCCTAAACTGACGGCTTTCTGGCCTACGCCGACGGTGGCCGGCCGTCGGCGTTTGGGTGCTGTCCCGTAGTGCGCTTTGCTACTTCTGGCCAACTACACAGAGGCATTTAATACTCTGCCGTAGCGCCGCTACATAAACGCACACTCGCTCTTCGTTGCAGCAATCACTCGCTTCCTCTTGCTAGCAAGAACTCAACAACAACACACACAGACATAGCCCGGAACAACCTCCTCTTGCTAAACCCGGAACCATGGCTCCGACTGGGCAGGCCAGGAAGGAGGCCTCGACGTCTAGGAGGGAGGAGGGGGAGGAGGAGGACTCGAAGGGGGCAGTGGCGCGGCTGATCACGCTCAAGGTGGTGAGCCAGGAGCGCGTGGTCCGCCACACCATGAAGGTGACCGACAAGCTCCAGGTCCTCAAGGACGTGTGGTACCACAAGGTGCCGGAAGTAACCAAAGACACGGGCGTCTTCCTCATCAACGGCGTCCGGTTTCGCCCCGACAGCACCCCCGAGGAGCTCGAGCTGGAGGATGATGACATGATCGATTTCTTTGAGCATATGGATGGCGGAGCGTCCTCGATGGTTGCTGCATCTGCTGCATCATCCATGTAATGTCCATGTTAGTAGCCTGGTGTTAAGTTTCTGGTGCAAGAGTAGAGTAGGCGTCCTCGTCTAGATCCACCTTCCTAGCTATATCTGTTTCGTCGTATGTTTCTCAATCATGGTGTTGTCTTTTGTGCTGAAGTTCTAGTATGAATCGAAACAAGTGTCGTATGACCCCGGGTGTCCCTCTCCGACACGGTCTCAGATCATATATTGCGCTGCGTGCACGGCGAGAGACGAGCTTCCCTCCACCCGCCGAACTCAGATTAGCCAAAGCTTAGCTTCTTCCCCGGTTCCCTCTCGATCGATCGAAACTCAGCTCCGACGTACGCCCCGATATTCGAGTCTGCTGCGAACCGCGGAGACCAATCGATGGCGGCGGCGCTCCGGTCCACGGTCGGCCTCGCGCTCCGGCGGGCCGCCCGCCTCTCCTCCTCCTCCTCCTCCGGCGGCCCCGCCGCGTCCGGCAGCACCAGGGTGGTACGTACGTTTATCACGTAACTAGCGCACCCCCGTCTGTTAGTTTTCATCTGTAGCAGCAGTAAACCAATGTCGATCTGAAATTCTGAATCCTTGGTACGTACGTACGTGCATGCATGCACGTTTGCTGATGAACTCGATCGTCCGGTTTTCAGCGGACGATGCACAACGGCGGGTGGCCTGGCGAGTTCGACGGCGGGCCACCAGGACCAGGGTGCGTCCGTACGCTCAGTTTTTTCCCTGTCGGTGATCGATGGTTATTTAACACTCTCTATACTGCAGGGGGTTCCCGGAGATTTGCTTTGTCGTCATCGCCTTGTTCGGAGTGGTCATGTTCAGCATTGCGTGTGAGAAGGACGGGCCGCTTGGACTCTACGGAGCACGAGGTGGACGAATCAGATCAGGAGGTCGGTAGAGAAGAACGATACGTACGAGATTCAGGCCGTAATAAGCTGGGGTGGATCGTCATCCAAGCCAACGAGCTTGTAACAACAACAAAAAAACGAGCCTGTAGCACTTACTTTTGATTAATTCAAGCTAGTTTTTCCCGCAGAATCATTTGAGCTTTTATCTATAAGGAATATAAATATACGCGCTAGAAAAGAAATCTTCTGTCACCTGAAAGGAAATTGTAGCTACCGTGAGAATTCAGGAGAGATAAATTGAGAAGTTTGTCTTTTTTTACTAAGGTTTTTTGAAATAAGTTGAAAGTATAGTTGCATGTATGTAATTCCACCGTTTTGTAGAGCCACCACACACGAAGTGGTGCCGCTGCGTTTAGGGCTATATATACCAAAAGATCGTAGCCCGCGAGCTTAACGAGCGCTTGATAGCTCAGTTCGTTAAATTCAAAACTCGCTTCTTAATAAACAGAATCAATCATTTATTTTAGTTTGTTAAAGTTAACGAGCTTAACAAACAAGCTAGGTAGTTCCATGAGATATAACACAATAAATGTTTTTACCTGCCGCGACAATATTTCTTGCCACCTTAAATCATCTACTAAACCTAATCAATCCAACCCAACCAATACAAGGCATTAGACTACCGCACCTCGTTCTATAGTCATCCCATTTTTTCAAAAACATGACACTCGCACTCTTATTGTGTTGGATGCAACACATTATACTTAGTAAAGGAACGCTTGCGAGCGCGCACGAACTTAACGAACTTTTAACGAATAGAATTAAACATGAATTAATATTCGTTAAGCTTAACAAGCCGAGCCTTAATAACAAGCACAAACTTAACGAGCCGAGCAGCTTGTTAATCATCCCTAGCCACTTTGGTCTGCATGCGGTCCCTATGCACCAACAAATTGAACAGGTGGTGCCATTTCAACTACCACCATCTAAAAACATCATCAACGCGGAACCTTGAACCTCTCACAAAAGTTTGGACTAGATCAACTCTAGCAGATGCATCATCCTGCCGCCGGCTCGTATATGTACAGGCTTCTTAGCGGACGTGTGCGTTTTTGGTTTGAACAGAACCGTCATAATTTTCTCGGTCAGTAAAATTTGAGCGGGTGGCCCGCAAAAAAATTCTTCAGCCGCTATATCTACTTCTCGGGGGGAGGGGGCATTTAGGGTCCCCGTACCTCATTCTTTTCCCCCGCCGCCGCCACATTTTCTTCTCCCCCATGTAGAATAGCTAACTTCGACGAGCAATTAGATGGCGTCTGGTACAAGTGACGGGCCCGAACCTGGAGGAAACGGATCCGACCGCAGATCTCGTGCCGCCGACGCTTCCATGAGTTCAACGGTGAACGACTTCTTCACCTTCACAACCGCCGAGCTTGACGCCAATCGCTCGTGGATGAGCCTGTCTGAGCTTGGCCGCCAGCTTGCGCCAGTTACCGGCAGGCCGTGCCATGCTGAGGAGGCTATCCACGCCGCCAACTTCGCCATAGTTTTCGGCCAAGAGGGCACAACCTAACGCCGCGCGGATGCCAGGGCGATGTATGATGTCCGCTTCATTCCCAAGCCGTGAGCTTCGCGTCCTCCTCAACGGCCTATCTACTACTGGACGATCTCCTGTGACCACATATTAGGGTTTTTTTTTCTGTATTTTGTGTGCTTCGGTGAAGCTCCGGCTATTCTGTGTACCGCGGCCAATGTTTATTTCAAATATGTAAATTATGCCGTTCCACTATGCAGTATCTGTTCTGTCGCATCAAATCTTATACCCCATATCCTGTTAAAGCGATCAGTATATCACTTTTAGCGGATCAGCTAGAGTTGCTCTAACCTCTCACAACTACGGTGATGTCAACTCAACCTCTCACAACCGTGGTGATGTCTTTTATACTGAGTTTTAGTATGAATCGAAACAAGTCTTGTATTACCCCTCCGAGACGGTCTCAGATCACGTGTTGGACCAGTACATGTATATTGCGCTGCGTGCACGACGAGAGACATCGAGTCCCGAACAAGCTTCCTCCCATAAACGAAGCTCCACCCGCCGAACTTTGCTTAGCCAAAGCATAGCTTCTTCGCCGGTTTCCTCTCGACCGGTCGAAACTCCCACGCACGCCCCGATATTCGAGTCTGCTGCAAACAGCGCGCGGAGACCGGTCGATGGCGGCGGTGCTCCGGTCCACTGTCGGCCTCGCGCTCCGGCGGGCCGCCCGCCTCTCCTCCTCCTCCGGCGGCCCCGCCGCGTCCGCCAGAACAAGGGTGGTACGTTTATCACGTAACTAGGCCACTAGAGCACCTCCGTCTGTTAGTTTTCTTCTGTAGCAGCAGTAAACCAATGTCGACCTGAAATTCTGAATCCTTGCTGATGAACTCGATTGTCCGGTTTTCTTATTCTGCAGCGGGCGATGCACACCGGCGAGTGGCGCAGCATGTACGACGGCGGGCCGCCAGGGCCAGGGTGAGTTCGTATGCTGCTCAGTTCTTTCCCCGTCGGTGATCGATCGATGGTTATTTTATGGCCAGTTCATCAGAGCGTATGCTGACGACCATAGTCTATAACTCTATATCTGCAGGGGGTGGCCGGAGGTTTGTTTTGGCATCATCGCCTGGGTCGGAGTGCAAATGGTCTGGGTTGCGTCTGACTGGTACGGGCCGCCTGTGATCCGAGGAAGAATGGGGGGAGGAGGAGGACGAAGAGGTCGGTAAAGAAGAACAAGCAGGCCGCGTAAGCTGGCTAAACGTGGGGTGGGTGTCGTCGGCCAAACCAACGAGCTTTGTATAATAGTTATTCATTGCTATTTTCTGGCGAGGAGTTAATTTGTGCTTGTAGCGATTGTTAATTCAGTTTTTTAAATGTAGACTAGGACAATGCCTGTGTGCTGCAATGGAATATAAATGTTGTAATACGCTACTGTCAAAAAACATGTTGTACGGAGTAATACGCTAGCTTATGGTTTATCTGTTCACAATGTTTATCAAATCGTGATTTACCTTGTGTTTAATGAAAAGTTTGATATGTAAACTAAAGTGAAATTGGCTCATTAGGTAAATAAGTTAAGCTGATTGATTCTCATATGGAAAAGATTGAACAAAAGGATGATGAAACATCAGATTTTTTGCCGAATTTGGTCCATTATGCAAAAAAATTAAAAATGTGATGACCTCAATAATAAAATTTGCATAATGGTAATAATGAAACTGCCATCATGTTAATAATAAAATTTACACCCTCTTGTAAATAAAAATGCCATCATGTTAATAATAAAATTGACATCCTCTTATAGACAAAGGTGTCGTCTTGTTTATAATAAAACTATCATTCCTTTATAATAAAAAATGTAACGTTTCTAATTATTAAAATTTCATACTATTGATTATTAAACTGTCATGCTCTTAATAATAAAAATGCCACTGAAAAGGTAAAAAAATGTCATGCTCTGAATAATCATATTTAAACAGGAAAAATGTCATGCTACCTATACAAAAAAATGATCATGGCGAGTTTAGAAAAAAAACATTTGCTTTAGCTTGATTGGTGCAAGTGCCTAGCTCTTGAGCAAAAGGGCATTTTTTCAAGTACATTTTTCAACAACAAAAAACGGTTTGCCAGAAAAAAAAAAGGGAAATGTCAGTTCTGCGGCCAGAACAAACAGTAACAAGGGATTTCGTTTTTATTAGCACTAGAAGATTACCCCGCGCGTTGCAGCGGGTATTTCCATAAGAACTCTACAATGGATGATGTGGATAATTTTTGAATAGCTAAAAATAGATTATGCGTATATCTTGTATGTAGAGTTGTAGACATCGACTATTATATTAATAAATGTTGGTAGAGATGACATGAACAATTGCTTGGTTGATAGATAAAGTGATGTTCATACACCCCGCGTGTTGCGGCATAAATATTTTTAAGGATTTTATTGTTAAACAAAATGAGTTAAAGATGTATGAAATATGAAGTTGTTGTTATAGAAACATGCAAGATTCAGTTGATCATAGTCTATATCTCTATAAGAACTTTGCAATGTAAATTAAAAAGCTATAAGATGCATGTAAATAAAATTGGATGACATGGACAAATGATTGGCTAAAATAGTGGATGATGTGGATAGATTGCATGTTCATATAGATAACATAAATTCATCTTAGTATGACATGGACAAATGATTGGCTATAGTAATGGATGATGTGGATAGCTTGCATGTTGAGATAGACACCTTAAATGCATCTTAGTGGGGTTTTGTCTTATAAGAGATATAGATTTCCAGCAGGCTCCTTAAAAATCAATCCTTTAAAACGTGTTTACAGAGCACCTCAAACCGGTTTTACAGTGCGAAATTGATCGAATAGATCATACACTGTAAAAAAACAGTATCTTGTATGACCCACTTGTTTTCAACCGCTCAGCCGATTGTCGACCGCACCCAGCCCGTCGTCGGCTCAAAGGTGCCCGTCCATGACCCTGCCCGACGCGCGCGCTCCTAAGCGGCCACACACGCTCGCTCTTGGCACTGCCTCGCCCTCCACACACTCTCCAGTGCCGCCGACTCTTCTCCCGCGCCGCGCCGCCCTGGTTCGGCACGCCCCGTGGTCTGGTCCACCCCACCCGTGGCCGACCTCGCCTCGACAATGGAGGTAGAGCCGACCGCAATTTGGACCGACCATGACAAATTTCAGCATGTGGCAGCCTCTTTCGACGAGCGGCGACGGATCCCGACAAGTTTCAGGAAGATTCTGACTTGTTCCGCGATAGCGCGTTTGCTTCGACAAGATTTGATTTGTTTATGGATTGAACTGCATACTGCCTTTCAAACTTTACATACGAGGTTTTCATAGATGGACTCCCAGTGCTCTTTAAAAAATATTAAGGATCGACCAAACTTTACCGGATCAATTGAAAATGTAAATGTCTCATTTTTATGGGTTTCACCTTTTTTAAGGGGATTACTAGAGATGCTCTAAGGAACGTCAATCAAATAATATTTTTGTTCGCGGAAAGGGTTAGGAGCAAAAATATTCAATCCCTCGAACAAGGAGTCAACCAAGGATATAGGTACGCTTTTAAGAGAAGAGATTGAGAGCTTCTAGGTACTCCTAAGTTTAGGGAGATGATGGCGTGTAGGGAGGCCCAAGCTCTAGCTCAAGATCTTTTGATGTCCAAGATCAAGATCTCAATTGACTGCAAAAACGTTTTGAGCGATATCCGAGAGCAAGCAGGAGGTTACCATAGTATGATCACTTCGGAAGTTTTATCAAACATTAGTTTATTTGAGTCTTACAATTTATTTAGGTAGGCATTTATGGATTTTAGATCCGCAGATCCATCATGTATCCCAAGAGTGTTGGATTTGAATGAATAGAAGTGTTCTACCCTTCAAAATAAAAAGGTACTCCTAAGTTTTTTTTGTCCTCGTGGGAATTCGGGGTATGAGTATAGTTGATGGCCAGATATCAAAAGTCCAAACCCTATACTCTCCCACGAACCCTTCCTTATTGGCCTTCGTCGCCGCTTTCCTGTCGATCGAAACTCCCACGCCCCGATAACCAACCGAGCCTGCCACACGAACCCCCGCGCGGCGACAGATCCATGGCGGCGGCGCTCCGGTACACGATCGGCCTCGTGCTCCGGCCGCACGCCCGCCTCTCCTCCCCCGCGTCCGCCAACACCAGGGTGGTACGTACGTAGCCCGTGCACACCTTCACCCCTCAGTATTATTTTTCTCCGCAGTAACAAACCAATCTCGATCCAAATCCTCCGTGCAATCGTACGTCTTTTTGCTTATAAAGATCATCCAATTAAACTCACTCCGGTTTAACTGTTCTGCAGCGGACGATGTACACCAACGGGCCGGACTTCGGCGGCGGCGGGTGAGTTCGTAATTAGTACGCTCGGTTCTTTCTTATAGCCGGTTGAGCGACTATTCGCAGGGGCCTGGAGGATGCCATCTTCTCGTTCATCGCCTTAACTGGATCGTGCGTGTTCGCTTGGCTCGCCTTTGATGGCGACGGGCCGGACGGGTTAATGCGAGGACGAGGAGGAGGAGGACGACGAGGCAGATGATCTACAACCTAGCCGTCAAGTAGTCATTGTAGAGACTGATGCCAAACGATTCGTTGGCTGATTTCAGATGTAAGAAATTTTTGCATGCATCATTAGACAGTTATTTCACACGTCTTAGGGCTCTTAGCACAATGAGAACATTGAGTTTGATTAGTTTAGGCACCTAGCAGATCACTAAGAATACATGTTGAATGCATATACACATATATACTGATATGATGAACCAGTAGGTTTATTGTATACGTCATCTCCACCATTCATATGGAAGAGGTGAGCTGAACCTGATTCTTCAAATTCCACCTCTTCAACGAAACACAAAAATGGAAGCAATCCATTCCACTTTTCTGTTTCTATCAACAACATCAGAATTGAACCGATCCGTTCCTTTGGATTGGAATCATGCCATTCCATTCCCGTTGATTCCCCAACCAAATATACAGTTAGTTCAAGTTTTCTAAGGTTTAGTTCCTAAATATGTATTTGTAAAATTTGAAGAAATCCAGAAAAATTTCAAGCGCACATGCTTCTATTTAAATTGTATTACAAGACTTGCACATACAACCTACATGTTTGCTATTAGAGCACCTGTGGGAACGAATTGACTGAAAAGTTCACCTTCTTCTAAAAGTAATGACAAAACTATCGTAGCGGCCTCTACGCCAAGCAATACGTGAAAATTATTTTCACAGTGATCCTTTTTGTAACTCTATTGATGGACAGTTAAGATGTACTGATAATATCAAGAGAAGTTGGGAAAGACTAAACTTGACTTAAAAGAAATCTATGAAGAGAGATCTGAAGGATTGTATTATAACCAAAGATCTAGCTCTGAATAAGGGTGCGTGAATGTTAGCTATCCACGTGCCAGAACCATGACTTGGTTTCGATATCTTTTAAGTTTCAACTCTAGCCTATCCCCAACTTATTTGGGACTGCAAGGCTTTGTTGTTGTTATTGTTGTTGTTGCATCCTTTTTGTCATTTTAGCAGGTGGTTTGATACGCAAAATAAATCCCCAGCGCTTTCCATTGTGCGGATTCCTGTGACAGTCGACCTGCCTCCACGGGCTAGGCGGCAAGTGCCACATGTCGCTTGTCTAGCCTGCCGGTCATGGTAGTTTTGACAATTATTTTTGTAGATGGTCCTTTTTACCATTTTGTTTGCATAGATGGTCTGATACACAGAAAAATCCATATAATCACGCATTTTGAAATAACACATCTATGTATTGCATTTAAGACTGTTTGTACAAGAAAGAGTTATCCCAACAGTATGCAACACTAACCATCTACTCTACTTAACGAGCCACGCTTTGGCCTCACAGAGAGTGGCTAACACCGGCCTCCTCTGGACGTACCGACCGACCTGGCAGCGCTCAGAATCGATAATCCGGGTCGACATCCATCGCCCATCCAAATTTCTCCAAAATTGTCTTGGTGAAAATCTGTCATAAAAATTAGGCAAACAACTTCTGTTAAGGACCACAAACTGATACTAACATCAATCAAGTTACTCATTTGAAATAACAGAGCAAAGCACAAGTATGACACACAAATAATCAGGATTTGCAGTGTAATGCATTATGCAACTCGGATACAGCATAGGAAGCTTAATTTCTATAGAGAACGAAGCTTAATTTTTATGAAGAACGAAGGTCTATGGAGTTAAGAGACACATGAACATGAGTACTGAGGAGACTAATAGCAATGCGGATAACTCATAATAGAAGCAAAAAGTAGCCCTCAAAGTACGGTACCTTATCCTCATTAATAGGGACTTCATGGGTTTTGCACCACGCCACAGTAATTCTAGGATCAAGGTAGTTGATCTTTGATGTGCCAAGTGCTACCGTCTTCAAATCCTCTTTCTTGTTCTTGCGTTTATCCATTTCCGCTATCCTAGTATCAATCTGAGACAACTTCTTCTCCAACCTGCAAGTAGATTTATGAGACTGTCTCCACTCTTTGTTCAGGTAAGTACAAGAAGAAAAAATGATATATCTGTGACTGAGATGTGTACATTTCAGGGCTCAACTTTCTCTTTAGCTTCCTATCTCCTTCATTGCCTACGGGCTTCCGTTTCTTCGCCATTTTAGACAAAAGTTTCTTCGCTTTCTCCAATTCCGCGTTCAACTGATCCCTCTGATCCTGGATAAAAGAATAATATGATGAAAAAAGCTTTCAGAACGAGCAAAAAAATTGAGCTAATTAATCATTTGCAGGCAACAACCAACCGTTAATTCGTCAATCTTTTCATTCAGCTTATTCATCTGGGAATCATGTGATTTTGGGACAGCGCGCTGATGGTTGCAGATTATAGCAACCTGGGTAAATGAGAAATATCGTTGAGAGTCAAGACTTGTGATAATGCAAGGTCTTTTTTCCTTAAGAGCGAGCAGAAGATCTTACCTCTTTGTTTGCTCGCTGATAGACACCAATCTTTTCAGCAAGGGTTCCATCTTTTGTTTCTTTGTTCAACTGTAATACCAACAATTATTAATTTCGCAAAAAAAAACACCAATTATTAGGATCAGAAATATATTACTACGACATAACATGGTAAGTTACATGAATGAAACATATTTTGGTAAATATGAAAAAAGAATAGTGATAACAGGGTTATCTGAAGATACACCGATTGAGCTGCAGCTATGAATAATACGGTACCCAAAAAAAAACAGTGATGCTACTAAATTGTGTAACTCATGACATACTTGAGACAGTACTACAACATTATAATAGAGGACAGAGTGAAATTTCTTGAATTCAACTTACGATAGCGTCCAAAGTGATGGAAGCATTGTATGTACGGAAGACTTTTGCAGTAAGGCCAGGCATTAGGTCCTTCAGATGAGCATTTAGTTTAGTTGTATCAAGCTTGTCGAAGACATGTCCTCCCTTATTTTTACCTAGAAAACCAGTACACAAAACAGATGTAAATAATAGTATTTGTCTAGAGCAGGAATAGATGGACAGATGGGAAAAGAACATTGGGAGATACCTGCACAGAATTCCTTAATCGCCTCGTATACAGGTAGTTCAACCTCTACGGTGTTATAGTATCTTATAGAATCTTTACCTAGGAAGTCAAACTGAAAAAATGGTCATACATCAGATAAACAATCAAAATCAATTTCCTACAATGAGTGACCATCAAGAATATGTAAAGAATGAAGATCAACACCTGCAGCTTATTTGGAGGCAAACAAGTAACATTTTCAACCTTCGGTGTGCAACAACCAACAGTGTCAGCCTCATCCTCGTCCTGAAAAGGATTGAAGTAGCATGATTAAATATCAAGCTGAATACATATAAATTACCAGAAAAAATGTATAAGGATGTATGTTAAAAGGACTAGGTTTTTTTTATAAAAGAAAAATCTCATCATGCAAAAGCAGAAAAAATGATGCAGCCACTTTTATGTATGGGTACAGTGTATTGCCAACAGACATTATGTCCCAACATTACAGAATAAAATGGGAATATCATTCGATGAAAATAACTCTAGTATGTAGGATATACCTTTTCATTGCCTGCTCTAAGGGCTAGCTTATCTATAAGGTATGTTGCCACTGCAATCTGTTTCTTGACCTGATCTTCGTTCCTAAAATCCTTGCTGTAATTTGCCCGAATCCTGTCTATGTAATCCTGCCATGGCCATAGAAGGACAATAATTATTGCACATGGAGAAAGAAAACCTCTACGAATCACAAAACAAACTCTCTCACCTTCAGTTTCCGGGCCTTCTCATATTTCTCCTTGTCACTCTGTCCCTTTAGTGAGCTGCTCGCCGCAAGGAAAACATACTTGATATCTTTTTCGTTTATCGGATCGTTCCAACAGGCCAACCATGTAACAGTATTGTCATGCTTGACTTCTTTCCATCTGCAGTACACATGACCAATGAACAATGTATACATGTTAAAGTCCCTTCACAAATATTATTTTCCAATTTTTAACAGCATAGCTTCAGTTTTAAGGTACCTTTCTCCAGGTATAGGACACACTGGGACTGGAGCTCCTTCTCCAATGTTTATTGTAATATCACTCGGTCGGATGCGTCGCTTCAGTCTTCCCATCTACAAAAATTAAATAGATAGCTTCAAATTGAAGAATCTTACTTGAAACAGAATAAAGATTTACATGATTACATATTTGCAGATCTGTACCTTTGGATGTTCTCCACGTCCCCTGAACAAGCCAGGTGGTTCTACTCTGAAATTGCCAACCTGAAATAAGCAAATGTTGTTAGACTAGTGGCATATATGTAAATCCCCAAAGGAAAAGAGTAACATGTCTATTCCATGATTTACAAAAGCCTAAGTTATATTCCACCTAAAAAACCTAAGTTATAATTTAGAAAAACTATCAGTAAAAAATGAACCTTCTCTTTAACACCGTCGACAAAAGCCCACTTAAACTTCTCCTCTTCTTTCGTTTTCTGTTCCTGCAATGCTTTCTTCTCCTGTGAATAAAGCTTAAATACTTCAGAAAACGGAGACAGGATAAATCTCTCTTATCTAACCTACTCAACTTTGTCATTAAAATTCATAAAAACATACCTCTGATGTTATCTTTGTTTTCTTCTCCTTCTCTCGGAGATGCCATTCATAGATAGGTGTGAAATCACAAAGCTCGAACTTGTTAATAATATGGGGTTTACCAAGAATTTTTCTCCGGTCAGTGAAAAAATTGTTGATAAAAGTTTCCTTGGACGCATACTCTGTTTCTTTCATCACAGCAAACATGGTTGCAACCTGCAATACAGAGAATTAACAGATGAACAAAAAGACGGAAGCGTGATCTTAATATTCAGGAGATGCTCTCAATGTACATCACCTCCTCCTGTTCTGGGGTCAGATCAACAGGTTGCCCATTGTAAAGCATCTTGACACCATGAGGCTTGTATGGAGGTGGGAAAACAACACCATTGTGCTCCAAAGTAGTCCATTTCTTTCGACCATCATCCTTGGGTTCGCTTTGGACACTCAATGAGTCTGGAGAATCTGGAAACTTTGCCTTCTTAAGAGCTGAGCCTGTTTGATTACTACGATCACCCGGCCTTTTGACTGAATTTCGGGATGCTCCCCCGGTAACTCGAGGAGAACCGGCAGTCAGTGGCTTGTCATCCTCTGAATCACCGTCAGAGACACTGCCTGCGTTTTTCGGAGCAGAGTTATTTTTGACCAACCTCGCGGCCAGCGGTTTGTGATCATCTGAATCATGGTCATGATCATCGTGTGCGTTGGCACCTCCCATGTTGATTCTCTCCAACTTACTCTTGTAAACCTTCTTCCTTGCTGCAATTGGTTTTTCATCATCTGAATCATGGTCATGATCACCATCTGGCTTGGCACTTTTTCTATCGATTCCCTTGGATTTCCTCTCACAGACCTTCATCCTTGACGCAATTGGTTTCTCATCGTCTGAATCAGTATCCGGCGTGAGCATATCTTCCACAGGAAGCCTTGTCAGCTTATTCTTCTGACAATGCGGTGCAGAAGAACTGTTTGGCTTCACTGCATTTCCTGACGAGAAGGTAGGGCTGGTCATGGTGTTCTTCTTCACACAGCTGCTTGACCTCTTCAAGGAAACTGGAGCGTCAAATTCGTCCTCGTCGCCGTCAAACACACGGAGAGACGGCATTGCCAGCTTCTTCCTCAACGCAATTGGTTTATCATCGTCTGGATCGTCATGATCATCGTCTGCCTTGGCACCTCCTGTATCGATTGTCTTGTTCGATGTGCTCCCGCAAACACTCTTCCTCAATGCAATTGGTTTCTCATCATCTGAGTCAGTAAGGTCGTCCTCCACACGCCGCCTTTTCATTTTATTATGTTGTGCAGAAGTGTTTAGCTTCAGACTTGCTGATGAGGTTGAGGAGGTGTGCATATGCGGTATGTTCTTCTTCAGAGAGGCACTCGACCTCTTGAAGGAGATCGGGGAGTCTAATTCGCCGCCGTCACTGTCAACAGTATGGCCGGCCGCCGGCATTGCTTCTTCCTCCCTGCGGCAGGACGCTGATGCCTGATGGAGATGGACCTAGCACAAAGGCACGTTCCAGCGTCCGCTCCAGTCGTGCGCGCTGTGCTACGTACGGCCGTACGGGGACAAAGTGGCCGAGGTGCGGGTGGAGTTAGGGTTAGCGACACGAGCGGGTCGTGCGGCTTATATGTCGGTACTGGAGACATCATGTGTGCGGTGCCAACATGATTTGAATCTGATACGGACTGATAAACACGAACCGACCTAATTGAACAGACAAGCCTCCAGTTTTCCGGTGATCCTGCTGCCGCCGCGGCCTTCATCTCAACACGCGATAATGGTAAGTGTTGAACGTCAGTGCGAAAGCTCCTCTGCAGCTAAACCCTTTTTTTCAAACTCTTCCGGTCTTGTTTCTTCCAACTGAATCAGGTCGGAGATCTATTTTTTTTAAATGATCTACTCCATCCGATCCATATTAATGGACTTAAATTTGTCTAGATACATATGCATCTAGTCTAAATACTTAACTAGATACACACGAATCTAAACAAAGTTGAGTCCATTAATATGGATCGGAGGTAATAATTCTTTTCTTGGTAAGCTAGCGGTCCCTAACTTTCTTTCCGAAAAAGATAACCTCGCCCTGGCGCTTTTTAAAACTAAAGTTACCATCTACAAAAACAAAACAAAAAACAAAGATTGCCATCATGACGAGAATTATCATGTGCTATCAACTGAAATCTCCACCCCCGTATAACTAAATTTGACACCAAAAACGTCAGGAATTACCATGTTTTTGTGCCACATGTGTGGAAGATATCAGCTTCCTTCTTTCCCCGGGCAACCGTGACGAATGCGATGATTGCCCAGGAACACCTTGGCAAGGAGGAGGTCCTTCACATTGTTACTATAAAATACTATCACCTCAAATTGATATTATGCTCGCTAGCATGGTGAATCCGCACACCGTCCTTCGCTTTCTGCAGCTTATGTTGTCGTAATCTTATTATTCATTCGTTGCTAGTGCGGTTAATTTGATAATTGTAAGTCATTTTGTTGCCCTATCAAGGTTTTTCATATTATGTTTGTTACAATCTCTTCAAACTATTTTTTCGAAAAAAGAGGGTATGGCTAAGTGGGGATTGGTATGGAAAGAGTTATAATTAGTAGTGTCACTCTTCATGTGTGATGACTCTAGATTTTACGTTATTTAAAGCATCTCCAACTTCCATGGCCATGGAGGTGGGATATTGTGTTGGAGAAACTCGATTTTTTTAATCCTATGTTGGCACCCCGAGGCTAAATCCATGGAAGCATGTAGCTTTGGTTGTCGTTGCTCTTCTATCCATGTCCCCCTTTTCATTTCTAAATAGATCTGTTCCAAGTTATCTACTTCAGCTGCTTGTGCTCTCTAATTTGACAATGGTGATCAGAGATGAAGCTGGTGGTAGTGGGGAGAGGAATAGATCAGTTGTTGTCCCTAATCTGGAGGATCAACAACTCCCTTTTTTCTTCTTTGGTCGTCATGGGGATGGGGGATGACGCGGGTGCCCACCATGGCCCTACCTGATGCGCATAAAGGTCGGCCTACTTGAAGCCCACAAGGACACCCTAACCTGAAGGCCCACTACTTGGAGTGCGAAGCAAGTTAGGGTTTAGAGTCCATCTGTAACCGAGTCGGCAAATACTCCTGAGACCCAGCCTACTATATTTAGGCTAGGAGGGATGTCGTCCCGGGACACATCATCTTCCACCATCGAACCCGAGCGAGATCGCATCTCGTCGAGAACTCTATTTTAAACCACCAAACAATACAAGATCAAACAAGCAGGAATAGGGTATTATCCTCCCGGGATTTGAACCTGGGCAAAACTCTCTCCTTGTTTGTCGTCAAAATCACCAGCGCGTACATCTTATTCCCTATATGAAACCCTAGGTACCTCACCATGGGATTTGATGTGGTACCGCTACGACAAGGGAGAAGGAAAGGATTGATGGAGTTTAGAATCTTGCTCATCGGGTTTGTGCAAGACATCACTGGTGTTTGGTGGTGCGGACCAACACCTACCTATGTGTCCATTTTATTCGTCCTACCCAGTGAATTTTTTGGCCGAAGGGCGGCCTGTTGGAAGAGGTTCATCTTCATTAACTAAGACATCGGAGCTACGATGTTCACTGTTTTCTTGGGAGAAAGGCAGTTGATGGGCGGTTTTCTCAATTTTGTCCATGAATCTGTGGTCGAAGGGCGAACAATTGGTGTGGTTGCGCTGGCTGGCTACTGCCGAAGAATGGAGTTATTTTTTCTGGTAACTTCGGATGGTTGAGGAGGTGAGTTGGCATTCTGGCGATCCCAAGAGGTCTGTGCGCGATGATGGTCGGGACCTACTCTAACTGATGCAAGTTGTTGGACCCGGTCATAATAAAAAAAATACATTCCAAGGTCCTCCAGGCAATATCCAAGGGCTGGCTTGTAATTTATTTTCTCTTTTGTTCTTATACAAACTTTGTATCGTCGATGATTCCTATCTAATTCTAAATCGACGGGAACGAGTGGCGTGGTAATGATGGTGATGGAGCGGTCGAAGTCACAATGGGAAATTCTACTGCAACGAATAGTTTGCCGCCATGACATTTTTTATTTTGATCACAAAGACCAAGTTATGCTATTGTAGCCCTGACTTTTGACTTGGCCTGGTGTATGTGAATGGAGCGAGTGGCCAAGGAGGCTAAACCCAACATGGATGACTGCAGAACCTTTGAATTGGTCCATCATCTCCTTCGATATAGGCATAGTGTCGGTCTTATGTGACTCTACTGTTGTCGACATGTCGGTTCTTATTTACCTTTTATCAGATCTTTTGTGTTTTGTCTGTGTACATCTTGGATATGCAGAGGTCGGGTATCATTCAACATGTTTTGTATCCGATTGATGCTACATTTTAAGTTAATAAAAATGCTATTTATAAAAAAAGCAATAGTTTTAACCAAAAAAAAAACCAATAGTTTGACTTACTTCCTCTGTACCGGTGCATTAGTCATCTTAGGTTGTGCACTGCGACCAAGGTGGAAGAGAAAATGAGAAAATTTAATGCTTATTTGTTAATTAATACTATCCCATGCAATAGAATTACCACTGCATGCCGTGCTAGGTTGTTTAATGTTATTGGAAACATACATGCTCTACATTTCTTATTTGGTTGATTCTTTTATTTATGTAAAAAAACAAGGAATGAGATGAAAGTTAATGTCCCGCGCCTAAGTGTTTTGGGAATGTTTGATTTTCGTAATATGTTTAATGCACCGGTACATCATATTGCATACATGCAGTAACTTTCAGGTTTGGTTTTTGCTGGAGTGAATTCCTTCCTCAAATACGCTTGTTGCCTGGGACAGCATACAGCAGCATGGATCTGTGTTATCCATTCACGGGTCGTCACGTATGCACGGCCCTGGACTGACAGAAGCTCACTCACGCGAGAAGCGGCCATTCGCAACCGTCAAAACTGCAGCACGCACGAGCAGTGCTACCCAAACAGGCTACTAGTAGTAGAAACGGTCGCCGTCGGCTTAACCTCCTGGCGGCCTCCCCTGTCCAATCCGTACGGCCGGTCCGGTCCGGTCCCCCGGAGACGAAAGAGAAAGCTACTCCTTCCTTCCTACTAGAAGCAGAGCAGGAAAGGCAACCGACGGGGGCACGGGGACGGCGTGCAAAAGGACCACGGACGGACGGCCGGAGCCCGGACGGGACGGTGGTGGGCCGTGGATCATATAATCAGCAGCACACATGGGTCCGGCCCCACCTCCCACATGCGCCTGCCTCTGCTGCGCTCTGTTCTCACCCAGCAGCACGCCCACAGTGAAAAGCAGCAACCACGCACCTGCTAGAGAGAGAAAGAAACCAGGGAGCTCTCTCTCTCTCTCTCTCTCTCTCTATACACACACACGAAAATGGTGGCTTTACTACGTTAATAACACCCGTCTGTCTGGATAATGGGATTGGCAATGGCAGGGGCCACCGCCGTCGAACGGCTGCTGGCCGGCCTCCCATGATTGTCTGTTGGTCCTTTCCAGGCTGCTATCCATCCTGATCCAATCTCTCACGCCAGGAAGAAGATAGAAAGGCGAGAGATATTCCGGTTAGCTAACCGCGTTTAGTAGTAAACCCTAAAATTTGGTTACTAAAAAGGGAGGCGTTCGTTATGAGTCAGGATTCCAAGCAAACCACCGTTGGTGACTGGTGAGTGTGCGCTTTAGGCAAAGCATGACGGTGATATATCTAGTGAGAAAGAGAGAGCTCTGATTGCTAATTTCGGGCCGGAGAGAACAGTTGACCGCACAATGGTTAGCGGTTGCGATTTGGGAGAAAATAGTTATGTTGCACGACGAATTATTGCCAATAATAAGATGCCATTATTTGAGCTGGTAGCAGCAGCGGGTGGTAGATGGTAGGATGGTAGATAATTCCATGGATGATCATTGCGACCAGCCTAGCGACAGCCTGAACCCGCATATTCTACTCCTAAAAAATCTTCTACTTAAGCTCCCACCCCACTGTTTTTTAAACATTAATTTAAACCATGCAAGTTCAAATCCTCTTCAACGTCCCCCCGCCGTCCACATGCAGTTCAGAAAGTTTAACTAGTAAAACCCCATCTGCACTTCTGAGTACGAAGTAGAAAACAATCTTCTCTGCAGAAACCATGGAAGTTTTGAAATCTGAACATCACACAACGGCGAGTAGCAGCACCAAGAACTGCTAGTAGTTCGTAGTAGAAATGTTTCACTTCAATTCACTTGCAATGGCGGCCGAATCGCCGTGGCACGCACGGGCTATTTACAGCGGTGAATTATTCGGTAAGTGAAGGGGAAAAAATTCACCAGGAAGAAGAAGAAGAATGAGAAAGAATAAAAAATCCTCGGCACTACGTAATTTTGCTGCCCGGATTTGATTGACAAGGGAAGGGAATGGATGGCTAGAGGCTAGGCCCTGGGCGTCTCAAGGCCCGGAGGTTTCTCAGCCATCTCACTTCGCCGCCTCCTGCCGGCCGCCGCTCACGACCTCTCGCTCCGTCCCCGGCGGAGGGCTCTGGCTCTGCTAAGCTCCGCCCGGCGGCAATGGAGGGAGGGAGAGGAAAAAAAGAAAAAGAAAAACACGACGGCCACCACCACCACAATGGCGTGGAGCGCGCGCGCGGGCGGCTAGCCGGCTGGCCTAGTGCCGCGAACTGGGATCACCAGACGAACTTGTCGGAGGAGATGCCGCGGAGGAGCGGGAGCGCGTCGCCGGCGGCGGCGCAGCAGCACGAGGAGGCGCCGCTCTTGAGGTCCTCCAGGGTGACGAACCGCGCGGCGGCGGAGGAGGAAGAGGAGAGGTGGCGGAGGACGTGCTCGAAGAGCGCCTCGTCGCAGGGGAGCGCGATGGGGCCGCACGCGCCGGAGGCGCCCGACGGGAACCCGTACTCCTCCTCCGCCTGCCGGAGCAGCTCCCGGAAGACGGGGTGGTTCAGGTGCGCCGCGCGCACCACGAACCGCCGCGAGGCGCCGCCCACGCACACCGCCACGTGCCCCGCCGGCACCGACACCGCGCCGCCGCCTCCACCGGCCGCCGTGCGCGCCGCGGCGCGGGACCGCCACCGCCGCAGCGTCTGCCGGAGCCAGACGATGTTGCGGATCTTGCTGCATTTCGCCATCGGCAGGTTAGAGGGACTGAGTTGAGCTGAGCTGAGCAGCTGGTCTGTCTGCTGCTGTTGGGTGTGGGGAGAGGAGGGGGAGCTGGTGGGATGGAGCTGGCTTCCCGTAGGTGGCGGGGCAGGAGGTTTTATAGGATGGACGGGGACTTCGTCCAGTTGGCCTCGAATAAATAATCTGTGCTGTGTGAAGGAGACGGGACTTCATTCCTATACTTCGGATTTTAAATATGTGTACATTTTTAGTTCAAAGAAGAGCCATTCAGAGGCCCTGTTTGGTTCAGCTTTATCATTCGGATTTTAAAAATCCACAACCGAACCAAATAGGATTCCACCAAAGAACGAACCTTCAAACAACCGGATTTCATCAAAGCACAACCGAAAAATACACGTACGAGCGAGCCAAAGAGCGAGTCTTCGAACGAATTTTGAAAATCTGCTGCGGAAAATCAAAAATCTGCTCGGGAGGTGCTTCCGATTTTCCGCAACAGATTTTCGTAAATCCACAGCCGAACCAAACAGGGCCGGAGGGGATCGTCCATCCGATGCCCGGATGCATATACACCCGTAGAGACAAAAAAATTAAAAAATTAAAAAAGAAATTTTTTAATTTTTTTGCTTTTTTGTGTGGAATATGCTTACGTCTGAAATGTTTGTGTAAATTTTGAAGTAGTTCGGATACCTGGAGAGTTCACGGCAAAAAAGTCAATTTTGCAGTTTTTTAAGACGACACTATTAATGCACTATTTTGAACTGAATTTGTTTTTTTTTTGCCGTGAGCTTTCTAGATGTTAAAAAAAGCTTAATTTTTTACACGAATATCTAGCCCCTAATCATCTTTCGTCACAATAAAATTTGTATTTTATTGAGTTTTTTCATATATATCTTTTTTAAAGTTTATCGTACAGGAGCATATGAGCATGGGCTAAGATTTGAATATCCCCATTTAGAGCCCATTGTTTGTCACGAAACTTTCCTAGATAGGGTTCGGCGGACTTGAAACATAAAAATTGCTCGCTCCTCATAAACACATACTTCCTTCGAATTTTTTATTAGAGATTTTAGGTTACTGTTTTAGTGATCTAAGACGTCTTATAAAAGTTTACAGAGATAGTACATCACATTTCTACAAATCTGGCCATAGTAGACCTAACAATATTAGGCTAAGCTCACCATGGGCCGGGCACACAGGCTATTGGGCCAGCACGCTAAAACCGACTCATTTAGCCACCTTGATATCTATGGAAAAAAAATATTGGCCACAAATATATGATGATTTTAGTGCTCTAAATGCACAAAAATAAGCAAGTTGAGTGCTCCATAGCTATTTTGAATTTTCCATACGCATATATCAACAAGTGAAAATGAAGTGTATTTTTTTCCTCCATAGCTGCACAAAAGTAGAAGAATTCATTTCAAAAAAAACTTAAGATCAGTAGAGTGCTCAAACACACATAGAATAACTTTAAGGTTTCTAACCCTCTCAAGGCCATCTATGAAACATTGGTTAAACCTCCCGCATATATACAACCTCTAAAGATGGGTGATTCACCGTCAACATTGCACCTTCCAGGTGCAAGGTGAAGGCTGGATCACACGTAGTTCGGTAGGACGCCACTGTGACCGCGCAGGTGGGTAACAACTCGCTGTTGGGGCTCCAGAGAGTTCATGTACAGATCCTCTTCGTCTTACCTTGTTTTTATGTTAGAACCAACACCTTGTTTGATTTTCTATTTGAATGTTGTATGCCATTTACTAATTGAACCCATGGGGGGGGGGATTTGCCCCCCTCCCTCCAGGGTGATGAACCGCGCGGCGGCGGCGGAGGAGGAGGAGGAAAGGTGGCGGAGGACATGCTCGAAGAGGGCCTCGTCGCAGGGGAGCGCGATGGGGCCGCACGCGCCGGATGGGAACCCGTACTCTTCCTCCACCTGCCGCCGGTGCAGCTCCCGGAAGACCGGGTGGTTCGGGTGCGCCGCGCGCACCACTAACCGCCGCGAAGCGCTGCCCACGCACACTGAATTCGCCGTGCATAGCATTTTGTTCTTCTTCTTCTTCCGCCTTAATTTCACCTCGTGGATAACATGAGCTAGGCTGGACAAGACGCTAAACGATAAATGATTGTATATCTTGCATTAGTGATGTACACGCCGGCATGAGCTAGTGAAAGTCTGAAAGCGCAAATATAACTGAAAAACCTCGCCGGCTGGAGCTTGGAGGACAGTACTCCGTGTGAGGCTTTGTTCGATTGCAAGAGGTTTGAAAGGGTTTGGGATGGATTGAAGAGAATTAAATCCCCAATAAGTCAGGGAGGATTAACCGAACACAGCCTGAGAGATATCTGGACGAGGCAGAGTGCAGAGGAGAACGGATCACGAGGCACTGTCCGCCATATATTTGGCGCCTGGCCGGTCCGGTCATCGGTATCATGCTCACTGTTGCCGCCAATCAGCCAGAAAGATTTATACGCTTCAGGAAAAGGGAAAGCGCACAGTACCACCCGGTGGGGTTGAGATCCTCTACTGTAATTGTGATGCTGTTACCATCACTGTTGTGTGGGCCTTGACCCTACACGTCATTCATCTTAACTGCACTACTGTTACAGCAGAGGATTTGAACCCACCACGGTGGTACTAGTACACTAGACAAGCCGTGCATGCGTCTGGGGTACAGTTACGGGGCGTTACGCACTTACACAGGCGCACATGGAAATGGTCACATCGCATTCTCCTCAATCTGCTTGTCCGTGATTGTTCCGGGGGAAGCTGAAGAAGGAAATGGAATCGTTTTGGTCCGATCGAGCCCATGCGCCGCCGTGGATTCGATGCCATGCGGCGCGCGGTCAGGTGGCCGCCGGAGGAGGCGCCGTGCACGAGCATGTGGCCCGGCAGTGAGTCAATCCCGCGGCTGCATGTGCCTGAACTTTGGACGAGTCTGACGCGAATCGAACACACCACCTACCATCTCCATCTCCATCTCGGGTCGGATTTCGCGGGACGGAGTGGTAGCTTTCGGAAGATCGGCATGCGGATTCCGGGCCACGCAGCACGCCTCCGTCCCAGTGTCGTGTACTTTTTTCGTGGTATCGAATGATTGCTAGTAGTGTACTGACTGGGCTAGGAGCGTACTCGTACATATGCTGGGGGAAAGGTACGTGCACGTACCGTCTCGTTGTACCACTCACTACCGTGTATGTATGTATGCGTAGACGTCGACGTAACTGGGGAGCTTTCCGCTCCATCATGATGCACAGCACAGCACAGCGGTGTAGGGTTCGGTATTTTTTTTTTGACGAAACGCAGGAGAACTGCGATTTCATTTATAGAAGAACGGCGAGAGAGCGCCACCTGTACAAAAGCTGGCCGAGCAGCAAAACAAAGAAGAGCAAAAAGAAAAAGGGGGGGGGGGGGGGCGGGAGGGGTAGGCTGCACGGCCCTACTCTCGCGGCATCAAATGTTTCCCTCCAGCCAAGACCCAGCAGAGCGACTCTTCCTTGGCAGCAAAGAGGACCTCCTGGACTGAGCGGTCAGAGTCCTCGAATATCCTCACGTTCCGCTCCTTCCAGATGAACCAGAGGAGGAGCAGAGTGACCGAGCGTCCCTTTTTGGAGGTGCCCGCGACGCCCACCATCCAGTCAGCAATCGGGTACGAGGATGCCCAGGCGTCCGGGTGGAGCGATGGGCAGCTAAACATGGCACCAAGGGCACTCAACGAAGGGGTGATGTACGGTCTCCAGGTTGCGGCGGGAGAGAGGGCAGAAATAGCAGTTTGGCCACTGACGCGCCATGAGACGATCTGCTGTGAGCAGACGGTTGATGGACAACAGCCAGGCGAAAAATTTGCACTTTTGCGGGGCCCAGGCCTTCCAGACGTCGCCCAAGATGGGGGAGGTCGCGGAGCCCAGGTCGCGGTTTCCTCGTTGTACTACGTGCATATATATGTAGACGTAGACGTAGACGCAGACGTGGAGCGAGCGAGCTTAATTTCCGGTCCATCATGCACTGCAAAACTGCATGCGCCTTGATTAGCAGTACGTACTGTTTTCCTCTTCCCATGCGCACCACCAGGCCGGGCCGGCACCTCACTGCCTGAACCCTCAA
Organism: Bromus sterilis; assembly: GCA_950022295.1. NCBI lineage: Eukaryota > Viridiplantae > Streptophyta > Magnoliopsida > Poales > Poaceae > Bromus > Bromus sterilis. Next base: position 13,271,242 of record OX465600.1, on the reverse strand, counting down.
GAATCTGACCCCCGAACCAAGCCTTGCTATCGGTTAACTGTCCTCAGTTCGGAAGACACGCTTCGTAACCACGTTACGGCCGGGTTTCCTTGTGACTCAGGCCAAGAGTCCGCAGCCCAAGGCAAGGAAAAGTACGCACTGTATTTTCAACTGACCCGTCTACAAATATACTTATACTGTATTCAACAACAGGTCCTTGCCATATCCGCTGCAAAATTGCTCCTCCGGCCGTCCACACGATTGATTACATGAACTTGTTCAGTGCCAACAGGACCGCGAGCGTCACATGCGGATCGACCACCAGTGAGCGTGACCGAACGTGCACAGCCGAGCTCGGAACCGGGAGGTCGCGCGTGGGCGTGGCGACGGATTGGCATGCCGGTCAACCGGGCGCCGGCCGACCGCGCGGACTGGCTCCAGGATACGAAGCCTGATACGAATATAAGTAAGATGCAGCACGCGGTCACCCCAAGTTCAGTGGAACGAGGCCATTGGAGGTTAGCTGTTGCGGCGAGCAGATGGAATATCCCCATGCCGCTCCCGGCGACGGGGATACGCACGCTGGATGCGCGGCGCCGCGGCAGGAGATGCGATGCCCCTGCATGCCCTCACCCATGCATGCATGTGCCGCCGCCGCTGCTTATCTCGACCCAAGGATACGGCAAATCCTGCGTCTTTGGCTCGATCCGGTTTGGTTTAGTATGATAATCCATCCATCCGGTGGTTAAATCTTAAATGGCCGGCCGGTATGGTGGTTGCCGTCGTGCAATCACCGCGCGTGGTCCATCGTCTCCGATCCGTGCATTTTTCTAAGGTCCAAGGACGTACTCCACCGGAGTGTGGCGTCCATGTTCGCTGCAGTGTGAACTGGTCGGTTGGTCCAGTGGTGTTCTCTTCTCTTCTGTGTGCGCGCAGCCGGAAACCTGGTCCATCTAACTATGGCGCCTACGTACGTTGCTGCCATGGCTTTGCCCGGCACGGCCACGTTTCCGGCGTGCCACTGCCGCCGCTGGTGCATGCATGCATGCATGCATGTACCTAGCAAGATGTTGCCAATTCGACCCCGGGCCACCGGGACGAAAACCTAGCAGCCACACCAACGTCCCCTCTCAGATCTCCCTCTCTCCTCGCTGCCGCCGGACAAAGCCCGCACGGCGTTGGCGGCGGCGGAGCCCTCATTTCTTTTCCTCATGCGAGGTTAGGGTTGAGCGGGGTCACTCGAACGAAGACATGCGAGGGGGCGCGACGTGTGCAACAAGTGGGGAACGGCGGGCTAAGCAAGGGAGCGTCCATAGGCGCGTCGGGGCGCTAGGTACTTGCGAATGTGGGAGGTTGGGGGTGGCTCTGCGCGGATCTAACATGTTTGCCCGTCTTGTGAAGTGCGGGCGTTGTCGCGGCCGTGCCCGATCTGATGAGCTCATGGCCGGATCTTGCTTCACGAGGTGGTGGTTGTACGGTGAGGTTGGCGAATGTTGGTGGACCTTCCATTCAAGTGTGTCCTCGTCCAGCACTTTGGAGTAGCGGTGTCGTACAACGTCTACAGTGCAGTGGAGGTTTCACGCTGACCAAATCTAGCTCGTTTCGTCCTATCCTTGCGCGCGGCGGTGCGAGGCGGATAGCTGGGCTTGGTGTTCATGTGCGCTTCGATGTGGATCATCGTCTGCGCACGAAAGCAGAGGATGGCCGAATCTGCTTTGGCTCGCCAACCTGTGTGCGGCAGGGCGGTCCAGCCAGGTTGGTTCTTATTTGCCGAGTTCCCGTGTGCGGTAGTGACAAGTCCCTCCCTGGTAGTGTCTGCATGGTCTCTTTCTATCAGGTAGATTTGGTACGCCTCAAAGTCAAGAATGTCGATGGAAGACTTGGCTTCAGATGAAAATCCTGCACCTAGACAATACTGATGGTAACGACGTCTACAGATCTCGTCTTCCTCCTTGTAGGTATTGTTGTGGAGCTCTTTTGCTCTTCGTACCTTATGGCATGTGGTCTTCGGATGAAAATCTAAGATTTGGCTATGCCATATTGGGTGATGTTGCTGTTCTCGACATCACTTCCTCATTGGAGGTGTCACCTTGGAGACCTGACGATGATTTCCGATGGTGTGCACGACTTATTGATGGTGCTTGGGTTTGTGGTGGTGGTGAAAGTTTTGTCTTTTTTCTTTTCTTTTTGCAATGTCTTTTTTTGTGCTCTTTTCTTTGAAGGGTTCTTGTAGCGCTTATCAATGAATTTGGAGCTCTTCTGCCAACGTTCAAAAAAGAATCAGCATGTGGGTAGCCGCTTCTGGCTTCCCGAGTACTCGTTTCTATAACTGAAAGTAAGAGTAAGAAATCATACAAGTGACGTCCACCTTACACGGGGATTAAGTATAATGAAGATTATGAAAAATATCTGCTTGAATAGGACGAGGTTCTCCTCGGGAGGATTCATCGTTGACATTATATAATGGTTTTGCTATGTTTTCTATTTTAAAAAAGTATACCAATGATTGAAAAATGAAAAAAAAGAGTAGCAAAGTTAGTTTAGACCGTTCACGTATAAGCTGCATTTTGCTGATATACATGTGTTAACATGAAATTGATTTTTCATGTTATTAGATGTATAGCACCAGAATACAACTCGAGCAATCACACCCTCTTCCAGCCTTTGCCACTAGACAATTCTTCTAAGTTGCCCCCCTTATAAACACCTATGGAAGTCCCTCAGCCGGCGAGGTGGAACTAAACATTGGGGGAACATGGGGGACCCAGAGATGCGGGGTACAAAAAAAATGTACCAAAAATATAAAAACTATAGCAAAGTTAGCATTGAACTCTAATTTAAGCGGTCAAGATTTTGGTGATATATACCACCAAGACTTGGCCACTTCAAATTAGAGTTATTTTATGATTTCGATATAAGACAATTTAGTTCACGCCTTCCCCCTTATAAACATCTACGGGAGTCTCTCGTCCGGCGAGGTGGAACTAAACTTGGGAAACTTTGCCGCAGGGGTGTCTGAGACGCAGACATAGCTCAAAAAATGTTAAAATAATAATATAGCAAAGTTTGAAATATAGATAGGACTACACAAATTTTTGCGACAAATTGTGTAGTCACATCTATTTTTCTATTTTGCTATATTATTAGAGAATAGTCCACGACGGTCATCCCTTTATAAACACTTCCGGCCATCCTTCGGCAAGTGGGATTAAATATGACCAATGGTGTGGAGGACGTGGTTGAGACGCAAACAGGCGGGGCAGGAGAGGACACCGAACGCGCCCGGCTCGTGTGGACCTAAATCGAGAGCAGATTTGAAACGAAATTGGATCGGGACGGACAAAGAAATGGATACTAGTCCGTTTACAATGCCCCGTTTGATCGCGTTTTTCGTCCGTACTGATCCATATAAATGCCGGCGAACAAAAAAACGGTTAAATGAATCGCGTCTTTGAAGTTGCCTTTACAGATTGTATTATGAAATCAGTTTTGTGACGAGCATGCTCAGAGCTCTTCTTCTGGCCAAGGAGACCTACAAAGAGGAAAGCATGTACTGCAATGCTCTAGCCACACAATCATTATGATTTATGACAAGCCAACCGTTGCTTTCTCGTCGTACAAAGAATCGTACGCACCATCGATACATGCTCATCATGGAGTAGTTCACTTGGACTTCACACCGTAGTACGCCAAGGTAGAGAAGAGAATCCCCAGATAAACAAACTGCACTAGTTGGTACATGGACGAGAAAACAACGGTGGTTCACGGCCGGCGCCATCGAAAGCAACAAAGAAGAAGACTGGCAGCGTCGTCGCAAGTTGCGGCGAGTTTCCCCGGTTTCCGGTGCCGGTGAGAGCGCGTCCCTCCGTGGGCGGTGTGCAGCTGGACGCACGTCCACTGGGAACCCGTACACTACTGTATTTTGTTCTTGTTGTTGTATGCACGCGTCAGACTGCCAATGAGCCTCTCTGAAAGTGACCAGTCCCTTAATTTGTATCTGCTTTGCCCGGCCGCTGTTTCTTAGCGCTAGGGAACTCACTCTTGTACATTGTTTGCTTGCCCTTTCTTAATATATAGGCACGTAGGTCTCTTGCGTGTTCTCGAAAAAAAAAAACAGCGCTCGAAGTGGAGTACTTCTTCGCGTACTTGGCAGGACACGAGCAGCGTACTTTCTGGCACTTCACGATTAATTTTATACAAGGTGCAAAAAGTACAACATGGCATTCGTATAATTATTCCTTGATAAAGTAGTACAGAGGTTACTAACTCTAAAGCTCAAGCTTTCCTAAAATAAATCTAAGCTCAATGCCTGATCCCTTCTGCCGCCGGTGAAAGTTAACTTAACTGCCGGCGCGCCCACAGAAAAATAATACTAGGATGAGTCACGGGGTAACATTCTTCATATCTCATCCATCCATTCAATATCCAACGCTTGACATTGGGCCAGAGTGAATCACATCTACAGACTTAGGGATCAGCCCTATTTTATAACAAATTCAGACTTTTCAGGTCAAACATAATATTCCGAGTTTTTCAGATGCAGTATAAACTGCAGCAGACACTTTTCAGTTAACTAAAAATAGATACAGCCGCAATCAATGTTAAAAACTAATAGTCCTAATAGTGTCAAATAAATTGTCTTACATACTTTAATAAAATTGTATACATTGAAATTAGACTTAGCACTCTCCGTCTTGTTCATTGAACATTAAAATTTGAAAAAAAATAAGCACATCATTGTGTATTTTGAAAACTAGATGATGCCCCGCGCGTTGCTGCGGGAATTTTTCAGAGAAAAAAATATAAGAAAAATGTTTTTCTAAAACATGAGAAAATTTATTAAGTGTAATATAATTTGATTATAAATTCTCTTTTGAAATCAATATTGTTTAGACAAAATGTAAGAAATTTGATGAAAATCCAAAAAAATGAGTATGATTTTTGTTTTGTTAATTTATTAGCTTGATAATATATGGTAAGAGACAATATGAGATGAAAATAATGTCGAGTAGAGATAGTGGAGACATCTCTACCATTGTCTAAGGCTAAAGCAATAATATGAATTATATATATGCATAGAAAAATAAAATATGAGATAACTCATAATTTGTTTTTATTTTATAAAAAGTCTCTTATAAATTGTAAGGCTAAATGCAGAAAAAGTTATTTTTTTTAGGTTGCATGTGCATGCAATTAATGGAAGCATGTGCATGCATAGTTAGTGGATTTTTTTGCATCGTGGACCTACTTGATGATGTGGATAGCTTGCATGTCAAGATAGATAGGTTAGTAGGGATGAACTATTTAGGTATTATAGATGTTCATGGTGTATTATAGAAATGCAGATCATATTAAAAAAACTAGTTTATCATGTATTAGCAAATGTTTATTGTGTATTTAAAAATAGTCATCGTTTATTAGGAAATGTTCATCGTGTATATCAAAAATAGTAAATGTGTATGGCAAGGTTAATCTCATTTAAAAAATATTTACAACGCATTTAAGAAATGTTCTCTGTATACTAAAAGTCGTACATTTATTAATAAAATTGTACTGTATTTTGAAAATTCATCATGCATTTTTAAGAATATTCATCTTGTATTAATAATGTTTATTTTTTATTTTTAAGAGGTTGGGGTCCGGCCGACGCCTCATCCTCATCTCGCCACACACCTCCTTTGCCAACCGACAGCGTGCTATCCGTCACTAGTCTGATGACAAGCATACACTTTTGATTTTTTAAATGGGTTTTTTAATTCTGAAAAAAACATGTATTCTTTTTAAAAATAATCTACGTTTCATGTTGTCAACAGCAAACTGGAACGTGACTGTTGAAAAAGAAAAAGTTTGAGCGTCCTAGTGACCTTCCGTTTCCTAATTTTTCTGCATGCGTGACTTGTTTTTACTTGGATCATTGCCACCCATTAGATATTGAATCAACGAACAAGATCTGGAGTATGTCACATGGTGACTTGCCATGGACAAGTCACTGGATCCTTGTTCCTTTCCAAGCTGGGCATCTAGTTTTGTATGCAAGATATTAGAGGTGGGTAAAACGGACAGGAGTGAACTAAACAAGTTTTCATTTTTCTCCTAGTTTAGCATCCTGGAACAATCATCATTCTTGACCACTGTCAGGCCCCAATTAGCCTGAAAGATGGTTTTCTTTTCTGTACTCTCTTTTGCATCCTAACCAACTGTCTACAACCCTGTTTAGTATATTTTTATCAATTAATAAGCAGTGTCGTCAACCGAGCGATGATGTCGAATGCTGCTGACAGCTCTGAAATTCTGATTGCGGCCTTTTTTTTGGTTTCATTGAAAAAAAAACCCTGCCCATTTCTATTCCATTACACAACGAGGAGAGCGTTTCCACATCACACATCACGTGATTTTTTTGATGAATTAGTGTGTTGTTCCACGTAGCAGACAATATCTGAATAAGCATCAGTACGCAGATATACTTGTCAGTTGAGTTTTACTGCCTCTTGTCTTCAGAATCTCTTGTTATCACGATTTTATTCTTCTATCACATGGTACATTTTGTTCTCTCCATTAAACCAGACGGAGATTCTACTTGATAAAGATTGCCACTGCAGATGCCCAGATCAAACAAACAGAATATATTTTGCAAGCATAAAATCCATAAACTAATATAAATATGCCCGGTTTACCATATCAGTAGTTAGCACATACTCCCAACCTTCAGTTACTGTAAGAATTTTTTGGATGGTGCTTGTCAATATGATCCAAGGACTTGACATAAAAAGTCAAGAGAGTGCGTGCAACAAAACTGCACGAAAAGCCTTAGCAACTTTTGTGCCAGCAAAGCCGATGGAAAAAGAAGCATTGTGTACCCATGAGTAATTAGAAAAGAAGTGTGCATTTCAAGCTGTACAGCATATCAAGCTTAATTAGCATCCATAATAATCAAATTATTGATTTGACTCGTACAAATGTAGCTAGCTCATCGTGTAAGAACAATAATGTGTGGAGGTCATCTATAATTTTTGTGCTGATTGATGAATTTGTTCTGTTCCCACCATCATCAGCTAATTATAAATGCAATTATTTATTTCCTGGAGAAACATTTAATCCTTGGCATATGGTTGAGTTCCTTTTTGTTCCTTGGCACATGGTTGAGTTGAGAGGTAGAAAGAGGTGATTGTTTTTATAAACAGCGATAATTGCACATAATAATCGAACTATCCATTTAAATGGTACCCACTCCGGCTTCCATGCAGGTATATTAGTCATCCTTGTATTTTGGGTCAACTTTGATCATAAATTTGATTTGCAAAATGTTAATTTCACGTCATAAGAATTCTAATTTAGGATTCGTATTTGAGAGAAATTTCAATGCTATTATCTTTTTATACAAGTAACTAATGTTTATTACACAAACATATATGTAATCAAACTTTGACACAAAATATGAGGAAACTAACAAATACGAATGGAGGAAGTACCACTGAAAATATTCATTCACTTTAACTAAACATACACAACGTAACCTTTGCAGTTAGTTTGGACTCTGGAGGTGCAACTACTCATTCAACAACTTACCTCATGAATGAGAGATTATCTTTGGCATGGAATTTGTAACAGTACAAAAATAAAAATAACATATAGAGAGCTCCCCTAACATAATTGATGAAGTTACTCTCCTCATTGTTGATTTGTTGTTTGTATAGTAAAATGGGTGGCTGACAGGTGGAGGTCGACATACACAATTCCGTTGCTCTTTTGACGTAAACTACCACGACCGGGCAATATTTTGGTTGAACAAACATGCATGATTACCCATAGAGACACACAAACTGAAATGATGCACGTCTTTAACAAGCACCTTCTTTGACAAAAATGATTATCTCCCAAAATGATTAAACCTACCTAATATACTTTACTTCTCATTTCCACGACCAGGCGATTCCCTTCACATCAGAATGAAACGATATTTCAAGAAGATCTACTATATGCTATCCTACTATAGGCCAATTCATTTATCGTTGCTAATCATACGCCGTGCATGCACCGAATCGAGGTACATGCTCTACGTGTCAAGTACCCATGCTAACTGCTAAGCATATATATACTCACTTAATTAAGGTCATCGAGTCGCCATTTGTTTACTTAGCGTACATAGTGGGTAACCTCTAACCTCCAATCCAAGCATGATGGTAATCATGCATGCCGTGGTGTGGCGGCATATGGGAGCATGTGGCTGACGCCGCGGCATAACCATCTACGTACTACTAGATTCGTCCTCTATGACTTGTAGCCAATTACATCATTAACAAGTAATTAAAGAACAAAGGCCTTTTGCTGGATAGCGCAAGCAGGAGAAACTAATTAAGGGTCCTCCACTCTAACCCCTAGTCTAATCTAATCTAATCCAAGAACATGCGATGATAGTACTAGCTAGTACCATTTGATAGACCTGTACAGTTGAGCTTTCCTGCCCGTCCTCTGAATGAATAACGCAGCTCTCCTGCGTCTTTTTTAAAAAAAAAGTACCATTTGATAGTCCTCGGTTAGTACATCTAAGCACCAGAAAGTACGATAGATCAATGCATCTGCCCCACCCCTCCTGTATGCATCACAGAGCGAATATACCAATAAAAATTGGTGCTTAGCGCCTGAGAATAAGACCTGATCTATACATGTAATGATGTGGCTTAGCGAGGGTATGATGCGATCGATCTCGCGGCCGGCCGGTCCAAAAGGACGCATAAATTTCGGTTGGAACAGCCGCTAGCTCCCCAGTCCACCGCCCACAATCATGCATGATCACTCCCCGTTCCCGCATGTGCAGCGCCCCGGAACCGTGACACGTATCGTACGTGCCGCCGGTGCGTCCAAGTCATGGTGCTCCGGCCTCTAGCTGAGATGTCGTGCTAGAGAGCAGATATTGTTGGGTCGTTCTTTGCGGCAAATTTTTATTCAGAACGTCTTGCGTATACTGCCAGAGAGTTGTTTATAGAAGATGAAGATTTACCAAAGGCGGACCGGCACATGAATCCGCCATATGCTAATTTGGCTTTTAATACAAGTGATTAACTGGGATTGGAAGGAGCCGCGTGACAGATTTACCAGTCTGGGTTAACCTACCATTTGTTCTTGAAACTTTTTTGGAAAAAAGAATGTTAATAAGGTTCATTTGCTATATTTTATGCATTTTATAAGAAAGTATGTATTTAATTGGATATAATTCAAATTTAAACTACAAGTATATCCATTGATAAAAAAATCATATTGAAAGTAGTTAATATATATTTAGGTCTTATGAAACTAATGTTTGGTAAATTCAAACATGTATGTGGAAAATTCAAACGTAACATAAATTTTAAATAAGTATTTTTAAAATTGATAAAAAGCATTGTCTACAAACTACACAAGATTTCAGAATATCATTATGGAATTTATATTATGTGCTTCAATTTTTAAAACAAATCGAATTTTTTTATGATGTATGTTGCTTAGCAACCGAAAACGGCCTTGAGGCACGCCACATACCCAATTAACATGTAGTTTTTCCAAGACTTTCTTGTATACGACCTAAATGCATGTTGAAGAACTTAAGTATGATGGTCGCACCAGTTTGGTTTTTTTAGTACACATGTAATTCAAATTAGGATTACATCCAATAAATAGCTAAAATGACCTAAACATATCAAAATAGGCCATGAAAGTCCAAAACTTGTATATAAAACTTATAATGGAGTATCTTCAATCTACAAATAGTTTAAAATACAAATGATCAAAAAATTGACTTCTCCTTAAAAGCTGAACTTTTCTTTCTCCAATTATTATTTTTCGGAAACTCTTAAGTTTCTAAGCGAACCGTATCACACCTTTTTTTCCGCAACTCTCCCAATTTCTTACCTCACCCTCTAGAGATCACACCGTGACACCATGACAAGTTTCACCATTTTCAAACTTCATTTAATTATAGTGTAATTTGTGCTCATTCACATTCGCTCAATGATATATGTTGTACAATCATCATAAATGATGAAATTAGATCTCTATTCATTCATCAATGTTCACATAAAAAGAAAGGGAAAAAAAACAAGGAACAGAGGGAATACGTTTTAGCAGGCCACTGAAATTCTACTACGACGCAAAGACATGGCTCGTACGCCCGGAGCCCTTCCCTGCTTTCTAGATCAGGGCAGGGCACATGGAGAACCGATCACGAGGCAGTGTCTACGGCTGCTCAAAATCAAAAGAAAATCGAGGCACCGTCTATACCACCATCATTTGGCTCCTGGCCAACGTGTGCCCGGCCATTCTGATCACGACAGAACATTTATATATGGAGCTCACTGTAGCGCCGCCAATTAATCAGCTAAAACGATATGGTATTGGTATTATGGTGGTATACGATACGCTAGGAAACACACGTGAAGCGCACAGTGCAGACTGCAGTGGTACACCAGACAAACGTTGCATGCGTCTCGATACAGTTGGTACTACACCAGTTGCGGGGCGTTACGCACGCAGGCTCACATGGAAACGAAGATCGAGTTGGTGATCGTGCCGGGGAAAGGTCGAGAAGGAAGGGGGAATCGATTGGTCGGAGACGGTGAGCCCGTGCGCGGCGTTATAAGAAGATGTCATGTCATCTATAATTAGTCGAATAATGCTAGACTCACGGGGTGTTTTATCACGGGGTTTACGGACTACCTGACGTGGGGATTTGAGATTAGAGAAAAGGAGAGCATGGGCCCCACCCCAGCTGAAATTCAGGGGGAGGAGAGAGATTAGTTAGAGGGTGTTTGTTTCCAGGGACTTATTGGTTTAGGGACTTAAAAAAGTCCTTCTAAGTCCCATCTAAACCAAACAGGGGAGACTTATTGGGACTTATATTGGTGTTTTGGGACTTATTAAAAAAGACTCTATGGGAGGAACTTATTGGGACTTACTATTAGACTAAAATCCCGTAAAAGCCTGTAGTTAGCCCGTGTGTTTAGGATTATTGATAATTAACCTTATAGTCAACAAGTACAATAATAAGGCTATAAAAAGAACTATTTTATCAACATATGGCCTACATGTATATTTCATAAGGTGCCTAGGAGCACGTGTTGCAGCTGGCTACTAACTGGTAGCATTTTTCCTTTTCTCTCTCCTCGAACTAAATACAAATATATTACTCCTTTCGATTCATATTAATTGACGCACATTTAATACAACTCTAATACAAAGTTGTACTAAGTATGTGTCAATTAATTTGGATCGAAGGAAGTATTTAATTTCTTATTGCCAGCTGACTAGGTATTATTGTACTTGCTATAAGAAGGTGGCGGAGGCGCTGTTGGTGGTAGTGCATGTGGCCCGATCCTGTCCGGCAGTCGTACGTCGATCCCGGCTGCCCGGGTTTTGGCATCGTCTCGTCTGTCTCACATGCATGGATCGGATGGCAAGCTCGCCAATCTCTCGTCGGACTTTGCGGGGTTTAACGTTGATGGAGAGTGGCGTGTAGGGTGTTTTGAGTGGACTCATGGCTTTGGGAGGTCGGCCGGGCCACACGCAGCACACATCCGTCGTCCAAGCTCCTCGGCTTCCCAACTTTATGTGCGTGCAACGCCTCCAACAAGCTTTCATTTGTCGCCCGAGTGCGTGCTACTACAATTATCAGTTGTACACCAGCCTACTGATAGGTACTGTGATTTACGTACAGTACAATTTAGCAGTAGCGCAACTGTTGTTAATTGGTATGCCTTGTGTTGGCCGGTGATGAAGTCGTGCCAGAAAGAATTCCTTATGCCATGCGGACCGCCGGGCCTGATCGAGTATTTCACTGCCTGAAGAATTTGACCCATGATCAAAGGCGTGAAATCGGTTAACTGCCCTCGGCTGACAAGACACCCACGCTTCATGGCTACGATACGGCTTTAACTTCCTTGTGACTCAACTACGTACCTAGCCGCCCCTCTGCTCAAGCTAGCCATGTTCTGTGCATGCAGCGACAATCTGAAGAAAATATGTACGCGGCAATTGACGGTCCATCGATGAGCAAGTCACTGTCATATCCAAAACGCTCGCTGTTCGTCGCTCCAGCCTCCAGCGCGCGCAACGCTACAAAATTGAGATTGTACTACGTACACAGTCCAGTATCAGCAGGACAAGGAGCGTCGTCGCATACAGATCGTCAGTGAGCGACTGAGCGCGATCGAAACGTGCATGCGCAGGTCAACCGGACGTCTGCGCCGACCCGACCGTAGAGACTCGCCGCAGGACACGAAGCTCGATAGGAATATGATACGCGGTTGAAGCCCAAGTTGAGTGGAACGAGGCCGGAGCGGCGTCGGGATCTACGAGCGAGCGCGAGGCAGGCCGGCCGGCGTGGTCATTAAGCTGTCGCCGTCGATCGATCGCCGGCTGTCTGTTGCGGCCGGCGAGATCGATCGACGGAGCAGATGGAATACGCATCTCGCCATGTGCCGCCGTGGGTGGCTCCAGCTATCCCGGTTGCGGCAGGGCGCCGGAAGGAAGGATAGAAAATGCGCGGGCGGCGGAGGACGAGCGATGCGGCGGATCCTGCGGCGTTGGCTGGGTCTGGTGGTTCAGTGTCCAGCCGGCATCGGCATGGGCATGGTGGTTGCCGGCCAGGTGCGCATTCACCGTGCGTGGTCCGTCGTCTCTGCTCCGTGCATTTTTATGGTAGCCATGTTCGGCCTTGTGTCAACCGGTCGGCCTAGGCTGGTCCAGTCTCTTTTCTTTTCTTTTCTTTTCTTTTCTGTGTACGACGCGGCCGGCCGGGTACCTGGTCCAGCCAACATCGCGTACTACGTAGTACTCCGCCGGACAGTGCACGTTGCCAGGACACCACCGCCGGTGTATACATGCATGCATGGACCCGGCGAGGTGCTGCTCCGAATGGCTTTACAATTTTTCAACACAACAAAGGAAAGGCAAGTTGCGGCGAGATTTCGATCAGTGCCGGTGGGAGCGCGCCAGACTTTCAGAGAGGCCTCTCTGTGAAAGTGACTACCGTACACTAGTACGTAGTACTGTCCTGGAGTACTTGCAAGGACACGAGTAGCGTACTGGCCCTGCACGGTTAGGTTTGAGGTGTACTACTACGTTTTTTTTAGAATAAAAGGAAGCCATCAGGCCCCCCGGTTCCATTGATAATGAAACCAGCAAATCCAGTACAGAGTACCATAGTAATACAACCAGGTTCTGAATTTAAACTAAAGCAGCAAACTAGAGAGGGTTTCTCAAGTAGCAAACTACATCAGCAAACTAGATAACATAGTGGTAGGAGAATGAAGAAGAACAGCTAGCACTACTCCAATTATTCTACTTCCAGCGCCTCCAGGTGGATCTTGGATCTCTTCAGGGGGCGACTGCGAAGGTGAAATCAGCAGCTCCAGAGGAGACACTGGGCCGAGGCTGGTCATCTTCAGTTTCCCCACTCCGGGAGCTTGCCTCCCATGGAAAAGATCATCTTCAAGCTTGTGCCCCATCACCCACTTGAGAGCAGGAAAGGAGCCTTGGTCAGGGAGGAGATAGCTGCAGAGATTTCCTCTACTCTCTCCAGGGTTCTTCCTTTGAACAAAATTTTCCACTTTCTCAAGGTAGCCAGTATCCTCCACCAAACCTGATTGAGATCAGTCCAGCATGTGTTGTTAAATACAAAATCATTCCTATACTTCCATATGCACCAGAGCACACATGCAGCTACAGAATTTAAACATTCATGCTTGGAATTGGCAGGCCAATACTGAGCTATATCTAGGTAACTAATCCCTATTGATGAACCAAAGAAACTGGATATTTGTTCCCAAATGAGCTTAGCTACTACACAATCAAAAAATAAATGCTGGATGCTCTCATTTTCAGAACAGAAAAGGCATTCAACAGGTTTAATAATGCCTCTTTTAAGCAAGTTGTCTTTGGTCATCAGCTTGTTATTAGCCAGGAGCCATAGAAAAATATTTACTCTAGGAGGGATAATGATTTTCCACACTGCAGGGATAAAAACTGGGGTTACTCCTCTAAAGTTGATGACACTATACAAAGAGCTTGAAGAGTAGGTTCCCTTGCTCTCATATTGCCAAATGAGGGCATCAGTTTCATTAGAAAGAGATATCCCATCAATGATCTGCTCTAGACAGTACCATGACTCCATCATGTGAGGGGAGAAATTCCTGCAAAAAGTAAGCCTAATCTGACCATCTCCTATCACAGAAGCTATGGTAGTGTTTTGCTGGTGGCAGATTCGGTATAAAGGCCAAAATTGAACAGCTAAAGGGGAAGTTCCAAACCAAATATCCTCCCAAAATCTAATTTTATTACCATCTCCCACTACCCATCTATACCCATGCTTGACTGCATTAGCAGCCCAGAGAACCCCTTGCCAGAATCTGGATGGGTGGACATTTTTGCAGGCAAAGATATTGGGAGCCCTGGTCGTATATTTGTGATTTACCAAACCCCTCCAGAGTTTGTTTTCATCAGCATAATGTCTTTTGATCCAGTTCCCTAACAGGCAGAGGTTGATATCTCTAAGATTTGGTATACCAAGACCACCAAAATCTTTCTTCATACACACTAGGTGCCAATTAGCTAAATGAAGTTTCCTATTGTCCTCATTATCATTCCACAGGCAATGAGCAAGCTGGGTATTAATTAGATCCAGTGCCCACTTGGGGAATTTAAAAAAAGACAAGAGGTAAAAAGGAATGCTACTAAGGCATGCTTTGATGAGATTAACTCTAGCTGCATAGGATAAAAGCTTCCCCCTCCACCCAGCTATGCTTTTGAGAATTTTATCAACAATTGGTTGAATATCCTCCTTCCTAAGCTTTTCATAGTGAAGAGGAGCACCTAGATATTTTATGGGGAAGTTGCCTGCAGCACACCCAAAAATGCTAAGATATGTATTAATATCCTGATCTACAAGATTCATAGGGATTAATTCACTTTTAGAATAATTGATTTTCATGCCAGACACACACTCAAAGCCAGAAAGGAGCCACTTGAGGTTTTTAGCTTTATCTATGTTGTGCTCCACAAATAAAATGGTGTCATCTGCATATTGAAGGCAGAGCACACCCCCAGGCACATGTTCTGGACATAAACCCCCAATGAGCTCAAGAGAACTAGCTTTACTCATCATCCTGGTAAGCACATCTACTACTAAGTTGAAGAGGAGAGGGGAGAGAGGATCCCCTTGCCTTAAGCCTTTGCTAGTGGTAAAGAAACCACCCTCAACCCCATTGATTTTGACCCCAACAGATCCACCTACAGTGATCATGTTGATCCACTTGATCCATTTGGGCCCAAAGTTTCTTTTCTCAAGTATCTCAACTAGAAAATCTAAATTTACTTTATCAAAAGCTTTCTCATAATCTAATTTGAGCACAATCCCAGGGGAGGAAGTTTGATGGACAAAATGTAAAACCTCATGAGCAGTAACTACACTTTCTAAAATGAATCTACGTTATGGCACACCGACGCTTATATTTTACAGTACCGATTAAGTTTACAAATAATAAAGACACTAGAGAAGCCAAATAAGTTTACAAAAATAATAAATGAGGTTTCTATGTTACTCTATGACATTACCCAATACTAAGATGACAAATGAGTCTATATTGTTTTAAATGCTCGGATACACCTCGTACCAATTTATATTTGGGGTGGTTATGAAAAGACCGAGCGCGAACTAACGCGTCTGCCACGTCGGATTGACGATATGGTTTCACGCGGAATGGTTCAAAAATCATCAATCCAATGATCGTCTCTTCCAATTTTGAATAGGGCGACAAGGACGCATTGAGGGCACCGTGTGTCATCGATTCGACACACCGCCCAATGATCGAAGACCGGCTATTTAAGACGGACGACAAACCTAACCATAGTTGCACCTCATTTCCCTCTCCATCTCACATTTCCTCCACGTCGCCACTCTCTCATCCGCTTGCATTCGCCGCTATCCGCTAGCCATGATCCGCTCAAAAACCACACCTATGCCATGCTAACGCTGAAGCGCCACATGCAGCTGCTTGAGGAGAACCGTTATCGCGAAGCCCGGATCGCTGGCATTCTACCACTGTACTCGTCAGAGTGAGAGGAGGAGGAGGCCGACTGCCCGACACAGAGGCGAAGGTGGTGTAGGGCGCGACCATGGAGGACGTGCAGTTGAAGGAGAGGAGGTGCCTCCTGCCACGTGCATCGGCATGCCTGAAACACATGCTAAGTATGATCTGGCCCAGGTGAAGAACGCGACGGAGCAGACAACCATCCTCGCCTCCATCCAGTTCAAAACAAAGGTGGAGGCTAACCATCCCCTCATGCGCTAGTGAATTGTGGAGATCGATGGTTTTTTGATGTGGAGGCGGAGGAGGAGCCGCAAGAGCCACAGTTGCAGCTGCCGCCTATGTTCCGGAGCCCGGTATGAAGATGGTACAAATCTTCGACGACGTCACGTAGTGTAGGCTAGTTTAGTTAATTTACATAGTACATAGATTTTAGTTGCATACGTTATATGTATTGAAAATTTGAGATATGAAATATTAAGATGCAGAAAACAAAAAGAAATGTTGTTCGAATTCATGTGTGGGTATTTGAGGTCACAAATTTGATGCATGCGTACCAAACAGCCCTTGGTGATGCGTATACATCGAGTCAACTTTCTGATTGGCAATGATCAGCAGCTTTGTCTCTGGTTGTCAAGTCCCCATGTGGCAAACGAGCCCTGCAATTAAGCAGCAGGCCTCCCCTCGTTACACAGAATTCGCGAGCATACTGCATTGGCGAGCCACACACTGACACAATCATCATGGCAGTGAGAATTAGTTAAGCCTTGTTCGGTTCAAGATGAATCCACGTGGATTGAAGGGGTTTGAGGGGGTTAAATCCTTTGCAAGTCAAAATACCCCTCAATCCTCTCCAAACCCCTTCAATCCTCTCGAGAAGGGGATTAACCGAACAAGCTCTTAGTGGGACAAGCCAACAGTTGCTTTCTCATCGTACTACACAGAATCGTACTACGTACGTACTCACCTTGATCATACATTTTTCTCTTTCTTGGACATACATCACCATGGTGCCAACCTAGCTTGTGTCCGACCAACCAACCACCACTGGCCGATCGAGAGGCGGTCGATCAGGACAACATCTCCCATCTCGGTCCATGGACGCACCTACAGACGTGTACACTACGTCGTGCAAACAAGCTGATCGATACAAGGCCGTTTTGGTGGTGTCTCACGGTACGACACAAGTACCACGGATACACAAATTGCACGAGCTGGTACGACCGAACACAAGGACTGTGGTTTACAACAACGGTAGTTAGCTCATGCTTTCAACCTTTAGTTCCTGTTAATATTATCCAAGGACTTGACATAAAGAGCCAAGAGAGTGAGTGCAACAAAAGTGTCCAAAAGGCCTTTGCATCTGTCGTGCCAGCGAAGCCAGGGAGTAAAAAAGACACTAAATAAGCCAAACGAGTCTACAAAGATAATAAATGAGGTCTCTATGTTACTATTTCTATGACACTATTTATTACGAAGATAATAAATAAGTCTATGAAGTTTTATACGCCCGGATACGCCTCGTACCAATTTATATTTGGGGTCGTTATGGAAAGACCGAGCGCAAACTAACGCGTCTACCACGTCGGATTGACAATATGGTTTCACACATAATCGTTCGAAAATCATCAGTCCAATGATCGTCTCTTCCAATTTTGAATAGGGCGGCGAGGATGCATTGAGGGCACAGTGTGTCGTCGATTCGACACACCACCCAATGATGGAAGCCCGGCTATCTAAGCTGGAAAGCGAACCTAACCATAGTTCCACCTCATTTCCCTCTCCATCTCACATTTCCTCCATGTCGCCACTCTCTCATCCGATTGCATTCGCTGCTATCCGCTAGCCATGATCCACTCAAAAACCACACCTATGCCGTCCTAACGCCGAAGCGCCACATGCAGCTGCTTGAGGAGAACCGTTGACGCGAAGCCCGGATCGCTGGCATTCTACCACTATACTCGTCAGAGTGAGAGGAGGAGGAGGCACAACCCGACACAGAGGCGAAGGTGGAGTAGGGCGCGACCATGGAGGACGCGCAGCTAAAGGAGAGGAGGTGCCTCCTGCCACGGGCATCGGCATGCCTGAAACACATGCAAATATGGTCTGGCCCGGGTGAAGAACGCGACGGAGCAGACAACCATCCTCGCCTCCATCCAGTTCAAAACGAAAGTGGAGGCTCACCACCCCTCCATCCACTAGTGAAAGGTGGAGATCGATGGTTCTTTGATGTGGAGGCGGAGGAGGAGCCGCAAGAGCCACAGTTACAGCTGCCACCTATGTTCCGGAGCCCGGTATGAAGACCGTAGAAATATTCAACGACGATACGCGGTGTAGGCTTGTTTAGTTGATCTATGTAGTACAGGGGTTTTAGTTTGCATACATTATATGTATTTAAGATTTGAGATATGTAATATTAAGATGCAGAAAAGAAAAATAAAGGTTGTTCGATCACTGTCCGTGGACGTACGCATTCGAATTCATGTGCAGACATTTGAGGTTACAAGTTTGATGCATGCATGTCATACAGCCCTTGGTGATGGGTATACATGGAGTCAATTTTCTGATTGGCATGATCAGCAGCTTTGTCTCTGGTTGTCAAGTCCCCATCTGGCTAGGCTAACGAGTCCTGCAATTAAGCAGCAGACCTCCCCTCGTTACACAGATCGAATTGGCGAGCATGCTGCATTGGCGAGCCAAACAACGACATAATCATCATGGCACTGAGAATTAGTTAGCGGGACAAGCCAACAGTTGCTTTCTCATCGTACTACACTACAGAATCGTACGTACGCACCTTGATCAGGTCGAGAGGCGATCGATCAGGACAACATCTCCCGTCTCGCTCGGTCCATGGACGCACGTACATACGTACTCCGTGCACACAAGCTGACGGATACAAGGCCGTTTTGGTGGTGTCTCACAGTACGACACAAGTACCACGGATACACAAATTGCACGATCAGCTGGTACGACCGAACACAACAAGGACCGTGGAGACCGGAGAGGCCTCGATCTCTTTGAAAGTGACCACCGTCCACCGTACACATAGTACTGTACTGGAGTACTTTTTTTTTCTTCGACAAATGTAATGGAGAGTAAACTAACAGTAAGGTTAGTAACTGATGCGAAAAAAGGATGGGGTTAGGGTTAGGTATAACTTCCCCTAGATAAATTATAGGGGTCGGTAACTAACTCTAAAGCTCAGGCCGGCTTCCCTACAAAACTAATTAAGCTAAGACCTGATCCGTTCTTGAGCCCACAGAGAAAATAAACACTCTTTTGCCTCTACCTTTGCAGACTGGACATATAGTTTTGTGTTCAACTTCTACCTGCAAGCTAAATTAAAGGTTGATAAAATAAAATGGAATGGAGCAAGCTTTACAAGTTTCCTTTTCTCTCCTAGTTTAGCAGCTTCATTCAATCGTGTTTGCCTGCTGTCCGGCCCCGGCCTGATTGATGACAATGATGCCTTACTTTCTTGTAATCTCTCGTGCATCCTAACCAACTGTCTAGCACCCTAAATAAACTATAATTAATTTCTAGTACTCCCTCCGATCCATATTAGTTGACATACACTTAGTACAATTTTAATTCAAAGTTGTACTAAGTGTGCGTCAATTAATTTGGATCGGAGGGATTAGTGTATTTGTGTTATGCAGTGTCATCAACCGAGTGATGATGCCGAAAGCTGCTGAGATCGAGCTCTGGATTTCAGAATTAAAACTTTGTTTTGTTTGAGGCAATAATCCCGCCTATTTTCCACTAGAGCTGGAATTTCCAAATCTTGCAGAAATTTGCAAATTTGAGCTGATGTGCCACGTAGCAGATAGTACTGTACCTGAATAAGCATCAACATGCAGATACACTTGTCATAATTTTCATGCATCTTGTCTTCAGCATCTCTTGGCATCTCGATTTTGTTCTCCTGCCACATGGTACATGCATGTTGCGCCCTCTATCAAAGACTGACACAGATTCCACTGAAGATTGCCAATGCAGAGGCTCAGATATTACAGAACAAAATATGTTTTGCAGGCATAAAATCCATAAGTAGTATAAATTAGCCTGTTTTACAGCATCGGTTGTTAGCACATGCTTCCAAACTTTAGTTCCCGTTAATATTATCCAAGGACTTGATATAAAGAGCCAAAAGAGTGCGTGCAACAAAAGTGTCCAAAAGGCCTTTGCATCTTTCGTGCCAGCGAAGCCAGGGAAGAAACAATATACAAGAGAAGCCAATATGTTAATTGTACTTGTAAACTTCAGTGCACCGGAAGTTGTGGCGAACTGGAAGTACTCCAGTGTGTACCCTTGAATAATTAGAAAGAAGACTTCTTGATTTAGGACAGCGTGTTACTTTGTCTTGGTGCATTTCAAGCTGTATAGCATATATAACAAGCTTAGCATTCAAAATAACCAAACAACAAAATGTAGATAGCTAGGTGCCCGTCGTGTAAGAACAATAATGTATGTTTTATGTGATGATTGATGAATTTGTTATGTTCCCGTGGTGATCAACTAATTATAAATAGATTAATTATTTCTTCAAAAAAAATCAAAATATGGTCACCAATGAGAGTTTATCTTTGACATGACATTTAACGATATAACAGAACATATGGGGGACACTCCTAATATAATTGATGAGCTTACTTTCCTCATTGTTGATTTGTTGTTTGTATTGTTAAATGAGTAGTTGAAGTTGACGTGCATGGCACATATTTCCATTGTTTTTTTTTTGCTGTAAACTACCACGACTGGATCTCATTGTGGTTGAAGAACATGCATGATTAGCCAGAGACACAGATTAAAACGGTGCATGTCTTTAACTAGGACCCTATTTGACGAAAAATGATTAGCTCCCCAAATGATTAAACCTAACTAATATATTTATTTATCACCCTTTCACCGGTTAGAGATTCCATTTGCATTAGGATGGAACAATATTCCAATGAGATCTATATGCTTATGGGACAATTGACCATCCATCGTTGCTAATCATATGTGGTGCATGCACCAAATCGAGCTTTGTCATGTGCCCTAGCTAGATGCTCTACGTGTCCAGTACCCATCGTATGTACGCCCTTAAGGTCATCTAATCGCCATTTGTTTACTTAAGGTACCTAGTGGGTACCTTGCGAATGCAAATGATGATTCCACGGTGGTGTGGCATATGGGAGCATGTGGCTGACGCCGCGGCATTTCCATCTACATACTAGATTCGTAAGACTTGTAGCCAATTTGATACACTTAAGGGAAAAGCGCCTTGTTTTCGGATTAATTATGTACTGTTAGCAGAAACTTATATGTTGTACTCTATCCTCTTAAATCTAATTTAGTCTAATCCAGGAACATGCCTGGAGGTGCCAATCAAAATCAATACTAAGAACATCTATAACCACATCTATATATCTAATCTGAATCCCCAAATAATCGTGGACACAACCGGCCGCGTTCATGGAAAACGCCGGCTAGTTCCTCATTTATTATTTCAAACAACCACATTTTACATATACAAATTCATAAATACATGCAAATTCGTGCATATAGATGCTATAACATAAAAGATTATTAATCCAACATTAAATCAAACAAAATTAAACATAAAAATTCAAGAAGCCACGGGATTAGTCTTTGTCACGATTGACTGCACCAGCTATCAAAAATCCAACATCCATGCCGAGAACCGAGAAAGGAAGCAAACGTCTTGCTACCCATTAGCGGAGTCAAAATCGTGCTCCAGGCAGTGCGCGTAGCTTGCCCAAGCACACCCATCATAAATTGTGCTTTAGGTGTCGTTGAGTTGAGCGAGGAAGGAGGATGGCGGCGGTGATTTTTCATGACAGAGACGCAGAAGCGATGGGTTGAGGGTTACAGGGAGAAGGGGGGGGGGTGTGTGCCTTCATGGGCCGTTTTGTTTTGTTACTATTATTTTTTGGGAAACTTAAGGGATTGTTTAATCCATCAGGACGACGCCTGTTGATTCTCCTTGAATAGTGGTGATGATGATGATGATGATTTTTGCTTACGTGAAGGAAATATAAATGAAAACGTAGAAGTCGGGGACTCTTATATAATAGCCCGCCTCTACACGTATTTTTAGGTAAATGCAGTAAATTTAAAGAAAGAAAGAAAAACTAAAAATAGACTCTTATAGCTGATTTTATACTCGACCTTAGTATATACTAGTAAGCGTGCACGTGCAATGCACGTTTTATACAAAATTATTAGTGAAATCTTTAAGTGATGGGTTCATAGTTCAAACATGAGCAAGGGTTATGTTGGTGTAAGATTTGCCAAAATACTATTCCAAAAAACTCTTTAGCAAAGTAGGGAGATGATATATCCCTGCTTGGTATAAGTTTTAGGAAAAAATAATAAGAAACCAATTAAAAAGAACTAAATATTAATAGGTATTTCATTACTCATAATGTTCATAATATCGACACATCGTTATCTGTAGATTACATCAACTATAGAGTTATGAATTTAGATTTCTTATGATACATTTTCATAGAATTTACATATATAATTCCTCTGTTCCTAAATATACCATCTTTTAGAGATTCATTTTTCTATAGGGAAACAACTCACCTCACCAAGAAGTTAACATGTCTTCCATTCCTCCTTGAAGTCCTAGAACTGCAGCCTCCAGTTTGCCTATCGCAGGAGCAGCAACAGCACCAGTGTGGCCGTCTCCTGGACTTTGTACATAATTTTGTCTCTGGCATAATCTACAGTTTCACTCCTGCCCACCATAGACTGACTTGCTCAACATATGTTAGTCTTGCTGATCTACATTTTCTTGCAAACACGCATTGAACCATTTTCCGATCATTTGAAGAAAGCACTATAATTTCCATGACGAAATCACAATCATCGAAGGAACATGTACATGACTAAATCGGTGCAATTTACAAAAATCATAAGTAATCTGGGCTTGGCACATCCTTTGCAGACTTATTAGGATTGAAAATATCGTCCCCAGTCAATAATCTAAATACTCCCTCCGTCCCAAATTACTTGTCGCTCAAATGGATGTATCTAACACTATTTTAGTTCTAGATACATCCATTTGAATGACATGTAATTCGGGGCGGAGGAGTAGTTGATTGCAAAACCTGTACTGGACATTGGACATGTGACATGGTCTTATGAGCATTGCAAATTTAAAGAGGTTATTCTAGAATAATCATGGCAGTGTTGAGAAAGGGCTAGTGCACATGAATAGAACCCCATAGAACCATGGCCCCAACGGTGCATGCCAATGCATATAATTCATTGATTGGCTTCCAATGCATAAACATATTTTCTTCCTATAATGCTTAATAATTTGGTTCGGTAAATTCGAAATTTGTGAAGCACTTGCACAACATGAAGAATAGTGCATCCACCATGATATAGTGTAACAAACTGATGGCCGATCAATAGATTTTATTTTTATAAATATTAAGCGTGCACGATGCACATCTCAAATATTGACCAAGCTTTTTTAGCAAAGGTATAATATGAAAAAAATTCTTACAAAATGTATAGTCAAATGGATACAAGAGAAATTCATGTCGTTCCAATTGTATTTTCAAAAGTGAGATAGTAATGCATTTCTCATTCAAATTGTTAAGAGAGATACACCTTGCTAAATGACCTAAACAACTACATAACCCAATCCATCAAATCAATGGAAAAAAGCCTCTAAAATATTATTGAAAAGTTGGACATTGTTTTTTGCCTCGTCCATCAGGTTCCCCCACTTACTTTCCATGCATCATCAACAAGTCAGACGGTAAAGATAGTACATACAAAAATCCACTGACATGCGCAAGATTGATAGAAGGGCAAATTGAACACTCTGTAAACTTATATCATCATAGCAGTAAAGAGTTATTTTACTGTTAACATGAAGTCAATAACCATGTGTAGATTCAATTTTTCTTGCACTTCCTTTGATTAACTTCTTTTCTTTTGTTTTTCCTACCTTTTTTC
The DNA here is from genome assembly GCA_950022295.1 of Bromus sterilis. Taxonomy (NCBI): domain Eukaryota; kingdom Viridiplantae; phylum Streptophyta; class Magnoliopsida; order Poales; family Poaceae; genus Bromus; species Bromus sterilis. Next base: position 13,247,222 of record OX465600.1, on the reverse strand, counting down.
TTTGTTTGTAATCTTTTCGTCTTCTTGACACAATAAAAAATTATAGTAGGGCCATGCATTATTATTCAGGATGAAAACAATGAAGCCAAACTATTAATCAGTGCAACCAGTCATGTTTGAAACTAATGCCACATATGACCTCTCACCTAATTTATGAATTTAACAAATTGTTATGAATCTAATAAATTGTTTATAAACATAAGGATCTTGCTTTTGGAGAGCCGAATCTACTCACATTCATGCTGGAAAAAAAGGTTATGTGACATCCTACAGAATCTCGATCGGGCATTAACTATAGAATGTAATTCACTAATCTAGATTGCCCAATTGTAGTTCGAACCAACCCATCAATATGAATCCTAGTATTACCAGAATCGAAAGTGAGTTGTATCAAACTAACACAAAGATAATCAGATACGACTGTTATTTACAAAATATGCTCTTCTGTACTTCCTTGAAGTGAGATGTATCAGACTAACACAGAGATAATAAAATACTACACCGCTTTCCCATCCCATCCGCCTTGAGACCCGACCATTTATCAACATCATAGTGCATCAATGTGTTCTTGGGAAAGGGAAAAAAGAAGAGGGTGCTGGAAATATGCCCTAGAGGCAATAATAAAATGTTATTATATATATTTACACGTTCGTAATTAATGTTTATATTTCTGTGCTATAATTGCAATGATCCTGACTGTGAGATTCAGAAAAAAACTCATTTGCATGTGTGGAAATGTAAACACCAAGAGTTCCTGGTTTAGCCTCTAAGACCAACTCATGTGCTAACTGATGATTACATTTCTTAATCATGGACATTGTTCTTGTAACAAGGATGTCAGTAGCAATGGGAACATATTGTTAGCAGAACAATGATGTAGAACCGACCCCAGTATTGAATGATATACTTAGAGATCACATCGTAACTACGTTATAAGTCATATCATGAAATGTTATCATATACGTAATTCTTTAGACCATGAGAGTATCGAGTTGCTTCACACAGGAAGACATGCTTTGGTTCTTAGATGAATCCTCCCGTAAATGGGAAGTAGTAAAATAAGTTCTGGGTATGTCAGATGGTGTGGCTAGTGACTGTGATAGTTCAAGAATGGGATTTGCTCCTTCACGATGAAGAAGATATTCACTTCGGGCCCACTCGGTATGACGGTGTCCATTATAGTCTGGCCAGACGCATTGTGATTCCGTCACGGGGATACCGGAATACGATAATGAGAAAAGGGACAAACGAGCAAAGAGCATAACAAGTGGCTTGTGTTCAAAAGTTGTTACACATGGGTGCCAAACTTCTCTCCTCTAACTTTGTCATATATCGCGAAGCAAAGGGAATGGTACATGAATAAACATAATGGTTCACTCGAAGTTTCTTCGTGTATGTGCGGGAGTCAACATGGGTGTCCATGGCTCCGCTGTTGATTATTGGCTATTGACGAAAGGCTGTTGACCTATGTCCGGAAGATGTTCTGAGTCATGTACGCATTATACCGAACCTATTGGGTCACACACTTAACGAGCAGTAGTCTGTTAGAACACTAGTATGGTAGAAGGTTTAGTGGAAGCAAAGCAGAATAGTTCATACGGGTACCGGAAGTAGTTCCGGAGATTTATGGAATTGTTCATAAGGGCACCAGAAGTAGTTCTGGGTATTTAAGGTTATGTCTGGATCACTCTGGAGTAGTCCCAGGTGGTTCCGGAACATATGAGAATGGTACTGGGGAAGTCCTGGATCAACCGGAATAGTTTCCGGATAATCGTTGGGCGTCCCGACAACCTTCGCGGTCATCGGGTGGCTTAAACTGTAACTCGGATGGTCTTGGAAACTATCCGGATGGCTTCGGAACGTCCGAGAACGGTCTCGGAAGGTCCTGGAAGTGCTCCAGAAGTGTCCGGAATGTCCCGAAACGGTCCCGATATGTCCCGGAAGGTGCTGGAAGCTTCTAGAAGGTCATGGAAGGTTCCGGATGGTTCAGGGTAGTACCACCCACTCCCCTGCGCCCCTGGCCTTGGGGGGCAAGCCACCTAGGCTGCCCTGGCCGGCCAGGAGGTGGGGGGCGCACCAAGGGGGAGGAATCCTCCTCCAGGTGGAAAGTCCAACTCTCCAATATGGCAGGTTTCCGGTGGGAAGGTTTGGGAGGTTTGGGAGTCCAAGTTGGACTCCCCACCCCCCTTATTGCGCCCCTAGGGTCTCCTGGCCACCTATATAATGAGGGGAGGGGGTGGGGGCGAAATAGAACTTGTCCCCAAGGCCTATGCGCCACCCTCCCTCCTCTAAACCCCGTTGCTCCACAATTAGACCCCGGTTTAGACGCTGTTCTAGATCGAAATCCGTTAGGGTTTTCTCCCTCTAGTTTTCTCGGTGGCGTTCATCTCTGGACGGCGGAGCGCTGCTGGATTGCTGCTACGGGATGTGTGGATACTAATGGAGGGGTCGTACCTTCGACCCTTCTTCGAGGAGCTTATCCGTGGGACTTGTCCGTGGGACTAGATCGCCGGACGGTTCAAGGGATCGATATCCTCGCGGTTGGGAGGTCATTGAAATTCCTAGCTGCGGGGATATGCACCGACGGTCTTCACCAACTCTACTTCCGCTACATCGGTTGGTGAGCCATGACCTAAAACCTTGTATGCAATCTTCTTGGATGATCTTGGGTTCTTGATTCGTAGGCCGAAATTTTTGTTTTCTACTACGTTTCCCAACAGTGGTATCAGAGCGATCCTTGATTAGATGCATGTTTAGGTCTAGATCATATGTGTGATATGAGGCATTGATTTTCTTGTTGCTTCCCTGTCATGTGATTTTTTCTATGCTTGATGGTAAGGTGAGGTTTTGCTACAAGGATTGAGCTTTCCATCAATCCCTCTATGCTGCTTTCAGTATGCTGGTTGCCTTGATCATGGTCTACATCAAACTCCTTGGATCTCATCTTAATCTCGCAATAGAAGATTTAACATGGAGGGGCTTGTGGATTTTACGAACTCAAATCCACACGGGGGTCACGCGTTGAACGAAGTTTGGCTTGTGGCATTAGTTGCTGCACGCACCCCGAACGTTAAACTAGAAACAATGAAGTATCGTGTTTGGTTTGTATAGGGAACAACGTTTGCATGTAACCTGCTAATCAACCACGATAAAATTTGCAACAACCCGTGTAGATAGCGATCTAACTTGTTTTTGCAGAGTATGCATGTGATGTGGTATAGCCTTCAAGATTTGCAATGTGTTTGTATGAGATGCTATATGATGTAATATTTATTTGCGACCTGCGTGTCGTGGTATGGCATGATGACTGGAGTCATATGATTGTCACTTAATTATGGCCTGCGTGCCAGAACTGTTTATTAGCTCAAGGCAAAGCAATAAATAGATGCAAGGTGATGATCTACGATGCGGAGGTGGACCCCGACGCACATGCCGGAAGCCGTGGTGATGTTCCCGGCGCCAAGGCCAAAGTTGGTGGACACGGTGACTTCAACCACGACGACATGAAGACAATGAAGACTTCACAAAGCAAAGGGCTATACTATATCACATAATTTTATGAACTGCCTGTGATGTTTATCCCTTTGATGCACCCTTGTTTGATGCGCGGTAGTCGTATTTCATTAGGGTGATCTCTCGCAAAAAAATATCAAGTTGATAGTGTTCTTCCAACTGTAGCACCGTTTATACTATGTTTCACACCGGAGCAGGTCATGTCACATGAGTGCACACGGTGTGACGCATAAAAGGCGGGTGTGTTAAAAGAACACACAGCACATTACACTTGGTTGTCTTGACGGTTTGGATAAAAGTTTGCTACCGGAACACGCCCATCGAAAGATGAACAAGAATCACCTTTGGCGTGATTGGCAAGTGTGACGCCCCCGAAATCAGACCGTGTACAGTAATCATACACGCAAGGTACACGATCGAGATCAGGGACTCACGGTGAGATATCACAACACAACTCTACAAATAAAAATAATAGAAGCTGTTTAATACAAGCCAGGGCCACGAGGGCTCGAATACAACAGCCCGAGAGCACAAGGTCAGCGGAAGCAAAAGTATCTGAGTACAGACACAAGGATACAAGGTTTCCTTAAGAAGGCTAGCACCAAATCAACACTCGATCGAAAAGGCGAGGCCTCCTGCCTGGGAACCTCCAAACTACTCCTGGTCAAAGGGGAACTCGACGTCGTAGAAGGCATCGGGGATCTTCATGTTGTGGTGGTCGGCATCGGGGATCTCCTGCTCCTGGACTCCAAGGCTCCAACGTCGACTGCAGCGGCCGATCAGGCAAAACAAAAAGGGGGGAAATAAAGCAGGTGAGTATCTAGCATACCCGCGAGTCTTACGTTCGCTACTAAGCATTATGCATTGTATCAACGGAAATAAGAGGCTGTACATAGTGGACTGAAAGACAGAAATCCAGAGCAAGGGTAAGAAGCTAGGCCTATCGAAGACTAGCATCTTCCGACGATGTCTTGCAGCATGAGGTAAGAATCAGCCAACAGTTTATATAAAGCATAAAGTAACAATGCAGCAGAAGTTGCTGCGGCATTGTATAATAATAAGTTGTAATAATTAGCAATGCCTCCGAGTTCACCTCCTCGACATCCCCGCGAGGAAGAAAACCCGGAACCATACAGTTTAATAATAATAGTTTCTAGTGGTAAGATCCAGCTTCAGCATAAAGCGTCCTGTTACCGTGGACACGGCTATCCAAATAGATTAATCTTCCCTGCAGGGGTGCACTTGTGTTACGCTACACGCATGGATCTCCAGGGTGGCGGGAACCTTGTTAGGGAACGCTCCACCGAGGCTATCCGACACTTCGTAGCCCATCTTTCAAACTCAACAGAGAGGCCATCCGCCGGTCTAAATCCTAAGTACGCCGGGCCTTGGACCCCAACCCGAACGTACTCCTGCACGGTGCGTGGCTGGCCGGTGAAGTTAAAGCAAATCCAAATAAGACACCACCGCGCGAGCAAATAAGACAACACCACTTCCCGGCAATCAGCCCGCAGTATTGCTGGCGTCTGAAGAGTCCTCGGACGACACTACGAAGCAGAGGAGCCCATAACTCGTAATTCCCACGGGTAGGTAGTGCGTACATGGCATATAGCCAACTCAAGACATTCACTGAACCATTTAGCATTTTAATTAACCTGCGTGACAACCGTTATCGTTGCCTCGACTTAACTGACCCGCGGACAACGACAGCAGCCAGGACCACCAGTACATCAGTGCCTGCCCTGTCGTCCCACCAAGTCACTGCGGTTACCAACAAGGTGAACCGTCTCCTTACCTTGTCTCGCGTGTGCTCCTGGAGGAGCTCGACTTTCGTGGTTTTGGTAACTCTCGCGGCCAACGATCAGGGGCCAAGCACACAGGTACACTGGTCGTACCCTCCCTGTCGTCCCGTCGCAATACCTCTCGCGGGCACCGTTGGGTCGCCCGACTTCTTACCTTTAAGGACACCAGTTGGTTCGAGTCTCTACCATTAAGTGAAACCAGGAGGAATCACCCTCGATGGTACACTTGAGCTGGCTCGATTGAGACATCAGCGGAATGAACTAAAGAGGTAAACCTCATATCATCCCGGTGATGCTACGCTACTGAGCCGACGAGAGTGAAATACGAGTCCATTCCACTCGTAAGCCAAACTCGAAGCGACTCGGCAGAGTCTCGCCGTTGTAGGTTCCCTAGGGTGTCTGCATTGATCCGTACCTGTTGCAGTTGTAATATATCGTTCCCGCGATCACTCCCAGAGTGATCACGGCCCGCTATCTAATCCTAACTAACAATGCGCAGGGCTTACTGCTGAATAATGCATAAGTAATAATAGGCAGCATAAGATAAAGGAGGTACATCAAGGGGCGACGAAAACAGGCTATGCAATTGAATAGGATTGTAATCGTAGCAGCAGAAGTAACAATGCCTAGTGCAAGAAATGTACGGAAAGATAGGCGATATCTGGGGAAGAGAATGGCTCTGCTTGCCTGGAAGCTCGGTAGTAGCGGTACGGTCGTCGATGAAGTAGTCCTACTCGGCAACGTTGTCGTCGGCGGCAGCATCGGGGTCTATCGGAGAATAAAGGGGGGGGGAGAAACAATAAATACACAACAATAATATACAAACAATTGCATGACATGACAGATGAAATGTTAACGGTGTTCTAACGCAGTGCAATGCACATTGCTCGGAACGGAAATTCATCTGGGAATGAACTACCGGCTCCGGGTGATTACCGGACAGATGATCCGGAGGGGAAGGTATCATGTCGGAGGTGTCATGGGTACCGGACAAACATAAGGGGGGTGTATCCGTGCTAGTTGATCTATTCTGAGAAACATTCATGTTCGGAATAAATTCATCCGGGCACTCTAACAGTACCGGACAGTTTATCGGACAGACGGTCCGAAGGGGGACGGTTCGATGTTCGGTAGGTTAGAGGGGTGTGGTAGACAAACAGATAGCGTATACGTATACGTTATATTTTTCTGATCAATTTTTATGTACAAAGTATTTTGATCTGAGTTACGGTTTATTTTATATAATTTTTCAAAGCTTTAATAATTTTAAACCAATTTTTGGATTTATTTAATTGTTTAATAAACATTATCCAGAATAGTAAAGTTGACTGGTCAAACTGAAAATAGGGGCCCACAGGTCATAGGCTGGGCCTTTGACCTGGTCAACTGACCAGTGGGGCCACCCTGTCAGCCACACACTATTTATAAATCATTTTATTTAATCATTTTAACAGTGGGACCCAGCAGTCAGTCTCACATGTGCTAATAATCTGTTTTCATTTTGTTTAATGGGCTGGGGCCCAGGCGTCACTGACATATTAGTTAATAGGTTAACTTTTAATTTGCAGGGACTTAACAGTGGCTTAGCCTTTAATTAAAACCGGGGCGGGGCCACCAGTCAGTGGGTCAACCCCACTGGCTTAAGCCAACCCGAGCCAGAGGGCACATCGGCCATGGCCGTGGCCACGGGCCAGTGGCGGGCATGGCGAGGCCGGCCTACCCAGGGAAGCGAGGCCGCGGCAGCCAGTAGTTGGCGTGGCGAGGGCGCGGCCAGCGCGAGGCAAGGCGTGGCCCGGGCGCGCACGGTGGTGGCCACGGGCACGGGCCGTGCGGCGCGCGGCCATGGCGTCCACTGGCGAGGGGCACGGCGCTACGGTGGGAAACGAAGGGGGAGATAGGGGGGATATACGGGAGGGCTCACGGCGACGTGGTAGGGAGGGGCAGCGTGCTCGACGGAGGCTCGGAGTGGCCGGAATTTGCGGCGCGGGCGGCGAGGCAGAGGAGGTAGATGGCGTCGATCCCGCGAGCTCGAGGCGTCCACGGCTCGATTCCATCGGCAGGGTGGCATAGTAGTGTGCGGCGGTGCGGTAGGACAAGCTCGCGCGGCCGGAGGTGGCCAATGGCCACGGCGGGCTCGGGCAAGGTGGAGAAGAAGAGGGTGAGGGGGAAGAGGGGAGTGAGCTTCAGGGGGTGGGTGGCGTTGGCCTTATCGTCCTCGAGGGAGCAGGTGAGGGAGGAGGGGGGAGCAGGTGAGGGGGGCCGGCCAGGCAGTGGCCATGGCGCCCTGCTTGCCGTGCATGGTGGGGGAGGGGGGTAGGTGGAGGGGAGAAGAAGGAGAGAGAGAGGGGCTGGGCCCGGGGTGGGCCTCGCCCTAGGCGGGATTTAGGGGGTTTTCATTTTTCTATTCTTTTTCTTTTTGTTTTCTTTCTGTTTTATTTAGTTTAGCGACCAATAGAGTTTTGTAAAATATGGACATGGACCCAATACTTGTGTTGCTTATTATTGAAATGTTCTAAAAAGTTTGAGCCCAAACAAAAATCATTTTAACTTTGTTATATATTTTAAAGGGTTAAATGGGGGCCTTTTAGCTACTATTTCAATTGTTTAAGATAGTTAAATATTATAATAAATATTCTTAACCATGGCATATTGATCTACTAACTTTTAGGTATTTTATAAAATTGTTTGCACCATTTTGTGTTCATTTAAAATTCCCACATGTTTATTATAATTTCCCTGGTAAACTCATAATCACTAAGTAATTGTTTTTATTCCTTATTATTACCAAATCACCTTAATAAAAAAACCCAACCACTTTAAGGTGACCTACTGATTATTTGGTATTTAATAAAATTGTTTCCTTAATTTTTTTGGATCAAGTATTATTCCCACTTGTTTATTTTAATTACCATGACAATTTAATAATCCCCAAACAATAGTTTTTATTTCATAATACTATACCATTTTAATAAAACAACCATTGCTATATTATCATGGCCTAAGATTGCTAGGCATTTTATTTAATATGTTTCATTAACTTTGGTTTAACTAAGGTTTCCATTTTCATTTAAATTTTAAAAACAATTTTGATAACCCCACAAAATTGGTTTCACAATCATCAGTGACTTGGGATCATTGTTGAGACTAGGAGTTGACTTTGTTTAGTTAATGGCAAGACGATTTAATAATCAGCCACCATTTCTTGGAGCAATATCATAACCCACAAGTATTTGAAAATTTTATCAGGGTTGGAAATTGACAGAGCTATGATCAAGGTGATCATGGTTTGATCATCAACAGTAATGATCACTAACAGTGGAATCACTGTAGTGATTACTGTTACTGATTCTGAGGGTGTTACAGCAAGTTGGCCTACCGGTCCAGTCTAAGTCATCAGTGATGTCACATCAATGGCGGACGAATGGGTCGGATCTTGAATCACTCCAGCATCAATTACGAGAGATATTGATCTGAGTGGGAGCGCACTTAGTAATTAAATTGATTAATCACAAGTGCAACTTAATTATGAACAAAGTTTTAGTATTTGCATTATCGTTGTAGAATAATGGCTCGCGTTACCACCTTCCCAATTGATTTTGATTAACTGTATTATCTGGTAAAAACTTTACGATTGGTACCGTATTGTGAGGACTATCCTCAATAGTGCCGAGAAGGACCATGTCCTATCGCAAATTTTTTGATGCTCTCCCGCTGATGCTATGGATGATGTGACTTACGTCCATAATCCAAAATGCTAGAATTCCTCCACAGCTAAAGTGCATTGTCTTCACCACCATGAAACCTGAACTTCGAAAAGTTTGGGATAGTTATGTTATATTCATGGAACTAAAAAATTGTTTTCAGTGGTAAGACAATTAATGTTGGATATAAGATATCTAGTACAATGTATGATTGTAAGCATTAGTGAAAATGTTCATTGTACTCTAAACAAAACTGATAAGTGTGGGATCCAGAAGAACAATGATCATATGATGATGAGGATTAAGGGAAAGGAAGTTCCATAGGGTGTTAGTAAGACTTACACGCCGGAAAGTCCATGGCCTGCGCCACCCTTGATCATGTGTGATCTTCTGTGAGTAGGAGTGACATTGGAAATAGAACTATGATACGTATAAAGGCAAAACGAAAAGAAGACTGGAATATCCAGCTCAGAAATGAAAGTCATACGGAGTTATAGATGAATTCATTGCTGGTCAAGAGATGTAATTCTTGGGAATCATGATTAAGCAGTTAATTGTGGATTCTGTATATTGTGATTAAACTGTTGATCACCGGAATATCACATCGATTGCATATTGTTGCAACTCGATGCAAGAAATACTATGGCCTTTATGACTAGATAATGATGAGTTTTTGACACGCTCGGGAACACGGTAAAAGGTTTACTATACCGTGTGTTGACTCTATGATTATCTTCATAATTCATTTTAGAGTTGAGTAAATTGTTAGTACACTTAGCCTTGTTGCAAACCATCATTTTGAATCATGTTTGTTGCAAGAGAGTTGTTCAAAGCTATGAATAACGTAAAGGCCATACTTCCATTATGAATAGGTTGTATGTTATGAATCTTGATAATAATACTAAACATCAATAACACTGACGCTAAACGTCGCAAGACTGACAGAAATACCACATAGACGTGGCACTGCCGTTTATCACAAGTGACATAACATGCATGAAGAATTTCCATAAGTGATGGACTTTCGAGTCATATGATTAGGAATCACTTGACGCTTGCGATCTTTGTCTCAAAGTAATGTGACTAAAACACCGTTGATAGGCCATACATGAACGGGCAACTAAACCATTGGTAATCATACATGATGATGTGTGTAGTCAAATAAGTGTAGTTGTGTGCAGTGGATTCACTATCTTCACTCATGAGTTGAAGTAGATATGTGGATATCTGTTCAATAGAGACATACGTCTGAAATCTTTGAAATGTTCAAGGAATTTTAGAGTGAAATAGAAATTCATTGTAACAAGAAAAATAAACTTCTGCAAATTAGATTGTAGAAAGTAATATTTGAGTTACAAGTTTAGCGAACGTCTGATGAGTTGTGAAGAAGTCTCATAACTTGCGTCTCCCGGAACATCACTATGAGTAAAATGTTCGAGAGATGTAATCAAGCCATGTATGACACGGTAAGATCAAATATGACGTTTATCAATTTGCCATTTTACTTATTAAAGTTATGCGTTAGAGACTACAGCTTTTACACTGAAAAGAGCACCATCAAATCTGTTGAAATGACACCATATTAGATATGATATGGAAATGATAAAACCATATTGTCTTTTCTTAAATTTTGGGTTTATGAGACATATGTTTGACATACTCAAAACACCAAATCAGATAAGTGCTACTTTGTGAAGGTTATTCCAAAAGGTTTGGTATTCCTCTATCACTACAGAAAAGCAAAATTATTTGCTGTTAAGAACAATGTGTTTTGAAGAAAATGGTTTATTGCAAAATAGTGAGTGAGAGGACAGTGCAACTTGTTACAGATTGTTGAATCTTCAAATAAGTGCGCAGCTGAACCACACAGGTTAGATAAAACTCGTACAAACATTCATGATATGTAAAACGAGATATTTTTGTTCGATAATGATAAACCTGTGATATACAAAGAAGCGTTGATGGGCCCTGACTCCAGGATTTGGCTAAATGCCAAATCAATCCGAGATAGTATCCATGGAAGTAAAAGTCTGAAGAATATATATATGGATCTATAATTGATTCAGATGAAATTGTTTTATCCATAAAGCTCAACTCGTTGGAAAATTGTTTTCTAGCAAGTTCAAAGGTTGACTACGGCGAAATAGTTTCGACCGTAGAGATGCTTTAGTCAGTTCGGGTTATATTAGCAATTACTACATATCTCATTTATAGTATATGGTAGAATGAACATCAAAACAAAGTTCCTAAACGGAAATATAACAAAGGACGTATATGTGATACGACTGTATGTTTTGTCGATTCAAAGGATGCTAAAATAGATGCAAGCCTTGGATATCTAGTGATGGACTGATGCTAGCATAATGGAGTTGGAATTTTCGTTGTGATGAAATTGCGAAAAGAGTTTGTTTTCATCAGGAATAACGAAGATGCTTGAATATTCAAGAAAGTAAGTGGGAGCTGAATAATATTTCTAAAACCTTATGTAGATGACATATTGTTGATTAGAAATGATATAAGTTTCTTGACACGAATAAGGACTTTATTGGAAATAGTTTTCAGCTGAAGTACTTGGGCTAATATAGCATTAGTATTGAGCACAATGATCTATGTAGATAGTAAGTGTCTGATCATGCTAAAGCCAACATTACATGTTGACATGATGCTAAAGTAGTTTAGTATGAATACGCCAAGAAGGATGTTCTTGCCGAGGTCATGGTGAAAAGTTGTTTGCGGAAATCGGTGTTCATGAACACAGATAAGCAAAACACATGAATTGCATTTCACTCACCTATGTGTTTGGATTAATCATGTACACCATAATATGTAAAACGACCAGATATGTCCAGTGCTCCAAAAAGTTGTGAGCAAGATACCAAAGTGATCAACATGTTGATCATTGGACAAACAGTGAAAAGTTAAACTTATGAAAGATAAGATATGTTTCTCGGAAAAATGGAGAGAATGAAGAGCTCGTTGTAATGAGTTACACCAGCTGAATTTTTGATGTAAATAGTTACACCAATTCAGTCTTCATACTTACTCCGACCAATTTTTGATATTAAATGGGATTATGTGTTTCACACGTAAGGGTGGCACAGTATGATGGAACTGTGTTAAGTTAGATACTGTGGCGAATTCTATAACAGAGGCTAAGTACATTGTTGCTTAAAGAAGTAACAAGGGAGGTATTTTGAATCATCAGTTCATTTATGAACATGGTATGGTTTCCTAGATGCTTGAAACTCATGGAACATTGATGAATGATTTCATGACTTATTCTAAGGAACCAAGGTCCTACCAAATGATTCAAACATATACAAAGCTAAACTGATAAAATTAGTGAATTTTATGATAGCGTGAAAACGCGAAGATATGCAAGATACAAACGGGCCTGAAACGTCAGATCCGATGATGAAATCTATACCACAAATGAAGCATGTTTTACACCGGTATGCCATAGGTGTAAAGTGCTCAAGCACTGATAATATTATTGACTCTAGTGCAAGTGGGAGACTGTTGGAAATATGCCCTAGAGGCAATAATAAAATGTTATTATATATATTTCCACGTTCGTAATTAATGTTTATATTTCTGTGCTATAATTGCAATGACCCTGACTGTGAGATTCAGAAGAAAACTCATTTGCATGTGTGGAAATGTAAACACCAAGAGTTCCTGGTTTAGCCTCTAAGACCAGCTCATGTGCTAACTGATGATTACATTTTCTTAATCATGGACATTGTTCTTGTAACAAGGATGTCAGTAGCAATGGGAACATATTGTTAGCAGAACAATAATGTTGAACCGACCCCAGTATTGAATGATATACTTAGAGATCACATCGTAACTACGTTATAAGTCATATCATGAAATGTTATCATATACGTAATTCCTTAGACCATGAGAGTATCGAGTTGCTGCACACAGGAAGACATGCTTTGGTTCTTAGATGAATCCTCCCGTAAATGAGAAGTAGTAAAATAAGTTCTGGGTATGTCAGATGGTGTGGCTAGTGACTGTGATAGTTCAAGAATGGGATTTGCTCCTTCACGATGAAGAAGATATTCACTTCGGGCCCACTCGGTATGACGGTGTCCATTATAGTCTGGCCAGACGCATTGTGATTCAGTCACGGGGATACCGGAATACGATAATGAGAAAAGGGACAAACGAGCAAAGAGGATAACAAGTGGCTTGTGTTCAAAAGTTGTTACACATGGGTGCCAAACTTCTCTCCTCTAACTTTGTCATATATCACGAAGCAAAGGGAATGGTACATGAATAAACATAATGGTTCACTCGAAGTTTCTTCGTGTATGTGCGGGAGTCAACATGGGTGTCCATGGCTTCGCTGTTGATTATTGGCTATTGACGAAAGGCTGTTGACCTATGTCCGGAAGATGTTCTGAGTCATGTACGCATTATACCGAACCTATTGGGTCACACACTTAACGAGCAGTAGTCTGTTAGAATACTAGTATGGTAGAAGGTTTAGTGGAAGCAAAGCAGAATAGTTCATACGGGTACCGGAAGTAGTTCCGGAGATTTATGGAATTGTTCATAAGGGCACCAGAAGTAGTTCTGGGTATTTAAGGTTATGTCTGGATCACTCTGGAGTAGTCCCAGGTGGTTCCGGAACATATGAGAATGGTACTGGGGAAGTCCTGGATCAACCGGAATAGTTTCCGGATAATCGCTGGGCGTCCCGACAACCTTCGCGGTCATCGGGTGGCTTAAACTGTAACTCGGATGGTCTTGGAAACTATCCGGATGGCTCCGGATCGTCCGAGAACGGTCTCGGAAGGTGCTCCAGAAGTGTCCGGAATGTCCCGAAACGGTCCAGGTATGTCCCGGAAGGTCCTGGAAGCTTCTAGAAGGTCATGGAAGGTTCCGGAAGGTTCCGGGTAGTACCACCCACTCCCCTGCGCCCCTGGCCTTGGGGGTCAAGCCACCTAGGCTGCCCTGGCCGGCCAGGAGGTGGGGGCGCACCAAGGGGGAGGAATCCTCCTCCAGGTGGAAAGTCCAACTCTCCAATATGGCAGGTTTCCGGTGGGAAGGTTTGGGAGGTTTGGGAGTCCAAGTTGGACTCCCCACCCCCCTTATTGCGCCCCTAGGGTCTCCTGGCCACCTATATAATGAGGGGAGGGGGTGGGGGCGAAATAGAACTTGTCCCCAAGGCCTATGCGCCACCCTCCCTCCTCTAAACCCCGTTGCTCCACAATTAGACCCCGGTTTAGACGCTGTTCTAGATCGGAATCCGTTAGGGTTTTCTCCCTCTAGTTTTCTCGGTGGCGTTCATCTCTGGACGGCGGAGCGCTGCTGGATTGCTGCTACGGGATGTGTGGATACTAATGGAGGGGTCGTACCTTCGACCCTTCTTCGAGGAGCTTATCCGTGGGACTTGTCCGTGGGACTAGATCGCCGGACGGTTCGAGGGATCGATATCCTCGCGGTTGGGAGGTCATTGAAATTCCTAGCTGCGGGGATCTGCACCGACGGTCTTCACCAACTCTACTTCCGCTACATCGGTTGGTGAGCCATGACCTAAAACCTTGTATGCAATCTTCTTGGATGATCTTGGGTTCTTGATTCGTAGGCCGAAATTTTTGTTTTCTACTACGTTTCCCAACAGAGGGGTGATGTACCTTGGCAAGTGGGAGGGGAGAGGTTCCATGAGTGCGAGCCGGTGAGGTGCCGCCGCTGGGCCGATGCACTTTGGCAAGTGGGAGCCGAGATATGATCCATGAGGGCGAGGTGCCGCCGCCTGCTGCATGGACCAGGTTTGGTCGAGTTCGGACGGAGGCGGTGGTGTTGACACGATCGTGGATGCGCCGATGTGGCTGGGCGGACTCGCCGGCGTGGGCGGCCTCGATGGCCTAGACGGGTTTGCCTCGATGGCCAGAGGACGGCCGTGCGATGGAGTCTTTCCTGGTGCGACGGACAGTGTTGCAGACGCAAGAAGGAGGGCACCGCGAGGAGGATGGGAAGGGAGGAGCGGCGGTGCAGCGCAGGTCTCACGCAGAAGATGGAATTCCTAAATCACAGGGCTGCGGGGACGCGTAGCGCTAGGAGGGTTAGCAGACCAGGGAGTTCGGTGGGCAAAACATGCGATCTGAGACATTGACCCAAGCGGCAGACCATTAGGGTAATATGGACAATAGGATGCGGTCAGATTGATTTGATCGAAGGGCGCTGGACATCCTGTGTACAATTTATTGTGTAGCTTTAGAGGTATTTACGTTTGCTTTTTTAATAGTAGTATAGATGACTGCCTATAAACAATAACTTTATATGATATGATAATTTCATATAATCAGCAGTTCATCATATTATTGACCATGCTCTAAGTTAACACATCAACGTCATAACGACAACAAAGAGAATGAACAACATTGAGCAATTCTTTACCATTAATTGCCGGAAAGGAATGCTACCGATTAATTACAACATTCACCCAAAATTAATCGTCTTCCTCTTGAACTAAATAGATCACTACTGATTTCTTCTAACTACAGTGAAGCCGTACAGAGCCTCGGTTGCTCACGCGCACACCGTCCCTGATTGGCGTTTCACGCCGCCAGCCACTACACCGGGGTACCGGACCACCTCCTCCATTAAGAAACTCGGGCCTCGGGCGCAGTCTTCCCGGCGTCGGGAAGACCAGTTGCTGCTGCCGCCGCCGGAGTCAATCCGCCAGGGCTTGGCCTACCCGTGTTGCTTCCCCATCGATCGATCGATCACCACACGAGCTCCTCCGCCGCCACCCTCAGCAGCAACGGCCGCGTCGCGGCGTCTCGGCTGCTGGCGGCCGGCACACGGCGGCACTCCTCGGAGGAAACACGGCGGAGGACGTCCCGGAAGCTGTCCTCGTCGCAGGGGAGCGCGATGGGGCCGCACGCGCCGGACGGGAACCCGTACTCCTCCTCCGCCTGCCGGAGCAGCTCCCGGAACACGGGATGGTTCAGGTGCGCCGTGCGCACCACGAACCGCCGCGAGGCGCAGCCCACGCACACCGCCACGTGCCCTGCCGGCACGGACGCCGCGCCGGCGCCAACACCACCTGCTGCGGCGCGCGCAGCGGCACGGGACCGCCACCGCCGCAGCGTCTGCCTGAGCAAGACGATGCTGTGGATCTTGCTGCCTTTCGCCATCGTCGACCGTCGAGAGCTGAGCTGAGCTGAGGTGCTGGTTGGTTTTTGTTGGGTGCTGGGAATGGGATGGAGCTGGGTGCTTGCAGTGGGTGCTCATGGTAGGAGGTTTTATAGGGGAAGGGAGATGAACGATGATGCTCATGAACTTGGGTGCGTCGTCCAGTTGGCCTGGAATAAATAATTTGAGCTGTGTGAAGGGGACGGGACTTGATACCTACACTTTCTAAATTGTTTTTGTATGCTTCGTCTGTTGAAACACTTTATACTCACAATCCAAAGTCGCTGGTGCTTATTTTTACGTGGCTTTTTAGCTGACTTGAAACGATAGCAAAAGTTGCTCCATGATTTTAGAAATGGATGGCAATGCACTTAATTGTGTATTCATGTAGAACTATAAGTATATCTGCAATAGTAGTTTTGTACTCCCTCAATCCCTTGATATAAGGCGCAGTTTTCCTTTAAAGTTATTTTTTTAACTTTGATTAAATTTATAACACAAAATATCAATATTTATGATAATTAATAGATAAATATCAAAATATGTTAGATGATTCTAATGATACCATTTTGGTATAATTTATATCGATATAGAGGGTTTCCTGGCTTTCCGTTGTACGTATCCGGCTGCTGGGTGTACGTCCCCGTCAGCTGGATATGTCTACCTTGCTTCGTGGCGCCTGCATTCGCCTGCGAGTCATCCACCATCCCATCCTCGAAGTTGCCATCGTCGCATGCTCCTCATCCCTCGTTGATCATCTCGAACATTTCTTTCTCCCTATGAGACTCGACAGTAGAAGATAAACCGGTGAATAGAGGGCGGGCATCATGTAGATCATCTGGCGGGCGCAATCAACCAAGCGGCGGCGACGGCGAGCCCACGAAATCGATCGATGTCATCGCGGCATTGAACATATACGACACGTCGGTCAATGATTGTTCCTAACAACTGAGCTGGTTCGTGGCGTAGTAATAGGGATGATGTACGCATCCGGCCAGGATGGCGCATGGTTGGACTCATGTGGTGATGACACCACCCTCGTAGGCCATGCCAGCCCTTGCCCTCTCGATGTAGATCCTCCCTGTCCTCACCCTGCGGCCAATGCAGCTTGCTGCCCAGGCTTTTATTTGACACAGTGGGTCTATCGTGAAGCCAAATTGATATTGCTGGTGTTTGCCTTGGTCACATCCTCCACCTATTTCACCTTCGGCGGTTCTTCCCGAGTCACTATGCGACGATGGAAGCGTAAAGAACGAGGATTGAGGTGGAGGAGGGTGTCGGAGAGAGTGATGAAAATGTGGAAAATGTTGGATTTTGAGGCGGAATTAGTGATAATGGCTACAAAAGCGCGAGCAACATCGATTTTGTGTGTAGTGAGGTTGTCGGAGTCCTACGTGTCTGCGACCCGAACTTTCTAAAAATAACTTGGCTGGTTAGATTTGCGTAAAAACAAACATATAAACCTATCCGCGAACGAATAAAACACCGAGTTGGATGACAAAAATGGTCTGAATAATGTAATCTGGGCGGATACAAAAGGTTCGAGCATCGACATTAATTACTCCGAACGTAATCACACAAGAGTCGGTCAGGAGGCATCGTCTACCGCTCCTAAAAACAAGAGAAAAAAGGAGGCGCCGTCGGTCCATACCATATTTTGGCCGGCTAACTTGGCCGGACGAGTCCGTCATTTTATCGAGCTCCAATCAGCTGAAAGGATATGGTGACACTGACACGCTTCAAAAACAAAGAAAGGGCACCAGACATGCCGTGCATGCACACAGCAGGATCACATGCACATACATGGTCGCATCGCGTCGCGTGGTTGTGAAAGCTGAAGAATCATCGTAGCCCATGCGCATGGAAGGCAGTGGATTGGATTGGATCCCCGCGGCGTGGATGGATTCCCTTCGGCCATGTTCGGTTAATCCCTTTGCCACAGGGATCCAAGGGGATTGGGGAGGTTTGAGAGGATTTTTGACTTGCAAGGGATAAAATCCACCTTAATCCTTTTCAAACCTCTGCAATCCCTGCGTAACCGAACAAAGCCTGACATGGATCCCGGGTTGCATTGCATGTGCCACTTGGGGTTTCCCATATATTTTTATACTCTGTGTTGTGTACGTATATGGTGCATGCAGGTACAGTCAATTGCAAGTTAGTAGTAGCACAACCGTTGTGGATTAGGATTAGTGCATGTCTTGTTTGTCAAGCGTCCATCTGGCCGGTGATGTCTTGTTTCACCGCCTGAAGAATCTGACCCCTGAACCAAGCCGTGCGCTATGGATGGGTTCACTGTCCTCAGTTCACAAGACACGCTTCCAACCCACGTTACCCTGCGTCCTTGCTTGCCGCTCCGCTTAACCGGGCGCCGACCCACCGCAGACTTGCTCCAGGCCGTCGTCGTTTGAAGCGAATGCGGCGAGAGCAGATGGAATGTGCGGCGAACATTTTCTAAATATTTTTGTTTTCAATTCACAAGTGTAAGATCGGTACTATCATAAAACAAAATACTAGTGTAAGATCGCACAAGGGAGTCTTAAGCCTTTGACAGGTGAAAGGATGAATAATCAATCCTATTAGATAGCCATAATCATTTTCCGTCAAACAAGCTCATGGGGGGTGTCAAACTCATCGTTTTGCGAGAAGAATATCACGGAGGCTAAGCTCGATATGCTATACAGCTTGGATTTTTACTGTCTCTCGGCAAAAACAGGCTAAGGATTCATCACAGGAAATAAACAGAAAACTGTGTACAGGCGAAACCAAGAGAAAGGCCACATTTTTAATATCTAGACTCTCATCAGCTTTCGACATCATCACCTGGTTGACGACACTGCCTAAGGAAAGTTTATAGGGTGCTAGACAGTTGGTTAGCATGCAAACAAAGTTGCTTTTTCAAGAAAGTGACAGCGTCATCATTCAGGCTAGGAACAAACAGTCAAGGATGATTGAGTGAAGGTGCTAAATTAGGAGGAAGATGAAGACTTGTGTTGCTACGTTTTGTCCGTTTTATTCAGCCCAGTTTGTTTCTAAAACTTCAGCACCAACCTGTTTGATTGCTCGCATTAAATTTATATAGATCCTCGCGAAAAGAAATCAACCTATTTAGTTTCTTAGGTTACATGAACTTCTCGGACCGTATGAATCTTAAAGCACGCCCTAACTTGGCCCTAAGGGAACAAACGAATTGATAGTTTTTGGCGACCCACCCATGTCGTTTCGATGCACGCCTAGGGGAGCAAGGAGACAGATGGATGTTTCATATCTTCCTTCCTCGCTCCTATCACTACCCACGACCCCATTCACACCATCCCTCTCTTTCACTCTCCTCATCGCATGTTGTCTCCCTCGCTTCGATGGCTCGCCCGCCGCTGCACCGCTCCCTATCCCACATCGCCGCCGGCAACAATCCCATCTAGGTTCGGTGGGTGGTCGGCCAACACCCAACCTATCGATATGGGATCTAGTTTCAAAGATCTCGTCGCGACAGATTTAATAGTTAAAACGGAAATCTATTTGGAATTTTCATGTAAAAGATAAAATATTTTAAAAACAGAAAAACGCAAAAGCTGATTATAGATGCAAGTGCATCAATATTGGTGCGCGGGCGTTCGGACGGACCTATGCAGCCCGAACGTTCGACACCTATCAGGGTCTTAGAAGAATCCACCATGATATGTGCCACACGTCAGGACCGAGGGGGCTAGTACCGAACGTTTTCGTTCGGTATGATCGCTCTAGTCAGCGGACGAAAACGTTCGATAGGAATCCATCGCAACTTATACAAAAAACATTGTAGAAAAATAAAAACAAGGTAAAAATGCCATTGGGTTGAAAATCTATTGCACCATTGAAACCATGATGATTTTAACATGTTGTACTAAAAATTGACATGTCCAACTGATAGCGCGAGGGTTGACGGGTGTAGTCTTTTCGCCTTTCGTTGGTGAGCCCAAATGAAAGGCGTGATGCGGCGGCGGCGCCCTTGCCCACCTGGCTGTGCGGGCCATGCAGGGGACTCTGTGCAGGCCGCGGCCGGGATAGCTGCCCAGTCGGCCCTGCCTGTAACCGGCGTCAATGCCCATCTGGATGGCTCGACGGGGACGCGATCATCACCATCCGCTGTCAGTACGAGGCCGCCCAAAACTGGTGATGAGCTGGACTGGATGGATGTGGCCAGGTCACCACGCTGGAGTGCAGGATGTCCATCTTCTGGCTGGAACTAACACTACCTTGGAGACGTTGGGTTTGGTCGCGTCGGATGCAGACATGCCTCTTGCAAAACACTGTCTCCACTGCTAGATGAGGAGGAGTTGCATGCCACAGTAGATGGTCAATTCCTATCTTATTTAGTTGGTGAGGTGATAGAGGTTGGCTTAGATGATCCCAAACTTGATTCCTTTTGTGAACTAAAAGCTTTTGGTCGAAAATCAAAAGCTAAATTTTCTAAAAAAGGTAAAAAGACCTCTAAGAGGCCTAGAAAATCTACATCCCTTACTGTTTTCCAATGAATGGTATGTTTCATAATAGCAGAGGTCTTGATGACTTAGCTAAACATCTATTTATTGCGGAATGTAGTAGGGATCATAGAATCTATTTTTTTGGCTATATCAAAAATGGGGAAACGAGATTTCTCAGTAAGTATGCTTGACCGCATATCTGGCGGGATAGACTTCACGTGAATATCTCGTCCCTCAAGTAGCCGTTATGGCGTTATTCTTCTAGGTGTGAGAGCTGATACTATGGATGTGTTGGCAAGTGAGGATGGGGAGTATCATATAAAACTCCATATCCGTAACAAGGTCGATAACTTCACATGGTCTCATCGCCGTGTGTGGAGCTGCCCAGGATGAATTTAAATCTGACTTTCTTCGTGAATTGGTGAATTTAGATAAAGATAATCCACACCCTATATTAATAGGCGGGGATTTTAATCAGCTAAGATACCAACACGAAAAGAGTCGAGGCTGGTTTGATAATCATTGGTCTTTCCTTTTCAACGCTGTAATTGACAGCCTTGATTTGAGGAAGGTATCCATGAAAGGAAGGCAATACACCTGGTCGAACAGTCATCCAGATCCGACATACAAAAAGCTAGATCGTGTCTTAATGGATACCGAATGGGAAGCCAAATTCCCCATGGTGTCCGTGAGAGCACTAGCACATATCGAGGCTCTATCAGATCACGCACCCATCCTTCTCACCACCGGAATGCCACGAACACTGTGTAAACGCAAGTTCAAATTTGAACTAGGCTGGTTACACCGGGATGGCTTCCACGATATGGTGAAAGAGATTTGGGAACAACCCGTTACTGGTAGCACCCCAATCCTCAAATGGAACAATAAAATACGTGCCACACATAAATTCCTAGGTGGTTGGGCTAGGCATACCGTTGTAATCCTCAAACAAAAAAGCTTTGATTATCGTCTATTATTGACGAATTAGAAAGTTTTGCTGAGAATCGATTGCTAACAGCGCAAGAAATCGAGACTAAGAGTCAGGCGAACGCGCAGTTGGCAAGGATTCTTAGAGAAGAGGAAATAAAATTGTACCAGCATTCCAACTCTACTTTTCTATTAAAAGGGGTTTCAATATGAAGTACTTCCAGGGTATAGCCAATGGTAGACACCGAAAGAAACTTATTCATTCTCTGGTTCAGGATGATGGCATGATTGAGGGACATGAGCAACTAAAATCCTACATTACCAGTTATTACAAATCTCTGTTTGGAGCCCCGGATCGAAGAAGGAAACTTCTCGATGGATGAGTCCCGGACGGAGGATATTCCTCAGGTTTCTGAGGTGAAAAATAACCATCTTACTGCTCCATATACTGAGGAGGAGGTAAAGAAGGTGGTTTTCCAAATGGAACATAATAATGTCGGCAGGGCGACGAGCGGGTAGACGTCATTTTATGTCTCTCCGGCATTGAACATGCGCGGAAATCGAAGGCTCTCAGCCGGTGAGAGGTACGTCCCTATAGTGACCGGTCGTGTCACCACTGGTTGGACATCAGTGCTGGCCGTAGTGGCCGATCGCGCACGGGGATGGATTTTGGTGTGGATGGCATTTGAATGGGTCAGGTTATCGGGACAAAAATGATTTGCGGTTCGGACTGCCGCAAAGCTCCCTTTGGTTTGAATTAGATTTACAGAAAAAACAGATAGATGGATCATCCCACGAAACAATACAAGGCCACGTTGGATGGCAAAACTAATTCGAACAAACCAATCCAAATGTATACGGAAGGTTTGAGGGTCCACGTTGAAGGTGCGCGGTGATGATACACTTACTCCCTCCGTCCTTGAAAGAGTGTACTTCCAACTTTGTTGGAAAGTCAAACTTTTAAAACTTTGACCATGATCATATAAAAATACATCAACATTTATACCACCAAATTAGTATCATTAGATTTGTTATGAAGTATATTTTTTTATATAATTATTTAATTTTATAAATATTGTTATATTTTTTATAAACTTGGTCAAAGTTTGAAATGGTTTGAATCTCTAAAAAAGTTGAAAGTACAGTCGGACGGAGGGAATAGCTATTACTAACCTCTACTTTATGTACGGATAGTTACACAAACCCGATACCATTTGTTTACATCAGAATTGATCCGATACTAACCCCCATGCTAGTTTTTTGCTACTGGTACACATGGAAATTTACAGGACCAGTCATCTATGGCGAAAGTACCTTGCTCATTGTCACTACACATCGAAATTATCAGGACCAGTCTTAGAGGAACTTGTCAACTTGAGACAACCAGGGCAGAGGTCCGATGATCATGTATGCCCAAGAGGACCAGGCTCTTATCGGTGTACATAGTACGGACAAAGGGCTGCATGCATGGATGTGGCCTGCCATCGTCGTGTGTGCCAACAACTCGCCGGATGCATTGCATGTACGCACTGCTCCGGCAGGCGGCTAGGCTAGTGGCACTCCAGAAACGCCGCCGGTGGGTACAGTCCTACTCCTGGCAAGTGGCGACGTAGTACGTACAGAGGAATGGCTGCATGCATGGCCATCGCCAACAACTCGCCGGGTGCATTGCATGAATGCACTGTTCCGGCCGGCCGGCCGGCGGCTAGTGGCTCTCCAGGAACATCGCGGCAACTTGCCGGTAGCCTAGCAAGTAGTGCTAGCAACGTAGGTATGCTGCTGGACCATGTTTCCGAGCACAACAAATGCAGGACCAGGTAGGCCACTAGGAAGAGACCGGTGAGTGAGTGAGTGAGTGACCATAGTGGCCTCGCTCTCTTCCTGGCGCACATGCACACATGATGCACGGATCGGCAGGACCGCGCGCGGGGTGAGGTGAATGCAGCTAGCCGGCCGGACCGCAGCCCCGGCCCAGCCGTGCTACTCCGCCGCCGCCGTGCTACTCCGCCGCCGCCGCCAGCCGCCCACATTTTTCTTTCCTTCCACCCAGAGCTTGGAGGAGGCCAGGATTAACATTAACATGAGCCGGCGGCGCCCACTCCACACCAACCTACCCAGCACATGGGACGGGTTTGCCGCGGCGCTCATCATGTCGATCGATCGAAGCGTACGTGCTCACCGGGAGCGCGCTCTAGGCAGGCATATTCCGCCTGCCTTGGCGCCCGCGTGGATGTCGTCGTATCGACAATCAGAGCATATTATCCTGCGAGAGTCCTGGACTCGGCCATTGTTTGACTGGAACGGCAACGGCGCCGCGAGCTGTTCCGAGTTTTTGGGTCGCGGTCACCGACCGATTTATGCATCACGTTGAAACATTGCTCGAGCGACACTCAGGCAAGAGGCAAGTATAGCCATGGCAACTTTGGGCCGTGCTACGCGTTAACCGACCGTTCGTCAGCCGTCCGATCCGATGCTATCAAGCAACCACCGTTGGGTTGTGAGGCAAAGCCCTTTGCAATATGAACGATGTTGCAAGACCCTTTGCAAAGATTGCAATACTTAATTATTTTTCCAACACGAACTATGTGGGGAATTCTTTGCAACACAAACGACATTGTGAAGACTTTTACGACCGAATCTTTGTTAAGTGAAGTTCAGTAGCTTCGCAACGCACATCTTGTTGCAAAATTGTTTTAATCAGTTGGGACTTTTGATACATAAACCATGTTGCGCTCAAAATCTTTACAGCAAATACCTTTGTTCCAAAGGTTCATCTTTGCTTTATATATGTGGTTGTGGTGGGACGTCTGATCTTGGTTGATCCAAATTTACACCACGGTGTTGACGTGGTGTACGGATCCACGGGATGAAAACAAGTGTGTTCCATATATTTACAGCAAATACCTTGTTCCAAAGGTTCATCTGTGCTTTATATATATAGGGAAATGACTATTCTAAACCGGTTGAAAACTCGCGATCGTAAACCGCCTAGAGCGCACGCCACGTATCCCGTGACCCATCGCTCTCCTACCTTATATCTTCCTCTCCACTCATTGTCTTCCTTTTACTTTTTCTTCTGCACGAGCGCAGACGAGAGGATGAATCGGAGGAGGACAGCCATCAGAGTAGCGCTCGTCGGAGTTGTGTTCACCGGCGGCTCGTCGGAGTTGCGTTGCAGCCGTTGCTGCGCTCACCTGCGGCTCGTCGGAGCTGCGTTGCAGCCGTCGCTGTGCTCCCGGTCGTCCTCCACAACAAGAGCTTCGACCACCGTACCGCGCTGCTGCTGCCGTGCTCCCCGTCTTCCTCCACACAGTCGCGCTCTCCATCATCCTCCATGGCACCAGCTTCGACCACCGCACCGCCGCAATGAAGCTTCGTCGGGGGGACGGCCATCCGAGTGATGTGATGGAGCTCCACCGCGTCGGTGAGCCCCGCCGCGCCGGCATCGCTGCTGCAATGGAGCTTTACTTGCGGCAGCATGTGCTGCAATGGAGCACCAGTCAACGGCGGTGGGGCTGCAGTAAAACTCCCTGGGCGACGGCCATCGAGGGGCGTCGATGCTGCAATGAAGCTTCACGGCGTGCCGATCTCGCGGCGGTCGGTGCTGCGTCGGGCAGCCGCATTTGCTGCGTTGAAGCACCACACACTATCATCGCAGCTGCAATGGAGCTCATTCGCGCTGGTGTCGCAGCTGCAACGAAGCTTCATCGGCGGCGGCCGGTGCTGCGATGGAGCATCGACCAGCGACGAGGGCGCCGCAGTGAAACTCGTCGGTAAACGGTCGTCGAGCGGGCACCGCCGCTGCAATGAAGCATCACCACGTGCCGAGCTCTCGGCGGCCGAAGCTGCGTTGGGATGCTGCGTTGGAGCATTGTGCGCGGGGGAAAGAGGGTCGCTCTGAGAAGTAACTTTGGCAGAAATCACAGCCGTCGCCGTAAGAGAGATCTAACGGCTCTCAAGGAGGTTTAAAAGATTCTAAATTCAGCCGGATGACGCCTAGCGTCGCCCATATATATATATGGTTGTGGTGGGACGTTTGATCTTGGTTGATCCAAATTTACACCACGGTGTTGACGTAGTGTACGGATCCACCGGATGAAAACAAGTGTTTTCCATATATTTATCCTTATAAACGAGAATAAAAAATTTATGCAACTTTAAAATTCGTGCAAAAAATTCATAGTGTATAACGAAGCAAAACTTGTCGTCCAATACAAAATTTTTTGATGAGTGGACAAATGTATACTTTGAGTTAACCAAGTCTACTTCAAATGACATAACATGCAAGAAAATAAATTGCACCGCTCTTCACGTAAGATCCCACAAATATAACATCAAATTGAAACTTAGTCAAATCTCAATCAACTGAAATTTAATATCTTCACTATGAAAAATTGTAATCTTGCACATAAATAATTTTCTTTAGATAACATAAATCAAAATTGTTAGTATTACAACTAATGGCACCATGGAGAGCCACATATATAGCACAAGGTTGGTTACATAGACAGAGGAAGATAGACTGAATGTATAAAATGAAACAATTCTGTATTATCCCAGTATTACGATACCACAGAAATTGGCATCTTCTTAAACTAACCATTACAATTTTCTCCTAACTGCAGTACTATCTTCTAGCCGCACGCCCGCCGGGCGCCGGCCTGCCATACGGCGCTGTCAGGGATTCCATCCGGATCCGGGTCGCCGCCGGCCACTACACCGGCCACCGAACCACACACTTGAATCAGATATTCGGCCATCGGCTGCTTGCTGTGCGCGCGGTGAGTCTTCCCGGCGGCGGCATGCTTTCGCCGTTCCCGCGCCCGGAACACCAAAATCGCCACGGCTACTTGGCTGAGAACAGAGCACGTACGCCGGATGGCCGAATGGGCTACCCGTGTTGCTTCCATCGGTCCGTCAGCGTCACCACGCGAGCTCCTCCGCCAGCAACGGCCGCGTCGTGACGTCTCGGGTGCCGGCGGCCGGCACGCGGCAGCCGAACGGACGGCCGCGGCGGTCCTCGGAGGAGACGCGGCGGAGGACGTCCCGGAAGCGGTCCTCGTCGCAGGGGAGCGCGATGGGGCCGCGCGCGCCGGACGGGAAGCCGTACTCCTCCTCCGCCTGCCGGAGCAGCTCCAGGAAGACGGGGTGGTTGAGGTGCGCCGCGCGCACCACGAACCGCCGCGAGGCCCCGCCCACGCACACCGCCACGTGACCCGCCGGCACCACCGATGATGCGCCGCCCTCGTCCATGCGCGCTGCGGCGCGGGACCGCCACCTCCGCAGGGTCTGCCGGAGCCAGACGACGTCGCGGATCTTGCTGCATTTCGCCATGGGAAGTTGCGAGCTGAGCTTGCTGTTGGCCTGATGCTCTGCTGGTCGTGGGGGAGGAAGGAAGAGTTGGTGAAATGGAGCTGGCTTTTCTCTTCTCGTGGAGGAAGGGGCGGGAGGTTTTATAGTATGTTGTTGGGACTTCTTTTTTGGGGCGGAAATGTTGGAACTTGGGTTCGTCATCGTCCGTCCAGTTGGTTTGGCTCACGGGACGCCGGCCGTACGTGCATGTAACAAGTTCATTTGAAGGGGAAGGGACTATGTTCTTCCATCTACCAATTATCAGTCCCTCCCAAGGTTTTTATTCTAGTATTGAGATCATAGACACATACGCCAAGTTGTTAACCTTTCTGGGAATCAACCCGTGGTAGAATCGGTTAAGTGGATAGTTGTATTCATATTACGAAGATGCTCATAAGAATAGGGTATACGCATGTGCGTTTATAAAAGCCCGGTACGGAAGTGCGGATTATGAGGCATCATAGGCGTCTACCCAGTTTGGTGCTTGGCAAATCATTTCAGTATCGTGCTCTGCCTTTGCCAATAAACTAATATTTTTTCTATGAATTAATATAAAATATTTTAGATAAATAAACTAGTGATCTAAAATATCTTACAGTTTCTCTGTACCGAAATATAGGTCTTTAAAATGTACTAGTGTAGTAGTATTAATTTACGGAAAGAGTACTCCGTAGAGTATAAGAATTAAGAAGAGGTTTCAGAATTAGAGAAAAACATACACAGTGCTGCACCATATACAAGTCATGCATACAGTCACATCGCATCTTGATACAGTCGGTAGTACAGTTACGGGCGTTACGCAGGCTCACATGCACATGGCATGGTCACATCGCTCGCATCACTGATTGTGCTGGGGAAAGCCGAAGAATGAAGGAAAATGGTTTGGTCTGATCAAGCCCATGCGTGGTCAGGTAGTCCAGTCGATCCCATTCCCAGCTGCATGCATGTGCCCGGGATTTTGGCATCGGTCGTCTCACTCTCACAGCAACGGCATCGGCATCTCCTAGGATTTGACACCGCGCTGTGCTGTGCTGTGCGATATATCCTTGCCGGAGTAGAAGCTTTCAGAAGATCGTCGGGCACGCGGATTTCAGGCCACACGGCCTCACACCTCAACTTTTGTGCTATTGAGGACAAGCCGCTAATAACAACTGCCAGCCCGGACTGGGAGCAGCTATGCTCGTGGCGTCGTTGCGTTGCCGGACAAACGCCCGGCCGGCGGCGGACTCCATGATTCGCGCAGGATACGAAGCTCTTGATACGGTCGGATACGATGCCGGTTGAGAGCCGTGCGGCCGGAGAGCAGACGGAATATGCCCGAGAGCGCGCGGCGGACGAGGCACGATCGATCGATCGATCGATACGATGCGCGCTTCGGCGGGCGATCCGCCGCCCATGTGACGGGGTTGGTGCGCCACCGCCGAGGTACTGTGGGCGCGGCTCCTCGCTCGCTCGTGCTTATCTTATCTCCGTCTCGAAGCGTCGCAAGAAAAATGTGGGCGGCGGCGGGAGAGTATACCGTGGGACGTCCGCCGCCGGCCGCTGCATGTGGAGTGGAGTAGGATGCGCACTGTCCTCCTGGTCGGCTAGCTGGTCCGGCCTGTGCGGCGGCCGGAATTAGCCTGGTCCAGTCCAGCACGTTGCCACTTGCCAGGACTGATGGATGAGCCGACCGGCAACGTTTCGTTTCTGGACTCTGGAGTGCCACTAGCACTAGCCGCCGGCCGGAGAAGTGTATACATGCAATGTATCTAGAGTTAGAGCATTTTAAGGAAGATCCTTAAAACTTTCACATCTATTTGTATTAGATGGTTCGGATCAACTGTTTGGATCAATTTAGCGATCCAACACGATCCTGCATCTATCCACAAACAGGTTTGCTTATTCGTTTTTCTGCAAGCCTGAACTAAATTGAGAAGATTTTACGGGAGTCCGAACAACAGAAACATCATATCCCGACACCCCCGACCCACGTCAAACCACTCAAGACCGCAATTTCGTCACTTCTTTCTTCCTTTGTATCCGCTTGCTCCTTGGTAGACACCTCCGCATGACCACCGTGGCGTTGCCAAAGACCTTGTCGGACCTAAGTTGCTCCGCCGCATCATCCCAGTGTTGTCAATGCCTTGCCAAAGTCCTGCTCAGCTCCTCTCGCTCGTTCGTCGCGCAGGTAACATCCTCCCTTGCAAATATCGTTCATGGTGATGAACTTGCCTAACTAAGTGTTCGTCGAAATGCCCGTGCCAATTTTGTTGACCATTTTTTCTCCTCTTTCAAGAAATAGATTCAGGCTTGGAGTACATGTACAAAAACTTCATCGAATCGTCTGATGATTCTTTCGACGAGGTGAATATGTGGATGAAACAATGATGATGCAGGTGGCCCTTGTAGATGTGGAGCAAGCGGAAACACATGTTCTCAATTTCAAGGGATCGATCAAAGGCCATAGAATGCTAAATCGCAACAGGGAATGAGGGCACTTATCGCTGGTGGACGATTACTTTGCTTCGGATGTTTTGTTCGCCGACACTTTCGGATGCGAAAGAATGTGTTTGATCCCCTCTACAATGTTGTTTGGTTCTATGATGCCTACTTTGTCTTAAAGAAGGATGTCGTGGGATAATTGAATTCTCCGGCTATCAGGAGTGCACGACTGCATTGCTTATGATTGCATATGGAATGACTGCAGATTCATGGGATGAGTATCTCCAGATGTTCGAGAGCACATGTGAAAACGCCATGGTGCAATTTTCTCATGCGATGGTGCATGTGTTTGATCCCCAATACTGGAGAGAACTAATGTTGGGAATGTCCAAAGGATCATGGAAATAGCAGATTTCTGTTAAATTGTTCGTCAACGAATGCAACCAAGATTGAATGATCGACTTCAGATGAATATTCGTGAATTGATTCGGACGGTGGCCATGCATGCTTCCTTTCCTCTGTAATCAAGCTGATAAGGGTCGCCATCGGAGCTTAATTTGCCTTGGTTGCGAAGTCCACATCTCGTGCGCTTACAAGCCACCAGACGTTGTTGGTGTTACTACTACTTACTACAAGCTGACAAGCCTACGGACAAAACTCACCTCGTTCCCGCACAAGAAGGGAGTATTCTGGCGTACGCCCATACAATCATGATTATGGGGTAGTAACGAATAACTAATGTACAATAAACTTTATGATAGTATAACTTCTCAGGCTGAACATCTCTAGCTTAGTGGTACTCAATTTATGCCAACAAATTAGGTTGAATAGAACGGAAAGCAGCAGGTTAACAAGGCTTCATTTTCCTGCTAGTTTAGCACTTCATCCGATGCCATTTCGAAAGAAAAAGCACTTCATCCAATCATCCTCGGCTGCTGTCCGGACGGAGGTTCCAAGCCTGAATGATGACGCTGACGCCTTACTTTCCTACAAAGAAACTCTCTTTGCATCTTAACCAGCTGTCTAGTACCCTAAAACTTCCCTTAAGCACTGTCGTCAACCAAGTGATCATGTCGAAAGCTGCTGAGAGCCCTGCAATTCAGAATGCGGCCTTTCTTTCTTCAGTTTTCTGCTTATTTTGCAGGAAAAGGCAGAAGTTGTGCTCACAAATCATGTACGTACTGTTTTGCCAAGAAACATAACATTGGGTGACTTGCCATGCGCCACCTACAGGTAATCAGCCTGAAATATTCGAAATTGGCGTGTTGCGCCGCATAGCAGACACTGCCTGAATAAGCATCAGTATGCAGATATACTGGTCACCTGTGAGTCCTGCCCCTTGTCTATAGGATCTTCTCTACTCTTGATTTTGTTCACTCACTTGCACATTTTGTTCTCTGCGATCAAGCCAGCGATCCAACTTAAAATCACTTCTGTACAAGTGCAGATCAAACAAAACGAAATGTGATCTGAAGGCATCAAATCCATCCAAGTACACATGCCTCGTATATTACAGCAATGTTAAGTTAGCACATGCCTTTCCAACCTTTAATTTCTGTTAAATATTATCAAAAGGACTAGACATAAAAGAGCCAGGGGTGTACGTGCGTGCAGCAAAAGTGCACGAAAGGCCTTTGCATCTTTTGTTCCAGCAAAGCAGAGAAAAAAGGAGGCAGAAGTGAAGCAGATATGTTAATGTTTCTTGTCAATTTCAGTGCACCCTACGTACCCATAAATTGCAAACAAGTCTTCTTGCTTGCTTTAGGACAGAGTGTCATTTGTCTTGATGCATTTCAAGCTGTATAGCATATCGAGCTTAGCCTCCATAATATAGACTCGCAACACGATTAGTTTGACACGTACGAGCTAGTTAGCTAGCTCCTCGTCGTGTAGGAACAGAAAAAAGTGTATTGTGTGCTGATTGATGTATTTGTTTCGTTCAGATAGTAATCTGTTGAGCAATCTGATTACTTGTTTCTTCAGAAAAGTGGAGTGCTACGGAGATGGAGTCGAGAGTTATTCGATAAAAGCAATTTTTATTTAGTTAGTTAGATACATAGAGAGATCAACTTTTTTAAAAATTATTTAGACACATGGAGATATCAGTTCATCTTTTAAAAAAACTAGCAAATATGTCCATGCTTTGCAACAAGAAATAATAAATATTACGGAGTATTACGTTTCTAATGGCTCAAGATCGCCCTTTTCCTTTCAATCTGGCTCATATTCCTGCAGCGAGAAGATAGTATCTTTAGATCCATGCTTCCCTATAAAGAAAACCCATGTTGTCATGAATCGGGTGATGATTATTCTTGTATCAAAATAAGAATCCCCTTATTTTTTGGTGACACTACAAGTCTGCCGATAGATAAAGTAAAATGATCGATCGCCTCGTAAACCGTTGAATAAAATCTTACAGCTATCTGATCTATCGCGTATGAATAGTGGGAATCTTTGCAACAAAGTTGATGTTGCAGTCCTGTTCTACAGCAGGAGGCTTGTCGCAATGACCTTGAATTTGTTTTCTCTTCGAAACACAAATACGTATGTGGCTAGACTCAATTTTTACAACAAATATATTATTGCAATCAATCCTCTGCAAGAAGTGACTTGTTGCAATCATCTCAAAACATGTTTTTTTCTTTCTTTTGAAATACGAATATCCGCCCGATCAACTGCACGAGAGTAGTGTCATCCTTTGCAATAAAGATATTGTTGCATTGAGCTCTTTGCAACATGAGGTTTGTTGCAATCACCGAGAATTATTATTGTTTCCTTGTGGAAACACAAATAGTTATTTGAGCTATCACACGTGAGTAGCGCCAACCTTTGCAACAAAGACATTGTTGCAATTGGGCTATGCAACACGAGACTTGTTACAACGCGAGGCTTGTTGCAATCATTCAAACTATATTTTTTCATCCAAAACATTTTTATCTTTCAAACACGACGTGATTCAACCACTATTTAACGTGGATGTGCAGGAGTGAAGGTTGGTGGATCCCCAAAGGCACGTGTCACCTAGAAAAGACGATGGACGCGGATTCTTTTTTTTTCAACCGGATGAGTCTGAAACTTTTCATTTTCTTTTAATTCGTCAGATATTACTACTTTCATTTCTATTCATGTATGTCTCTCTCTTGAGAGGCTGCTTGGTGGATCCTACAATGACACGTGTCACACAAAGAAGACAACGGACGTGGAGTCTTATTATCAACTGGATGAATTTGAACTTTTCCCTTTTCTTTTTTAATTCGTCAAAGATTTTTACCCATTGATTTTCTATTCGGATCTGTATCTTGGACCTCTTATTAGGATCCGACATCGGAGCCGCATTGCAGTAGGTGAGGCCGCAAGGTAATTGTTTCCACACCTTCATCGAAGCTGGGTTGCAGCAGGCGGGGCTATGAGGAGGGCGTGCTATAGGGGGCACCATGCGCTTTCAAGGCCTTTCACTAGATTTGCTCCGTTGCGGTTACAACGATGGGCGTAGGTGCACATTTGTCTGCGGTTGAGCTTTGCGGCACAGGTGGAGGAACGAAGATGCCACGTGTTCGTCATCCAACAGCCCTGACTGGCTACATCTAACGGCTCGCCGAGCATCTTAAATCTTGTTGTTATCAACCGGTTTACACCAAGATGGCGCCATTCATAATGGGTCGCGTAGAACTGGGCCAACCCAAAGCTTTGTACGCGGTTCGTTCAACCTAAGAGATAGTCCCATCAGAAGAAAAAAAGTTCTATCCGGTCAAAAAAATCTATGGTATTGAGGCACAACCACCTCCTATGTGGTAGCGAGGCACAATAAAACTATATTTTTAGCTTTCTGCAAGTTATAATTGAGTTATCTATGTTGCACTGAATCTGTGCTGATAAACTCACCCACGGACATGGGCTCTAATTTATACATGTTATACCGATCTTGCAGTAATCTGCATGCCTAGGGTCAAATTTGTTTTGTAAATTAGGCTCAATCAAATACTATTTAGAACTAGCATTCACTTAAACAATTACATGCAGGGCACAACCATTAACATAGAAGACACAACCAGTGACGGCATGCCAATTGAAAGTGAATTCAGCGTTGATGATTGTTCCAGTGAGAATGGCATGTCAACTAACAGTGAATTTAGCACTGATGACTATTTTAGTGTTCATGACTTAAGTAGTTCTGATTCGAAAACAATATTGTACATACATCATGATCTCTTCTTCCCACTACTTTACCAGCTGCAATTGTTGTAAATTCCTTTGAATACCAACTAACAGCCCCAATCCTTCTTTTTAGTGTGCAACAAGACCCGTATAAACCACCTCCAGGCGATACATAATTCGTGGTAAGGATGGTTCCTTCAAAGATTATGCAACCTTGTCATTCTGTGTACATCCCACTTAATTGCTTATGAAAGTGGCTTCGCCAGGCATATCTAGCCATTTCTATCCAGATGAGATGAGCTCTGCTTGTGTATAGGGAAACACAATTACCCTATACAGAGAACATATCATTCACCTACGTCAGCTGATCAAAGCTAAAAAAACTCTCAATCCCCTACTACGTCTGCCAACTGAACAAGACATTTGCTGCCCCAACACAAAGGATGGTAAAGGACTATCATATTTCAGATTTTAATAATAATATTGCTACTAAAATGTGTTTTCACCAGATTTCACTTTCCTTTACAGTATTTCAAGATTGACTTCTCGAAGACCCATCTGCTCGCACATATGCATCAAAAAAATGTGCTACCAATCACAAGCGGAGATAGAAGCATCCATGTATCAGCTTGGCTGATTAAGGGAGTTGACAACAGAGTTACAATCACAACATGCTGGAAGACCTTTATCGTCCACTCGAAGCTCACAAAAGAAGCATCTACGCCTTCTCCTTCAAGTCTGTAAGGCCCGATATGCGATACTGTTCCAGATCTAGATGTTTCCATCCAGATCCGGGGACGAAGCACATATCGGTCCCACCGCGACATATGACAAAGTCATATGCCCCGGATTTCCAACATGATATCACAACATTACAGATACAAGGATACAACATCTCATACAATCGGCATACAACTGCCTCAAATACAATACAACAGCGGAAGATACATGTCTGGGTACAGACTACAAGCAAATGCCTAGTGGCAAAGAGAAAAACATCGATTCCCATAACCACACGGGTCCAGGCCCTCCGCCGGGATCCGCCTAACTAGTCGTCGTCGAGTCCCCACGTGAAACGTCGATCACCATACCTGTTGTCGATCAAGAACCCTGAAAAGAGTTTGGGGGTAGTATCATGAGTACAGAAGTACTCAGCATCCAACTGTAGTGGTCAACTGACCCAACAAAGACTTCATCACTCGTCATTCTAGGACAACTAGTAGTTTACGGTAAGGATGGGGTAAGTGGTGAGGTTGCTGCCGCACTAGCATTTATGAAGTGGCTAACGAACTAGAGAGTAAGATAAGAAGCCAAGCATTCGATGAGGAATCGCCTCCAACAAGTCTGCTATCCACCTACTTACGCAAGCATAACACCTATCCTATCCTTGTCCTCCTCTTCGCATCCCGACGAAGAAGAAGCAGTCAAGGAACACACACGTTGATCAAATTATTAAGATTATCTCAGTTGTTGTTGTCTATGAACAAGGACTAGGTCTCAAGTCGTCCATAACCGTGGACACAGCTTCTCGAAAATATTTAACCCTGCAGGGGTGTACCAACTGCCCATTACAAGGCTCCGCACGCCCATCTCTCTCAGTTTCTACCCATGATAGGCAACCATTTTATGATTTAGTCCCAAGAGATCCGGAACGACAGGTCCCTCTAACTAACAACGCACAAATCCGGGTGGCCCCCGGTGAGTCGACATCCAACTCAAAAGCCGGCCGCGCTCTCGAATCGGCCTCTACGTCTGGACGAGGTCAGGTTAGCTACCCAAACAGATGTGGGTAGCCCCCTAGCTTCCAGGTGTGGACCAACAAGAGAAACCATGTCTCCGCTGGCCCGAGTTGTTTTAAAGAATATCTGCCAGGAGCTACCTGACAGACACACACACGGTTTTCAAATGGTAAATCAGCTTGGGCCACCACTAGAAATGTTTGAAGCTAGATAGGTAAGAAAAGGGGACCCCATAAAATCCCACACGCGGTTAGGCACGCTCAGTCTTAAAACCAATACCTGGAACTCGGATCCTAGGTGACTCGAATGGAACAAAGCGTCGGGGCGGGATCGCCTAGACCTTCCATCCTTCGTCGAATATAGTCAACATTTATAATAATCATATCATCAACAACAATATAATAATGTGATAGCCCAAACCAAGGAGTAACAGGAGGTAACATCGTAGCATCCTAAGCATGCATACTAAGCAGGGGTTGAGCAACGAGCAATAGTAACATAGCAGTACAAGGTTTGCTGGGAGGGGACATGGATGTATCGGTTTGAAAGAGGTTGTAAACATGTGGTAGGATCAAACATCGAACCTATCCTAGACTAACATGCAAACCGCTGGTTGAAATAGAATGGATCATAAGTAA
Source organism: Bromus sterilis (assembly GCA_950022295.1). Lineage (NCBI taxonomy): Eukaryota > Viridiplantae > Streptophyta > Magnoliopsida > Poales > Poaceae > Bromus > Bromus sterilis. Next base: position 13,211,356 of record OX465600.1, on the reverse strand, counting down.
TGTATAGTCCTTGCCTGTTGATAAGTCGGGTTCCGAATGTGTAGTTGATCGCAAGCTCGCACCGTCTCCGAGAGGTACCCGCGGAAGCACACAAGAAGGAAACACTGGAAAAGGCAACTGACGAGCAAGCACCAAGAAGAAGGCAACACGAAACATCGCACCTACCGTCGAGAGCGGTTACTAATAGGTTAAGTGGAGTACTCGTCACACACGACGATACCGCGCATTTAGAAAGGTTCAAGTTGTTTAGCTACAGGTGATCAACAAAGTTATTAACATGGCATCCCACTCAAGCATGGAATGGCACACAAACATGGCAAGAGGTGAAGCATAAATAAACTATCTAATCTAGTCACTTTAAGTGGGAGGTAAAACCTATACATGGCAAACTATTACGGACCCTACAATAATTATTGTATTTGGTACTGTTTTGCCCCTAGACATATTTTATTATTTTTATTAGTAAGCAAGAACATCATAAACACAATGTACATGCAATTCTAGTCAAGTTACATATAAGAAACATTTTAAACCGAGCAACGGTTAAAAAGTTATTAGATAAACAGTTACGGTGGCATGCGAATTTTTGGCTAGGGAAACCCTAGAGAGGGGTGGGAGAGTGGTGATCTTTATATAGCCCAGGTGGCTGGCAGTTTGCAAAAACATCCCCGGTTTTTCTCTCTCGCGCGCGGTGTTTACGTTTCTAACTGCCGGGTGTCCACAGGACCTCCGATTCGGGTAAAACTTCAAACTGCGCGATCAGCGCGTCGAGCCGGCGGTGTTCACCTCGCGTTGGAACCGTTCCGAGAACACTTTTCGGTGCGCTATAAAATATCCCGTTTACCTATTAAACGGGGTTTTTCGTTCCGTTGGCTACGGCTGGTCTTGTGCGGGTTTTTGCGACGGTGATCGGGTGAAACCCGGTGTCGCAGAGGTTGAGTGTCAGGGTGGCAAGGGTCGGTCTTCGTCCAATACGAGATAAGAGGGGGGGGGATAATCGTCGATCGATAAATCGGGGATGCAAACACCGCAAACAAATCAGACAATCAAACAATTCACACCGAAAACAAAATTTTTAATTTTTATGAAAGTTGGGCTGTTACAAAGTCCACAGCAAGTGGACTCCGTCTTACAGTCCATGCTATCTAAGCACCACATAGTTAACAACCATTGTTTATACACGTCGGGGCAACCTTGGAACTGTGTATCACAACTATGTTGTATTTATGATGCTTTTGTAGATCTATCTACTTGTGCTTTAACGGAACAGGTCAACCGTAGGATTTAATATGTACATATGCCTATGTTTATGCTTGAGAACAAAATGTGCACTATATTGTTATGACTACCCTCTATTTATAGTGCTTTTGTGAAGTATTTGGGTTACTCCTATGTATATGTTGTTGCCCTTAATCATAAATACTTCGGGTCCAACAAATTTTTGGGTCAGGGGCGAACATAAATAAATATTGTTTTACTAAATTATTATACTTATCCAGATCTTATTTTTAGTTTACAAACATAATTTTTTTGTTGACATAATTTAATCACATGATAATGTTAATATATATTAGTTGATGTATTTTATGTTTGTACTAAATATTATATAAAAATAGTAAAGTGTATTTTCTAACAAAATTTGTGTTAAAATCATTTTTCTAAAATACATAATTTATACTGTCTCTGTAGCTTAATATAAGATGTTTTTAACACTATCATAAAGTTAAAAATGTCTTATATAAAGATAAGGAGAGAATAATATTTATGATAAAGATCTATAAAAAGTACGATCCAATAAATATCACAATAGTGATTTTTGGTATATCACAATAGTGGTTTCTAGTATATGATTAAGTAAACATATGGATAAAAAGTTTTAGACTATAAACTTCGCCAATGCCATCAATTTTTGATATTGTTCTTGTGATCAAAATTTTCTAGCAAGAGACAAATTTTAACAACATTGTGCATACTTTGTATTAAAATAACAATGCTTAGAGTAAACCATCAATAAATATAAAATTGTGCATTTGAATATCTTTTCATATGTAAACTTAATTATTTGATATGACCTTATCAAAACGTGTTTGTAATCATCATTGTTTATAGAAGTCCATGTCAATTTGTGAAATAAAAATGTATTACACATAATTAAATATGTAAATTTTTGTCAATTGTATGGATTGAATTATATAAATTGAACCTCGGCATTTTGTCTTGTGAAATACTTTTATTCATATGTATTGTATTAATGTAGATATATTATAAATAAAAATCATGGTCAAAGTTGCACGTTGTTGAACAGAAAAATCGCTCATTAATTTTTTTAAACGAGTATTTATATTTATTGCGTGTTATAGATAATAGCACAATGATTTGTATATTCTTTACTATTTTGGGCCCTGATTTTCTAAGGGCCCTGGGTGGTCGCCCTTTTTGCCCGGTCTATGGACCGGCCCTCTACCCAAACTTGGCACGGCGAAGACTGAAGTTGGGGTTGGTGCGTAGGGTGGACTGGAGCTACCTCATCTGGGACCTCGCGGAGAAGGAGATGATCGATCTGAGCAAGGGGAAAAAGCCCGACTGAACATGCCTCCATGGCGCCTACCTGCAGAGGCTCATCTGGGTGGAAAATCCGGAGCTTTTCCAGCCGACATTGTTGGGCGTCGGTGGGGATCAAATTCCCCCTTCAGAGCTCGAGTCAAAGATGCAGGAGGTTGAAGCGAGATCCAAGTTGCACGACTTGAGAAACGAGCGGCTTGAATCCAAATTCAAGGAGCTGGAAGAGAGGACGGTTGCAAGCAACAATACAGTAACAGAGTTACAGAGCGGGATGCAAGTGATGGAACTGCTCCACAGGAACCTCCTCACCGAGAAAAAATTGATGGCCAGTGAGTTGGTAGGAGTGAAAGAGGAGCTGGGAGAAGCAAGGACGCAAATAATGCAGCTAGATAATAGCATGAAATCCATGGAATCGTTGAATAAGGCTAAGCTAGCCGAGCTGCAGGATGGGATGCAAGAACTGAAATCCTTCAACCAGGTTATGTGTTCTAGGGAAACATAAAGCAATGGTCAATTGCTACATACTCGGTGGGCTTTGGTTACTAAGGAAATCAAGAGCAACAGTGACTTAAAAAGCTTTCGTGGAGAGCTAGCCGAGCTAAAGGATGAGATGCTAGGACTACAATCCCTCTACCAAGATCTGGTTACTAAGAATGGAAGAGACAACGACATACTGCAAGCCACTAGGAAAAAGTTGATTGCTGTGAGAAAGCAACTAGCTAGTACCTCCTTTAATTTGCATCTCATCTCCTTCTAATTTTTCCTGGATGTTTTGCTCTGCAGGACTTGATGGCGGCTACAAATGGTCGGGCAAGCATAGGCCTCAAGAGGATGGGGGAGCTTGACCCAAAAGCAGTTGAAAATGCTTGCACACCGAGGTTGTCACAAGAGAGAACTCTTATTCTTTGTTCCAAGTGGGAGGATGAATCAGAAATGCAAGTTGGCACCCTTTTAAGGTCATCATGGTTGACGATCAGCCCACGGTACGAAGAGTGTTCTATATTGTTGTTACATGGAGTAGCTCTTTTATTTTGTAAGCAACCTTCAGTATCTGGTTTGCAAACATCCATCTTATTGTGTGTGAATGTTGTTGTGTAGGAAGTTTTCTTAGATGGCGATGAGAAGCTTATGGAGCTAAAACAAGAACATGGTGATCAAATGTTTGCCTTGGTAAAACAGGCGTTGATTGAAAGGAACAAGTACAACTCCAGCGGCGGCTATCCTGAAACGGTGTTATGGAACTGCAAGCATAGTCGGGAGGCAACAATGGAAGAATCCGTCGAATTCATTGTGAAAAAGTGTTCTGCAAACAAGAGGAGGCGTTGAGCTCATATATCTACTAGGTGGGGCACATACTAGGGGGTGCTTCTTTCTTTGTAAAACTTCTAGATATGCACCATGAAGTATACATAATCGAAATGTTCCCTTTTCATCAATGTTCCCTTTTCATCACAAGAAAGAAAAGAGAAAAGTAGGCATAATGTAATTTTAGTGCTAGGTAGTGGCTCTTAATAAATTGTGTAACTAGATTAACCATGAAGTAGACAAACCTTCATCTGACTCTTTAGGGGTTGCGGATTTGCAACTTGTTGCTAATTTGGTAGGCAGAGCAATGGCGGTTACAGGGCATGACTACTCTTTCATTGACGTATATGATACTTTGAGCAAGTATGCAAACCCTTTAAATATGTGCAATAAGGCTATTGCAAGACTGTTGGAAGTCAATTGAAGTTGACCTTAACTACAGCAAAGCATGCAGCTGACTTGGACATGTTAATTTCGTCATAAGGAATTTTAGTGATATGTTGTTACAAGATGCTATGATGACACATAAACTTCTGAATTAGCAAATGGTAGTGCATAGGGGTGGTGGCGTTTTAAATTTGAAGTTGATTTTACTTCCTTCTTAGTTGGAATTCAGCCAAGAAGATTTTATATATATATTGAAGGTATAAATCGGTGGGAGAGCCTGAAAACTTAAATTTGTACCATTTTGAATAGTAGTAGAAATTTTCTTGCAACTGCTGGATGGAAAAGAAACCATCATTAATCCACCTATATGATTTGCATGCAGGAAGACCAGTGTGAATTGCCTGACATGCTTGTGTTGAGTGTGCTGGAGAGTCGCTCCTCTGTCTTCAACTGTTGCTTACTCGGTTTCAGGAATTGAAGCTAACTCGTTTACTCATAGCATTCTGTTGTTTTGCAGGGCGAAAAGCTTGGAGTGCATGACTAAATTTGGTCCAATTCAGCCTTGCCTTTCTTCTTGCTCATGTTCAAACAGAAGGTAGAAGAGCTCTGGAGTGGCTCATTACAACATACTAGCCAGCCTTGCCCAAGTTCTGCTCCAATCATACGGTAATCTCTGACTACCAGAATGAAATGTGATTCCAAGAAAGCAAAACTATGTAGACCTAGATGCCCACTGTTGGTTTGCACGAGATTGGATGCTAGGAGGCCATGGCGTTACACTGTACGTGAGCCTTTTAGTGCAAGTGCAAAAAGATCTTGTAGAAGCTAAGAAGCCTGTACCGACTAGGCATTTTCCATTGATAAAAAATTATAGATTTCTTGACCCGCAAAAAAGAATCTTGATTCCTCCTTCACGTTATGTTATTCACAACAGTGTTCCACATTGTGCATGACCAAAATGGCTATTCGCCACTGGCAGCAGGTACCCTGGGCGTTCTGAATATAATTTTTCCGCGGAGTTGTCAGCAAACCCATCGAAGCCAGCACCACCCATGCGACGTTGTTCAGCAGTGCGTGATAGTTTCAGCTGCCATCCCTTCAGACACCCGTAACAACGGTGGCATCAAGATGAAATTTCACAACCAAAACATCAGGGGCTTGAGCAGAGAGAAAATCGACTCGCCCACACCCTCAATAGACATAGGTAACCCTTCAAGAGGGGCTCACAATCAGCAAAGTCATCAGATAGCATATTCAGATCAAGCCCAACCATCTGAGAATTTCAAAAATTAAAAAGGAAACTTTTGTAAGCGATAAGATATATAAAAGACACATCACCAGGAGAGTTTGTTTTTGAATAACCAACATGAAACAAAGGTAGTTTCTTAATAGTTTTTTTTTCCAGTGACCAACTTCTTTTTAAGTTCCAGCAGCTTTGATGTGCCTACATTTTTACATTGGACAAATACAGGGAACTAGCATTCTATTTTCCACGAGCAACTTCTTTCAAATCAGATTCAGTAGATTCGGTTTACCCTCTACATAAATTGCCCCTTTTTGGAAACAAAACCTCGGCATATATGCATGCTTATCTTGTCCATTTAACTTGCAATGGCAGAGAGAACTTCAGGATGTATGCAATTCTTTTCTAATTGAGACTAGTGAATTCTTGTAGCAACTCTGTTTTCAATTCAGCGTTTTTCCAGGGATGTAGGCAAGTTTTCAAACTTTAACAGGGGATTTTTTTTAGCAACTCTTCCCAATTCAACCTGCAAGTTCCTTATTTCCCTAGACAACAACCCTACCGTTTAGGGATTTTGCAGGGTTTTTCGAAGCAACTACAACACTACTATGTTTTTTTCTTTTCCTGCAGAGGTCAAGTGCAAAACAGTAAACAACACAATTTACACAAACAAGAGATGAAGCAACTTCTGTAGCAACCAGGTTCAACAAAGGAAGCGGCAGAAAGATGCAAATAAGATATGGAAGACACACCACCAGGAGAGTTTGTTTTTGCATAACCAACATGCAATAAAGGTAGTTTCTTAATAGTTTTTTTTTCAGTGAGCAAGTTCTTTTTAAGTTCCAGGAGCTTGATGTGCCTACATTTTTACATTGGACAAATACAGGGAACTAGTACTCTATTTTCCACGAGTGACTTCTTTCTAATCAAATTCAGTAGATTCAATTTACTCTCTACATCAATTGCTCTTTTTGGAGAAAAAACCTCGGCATATATGCCTACTTATCTTGTCCATTTAATTTGCAATGGCAGGGAGAACTTGAGGATGGAGGCAATTATTTTCTAGTTGAGACTAGTGAATTCTTGTAGCAACTCTGTTTTCAATTCAGCGTTTTTTCAGGGATGTAAAGGCAAGTTTTCAATATTTCTTATACCCCAGCCCTTCCCTGTATTTCCAAAGTAGAACGGCAAAATTAAGATGGTGTAAAAATACCGGAAAAAGATTATGGTTAAGTTTACAACATTGATTCTATTTACAATTTCTTAGTCCAAGGAACATACGAGGACACAAAGCCAGCCTTGGGAAAGAAGTCGATAAACATACACCTGTTATATACATGGGCTATTGGATTCTCTACGTTGCACCTATCCAAATAAACAAACTCGATAAACCCTCCGCGTTGCACGCACCCGGAACAACCTCCTCCTTCCCTCGGATCATCATGTCGTCGACGTCCGATCTGGTGTCCGCCCTCCGCGCCGCCGGCCGGGAGCACATCTCGGCGTCCACCGTCGCCCGGAGGCTGGACACCGCCTCCCACGTGTTCCGGATCGCCGGCTACGCGCACGTCAAGTCTACGGTGGCCAACGGCGAGCACGTCGAATCGGGCGCGTTCACGGTCGGCGGCCACGAGTGGCGCATCGACTGCTACCCGAACAGCTCCGTGAAGCCGCACAACGGCTGCGTCTCCCTCTTCCTCCGCCGCACCAGCGGCGCCAGCGCCGGCGTCGCCGCCATGGCGTCCATCAAGTTCAGCGTGCTGGACCGCGACGGGAACCCCGCGCGCACCCGGAGCTGGCCGCAACGCCCCTTCTTGAGCGGCGACGACTGGGGCTGGAGAGACTTCATGAGGCACGAGGATCTCGACAAGGACAAGTATCTCAAGGACGACTGCCTGAACGTCCTCTGCGACGTCACCGTCGACCTCGGGCTGCGCACCGCCGGCCACGCCGACGTGACGGAACAGACGGGCGAGTGGCCGCCCCCGCCGTTCGAACTGGACGGGGAGCTCGCCAAGGTCGTCTGGGGAAGGGAAAAGGCGGACGTGAAGATCGAGGTCGACGGCGGGGAGACGCTGGCGGCGCACCGGTGGATGCTTTCCGCCCGGTCTCCCGTCTTCAAGCAGGACCTCTCGCTCGCCTTCGCGGCCGGCGGCGGCAAGACCGCCAAGCTACGCATCGACGGCATGGACGCCAAGGTGGCCAGGACTCTGCTCCGGTTCATCTACACGGAGACGCTGACGGAGGACGTGATGAAGCGACAGATGGAAGACGCGGCAACCATGGCGACGGCGGAGCGGCTTCTCGTGGCGGCGCACAGGTATGAGATTGAGAAGCTGAAGCGGATCTGCGAGGAGGCGCTGTGCGGGCACATCGGGATGAGCTCGGTGGCGGCCACCCTGGCGTTGGCGGAGCGGCATGGCTGCCCGGTGCTCAAGAAGGCGTGCATGGAGTTTGTTTCTTCTCCGGCGAACCTGGTGGCGGTGGTGACGACGGATGGTTTCGAGCAGTTGAAGACTGGTTGCCCTCCTGATCTGGTCGACCTCATGGCCAAGAACATTGCAAAGATTGGAGTGGTAGATCAGTCCACCTTCGGACTACCATTTACTACCTTCTAGCCATTTATATATTTAGTTATTACACTATATATTCGTACTATTTAGAAAAAAGCTCAAATGTTTCTGGGATTATCATATAGTACTAGTAATCTATAATGTTTTTTCAGCATAGTCATCTATAGTGGTAATAAGAAATGTATGCGTGCCGTTTTACTTTCAGTCTCTTTTCGTAATTGCTTGTTTTCTGTTTGTTTACCTTTTCCGATAAAGAGTGCATTTTATTTGTTTGAGATGGAGCATCAAAGAGAATACAAACATTATGAGCATGCATTCAATCTCTGCATAGCTAAGATGCATACTGTTAACATCAACACACACAAAACATCAATAACTAGTAAAATCATATAAGATCAAAGCAATGCGTAGACGAGAGAAAAAAAATCCAAAGCCATCAGATTTATGATCGACAAGTTGGAGCCATAACCATACCCGCATTAATCATCTCATGACTCCACACTGACGATGAAGTTCTTCAACAACAGCGCCTTCAGGAAGATAGCGGCATTGATGCGGTTGACGTCACCGGATCCAACCAATAACACTAGATCTAGGTTTTCACTCTGAAAAAATAGTCCAAGCATATTCGAGCAATGTCTTCAACAAGGTAATGACGTAAAAAAAAATGTCGCCATTGTCAGGTATACCAAGTCAAAGCAAACCTAGGCTTTCACCCCGGAACTCAAGAACGAGTGCAAGTAGCATCATCATCGAGGTCACTGATGTGTTGTCGCCACCATTTTTCCTCGATTCCAACAGATGCGGTCACCATCGTTGCACAATCAACCCTTTGCGTCATGCCTTCAATTATAGTTTGCATCGACGGACTGGCAAAGCATAGATGTAAAGGTAGTAGAAGATGGTGTTTCCCCTAAAAAAAGATGTTTCTTCAGTTTGGTACATTTTTCTTCAGTGTCCACTAACCAGGTTATTGTGACGTATAATACATGTGCCAATTAATATTACCCTCCCAACAACATCTCCAGTTTATTTGGATCTTGGTTGAAGGGGTTAGAGCCTATAACAGCGGCGCATATTCTGAGTTCATTGAGGGTTGAAATGTGGACTTTTCTCAACCTAAATAGAGGTGTAACACAGAATTAGCCAGTATTCATACCTCAATCGAAACCAACTCCCAAAACTTTGGTAACTCCAACTTCAACTTCAAACAAAATGAAAATAAGCGCACTCAAAATATTGTCAAAGCAGTACATTTTACATTTTACATTGGAAGTGATATGTGTTGTTGGGGGCGCACCGTGTTAATTTTGATGGTACAGTGATGCAAACCAATAAACAAAGCAAATTTCTTGAAATGTATTAAACCGCCTCCGACAAACAAAAAAAAAGCAACCTTGCGAACAAAAAAAGATGCCAGCAGCAACATGAAACCTCAAGCCGATGAACAACAAATATCACTGAATCACCAGTTCTAAAATGTTACAACGATTACAGGGAGAGGCACTGCTAAGCACTTAAATACATACATCCTCAACCCCAAGAAATTAGCATTCTTGCTATCAAAGCAAAACAGGGCTAGGCAGCTCATCGAACACGCCCTTCACCCACCTACCTAATCTAGATACACAGAGGCAGGCACTTAGGTTTAAGCAACATCTAGCCCTCGTTTTTTTCCTGTGTAAAACAGCTAGTTTCGATCATATGAATTAGCTATCACCTCTCTAAGATACATCCCCCTTCTCTGTTAGCTGAGAGAGATGTCGATCGGCAAAGTGGAGAAGTCTCCTCAACCTCAGAACCATATCACAGTGGAAGGGGAGAGCGCTGCGCCTCTCCGTGTAGACAGGGCTTACTGTCATCCACGAAAGGGAATGGAGCTCAGCGGACACCGCTTCCAACACATTGTGCATTTCCGTTTCGTAATCACGGGGTGATGTTTCATGGGTGCTGTTCCTTGCCTGCTTGCTCATGGTGCTGCCGCCAATCCCTCTGTTCATCTTCTCTTGGACAGTGGTGCTGCTGCCTCCGTAGTAATCAACGATGCTAACAGAGAGAACGGAGTGTCTGTCCTCCTTGGTGAGTTGTGCAGCGTTCTTTCTTACTGGTGGGACAGCTTTGGAGACAACATAACCCATTGCCAAGGGAGTTGCCGTCCCTTTGCTGTGCAATAGGTGGGCAAGCGGTGGGGATTCCGATGTAAGGCACGTTGGAAGCTGTAATGTCGCAGGAGAAAGATATCGCATACTTGGTGATGGAACCAGAAGATACGATGCAGACAATGACCCGATGGACTTGACTGGGGCAAACCCGTCTAAGTAACTAGAAGACCCAGTGCTGCTTTGATTGCCTTCACCTGTAAGAAATGGGAAAAGAACATTAGTAAATATGATTACTGTCTTTGACTATGGATTTCCTCAAAAGTATGATCCTTTACTTGATTGGTACACTTAGCATGATCAAGATTTAAAACAAATAATCATATAATCTATTCGTATATGATGAGGTCATTTAGTGATAATCATTGTCTTTTACAATCGCCGCATTAAATAAAGTAACTTGTAGGTGGAGATGATAACATCAACATACACAGACAGTACTTACCAGAAGTAGGTCTGGTCGCCGGCAGATCCGCTTGGCATGCAAGATGCAATGAGCTATCTTGCGAAACTGCAACTAAACTGATGCTACGAACCAAGTGCAGTGAACCCCTTGAACTGTCCATTCCAGTTTGTTCCACTAGGATCTGCTTTTTGTTGCCTGACTGACCTTTCGTGAAGCTAGATTTTGAATGAGGGCTGTATAACGTACTTGGTGAGGAAGGCATGTTTCTGTCCTGGATTAAGCCCATATCTTGTTGCTGGAGTGTTGGTCCATTAGAATTTGACGGAATACCATCAGGTATAGATCGCCGTAGCTGCACAGGCCACTTCTTTACCTCATTACCACCAAAAGAATATATTGCCTTTTGCCATTCTGCATAAACAATACATTGACATTACAAACACATAAATAAAAACGCATTATGGCCTATTAAATGAAAAGTACCGAGTTAAATGATCAAACTGATTAGTACCCTGGATTTCAAGTTCAAGGAAACCTCCAATGCGGGTTATTATTACATCTCTTGATCTCGTGTTGCTAGCCTCTGGTGAAGACGACATTATTTGACAACCCTGCTGCAGAATTTGAATGAATAGGCTTTGGAGAACTTTAGTGTCTTGGCGACTACTGATACCACCAAAAGGAAATATTAAGCTGTCTAATAACTCTCCTCTAGAATCTGTCCAGATGCATACTAACCATCGCCAGTCCTCAGTCCAGCCGTAACAGCAATGAAGACTTGTAGCACTGTCATTCTCAGACCCTTCAAGTAGCGGGCTTGCTCCACTATCAGTGACACCTGAAATTGAGCTGTAAGCCCTGCTGCTACTTGCATCAACTCCAAATCTTAAAGGTTCCATTGTATCACTGTAATCAACAGCCCCAGGCTCTGCCAGAATGAAAAGCGGCTCAAAGGCATACTTCCTGTCATCCTGAGCACATAATTCTGGGATTTTGCTTGGATCAGGCAATCCTACAGCACGGCCAGGTTGCCATGAGTTATCCCATGATACTGACCTCATGGATGCATCAAACTCTGTTTCTCTAGAGAGAGTTTGTCCAGACATCCGAGGAACTAGACATTCTTTCCAAAGGGTAGGACCAGGAGAGGCAGTGTGCATCATGGTAGACTGAGGCCTACTCATATAAGTAGGTGACTGGAACATGTCACTCGTGGAAACAAACCGTGGAATCCGTCGAGCCTTATTGTACACAGTGAAAGCTATGTCCTTGAAAGCAGCAAGCTCATTCGGCTTATGGAGTCTCAGTAAAGTTTCAACAGTGACAATCTGCAAGACAAGCTTCGGTATACTGAATCCAGAGAGCATTACAACATTGGACGCTGATGCTTCATCAGCAGAAGCACTGCTGTTTAGAGCTTTGGCAACCTGAGTATATAGGAATGATTTCCTTTCTCTCTCTGACGATAAGATAGACCCAAGGGCAACAGAACTTTCTACCAGTGTCTGTAGGACTGCAGATGGTTCAGGAAATGGGCAGACCACATAAACTACCTGCGTACATAATGGACCATGGGTGTTAAAATAGACTAGAATTGCGATTTTGGGGAAAATACCAACTTGAAGTTTATTTTTGTTGCGCAGCATTACTCCAGGCAAAGCATAAAAGAAATATCAATTCATCCACCTAGAGGCCATCATGCATATAACCGAACAATTAGAAGTCCTGATCATGTGATCTTTTTTTGTAAATACAAGTGAATAGAAATGAAATGTTGGATCATTTCTGCATCCATAATTGGGTCAAGATATGTCTCCAAAAGAATTGGCAACTTTTATATGTGAAGTGTACATCAATGGTGGCATTTATTAGTAACAAGTGCAGAATAATAATGGTATCCTGCAAAAACTGTCATAAGACTAAGAGGAAACAAATAATTGGTATATCCCATGACAAGAGCCTTGCTTGGATCAAGATAACAGGAAAGCTGTATTTGGACAGAATGGGAATGATAGAAGCAACATGTCTACAAAGTGACAAATCATATACTCCCTCCGATCCAAAATAAGTGTCGCTCATCTAGTACAAAGTTTGTACTAGTTTAGACAAAATGAGCGACACTTATTATGGATCGGAGGGAGTACAAAACAACGATGATAAGTAAATTAGCATATCTGATTACAGAAACATCCTACACTAAGTTGACTACTAATGTGTATTATTCGTTTTGCAATTCCTTTTGTACAAGTACGTATAAGAATATTTATTTCAGTTGGCTTCTCTGTGCTGGTTCTCATAAAAAAAAAAGGGCAGCCCGGTGCATGTAGCTCCTGCTTGCACAGTGTCCGGGGAAGGGTCCGACCACTTTGGGTCTATTGTACGCAGCCTTTCCCTACATTTCTGCAAGAGGCTGTTTCCAGGACTTGAACCCGTGACCTCATGGTCACAAGGCAGCAGCTTTACCACTGCGCCAAGGCTCCCCTTCTGGTTCTCATAAAAAAGAAGAGGAAAAATAAACAGAATACATGAATATAAACAATGCAGAGTATCATCAGAGAACAATACAACTGAGACATGAGGTTATCGTTTTGGAAGTCCCTTGGATCAAAGAAGTGGAAAAGGAAGAAAAAGTAAAAGGCCTTACAGTGCAAGGTATGTTACTGCTCTCTTTCTGATTTGTTGAAATGTTTAAAGTAAGCTTTATATCCTTAATTATCCTTGCGAGAGATGATATAAAGCTTTTCACACTCCAACTTTTTGAAAGAGCTTGAAAGTATTCAGTTACTGAACTGATAGAAACTGAGTGGCTGCCACTAGTCTTCAATTGATCAGGACACTCAACGAGAACAAGTCCTGAAGGCAGATATTTTCCAGGAGATTGTTCTATTTGTCCCCCACTGTGTTGTGGCGAATGAGTACCCAGTTTGCAAACTTCATAAACTATAATGCAAAATAGATAAAGTAAGGAACGCAGTGAATTAGAATAATTATATAGAGATTATGAGATTGCTAAACTATGACTAATTGAAAAGTAAACCCAGTAATGAAAAAACATTGTTATTTTCTTTTGGTTGTTTATATTTATTACAATGATGTTATCAAATAGAATGAAATCAATTGTATTGCATTCATGAAGCCATATAATTTGAAGTGCTATCTTAAAAGCATAATGACTGGCTCTAAATATTGCCTCTTTTGAACCAAATGTCTAGCTGGCAACAAATAGTAAATACAGGGAGGTAGAAAAGGTGGCATTAGGCCTAAAACTCTATACACGTCTCACTGTCATACAGCCAACACAGTAAAAACCAATGCTGTTTATTGGACTCATAGACGCTTTGGGGGCACAAGTGTAGAAAATATTCAATAGCTATCAAGATTTTAAGTCTATGAACTAGAGTCCTATTTTAACGAGTGGGGAGAATTATAAACATATAGCAGATACAACTTCATCTGTAGCTGATTGGAACTTCTACTTTTTATTTGGTGCAAGATTGAGAGTGATCCCGTGTTTGCGCGGGACATCTATGGATCCACCATCCATGCACGATGGGTAGAACCAAACTATTGGAATATTTCTTGCAGTCTTTGACGGAACTAATAAGATTTGCATGCTGAATTGGCTTGCGGAAGTTTGGTTGATTGAGGCATTGTTACTACTACTACCTTATTAGTGCTTGGTGATCATTAGTGAGTTGTCCATTAGACATGACTAGCCATTATTCTCTATAGCTAGCAATGATCAGTGTTAATTAGTGGTAACTAAAGCTGATTTAATTGTCTACAAATAATCAAGGAGATATGATAAACCAGTCAAACGCAAGAAAAGGACGCTATTGTTCAACCTTGCATAAACATAGGTTGTATGATTATAACTTATGGGTTTAATTGCATTCGGATCTCAAAAATGTTAAGTTCACATCCCCTGACCGGCAATGTGGGACTATCCACTGGGTTGGATTGCATTTAAATCCAAAATGTTAAATTATCAATCCTAACCAAGCAATCTTAGGACCATCCTTGCATACGTGTGCAACTTCTCATGAGCCACGATTGTGCTCAATCCTGGAAGTGGGCTGGGTGGAGAGTTGAGAGTTCTGAAATCCCAGGTCAATAGTTTTGGAGTTTGGACAAGCCCCTCCATTTGACCCAAAACAGCTGGTTATTTTCCAGACTTCTTTTCAATTTTCTCTATATTTTTCAATTGAATATATTTTACCGACACTGGCGGACAACCAGATGAAGGGATGCAAATATTATAATAAAAATAGCACAGCTCGAAGTGGGTGGGAATTATCTGATTACCACCAAATCCTTGTTAGTTCTAAGTAATAATCGTGCATCACAACTGAGAACCAAAGACAGACTAAAGAAGCAACGTTATAGACACTTACTTGTTCCAAGCTGCATGAAAAAATCAGTGGCTGCAGAAGTAAGCATATCAATATCGGGGCACAGTGCATAGTAAGTAACCTGAAAGAACGAATAAATGAGAAATTTATGAATCCCAAAACTATAATACTCTTACGAGAGTAATCAAAATAAAGAAGCGCATAGTAATCTAGATTCTAGAATGGATACAGAACTGAGGGCCATTTGCAGTTGTGTTGTGCTTTCCTGATATGGAATACTTACATTATAAAAGTTTACCGATTCTATTAACATGTGGCTTTTATGGATCCAGAACGACACTAAAAATATAGTTTCAGATAGTTGATATGATCAAAAGGTAATAAAAATCTATAGTGGTCTATGAGCCACCACAGTGCCCAACTATGCCTTACAGGCTTGGCTGAAGCATAAGGTTCCAAAGGAGCCTTCTCCCACAATTTGAGGCAATTAGCAGAGGTCTTTAACCAATCATCCTGGTAACTGCAATTTCAATACTTACATCAGTAACTCGTGCAGACAATTAAATGCTAGTTCACTTAATAAATATTTTCAGGGAAACAAGTCTGCTACCCAACAAGAAGCGATGGAGAAGGGAGGACAGCGATGGTAGGTCTAACACGATGATATCCCTTATGATGCTCTTCTGAAGTGCCTGCATTGACATTCAATATCCTATAAGATGAATCATGACTTACTCCTTCTGGCAATATTATACTTGTAACATAATAAGGAAGTTGAAGACAAGTTGGGAGATATAGCAGCAGGAATACCTCGATCACTGCTAGACTGGGGTGGGCTCATTGCATCTCCACCAATGGGTATAGAATTTGAAGTCTCTCGAATATCACCAGTAGTATACTGGAAAGAGTATGCATCTCCCATGGAAGCAGATTCTGTTATATTACTTCGACCCCTACACCAATCAATTACTGATAATGGACCATCCATGTTTGCAAACGTAGTTTTAAGAGCTGATTTTATATCCGACTGCAACAAGCCAATCATGGATGATTCTGAAACCTGTATCCAGAAAAAGACATGGAGAAATGATGCATGGATAAGTACAAGTGGCAAGAAAAACAGAGCACCAGATTTTTACCTCTGCAGAAAGTGGATCAACTAAATCAACACCAGCGCAATCTTTGGAATGACATGTTCCTAATAGTCCACCACAGCCAGCATGAACCATAGAAGGATCGCAAGAAAATCCACGTCTCCTCTGCTCATCCAAGGAAAGCCAGAAAAAAGAACCATCTCCATCATCCATATCAAGTGCAATATCAACAAATGAAGTAGATTGCTGAACTAGCAGAGCCATGGCACTGAGAAGTTCCACAATAGGTTGTCTTTGTACAGATGGGCTTGTGCCAGTATATGTTTTAGCGGACAAAGAATCAAGGGGTTTTGCCCCTTTAGGTACCACAACAGGCCTCCAAACTCCCACGTTTTCTAATAGAGACCTATCATACATTTCATGGTCAACGTCACTAGACAGCCTAGCTGGTATACTTTCTTTCCTTTTCATGTCATATTTGGGGACAATATCTGAGTTACTACTGCTCTCTATCTGCATAGCACTGGACAAGGCACTTTTTGAATCAGCAGAGGCTTTGGTTCTCAGAGACACTAGTGTATGCCTTATTCTGCACATGGCAGCCTGAAATGTGATGCATTCAATTTCAGTTGCAAGCGCGGTCTTCATAGATAGGAGGAAATACCCAACATTAAGCATGTTATCACTCTTCTTTTGCAAAGTCAGAGAAGAGCTAAATGAAGTTTCACCAGAAACAGATCTTGATGTTTCTCCCTTGCATGATTGTTCGTCTGCATTGTTTAAGCTCTTTTCACTCTCATTTTTCCTACCTTGCACAAGTGTGTATAAGCTCGATCGATCAACATCACGTGAAAGATTGGCTGGTGTAAGTTTATCAGACTTCTCAGACTTGTCTCCTGCAGACTGAATTTTAGAACTTTGTGTGACATCATACGAATAAACTCTTGAGCTAAATCCGCAACTCCCTCTTATTTTTGATACGGGCATGTAGGGATTTGTAAACAATGTTGCCGGCATCTCGCTACTGGAAATTTCAACAGCTGCATATTCTGGTGCAAATGTGAGTGTAGCTTCAGCTCTGGTGAGAAAATCAAATCTACTAGATGATAATGCTGAGGACTGGGACCCTGCAGGTGATGCAATTTCTTTGAGAGGCTCCTGAACTTTAGTGGTAACATCCTGAATAGGTGACATCATTTGGTGGTTAAGTGCCTCCATAGATGTGAAACCAACAGGAGAAAGTCTTTGTTCAGGTATATCCATAGCTATGGATGGACTATCTATGAATGTCATGTCTCCATATTCCGAAGCAGGGGTTACTAAAGCATGTGATTCAGCAGTACCTGGAGGCTACATAAAATGGAACATCAGGATTATAGATAGTAGGTAAGTCAGAAAGAAAGAAGTGATCCTAAAACGCAAATATCATTGTCATACAGTTTTTTGCTAGCATGTCCAGAAAAGGTAGTATGTTATTTACATTTAAATAAGTGTTCTGCATTGTGATCATTGTTTAGATACAACAAGCAGAGAATTCCACATTTCATGGCCAGTGGACAGGGTAGAAGGTTAAAAGGGGCAAGTTGCACAGTAAGAGAAAATTCTTTCACAAGCTTTTGGTGATATCATAAGCAACATGTTTCAACGCATGAAATATGTGAGTAATTCAATAATGTTCCTTGATTACAATCTAAAAATAACGCAAAAGTGAAGTAATTGGCTACGATCTAGAAACTTAAACAAGCAGCGGTGACAGTAGCAACCTTTTGTTAAAAAATGCATAGCATTGCAGGAGCATGAAATGCAACGAAGAAGTCAATGCAATATATTAAGTTGCGGAATACAACTAGTGATGTATTTAACGGAGTTATAAATTTCAAAAGCACTACAGATTCCTAACATAGTCATATTATCACTGTAATATGCATAATGAGTTCATCATTGTCACAGAGCTTCTCATACGTGACCAAGCATAGTCACTCTAAATGTTGTAACCTTGTTTCATCTATAAATAACTACTACGAGGATGATAGGGTACCTACCTCACCAAAATCTAACTCATCCTCTTGAAAGAAGTCACTAAAATCTCCAAACTCCGAGAGAAGTATATTGATGTCCATCACAACCCCCTCTTCACCCCAGCCCCAAGAACAACCCCCCTGACCATTTGTGCCTTGCATGTTTTCCCTAACTTCTTTGCCAGCATGAGAAGAAACTTCTGTTATTTCAGAACGAGAGCGCTTGGATACCTGATTGAACAAATACAAAGCATCAAGACTTCTTTAGCACAACGTTGATGTAGATAAGTCAACTATAACCTACTGAGAAGAGGAAAATTGAAGAATGGGTGAGAAAGAAAGAATCTGCAGTTTATTGTCTTAATTTTTGTTCTTATTCTATATGAATACTATATTCTACTGATGCATAGATTCAATACATAGATTGAAAGGTTATACATATAAGGAGGGTAAGACAGATTGAATAAAGAAAAAGGAATGAGGGATTCAAATGCTAAACAAAGATCGGTGGTGATCTATTCTTCGTTTTTTCCAAATTGGCCAAGTTACCCATTGCATATTGGCACTTATAGAGTATAGAAAGTGTTGTACTAACAAACATATAATAATTCTTGAGAAAAAACTTAATTCAATATGGTACAAGTTTGAGAGGAAATCAAGATAGTACCATCTTGCTACCAGCAATGTCATTGTTCAATGGCAGATCAGATTGATGGCATGCTGTAGAATCAGCATCTGCTAAAAGATCACCACCTTTAGCAGCAACTGCATGCTCACTTCCATTAGAAGTGCTACTGACACTACTGATACTACTAGCCATGCCGTTGGAGTTGCTATTCCTTTGTCTTCTTAGTCTTAGAAAATTAGAGTTCACACCAAGTCCACGTGAAGATCCAAAGAAAGAGCTGCTAACAGATCAAAACAATTAATGTAGGAGAAATCAGAAAAGATAAATATGCAATCATGATGTATTAAAAGTACTGAAAAAAAATCATGTAATGATACAAATTAATTCTTTAGGTGCACCCATGGGCACAATTGAATCTATGTAGTTCTTGCAAGTAACTTTTGGGGTATAATGAAACATGTCAACAAAACTGTTATACTGCATAGACTCCGGATGTGCTGCGTGGATGATGATCCTTAACAAAGAGTTAGTCTAGCTTAGCACAGTTCCACAATCGCAAACTGAGCCTTAGTAACTCCATTTGTTTTAGATAAAATTAGTTGCCAATTCTTCTAGGTCTTCCTTTTTTTGTCAAAATGAACCAGTAGAGAGTCCTGATTACAAAATAAGCACCTTTATTGATGATGGTGATCCTTAACAAAGAGTTAGTCCAGCTTAGCAAACTGAGACTTAGTAACTCTAATTTTTTGGATAAACTTAGTTGCCAATTCTTCTAGGTCTTTTTTTGTGTGGGAATGTGGCAGTAGAGAGCCTTGATTACAAAATAAGTGCCTTTAAAACAACATTTGCACCCTGTTTGGTTGGAAGCCAAAATTTGCAACAATGTGCTACACTTTTCTTAGCCAAATTGGACAAGTATCTCATAGCCACAGCTTAGGCATGCCAAAAAAATAATCAGCTAGGTCCTAGATGTCATAAGCACATACGTTGTGGCATGGTACGCTAGGTTATGGCTCCACTTTTCTTGGCCACAAGCCAAAATTTTACGCAAAAATATTTAGCGTGCCAGGACACTGTTAGGCATCAACTGAAACAGTCCTTAGTGCTGTTTTTCTCCAGTTCAAGAGAAGTTCTGGCCCTTGAATGAGAGCAAGCCAGAAGGTAGTTACTCTAAGTAACGAGGAGACGTGATATTACAATTTACAGCATGGTAGTAGGCAACATATTTATGTTCAAATTATTTTATCCAAGTTCTAAAGAAATGATAGTTTTCGCAGCTCGGCAATTTAGTTTCTAAGTTCTACAAAATGACAGGATTTACCTAGTTGTTCTATGTCCACACCTAGCTCAGAAACTTGCAAAAAAAAACGAATTTCATGTATTCCTCGTAAGACAAATTTTATTTTATTTTAGATCTTGTATTCCACTATTTAGTTCTTACAGATATAGAGTAACATCAAGACAGCATATCAATGCTGTTCTTTTTAACATTTTATAGAGTTCATTGCATATATCTATAATACCTAAATAGTTCATCCCCACTAACTTATTTATCTTGACATGCAAGCTATCCACATCATCAAGTAGGTCCACCATGTCAAAACTCTTCCACTAACTCTTCATGCACATGTTCCCATTAACTTTGCATGTGCATGTAACCTATGACAAATAAATAATAACGTTTTTTATAGAAAATCAAATTATGAGTTACATCGCATTTTATTTCTCTATATATTGTCAAGTAACTAAATTAACAAAACAGAAATCAAACTCATTTTTGGATTTTCAAAATTCTCTTAAGAATTTTTACTTTAAACAATATTTCTTTCAAAAAAGAATTAATAATCAAATTATACTACGTTTTATAAATTTTCACATGTTTTAAAACATCAATTTTTTTTCTTCACAGTTCCCGCAGCAACGCGCGGGGTATCATCTAGTTGTTTATAAGGTGCCCTGCCTTAGACGCTTAGGCGTCGCCGCTTAGGCGATAAGGCGCCCTGGCAGCGCCTTAGGCTCTTAAGTGTCAGAGCGGGTGGTGCTCGCCTTAGGTCTCCTTACCGCCTTATAAACAATGGTTCATTGTAGATAACAGCATTTGAAGTTGGTCTCCAATGTTTGGACTTATGAGCTGTTCCAGATCATTGATAGAAAAAACCATGTATGCAAGACTGACCTGTTCCGGAAGTAAGAAGATGGAGAAAAGTTCCAGAATGGCCAAGCTTCCCATGATGAACTACCCATCCAGTCCTGTGACCACATTCTGCGGGCAACATAATTTAAACTATGCACTCTCCAAACACAACAAGATCATTAGAGCGAGAGTATTACCTTTTACTAGAAAAGCGAACAAATGCCTGATGGACCATAGGTACCATAACAGCCTCAGGTGGGTAAATAAATGTCCTTTCAAGAACTGGAAGGCCATCAGCAGATTCTAACTTTTGCTGCCCATCAGCACCTAAATGAAGTTCCTTCACTGAATCTAATTCTTTCTTAATCTGATTATTGTCCGATTCAGAAATTTTGTCAGTTGAGGCAGGTGGAAAGCCAAGGGCCACTTCAACATAGTAACTTTGACCTCTCAGCTGGGAGATGGTGGGTTGAGTGAAACCTGGTAGATTAGGTGCCGATAACTTGCTGAAACGTTTACAGAAAGTTAACATGAGAACTGAGTATCATAATGAACTGCTCTGCATATGAATATCCTTAAAAGAAACATGAGATCTCACTGACAGGTGAGATAGCACCCAAGAGGTGCAAGCAGGTCTAAGTGTCTAAACTCATCAGTGAGGTCATATCAACAGGCATAGAATGCCCAAAAAACAGCTTAGCATATAAGCCGATTTGAGTTCTGAAATACCTTGAATATACTTGTCTCGCGAGGTCACTTGGGCAACAACCGACAAGCCTACCCAGCATTCCGGTAGGAGCAACAATAACTGCAACATTCAATTAAACAGATCATGAATTTGAATATGCATGATATAAACATAACTTTCATCCAAAAAAGGCATAAAACATAATTTACATAAACGATGAAGAAATCGACAAAAGCAAAGTTACAAATCAAAGTTATTACAAGCTTGGTCACAGAAATAGAATGCGCAGTGAAGTTAGCTTAACTATTTATTTAGAGAACTATTTTATATTCGAGCCTGATTCAAGAAATGACTCCAAGAACATAAACCACTATACGGCTGTGCTTCTGCCCATTTTTTCAACGCCATAGCACACAGGCTAAGAGAAATACAGAACTATCACCAGCAGCAGCGTGATTAGTTAGAAGGGACTAACTGTCAAACTAACTAATGCAGTTGTGCGTTTTAACTACTTCCAGTAAGGGGATCCCTTCAAATAACAGTATGATACAAAAGGATCATCGATTGCACAATTGAAAACTAAATCAAAATGTATGACGTAAGCTAGCATACCGCCTCTGACAAAGTTCTATTTGTAAAGGTGAAATTTCAAAAACATTGTATTACTAAATAGTTCCCTACTCTAATGAGATTCGCTTGCTATCTTTTAATCCACCTTATAAAGAATTAAAAAGTAAGATAAAACAATGGGCAGTCCTTATTTGTAAATCAGACATCCTTGGGAGTTTTTCAAGTTCCCCTATCACAAGAAAATCATGTCAGATCAGAACTGTGAATAGCACAAATATATTATCCATTTATCCTTTTCCAGGAAATAATACAGTAGATTTTCTAAGGATCCAATACAGCAAGATATGTCAAGATGGAATTAGTGAATGAAACGGTACCTGGAAGACCTTCGCCAACAGAACGGGGAGTGTGTGTGAGAACTTTCTCTATATCATCACTAGATAGGTTCCGCATATATCTAATAGAACAACCATTTGAGGTAAGACCACTGGCACTAAATAGACTGAAGAAGGCCAACGATATGATGGGACATAATAAGAACTGACCTTGCAGATATAATAACATGCACAAAGACTGCTTCCTCAGTGGCCGCAAAGACAAATTCAACTGTAGGTTGTGCTCGCCTATAACAAAATGATAACAAAAATAAATGGAATGGAAATCAAGAAAAGCGAAGTTGTCCTTGGAAGAACAAACAACAACAACAACAACAAAGCCTGACAGTCCCAAACAAGTTGGGGTAGGGTAGAGTTGATACCCATAAGATTTTGAAGTTGTCCTTGGAAGAACAAACGGGGAAAAAATGAAACTACACGACCAGACACATCTATTATCCTCAATGTCACACTGACATTACTTATTTAACCCATCAGATCAAAGAGAAATGGTAGTGAGCCTGTGATGGATTGTAGCATTATAGCAACTTGATATGGACTTCTACATCATTATCCAATGACTAGAAGTGAAGAAAGGTCATCCTACTGATTCATCTCGACAATTATCTAAAATATGTCGGAGGGTACGAATTCATGCAGGACCCACTCCAATGCTCATATACAAAATAAATGGCCAACAGATATCCAAATATTATCATTACATTTTCGTCATCATATAAGGTTGGCCAAAACAAGATGTGATTATTCTCGAAACCACTATAGCGGAAAGAAAATAGAATCTATTATGTTGAAACCCCGTGTAGCAAATTAGGTTACAATTTTTTAAACAAAGTTTTGTATCACTAGGTGGGCAGGGGCCTTTTCATTTCTTCAAACACAGAAACAATGGCAAACTTCACTTTATCCCAATATACCATACACTATCTATTGTAGTGCACGACATTGTTATGTGTGGAACTTTAACAGACAAGTTGCATCAGTTGCTGAACAAAGATTGTCAAAAACAAGTTAACAAAGAATACAAAATGAATAGATAAAGGCATAGCAACTTCAAACCTAAAGCTGTTTTGATTTCTTGTAGGGGGGTTGTATTTTGTAAATACATCACCAAATCTTGCATAGGAAAGCCCTCTTAGTGCTCTGTACAAGAGAAATTGTCAGGTTCGAAATTCATCACGAGCGAACAAATTATAAAGCACATACTATAAAAGTATAATGATACCTCTCCAAAGAATTTCTCAAGGCCTGGCATAGTGCAGCTGCAACCTCTTCCGAGTTGCCTGGAGCCACCCATAAACCACTTGAAACAACTGCAAAACAGAATAAGCAGTAGAAACAAGTAAATAAATAAGCAAACTAGACAGTCTTAAGACTCCATGCAATAACATATAAGTATAATCAACAATCAACCTCTTAATTTAGCTACAGCGGGTTGGGTCATTTCAGGTACTGACGAGTGACGGCCAGAAACAAACAACCAGAGCTTGATCTTCTCATCTGTCATTGTTACAAAAAAAATGGCATAAATAAGCATAGGCTTGACTTAGGTAGAAAGAAAGATGGATGCAGGTAGTGCACATAATTATTACCGGGGTTATGCTCTCCTTGAGATGGATCCCAAGGACCAACAAAGGAATTCGTCCAAGTACTTAGGAGACCTTCACTCTGTAATCGAAGATACGCTGACAGCACAGTGCTATTAAGACCATCTTTCTGCTCAGCTTTTGAACTGGACGAGGAACAGGGATCACAAAGAAGAACACATGCATCAGAACAAAATGACAAGTGGCAACAAGCAACTAGAAGACAGCACAAAAACGGCATATGGAGAGTACAAGTAACACCTTCTATCAGAAGTAGCACTATAATCTGGTTCAACAGGAAGAAACTGAAACCATGATACAGTCTGAAGCTCCCCCTGCAAGCACGAAAAATATATACATAAGATTAAACCAAAGAAAGCCTGTCTGAACAATCTACAAACTAATCCCATAGCAGGCTGTGGCAGACTAAGTAGGTAACAAATATCTCACTTCCGTACTCTAAAGCTCTAGCAGAAACCTAGAGATATGAAATGAAACATCATTCACAGTTTGGAAGTGTAGCAGGCAATGCCTCTCCTGATCTGTAGTTTGTGATGTGTGAGGAGGGCGGTTCACTAGCTCTCCTAACTTTTGAACTTTGCAATCAATTTCAAGTTCTACTTCTACATAAAAAAAATTACAAACCATTATAGGAATTGAAGAGAAACAAAGGGGCATTTGTAAGTCGCAAACATAGCAGCGAGAATGCGTACGACAGTTTCACGTCTGAAACTGGTACGATCTCATGATCAATGGTTAAGGTCCGTACAAATGATTTAATGAATGGCTGTTAAACAGTGTTGTGGTCAAATCGTATATGAAGAATCAGATGCATAGCAATGCTCCAACAAAAATGCCCCACACACAATTATGCTCCCTATTGGGCAAAAACATTAAAGCGTCTGCAGATCACAAGCAGAGCCTCAGATAACCTATTAAGGATTAAAAATTATGTTACAGGTTTCTACTTAGCGACTGGAAAATGAAAATGGTGCAGCGCTGTCAAAGGAGCATCCAAGGAAACACGAAAATGCATCAATTCTCTTATTATTTTAGTTGCTTGGAAAAATTGGCAACACTGGAATGATTGTGTTTTCAATGGCGCAAGTCCAAGTTTCATGATGGTGCTGCAAGCAGTTGTGGCAAATGAGTGCTCTATGTCCGAGACTTGGACTCATCTGCTGCATGTCCAAGAAAAAAATGGAGCAGAGATTTAAACAGTTGACGTACTACATTTTATTCCCTTTTTCACACCATCATCATGGTTGGTCTAGAACAAAACTCGTTTACAAAAGATGGTACTCAATCCATTCCTTTTTATTAGGTGTATTTATTGTACACGATAACCAAGGCACTGATTTGGGGATAATTTGGGACTGAAATGACCCTTGGTTACAATGTAGGTTAGAGGGGTAATTATTGGCGGCTAATTAATGATCCTCCGATTCAGGGCGGCCAGTATTGGCGTCGACAGGGGTAAAAAGGAAATACACCAACTAAAAATAATAGAGGGATTATAACGCATAACAAAGACACTAGAGAGTTTGCATTAGCAGTACAATGAAATATAATCAAACAAGTTATGGAGTCACGATTCAACAGAACCCACGGCGGGGGGAGAGGGGTCTAACTTACAATTTTGAAAATGTTGGTCCACATATTCAGTGTAGGAAGACAAGGATACTGCTTTATAAAATCACCAGTGTTCCTGCCTGTACAGTACAAGGTGAAACCTGCAACATAGCCTGCTGCCTGTCATACAAAGAGTACTCAAGTAAACCCCATACATAGAACAGAAGAACAAACGAAGGAACTACATGAAAGAATCGGATCGAACGAATGTTATCTGTGAATAGTGGGATTCTATGGTTGTCATTCTTAATTCGAGAACAGAATAAAAGATATGACAACTGAACAATACTACAATAATGGAAGTCTATCATTGTCATTTTAAATTCCACAACATCCTACACTGCAGAGACAAACTATTCAACACGCAAAAAAATGGTTTAAGACTCCCACATACTGTCACATCATAAAGCAACGACGAGGTAGGAACTTTAGTTTCCATGTTTAGAAGTAAAAAAAAATGGTATTCTGTCATTCTACTTCCAAAGCCTTAAGAGGGATGAAGCAAGAAATTTCTGTTTACAGGGTAAAAACACAGTCCAATTGCTTTCATTAATGGTTGCAGTCAACATATTCGAGCTGACCACGTGGAGTAACCGACACGCGCGATATGGTGAGCAAGCTACAGATTGTCGAACTCCCTACTCCTTGCGACATTTCACACGATGCTTATCCTTGTGGAATTCCCAATGACAGGCACTCGTTACCCACTTATCCTAGTGGCATAATCTGCTACACAATCTCCTTAGTACTTACCCGACGCCCCACCAAGTAAACACGGCAGAAACCCGTACTGCAGCCATAGGCGGCGGATCTAGATGGCCAAAAATTGTGGAGGTCAGCTTGGGATTAAGTAGTGAGTCTAGTAGAGACTGCCAGTGGCGGAGCTAGGGTTTGGAAACAGGGTGGTCCGCCTAAAAAAAAAGAATTTGCACAACAAATATGACATCTGAGCGTTCTAACTAATTACCAATACCTCATAGAAATGGATCAATATGGTCTTACAAACATACTAAAATTCTCAAATAAGTCTAGGTTTTGCATAAAAAGAAGCCTACATAGTACATGCCTTGATAAGTTCAAAGAAGACTATGTTTCTGGCCTCTGCAATAATAGTTACTCCTACTTTATATCAATCATATGTACTGCATTTGGCCATCTACATATGTACTGCATTAGTCAAATTCGATCTAAATCGTCAAAATCAGAGATTCAGAGCAACCATGGGGAGAACAGGAGATGGGGCAGGACTGGGATGGGGTACCTCCCTCCGGAAGAAAGCGACGGGCTAGCAGGGGCAGTTGCCGGCGGGGTGGCTCCGGCTAGCAGAGACGGCTGGGCGCGCTGCGGCGCGGTGGTGCGCGCCTGTGCGGACAGCAGCCGACCGGGCGGCGGGCGGGGCAGGCAGGCCGCGCGCGTCAGGGCGGTCCGGCGGTGCCTTCGGGCGGTCCGGCTGGCTCCGGGCGGCCGGGCGGGGCCGGCGAGGCGACGGCGAGGCTGGCTGCGGGTCGAAATCGGTCGGCCAGAGGAGTCGGCAGAGGCACACGCAGCGTGGGGGGAGAGTCGGGGGAAGCAAGGGAAGCAAACGACGAGCAGCCTGCTATATTGCTGGGCTTCTTCTTCCCCCCGGCTAGCCCAAAAGTCTCAGGTGGGCCTCCCTGTCCACTCTAGCCCAAAATCTTGCCTAAAAAAAATCTAACCGAAATCTCTACTTTTTTTCCTATCCTATCCTATAATAAAAGGAGTGAGTTGGTGGTGATGGTGTCTGCCTATGTGCTATCTATACCGTTCGATCTAAACCTGAGGCTGAGATTAGATAGGGTGTGTTGAGCCAATATCCGCAACAGAACATTGATAGTCTAGAGGTTTCTCCTTCTCTCAGTAAACAAATTCGTCTAAAACCCCTCCAAAATTCCTTGCCGACAACCCCTCTCATCTCTTTCCCGGCAATCGCCGAAGTTGATTTGGGTGAGTGGTTTGAGCTTGCACCAGATTCTCTCATTATAGATCTGGTCGTGCATGTCAACGGAGAGGGAGACATGGTGGTGGTTTCATGTACGTTCATAGTCCTTCTGTCGCAGCATGTTTTTTCCCTCGATGTCGAACAAATCCCACGAACCACGCCCTTCTTCGATACTATAAGGAGGCACCGCCACTCTCCACCCCGACCCCAAACGCCGGCAGGAGTAGTCGCGAGCGTTGAAGAAAAACTCAACGCACGGGCGGCGACATCTTCCGGCATGTCCCCTGGCTCCCATACAGTGACGTTGCCCGGTTCAGCACCCACTCATCGCCACCACCTCCCAAAGCTAGGTATCGCCGTGCAAATCCACCTACCTAAAGCGAAGCTTGGCCCGTCGTTACTGGTTGGCTTCCCACCACCGCCACGCCATGTGTTGCTCCGCCTCTACCGCCATAGCATCAACATAGATATAAGTAACAATGTTGAATTCTAATGCCTAGGTAACATCACCAATCAGATGTTATACTAAAACGGGTTGATGCCATTGATTCGGAGAAAGATAATCTTTCTTTCATGTAGTGTATACTTGTAGCAAGGACATGATATCTCCTAGATTAACATGATAAGTGCAACAAATAAGGTATCAGGTTTAAGCTAGGTTGCCAAGCTGGCAAAGTCAATGGTGAAAGAGAAGAAAGGAAGAGACCTAAGCCTACCAAGAAAGTCTTCATAGCAAAACTTTCATGGGCCTCAATTTCCCTCTTATCCCAACCAAGAGCCTAAGCACTCATGAACCAAAGGTTACCTATATCTATATTTCAACTATCTATTTTTAAAGATAGACTTGACACTTGTCAGTGTTGTTGGGCTATGTAAGGCCTCCTAATGATCATGTAAACCGCTTCACTTTCATTTGAATAAGCTCAAGATGGCATTAGAGAACTTGGGCCTGCTTGAGGCTCCCAAGTTGCTACTATGGTTGAGTCTGAGGAGTCAAGCATGAATCACATTGACCTTAGCCAGGAATTTGGGAGAGAGTTCCGAGGAGTCATGCACAACTCGTGTCCTACGACCGCCCAACCTTATCAAAGGCCCTCCTTAACATAGGACTAGATGGTGCTCCCACAAGATGTTGAACCTATTCAGAAAGCATCTCGAGTCATTATTGTCGAGTGTACGACAACCTTCATTGTAAGACTTACACACCCTCACTAACACTGACCTGGTTATGATTGCATCACTATAGATAACCCCACACAACGTTTTTTATCACTACAACAACATGAGATGTTTCATTTGAATTTTAAAGAACTCGATCTACCCTTGAAGAAAATCACTAACCAGGGTGACAAATTGGGGCCCAGTCAATCCCTATAACTTAATATAGAAGGACGTCGGGAACCCGTCAGGTCCAGGTGTCGTATTAGGATTCATTGCGTTAAGGTTGTTGAGGATTTCATCATGGCTGAAAGGAGTAACTAAGGTCATATTATCCTCCATCGAGACACGCTCATTTGCCCTCCAAACCGAGGCACAAATCTGAGCTTGCTCGGGCTTGGTCTCGCGCAACAACCTTTTATAGGCGTTGACTTTATTGCTTAAGGTGGAGGGGGCGGATACTATCAAACAGTTTCGTCCTATTACATTGATCAACATATGTTTTTCGCTTCTTCGCCAAAGGGTTTGCGTCACGATTTACGATGGTTGCGCACAAAATAATTGATCCGAACCAAACGGTGTTCATCAAAGGCAGGATCATCCTGGATGGGATTGCTATTCTTCATAAGGTCTTGTATGAGATTCGGGTGTCCCACGAGGAGGTTTTTATTCTCAAAACTGATTTTGAGACAGCATATGACACTGTTTGATGGGGTTTCTCCAATACGTCATGCATGCATAAGAAAGGTTTTGACTCCCTTTTGGTTAGTTCGATGATGTAGTTTGTTAGAGGTGGATTGACTGCGGTTAGGGGGTCAACATCAAAGGTGACATATGGCTATTCTTTAGGAATCCCCGTGGGTTGCAACAAGGGAATTCACTATCCTTGTTACTTTTCAACCTGATGGTGAATGCGGGAGTGTCTATCCTTGATCGCGCCACGGAGGCACATCACATTTCTGGAGTGGCGGCTAGAGTCGTTTGTGGAGGACTAAATCACCTACGCTACGCAAATGATACGTTGATATTGATTCAAAACTCGTAGGAGGAGATTGTAAACCTCAAATTTCTATTAATATGTTTTCAGGCTATGTTTGGGTTAGGATCATCTGTTCTCAGTTCTCACACAATTGTGCAAAACTAAAGACGCAGTCCCTACTTCTTGAATCTTGATCATCGTATGAATCCAAGCTTAAAAAAAATGACTGCCCTCAAGAGCCAAGACACTTAATTTGGCCGCATCAACATCATATAATCACATGACAACCATAACAACGACAGCCAAAGTGCAAGAAGATGCAATTTCTACTTGTAAACTATTCCCGGCAAGGAGCGCTACCAATCACGACGGCAACCGCAAAAGCCATCATGTCCCATCAATAAAAACATCAAATGTTCTATATGCAATCGCTACAAATCCTCTACCTTGAGTCAAGCAACACAGCTGTTCCTAGCCGCAGGCCCGGCCGCCGGCCAGCCTCGGCGTCCTCGCCGATTCACGTTTGGGGGGCGCCGCCGTTACGCCGGCCACGGGAGCACCGATGTGTCTGTCATCGAGACATCGACTCATCGCTTGCTGTGTGGTGTGCACGGGCTCGGGCCGATAATCGTTCTTCCAGGCTGCTCCAGGTACGCCAGACGTTTCCACCGTCTCGGCTTCCAACGGGACATTTGCAGGCTGCGGCATGCATGGGAACAGAGCATGATCACCGAAGTCCGAACGGCCTACGCGCGCGGGCCCGATCGTCCGATCACCACACGAGCTTCTCCACGGCCATCCCCTGCAGCAGCGGCCGCGCGGCGACGTCGCGGGTGGTGACTACGACCGGCAGGCGGCAGCAAAACGGACGGCCGCGGCGGTCCTCGGAGGAGACGCGGCGGAGGACGTCGAGGAAGCGGTCCTCGTCGCAGCAGGGGAGTGCGACGGGCCCCGGGGCGGACGGGAACCCGTACTCCTCCTCCGACTGCCGGAGCAGCTCCCGGAACACGGGGTGGTTCAGGTGCGCCGCGCGCACCACGAACCGCCGCGACTCGCCGCCCACGCACACCGCCACGTGCCCGGCCGGCACCGGCACCGTCGGCGCCGCGGCGGCCCGGGACCGCCACCGCCGCAGCGTCTGCTGGAGGCGGACGATGCTCTGGATCTTGCCGCATTTGGCCATCGCTCTCGTTCCTTTCTCGACGGCCGAGGATGCTCTGCTTTTCGTGGGTTGATGATGGCTCTGCTTTTCCAAGGAGAAGCGCGGCGTGGAAGGTTTTATATAGGGCGGGAGGTAGGTGCCTGTGTTCGTCCAGTTGGCCGATGTGACATTATTTCTCGGCTTCACGTTTATTTTCCTCCTATATGTTTGGTTTATCGCATGTGCAAAAGATTAGCATCTACTTAAATCAAGAACTTGTATGATGTTTTGCCAGGCAACATTTCCTCCTCGTGGAGATCATTTTCCTTTTGGTTCATTTGTTCGGTATGTCTATTTTATATTATGCGTGTGTAACATGAGCCGCTTCGCAAATCCTCAAATTGGTATGGGTGAACACATACACTCGTTTACCCGCAAAAAAAAACAAGCATAGGCAAACTCGAAAATAAACATGTATTTATTCGTGATTATTTTGCCACATGACCCTGATAATCACATTTCACTATAGTTTCTTATAAGGATTAGTTTTATTTATTCTATACATTTATGATTTTTTGCCATGATTTTTCAAAGCCTACGAATAACAATTTTGCGAAAAATAATATATACTGTTTAATTTTTTTGCTAAATTTCAAAAGAAAGTGAGAATTTAAGCTCCCAAAATCCAAAGGATGCAGAGAAGATAATCCATGACTTTTATCTCTTCTGAATCAGGTACTATCGCAAAGTGGACACCGATGCAGCGCCGTGCCCCCACCCACAAGCTCGGCTCGCCGTCGCCGCCGGTGCAAAGGCATGAATCTCCATGTCAAGCTCACTGTTAGTTACACATGCAAGGAGAGGCATGAGCTAAAGGTAAACTGGACGGCGACACACACAGTGCCGAGAAATGGAAGGAGGAAGCAAGCAACCGTTTTACACTTTGCTTATCCGACGAGGCCGGTGACTAGGAGGCGCCATGCATGTTACCCGGCGTTGTCTGCTACAAGGTCCGTCCGTCCGGCCTACATGTGCCCGGATGGATTTTGGCCCCGTCAGATCCGAATACGATCCTCGCTCGACTCGTAGCTTTCCGTCATCATCCAGTCGACCTACGAACGCGTCCGTCCACTCACGATCAAGCTCAGAGCCTCAGATCATATCGATCGATTCTCCTGGCATTCCCTAACCCAGTCCAGCCAGCCATGATATCCGTTTCGAGATAGCCTTGCGTCGCGTACGACGGCCGGACCACCACTCCGTGGCCGCCTGGCGGCCAAACGTGCTGCCGGCCGGGGACCGCGAGCGCCTCGTCCGGCCGATAAACGGTCGCCGGCGCCCGCACCGGCCGACCGCAGACTCCGCCGTCCGGGAATCGCGATGCACCACGAGATTCGATGCGAATATGACGCGGCGCCTACTGCCGAAGTGGCCAAGTGCCCCCGGCACATGGTGGACGGACGGACGGATCGAGCGGGCGTGGTTAAGCCGTCGCCGTTGCCGGAGCTAGCCCCACCCATGTGCGGGGCGGGGGTGGATGTGCCGCCGCTGGCCGCGGAGCGGCGGACGGCGATGCGGCGGAGCCCCCCGGCCAAGGGCTTTGGTGGTGTCTTTGGCAGCAGCATGATCCGATTCCGAGCTGCATTTTGTGGCCGTCGAGTCGGCATCTCCGGACCCTACGTACGAATTCTCCCCCGTTCCTGCAGTGAGGCACCACCGAAACAGGGAAGCTCGTACATACCACCACCGATACTGCAGTGCACTGCGCACGTTGCGGTCATGGCATGATTAGCGTCAGTGGTGCAAGCCATCGGTCTCTTTCGCATGGTACGCCGGATCGTACCCGCCTCCATCTCGCGGATACTATTATCTACCACAACACCAGAGGAAAAGTTCAGTTGCACCACTGAACCTGAAGTGCACCGCAGCCCTTGTACAGTACTACTATATTTGCATATGCGAATATACAGCATGCAGCTGCAGCAAATCATTGGTTCATTCAACAGCTTGGTGCATGCGTGCGTACGTGGAGGCGTCAATCGGGACAACATCTCGAGTTCCCGGCCATGGACGTACGTACGTGTGAAGTGCGAACCTACTACTCACAGGGTCACTTCAGTACAGTACGTGTAGTAGAGGCACTCCATACCACATTCCCTTTGTTTTTTCACACCCGGCCAGAGACGATATGATTTGGACCAGTTGGTTCTTGGTTGGTTGGTGCGCCGATAAACAATGTCCGGATCGAGAGCCAGAAGAAGAAGAAGAAAAGTTGCAGCAACTTCTCCCCTGATTTCGGGTTCCGATTTCGGTGCATGCATGCATGCAGCTGGCGCGCGCACACCGATCGGAAGGAAAGGGACTGACCAGCTCACCTAGATCAGCCCACGGTTCCGGCACTCTCCTCCCCTGCCCGGAGTTCCGGCGGGCGAGCCAGCCACATGCGCGTGCCGGCGTGCGGCGGCGCACGTCACGGCACGGCACGGCGGTCAAACCCAGAACGTGCCATCATAATTCCAGGAGAACTCCTGTGCTGCATGTGCCGAGCGATGGCATGCATTGTCTACTTGTTTCGTCAGATTTTCCGTTCCTTCTTTGGAGGTGCTGTGCTTACTGTAAACGTATGGGCAGTTGGGCACACCTTCTTGCGTTGGAAATTGGGTAGATGGTGCGGCTCAAGTCGTCGACTACTACTACACGCCGTACGTACGTGCGAGACTAAAAAACTGCACATACGTACACGTACCTTTGGCTTTCCAGACTGGCTGGATTTATAGTCTAGTTTATGT
Organism: Bromus sterilis; assembly: GCA_950022295.1. NCBI lineage: Eukaryota > Viridiplantae > Streptophyta > Magnoliopsida > Poales > Poaceae > Bromus > Bromus sterilis. The sequence goes on along the minus strand of OX465600.1, from coordinate 13,177,600 downwards.
CTGCAAGGTGATTGAAAGGGACTGACTGACTGACTGACTGGCTGACGGAGCAAACTGAAGGAGTCGATTTTTTTTGGTTCTTCTCGATTGTTTAGCAATCCCATCATTGGCTGGCTGCTGCAGGGCATGCATGCACGGTTGTTACGTGCCGGGGTGATCTATTTCTTTCGCACCCTAACCAGTAACCACCAACTGCCTAGGGATCACTTAATTACTGTAGTAGAACTACTGTTACGCAGTGTTCACTGTCAAACAAGTGATCATGGCGAGGGGTGCCCGGCCAGCGAGCAAAGGACCACGGCGTGTGATGGAGGAGAACATGTTGTCTCTAAACATGTGAGAACTGCCTCCAGGTAGCAACGTAAACATTAATCTTCGGAAATTACCACAAAGTGGTTGTAGTTTAGTGGTGAGAATTCCACGTTGTGGCCGTGGAGACCTGGGCTCGAATCCCAGCAGCCACACTTCGGTATTATTTCTTTTTTCTGAATTTCTCTGTTTCCCTTTTAGAAAAATAACTACTACTACTCCTCACCAACAAACCCTTCAGTCTTGTGTATCTGGTTTTACATGACACCTGACCTACAGAGGAGATGGCCAAAACATACAGAATCATTTTTTGACGTTTGTGCCACCTAGCAGACAGTACCTGACTAAACCTTTGCCTCAAAAGAAAAAGAAAAAACTGACTAAGCACCTCCAGATCAGTATACTTATCACGTTCAGTTCATTTTCTATTTTTTGCCTCTTGTCTGAAGGATCTTTTTCTCTGATCAGGCCAGTGATTCAGCCAACACTGCCGGCCACAGATCAAACAAAAGCAAATATATTTTGCAGGCATAAAATCCTTAAACTAGTTGTAGTTCTACATATAATCTGGCTTACAGTACAGTACCGGTGGGTACCATATGCGTCCAAACTATGATTTCTGATAATATTATCGGTGCATCTGACATGAAGCGCCAACAGCTTACCAAAACAGCAGACAGAACCGGGAGAGCGTGCAACAGAAAGCGCATCTTTGCGGTCTGCGCCTGCATCCTTTTCTGCTTGTGCCAGCGATACAGGCAATAAAAATGAGGACAGAAACAGAAGCAAAATAGTGCTGTACTATAATTTTGTTGATTGAGAAATAGACAAATAGTAGCACATTTTTAATTACAGTAATGTACACCGGTGCGTGCATAAAAAGGCAGAGTTCCTGCTTTAGGAGTCAGCACAGAGTGTCATTTGTCCAGATCGATGCACTTCTCGCTGTATCGCATTTCAAGCTTTAGCCTCCACAACCACAATATTCAGGGGATCATTAGTTTTGGCACTTAGTACGTCGTACGACAGTACGAGTCCGTCTATATCTTTCATCTGCTAACTCATGAACTAGTATTTATAAAAGAAAACTCATGAACATGTTCTCTTCTGACAATAACACATCAGCTGGTGGTTGCAGCCTTTCGATCGGGCCCTTGCGGCTGAACGGTAGTGTGTGGATTTGCTTTCCAGCGAGCAACCTCGATGGTGCGCAGCGATCTCTGGAGTCCCTTAGCCGGTGAACGGCGTTGAAATAAGGCATGGGCTTTAGGCCCATCTAACAATTTCAGAAAATTTTTAAGGGTCCATGTGGGAAAAATGACATGAGTGTGGTACTAAGTTTAGTCCCACCGCGGAAGTGGAGGGTGAGTTGCACCTCTTTATAAGGTCAGCTCTTCTACATGCTATTGAGCAAGTAGAAGAGTGAGAGCTCACGCGCTCCTCCTCCGCCGCCCGCCTCGCCACGTCACGCGCGCGCGGGGTTTGCGGAATTGAGCCGAGCCGAGCTATGCAATTAATCACGAGTTAACCGCTGCACGATCTGAGACGTCAATCGTGGGCCGACTCGGTCGCGGGTATCCAGTCCCACGTCGCCCTTCCTCGGCTGTGTATAAAAGGAGCCGCGGCAACCCTAGCCGTCACACAACAGAATAGATCGCATCTGTTCTTCCTCGCGCACCGCCCACGTCGTTCCACGCACTGCTGCTGCCTCCGGCGATCCCATCCCGTCCGCCGCGTGCATGGCTGTGCGGGAGAGCAGGCCTCCGGAACTGTGCTCCTTGCGATCCTGCACCGGGAGAGGAGCAATAAGTTTTTTGGGGAGCGTCTACGACGCGACTGCTCGCTTCCGCTCCGGCTCGTCTACTTCCTCTACGTCGCCATGTCTACCGAAGCTGAGAAGGCTGCCGCCGAGAAGCTCGCTCAGGAGGAAGCCGCCGCCGCCAAGAAGACCGCCGACGAACTTGCTGCTGCTAGCAGCGCATCCCCTGCTGCGATCTGGCCGAATGGAGGGTATGATCTACTCATCCCGTTCATCGTTGTTTTCATCTATGCCATGCTTATTGTCTGCGTACATATATGTGTTATCTGCGTAGATCTGAGTTGCATGGTTAAGTATCAGTATAAGATTAATCTTGCATGCGTCATGTTCATGATTTATCTAGGGATTAAATTGCTTGGAAAATTGCTAATATATCCAACAAACGGGTCGTCATCCGTGGCCTTGTGTAGATCTGTTTCGTTCGCTACGGTGGAGCGGTGGGAAACTTTGTGGAAGTGATGAGCAGCGCCGCGCTAGAGCTGCCAGTCGCCGGCACGGGGTGTGCCGGTCTTGAGAGTGTCTACTCCCCTTCCTCTCCAATCCTAGCCCGTCTGTGTGCGACAGCAGTTTCGGTAATATTCAAGGCGGGGTGTGGTTTATGATTTTATTTGTCGTGGGTGTCCCCTCAGATAAAAGCCAGTCACTTTGGCTACTCTTGGATAGTCTAGATGCAGGACGGCAAGCTTGGCGGCGGGAGGCGGGATGTTCAGGACGAAGTGTGCGTATCATGTGCAGGCGAGAAACCATGGCCACACGGGTGGCTTGGCTGCGGGCAGATGACGAAGGTTGGGTTGGACGGAGGGACGCGGACGTCGGGTATATCACCTGTCCAGCCCTGCTCTGACCGACGAGGGTGACATTCACGGATGTCGTATCCTTCCTGAAGGCTTCATGGCGTCGCCCTCCCCCCCCCCCCCCCCCCCCCCTCCTTCTGTCTTGCTCGGGATGAAAACTCGATTTACGGAATCGAGCGATGGCGGCTATTTGGGGTCGTTTCCTTCTAGGAGGTTCCGCCTTGGAGACCTGAATTCATTGTGGGGTACCCGACACTTTGTATCTTCTTTTGGGTGTGTGTGTTGTGGGTGGGTGGGTGGTGTCTTTCGACGTCGAGTAATTTCCGACGATGGATACGATGATCGACTACGACGATGATGAAGCAAGTTGGCGTACTTGGTTTACTGCCCCAAGCTAGCTAGATATGCACGTACACAACAGCCAATTGCTTTAGGCTGGAGACATGTATGTGTATAACTTGATCGATCCAGCCACAAAACAACACGAGCGTACACAGCGGCCAACCGGACAGAAGGACAGAACACACGCACGCGAAGCTCGGCTGATTGTCACAGGAGCGTATCGCTCCTGGTTCTTTGTATTACTTTTTTTTTTGAAACTTTTTTGGTAGTTCTTTGTATTACTTTCACAAGTCGATATGTTACAAGGGGGCACCACACCTGTATTTATATACGCTAGAGCATATACCGGACCGACTACATGGATAACACGTATCCGACTTGGACACAATAACATGCACGTAGCCGGACTCGGGATTAACTTCAACAGTTATACGGTGATGACTTTATTTATAAATGGTGGGAAAATCCTTCTTCTGTACAAAACAAATAGTGTTTAGTAGTAAGCATCCACCATTCAGTGTTGAATTTTTTATATATCATATACATAAATTTGTGCCTGACTTCGGAGGTTCGTAGGCTAATAGAACATGAGGCACACATATGCCTAACCTTTTAAAACAAAACAATCAAATATTAACCTCCACCAAAGACTTCATCTTCTTGTGGTATATCGGTGGCATGAGCGTTTTGTTGTACATCTCGAAATAAGACTTCATCTTCTTTTGCACGTTGCACTTCCTTCTCAGCGACTTTGTTTGCGCTCTTCACCCTCGACAGTTCTCCAAAAACCTTCGCCAACCTACTCAACGCGCTTGGCTGTCCGGATGTTGTTCTTCTTCTGACCCAATCTTCCACTTAAAGTGTTTATCATTTGCCCTTCTTTTAAGTTGCCAAAAAGAGTCCATCTTGTTAATTCCATAATATCAAATCTAAATTAACCAGGAACTTACTCAACTAATTTCTACTACATGGTTTTCCATGTGGTTGACTTTCATTGCTCATGTTTTCAGTTGTGTAGTCGTTTCATGGTAAACAACCATAGTTGCTTGTGGTTGAACAATGCATGATTAGCTAGAAGGAAAATTAATACTCCTACATGATGTAAGTCAATATCTAGCTTCTTGTTTGACAGAATTTCAAAATGATTTAAGCGTGCGTGCGTGCATATCTGTATTCTCCTACCATGTACTACTTGTTGTTTTATGAGCATTCACACGACAGAGATGTCCTCTCTTCTCCGATCTCGCATTAGTTTAGTGTGGGAATGGAACAAAAGTTATTAGCATGGCATGAAGATTTACATGATTTGATGCATGCATCCAGGCTTATAATGAAGCCAATAATCCAAGGTTCCTCCGACGCCAAAACTGGAGCCTTTGTTTGTCCCGTGCTTGGCTAGATGCTCTACGTGTAAGTCCCACGACAATTACGCACTCGAAGTATTAGTTAATTAGCGTACGCAGGTAGGTGGTGGGTGCCTCGCGAGTAAAGTGCAATGCAAATGGCGAATCAACCTGTGGTTGAGTTGGTTAGGTGGATGGTTGTATCCCCAGCCCATCAGAGTTTAAATCTTAGATTTGACAATGGTGCTCGCATTTTCCTGGATTTATTCCAGGGCTTTCGGTGATGCGCTTTCAGTGGGAGGAGACGTTTCCGTCGAAGACGAGGTGGAGGCTTCGTTAATCTCAAGATGATGTACCGGCTCAGTATTGCGAAGATGCTCATAGGGGTAGGGTGTGCGTGTGTGCGTCATAGGGGTGATTGTATACTCGTGTATGTGAGCGTCAGAGTTGTACTGTGTTTCTCAAAAAAAAAAAGTGCAATGCAAATGCGTATGCTTGTCGTGGTGTGGCATATGGGAGCATGTGGCTGACTCCGCAACGCAGCCATATACTAGTACTGTACAACATTTGAATACGACTTTCACAGCAAAATAATAAAATGATATTAATAAGATAAAAGGTTTGTGTACGACTTAAAGCCAGTTTGATCATTGATGATACTGTTGCAGTTTCACTTTCAAAATGAGCTGGGTCGCATACATATATACGTACCGATCGAGCAGGAGCGCAGCCGGAAGAAGAGATTTGGCGGTCTAATCTGAAGAACATGGGTTTTTGAGTGACGCGCCAATCATCAGGAGGAGCAGTACCGCTTGTACTTGACAGTCACGGTTAGTACAACCAAGGCAGTTGGTTGATGATACTATCACTTTCGTTATCGGATGAACTTGGCAGCACGTATACGTACCGATCGGTCGTGCTAGATAGCTAGAAGCTTGGGCAATGTTTATCGCAAAAAAAAAAAAAAGCTTGGGCAATGTGATCCGTCCGGACTCAACCTGGGAATGGGGTGAAATCCACACCGAAACCACCCCACTCCATGTATAAAGTTACGTCACGCCAAACCAATCCAAACCGCTAATTAATCACCGGCAACCAACCCGCACCAGCCCGCAGTGCTTTTTCCTCCAAACCGCACCAATCCATTTGCTACTTGCGGTTTAAAACCATTTCTGAATCCACCTAGTAGCCACGGGGCAAACCGAAGTGGATTGTATAGTACTACTTCGGTTTGCCCCGTGGCTACTAGGTGGATTCAGAAATGGTTTTAAACCGCAAGTAGCAAATGGATTGGTGCGGTTTGGAGGAAAAAGCACTGCGGGCTGGTGCGGGTTGGTTGCCGGTGATTAATTAGCGGTTTGGATTGGTTTGGCGTGACGTAACTTTATACATGGAGTGGGGTGGTTTCGGTGTGGATTTCACCCCATTCCCAGGTTGAGCACGGGGCGGCGCCAATCATCTGAGGATTGTACGAACTTGATAGTCACGGTTAGTAAGTACAACTTGCACGTACACGGTGCAACGCACCCGGCCGGGCGCCGGTCACGCAACGCATGTGTATACTGTACAATACCGGTATGCTACACTGTACGCAGTGTGTAGGCACATGTATGTACTAGAGTAATCAGTCCACGGGGACGCCATCATCGTCGTATCCGCCGCAGAGATTCCCCGCATGTGCGACGGCCCCGCGCCGTGACACGTACGTATACCCGCCGGTCGACGGTATACTGAGACGTCACGGTTGCTGTCACTGGATGCGGCGCAAATTTTTAGTCCAAGCGGAATAGGCTGCAGATATGAGCTGACGAGATCTACAGCCCGGGCTTCTAAAATGCTCATTATTACTCACTTCGTTTCCAAATTAAAAGATTTTTATTTATACTTATTACTAGCTACTTTCTTCGTTTCGAATCAGACGACTTTGAATTGTGTGATAAATGGAAGTCATCTAATTTAAAACAGAAAGAGTATATGTCTAGACGCATGGTTTGATTAATGATCGGTCATGCCGGATTTTTTGAATCGGTTTGAGATGACTGATAACTTCATATTCGGTTCATATCAATCATGAGTATTGAAAGGTTCGATCGCCTCCAAACGTGTTCGTCAAATCGGATTGATGGATGGGTCTATACGGACACACGTTGAAACTCATTTGATCCCGCGAGGTCGCATTCATGTCACGGCTCAAGGGGCCAGCCGTACTACTAGCCTTAACCCTAGTCATTCTCAACTTAATACTCTCGCTCCCATCTACGCCGCACTCCTAATCTGCTTTAAGCTCGTCGTTCATCGGTAACAATGGTTCATCAACAGATCACCACCTACAATTTCCGCAAAAAAAAAGATCACCACCTACAAGATGCTCACTTCGGAGCGCGAACCAAAGCTCCTAGCGAAGATACATGCACGACACGACGATCACAATGTTGTCTGCATGCCACTAAACCCTTTGGAGCAGGACAAGAAAGAGGCATCAGATCAGGAGCAAAAGGCGTTAGAGATGGAGGAAGATAAGGAGAAAGAAGGCATGATGGATTCAACATGGACAACGCGATGACCCAGTTCAAGGTGGCCGCACGAAGAAGGCGGTGCACCAA